>CP092867.1:74513259-74961746 GCA_030710605.1 Cordylochernes scorpioides
AAATATAAACTATAGATGCACAGATGTGTGACTTATACTATTTATACAATGATGGGACATGTTGAAATTAATGTTTTGAGGTTAATATAGTTAGAAGTATAACACGTATATATGGGATTATTACTATTTTGAATTTTATGTTCACACTTTGCTTTTTCTGAACCGTCTTGCGCCACAACAACTATACACAAAAATATTTTTATCAAGGCATCTCGTATTCCTTTTGTCCTGTACCCTAGACCAAAAAGGAAAAGACAATGATAAGGGGTTTATTGAAATGGTAAGTAAGCAGCTATACACAGTCGTGTGTGCGTGGTGATGGTGGTGGTGGTGAGACATATATGTATATAACAATGTTTTCTGACAACTATATAAACTAGCAATTGACCTTATATTTATATGTAATGCAGTGAGTACTAGACTCTAAGTAGACAAGAAATACTCAAGAATTATAAAACAAGTAACAAGAAGTAGCTAACAAGTAGACAAAATACAAGAAGAAAACACAAATCTCCGAGAAAACGAAGTAACATGTGGGGATAATTATCAAATTCCTTTATATGATCTAAAGTATTTCTAAAAGTTTCAAGATATAGATAAACTTTATTATATTGAACAATAATATCTGAACATTCTTTACAACTGGCAAAAAGTCTTAAAATACCTTTCATAGTCTACTTGCTGGGTGGCAACTGATATAAACATCTTGAGAAATTCCTATGTCCATTTCTTGTAAAGCTAGTTAGACAATAGCGAGAGACAAAGTTTATTTTTAGTATGGAAAGGAGCTTATTCATTTGAAAAAAGTCAAGGCAGGCAAAAAGCACCGAGTATTTAAAGGGTTCAAAATGTTTTTTTCCGTTCCCGTACATATTTTGGAAGACTCACTGAGAATGCCTAAAATACTAAGTGGAATGGGGATTATTTATAGACTCTTGTGTTTATGGTGAAAAATGCGTTATGGGGGAGAAGAGACGAATTTTGCCCCATATTTTCTGCAATGCTTTGCCCGATTTCGTTCGCATGCGATAGGCCACGTATTCGATAAAGCTTTGAAGTAAAAATAGTTCTCAAGACGAATCATGTTGACAGGTTACAAGGTTAATATCTAGTGGACAAGTTTTAAGAATTAATCACGTTGGCATGTTACAAGTTCGAATCACGTGGGCAAGTTACAAGGTGAAATCATTTCATCAAGTACGGGCTTGGCCAGATACAAGCTCTAGTCACGTTGGCGAGCTATAAGGTGAAAATGCATTAGCAAGTTGCAAGTATAAATAATGTGTGTTAGTTCGAGTTCAAATACTTTGAAAGTTTGTCATCTCAACTGATGTTGGCAGGTTTCACGCTCAAGCAATATTGATATGCCCCCGATAAGTCACCAAAGTAAGCCACAAGCTTCCAAGAGTTAATATGGACAGGTAAGGCAGACAAACTACGATGACATAATCTCTTGAATCAATATTAAAATATAAACATTAGGACTCCAGGGAAAAGTTTCTTTTTAACAAATCATTTATTTATAAATATATCTAGCTTTCTACTGTATAAGGGCTTTCTTGCCCGAAAGCTAGAGATATTTATAAATAAATGATTTGTGAAAAATAAAATTTTCCCTGGAGACCTAATGTTTGTATTTTAATATAAGACGATTAAATTATATAATTATATTATAAATTAGTTTTTGATTTTAAAATCATGATTTTAAACGAAAAGTTACACTGGAATTGTTAATGTTAAAAATCGCTTATAAGTTACATTAATTAGCCATATGTATAGACGATTTGGTAAAGAAGACACAAACTGATAAAGACATGGGGTACAAGAGTATTCCAAAGGACACTTTGTTTCACAGTGAGGGAGGCAGGTAAGTCACAGAACAAAGTCACGCAGGTAAGCCCCAGGAGATGTTCCCCACCCACCCTCCCCAGTGCAATTAACTGCGCTAAAAGGGGTTTTTATCTTGATGGGGAGGAGGCAGATGTGTGGGCATTGTTGGTAGGGGCGGACCGTTTAGCTAGGTGCAAATTAGCCTTCTTAGCTGCCTTCAACACCTGCTGAGCCGGTTGTTTTACCACCTTGTTATAGGGAGAATACCTATATTTATATTTCACATACCTGTGTGAGGAAATTAAGACATTTTCGGTAAAAATATAAAGGTTTATATGAAGACAATTGAAATAATTTCTTGAAAGGAAATAAAGATGAAATGGGAAGCTGGCGTTAAAATGAAGAATGGAATATGCACCATATAAATTTCAATATGAAAACCACATATAATTATAAAAGAATAATCAAGAAATGAAGGTTTATATTATTAAAGTGAAGAAAGAATTTTATACAAAAACTGAAAATAGACAAGAATGGAAGATCGAGCGGAAGACCCTGGTTTGGTATAATATTCACTAAAAATAACAAATAATAACAACAGATTTTTGGCTCTATTAAACCACACACAGGCACATAGAATAACTATATATATAACGAAAATAATAATAAATCTTTTAATTAAAAACGAAGATACAGTGTAGTGTACTGATATAGTTTATAAATACCGTCTCACTATCCCCAGTACTTTTCAATGGTACATGTGCAATTGCACAATTCTTCAATTGAGTTATAGAGCTCCAACTGTGTATTTGATTATTTCATTATATATATATATAGTAAATTAGGCACCTCTATCTCTAAAATGCATTATTTTAATGCATCTTCGAAGAAACAGATGCCACTTTTGTACATGAATATCATCCTCCCGCAACTTACATATTTACAAATATCAATAAAAATATGCAGGTCATTCTCTAAGCTTTGATCTCGTACTGTAATGAAAAACTGGAAATGAAGATTAGACGTGGAGAGAGGAACGTCCTGCCGGTTGACAGCATCCACGACCTGTGACACAATTGACAAAGAGAAGACATCAAGAAAGTCATTAGCCGGGCCGTAAATCGAACAACAACCGGATGGATTCCATCCTCCGCACCATCACTCCCAGAATGTATCTTAATTGTTCTTAGAATTAGACCGGCAACTTGGAGCATTCTCCACCTTCCGCTTGGATACCAAACTGAGTGCTTCAAGCGTATCATGGGCGTTGCCGCCATTTTACACTGGTTCTGACAATTCAGTCACTAATGGTTCTTCTCCTAAGGTAGAAACAATATATGCAAATATATATTTTTATGACATATTAACTATATATATTAAAACAAAATTGGCATTTCCTGACTGCTCACGTGAGAATTTTTTCTTGTTTTTGCACACAAACACATACATACAAATATATATATGTAGTATATTTTGAGTAAGTTAGATCACAACCTTCTTCTAATATTTATTATAAACCCATATCTATATAAAATATGTATCGAACAATGGAAGTAACAAATAAAACAAAGAGGACGAGGTAGACCAGACGACGCAATAACCCAGACGAACAGGTGTTTATGATAATGAGTTCAATCACCCCGGCAACAGGTGGCCAGACGTGATAAACAACCCGGCGCCTGACAGGTGGCGTGATCATGGGAGCCAATCAGAACTCGCCAACATATGCGGGCGTCTCATATAAAAAGCCCCCCAAGATGGGACAAAAGTGAGTTGTTCAGTTAGTTGTTTTCAGAGCGACGCCGTCATACGGTCGGGTCTCTCACCCCTATCCGCGATGTAGGCATCCGTGACGCCCGTGGTTCGACTGCCTTCGTCCGTGGTCTACCTCTACCTTCTTGGAGTTACCATCTAGACCTGCCTCTGTCTCTTGCTGTCCCAGTGCGGGAATCCCATCACGCACCCACTACCACGACTGCCCAGTACATTCCACGTCGGGATTACTACAGAACTCGTTAAAGTCGACAGGATAACTGAGGACAGCAGCAAGCAGAGGATGACGGAGGTCAGAGACGACTACGTCGCGGATGCCCTCACCAACATGCAACCCCACTGCGAAGACGTAGTAAGCCGCCTAAAAGACGCCATGCGAGGATTAGCTGCACCTCGCATCGAGCAGGTCATCATCGCCCCCATCGACATCTCCTGCGCCACGAACATCTTCCTCCATCGACTCGAACAGGCAGACAAGATTCATCGAGAAATCCTGGCATTGCCCCGCCAAACAGCATCGACGATGTCCCATGGCAACCATCGCAAAAAGTGACCACCAGGCCCCATCAGCGGGACAACAACTAAAGACCAAGTCTCCTGACTGAACAATCCTCAAAACTGTGAGTTTAAAAAACAACTTGATTCTCCATAAATTTAATGTTTATTTTCACTGTAATCATTTAAATCAAATTTTGCAATTTTTATAACATTTCAATTCAAATTTTAAATCTTGTACACCCTCATTTATCAATTTTTTACTTTATTTCAAGCAACTTTTAAATTTCAATTCATTAATTTCAATTTTACATAAAAAATCATATTATATTTTAATTACTCAAATCATATTTTCTAAACTTATTTGTGTGTTTTTTTTTATACCTTATTTATGGCCATAGTATTAATAATTAAATTTATTACGCTCTTTATTTTACTTGATCTATTACTATTCAAATTGATATTTCTCAATATTTTAAAAGTTTTAAAAACTAGTCCTAGATTCGTATTTTTATAAATATCAATTTTAAATTATCTCATCTCATAATGTGCCTCCCATTTTTCCCACAATTACAAATACAACTATAAATTACAATATTATAATGAAGAGATCCCCATCATCTCTAAAATCGATCCTGTGCATGAGACCAAAAGAGACGCCATCTTGGCCTCCAAAAAGGACAATTAAATCCAATCTTCATCCCAACGACAGCTCAAGGACGCACTGAACTCCCCCTAGTTTTTTCTACTTCGTCTTTCCCTCCCTACTTCTAAAGGGGTGGAATGACCTTTGTATCAATCATTAGCAGCATCATTAGCAGAGATATTCCTTCCTACTTCAACATTCTTGCATATCAATCATTCAATTATAGGGCCACATTGCCTCCCCGTAGGTCAAACTAGAAGGACATCAGTAATCTTGCACCTACACCTAGACATTGTGTGTAAATATGTTCCCTTTTTTCAGGAACGAATATTTTTTGTTTTCTTTCAACTTTTCTCTCATTTATTTGTAAATAGACTTACAGTTTTACTAGTTTTGTGGTGTTGGACTTTGTTTTTTAACTTACAGATGTAGATAAAGCATTTCAATACTAATCGATAATATCATTTTGTTTATTAACCATCAACATTAATGCCATCAAATACCAATCAACCCTTCATATATTATTACCTTTAATATTTTTATTTTCCTTTTTTTCATCATGTTTAGATTTAGAATTTTACAACTTCAACTATTTTAGACACCATTTTAAAAAACCTACACCTAACAATATTTATAATATTTCTTAAACAGATAAAACATTTATCATTTTATTTTTTCTTAATAGATTTTCAAAATGTTATTTTTGACGCTTCCCTTACAACCTCTAACTCTATCCCATGAACTTTTTCTCCCAACTTTTTTACATCCATCAAGAGATTATTGTTTGTCAGCCATTTTTTTTAATTGATTAAACTAACTAGAAGACCCTTCCTCGCTATATCATTCCAAATAGTGAGCTCAGGAGACCCAGTTAGAATTTTTTTTTTCTCTCATCGTCCGGCTCATCATTTTTTCATTTTTCAACTTTTTCTTTTCACCACACAAGCCGGACACAATCAAAATTGACAGCAATAAATCTCTTACTCCCACCTTTCCTTTTCCGCATCCTTCAAACCTCCAACTACCTTCCAAGGGATTCCAGTTCGCCGAACATTTTTTGTTTTTTTTTCATTGATTAATCCGACTGGAACAATCCTTCCTCGCTATACCATTCCCGATAGTGAGTTCAGGATATCCATTTTTTTTTCACCATTTCACCATTTTTTCAACTTTTCACTTTTTTTTTCTCATAATTCAACCGGGCACAATCATTATGGACAACAGGGATCCCTCTTACCTCTACCTCCCCCTTTTACCTCCATCAATCTTCCCACCTCTTTTCGCTGTCTGAGCTAATGATGCAGACGGAATATCTTAGGCCTTCTGTTAATGAAAACAATGCCTCACTTGAACAAGTTCACATTGCATTGCGGAATGCTTGGGATACTACTTTGCAGAAACATGCTCAGATACCCCCTTTCCCCCTTTCAACCTTAGCGTCACATTATACATTCAGTCAATAAACTAACTTCATTTTTTCCTCTCATATTTTATGCAATAAGATATTATTTTCCTTGTACGATTCATTTTACCATATTTACCATTTTGTATTATATACTTTCTCTTAATCTTTTATCATTCATTTTGTGCGTTTTTATTTTTATAACATTGATTTTCTTTTCATTGATACACCACCATTACAACATCTTTCTCTTTTTAACTTATAGATTTATAATAATTTTAACTAATTTGTATAAATATTATTTCTTTTATTTTTTTATAATAGGTTTGTTAGGTTATCATTCATTACATGTCATTCCCCCAACCAAACCTTCATCACCGGGGACACATTCTGTAGTATATTTTGAGTTAGTTAGATCACAACCTTCTTCTAATATTTATTATAAACCCATATCTATATAAAATATGTATCGAACAATGGAAGTGACAAATAAAACAAAGAGGACGAGGTAGACCAGACGACGCAATAACCCAGACGAACAGGTGTTTATGATAATGAGTTCAATCACCCCGTCAACAGGTGGCCAGACGTGATAAACAACTCGGCGCCTGACAGGTGGCGTGATCATGGGAGCCAATCAGAACTCGCCAACATATGCGGGCGTCTCATATAAAAAAAAACCCCAAGATGGGACAAAAGTGAGTTGTTCAGTTAGTTGTTTTCAGAGCGACGCCGTCATACGGTCGGGTCTCTCACCCCTTTCCGCGATGTAGGCATCCGTGACGCCCGTGGTTCGACTGCCTTCGTCCGTGGTCTACCTCTACCTTCTTGGAGTTACCATCTAGACCTGCCTCTGTCTCTTGCTGTCCTAGTGCGGAAATCCCATCACGCACCCACTACCACGACTGCCCAGTACATTCCACGTCGGGATTACTACATATATGTGATGATGAAGTGTTGACTCTCGCTATACTGTGTTAACCGAGTGGAACAGTCAGGATGGGAAGTTTTCCACTAGCTCTCTGCACCTTGGAAGACCTTAAAAATTCTCACAAAGTACAGGCAGTCGTGGTCGAGGCAGAGTGGAAAGCTTGGGAATGTACATACAAAAACGAAGACACAGTTGCACTAAGAAAGTTCCGTGAACAGATAAAAGTTGAGCTTGGAGCGAAAGATGGGGAGATAGAAGTTTCTTACTGGTCTACATGATGGATGAGATGGACCTGAGGTATAACCGACGCGGGATCGCGCAGATGCTGAACTAACTGTATTTTTAGCTAGGACGGAGCTTTATGTACCTTTTCTGAGAAAGGGGGTTTTTGCATGTCACCAGATGTGAGAGGGGGTCGTCTGGTGACATTCTACTGGCGTCGTCCTGACAGCTTCCAATCTATCTTTAGACTTTGTTGTTTTGTGACTTCCATCTCCTTAGCTCAACTCTTAATCTATTACAGAGATTTATTTATTATCCTCAGTTTGTACAAATTACATTACATATGATGATGTAATGACACATGTCAATCATGCATATAACCATTTACAGATGTGTTTCTACTATACAACATTAAAATCTTGTTATAAGGTATATACAATATGGGGTTGTTGGCTTAAATTACAATATATATATATTAGTATGTTTTTTTATATTTCGAGATGACTCAGTTTAATATTGTATACTGATTCGTACAAAGAAGTTTCTATCCTTCTTTTTGAAAATCTGCCTTAAGACGTATTTTCGCCATGAACTCTGCGAAGAATGATTTGATTTAAACCAATGAATAAATCACGATATGGAACATATTTAAAAAAAAAGAAAAGCAAAACAAATACCGTGGAAATTGAAATGGGGGATAACGCAGGCATAGTTCTAAAAATATATATAGAAAGAAAATATAAAATATTTCAAGAGATTTATCCTTCCTTTTATATTCTATTTAGTTGTTCAGTGTTTACGACCTCAACTCGTGTGCCTCAATGAAACGGTTTTATAAGTAGTCAAAATATATGTATATAAGCTAAAACGTTGAAAAATATATATTAAATTAAAAAATAATACATATTTATAAATAAATGAATGCAATTTAAAAATACTAATGCAATTCAACGATGGTGTCCTGATATGGCCTTCATCTGACTATGATTCCTCACATTTTACGGATAGAGGTATGAAATTGTCACCGAATCTGTGATAAATATGTGGCATTGAGCTCTCTTACCCTGGATGCTAAAGATGAATAGAATTTCATTCTGCTACCCACTGTATACCATTCTATGAGGTCCTTAGTGGATGGCATTATAGGTTCGATCATCCACGGGTTGAATGCCTTCAAGCAATCGATCAGCCAAAGTGTACCAAGATCCGTTAAATGTCAGAAATGTCTTTGTTATTCTCTTTGATGTCACTTCAAAGGAAATAAAACGATAACTGAATCTATTTGATACATTTCAAACGTTTTGAATCGAGCTTTTATTCTGTGAACATAACGCTTGCTTCGTGAAGTATAAATGAAAAATATCTCCAGCTATCGACTCTCTATAACGAAATAGCAGTTTTTCCACAAACGTTATTCAATTACTTCCCCATTGTCTGTTTAACTAAAAACTATATGATGGAAATAATTCATCGGACAGTTTAATTTCCTCATATAATTTTTACTGTAGACTGTGTGTGAGGAAGAATATATATATAAATTATATATATGTGTTATGTTAAAAAGATAAAACTTTTCGTTTTCAGTTTATTTTATAAAAATATTCTCTAAAGTTTCTATTATAATGAGAAAATATATTAGAGGGAGCCCGGCTAATCAGTAGTGAACCTACTCAGCGGTTTTTAAGTAAAATCTACTTTTGGCTGCTGAGAACAGGAATAATGGAACGAACGGTCGGTATAATTAGCTGGTGGCACTCATGGAAAGGTTTACCACTGATGAACCAGCTCCTTGAATGCATTTTCTTGCGGCAAAATCAAAGCGACGGGTAATACAAACTCCACAAGCCTCTTATTGCGAACCTATGACCTACACAGGATTCGCCCAGGTGCAAAATTGCTTAGAAAAGATAAGTTAATTATTTACAGGTGATAGTTTATTTACATATCTATTGGCTCTCTTTTCTCAATATTTCTTCTCTTGCGCAGCCCTGTAAATCTTGTACAGGGCCAAGGCATTGGATTTACTCTTTGTCAGAATAGACCGGAGATATTCGACATGTATAAAAAAAGGGCAAAGCATTTAAATATATTATTTTTGCTTTTACACGTGATATTACAAAAGCATTCTAATATTGACTGCTCTTTATTACCTATCTATTATATATTAAATAGATTAGCTATATATTATATTTTAAACTAATTGCTTTAAAATATTCAGCAATATAGAGTGGTATGGGAAGCATTCTTTATGAAAGAACAAACCAACAATATAATGGCAAAACCATATATGTTATAAAAAACTTCTTGATGCTTTATTAATGCCTCATCATATCTCTATTAACAAATAATTATTCATAATTAGACATTCAAAATAATGGGTTTTCTACTTATTTGTTTCTTCACTCTAGTTCATGTATAACTTTCTACTGAACTATGTTAAGTAAGGTGCTGTTTTCTACTTATATCGATATTATAAGCTAGTATGAAACATTTTTATGAGCTTTGTGAGATTTAGGTTTTAAGCGTATTTTAAATATTAATTCCTCAATATTTAAAACCTTTGTTTATAGCTTACTATAAATAAACGTTTATTGTTAAAATAGTTAGAATCAAAATGATATTATTGCGATAAGTTTCTTTCATTAACCCCCATCCTTTCCACATATAAAAGGAAAACTTTCTAATAACCTTATCATAAATATCTTCATAATTGCATGCTTTATAATCTGAAAGTCTTCACAATACAATATAAGAGATGTCTTAAAAACAAATTGGTATGGTTTACAATTGATGAGTTATGATCCATCAAAGATCGCAGAAAAGATTCTGTAAAAATAAATTTCAATGTTGAAAAGTAGCATTAAAAGTTGTCTACTAGAATTCTCTCTAGAATTCATTATAAAAGGTGATTAACATATATCATTTGTTTAAAATTTCTTTATATAGCTAGAGGAAAGGACACACACGTGACACATTGCGACAGATAAAAATTGGACAACCATTTAGAATGCGGCAAGAAGCTTGCAGACGATCCTTTAGTGACAAATGGTTGTCGTGTGGCTGGAATATCGACTGTCGTCTGCGACAAGATGTTGGCTTACCTGGCTCAAACTTCTGCTCGAGATGCCTGGGAATATTCCAGAAATATGTTTACGATATCCTTTCTTCAGGCATAAGGAGCAGGTTGTGAATATTTTAATTGCAAACACAATGAGTTTGGAATAATGTTGCTTTGTTATAAATTCTACGCTAAAACTCTGTTCATCTCTTTCTTACCATTGAAGCAATCAGTTTTGTCCATTTCAATTAAAAATATATACATATTTCTGAATTTGTGACTAGTTTTTTTGCTTTTATCATTAAATCAATGATGTTCTGAAAAACGAAGCGAATAATACTTTCTTAAGCTTTTTCCTCCAAGAAATCCCTAAATACTTTCGTCCAAATTTTTATAATACACAATTTGTTACAAACCACGCAAATTTCAAAAGTTTTTAAAATATAATGAAGGCAGTGGAAGATTCAAGTTGTTTTTGTGGTAGTGAGGAACAAACCTCAAGACATCTACTGATCGAATGCCCAGCATTTCAAGATTATAGAATGAAGAATGAACTAGTTTTTTGTGAACTTAACGATTTGAATTCCGACAAGAAAATCATATTTAAAGTTTAATTCACATTTTTTAAATACATTCTAAACTTTCTACAAAATCTGGATCTCTAGTGTTTTACGTGTTGAATAATGTAAATAACTTATGTAAATAAACTTTTCTCCTTGTTTGGCGCAAGTATCCCTTGCGGGATATGGCGCTTTGGAAATAAAATATTTATAATCACTATATATATAAAAGTCAGTGTATGTATGTATGTATGTATGTATGTGGGTATCTATGTCGGCTATACACGTCCACAATACGTAACTAATCTGACTGAAATTTTAACAATATATAGAGTAGAATCTGGAAAAACTTATAATGAAAATTTCAGGTCTCTATCCCGAATATTCTTCGAGTTATTTGCAAATTGCGTTGCAAATTTGCCTTTTCGCTCGCAAGCAGCGCCTCTAGCGGTGAAGATGGGAGTTAATATCATCTGACCTAATGTACATGTAAAACGTGTATTGACAGGACATAGAGAAAAATCTGGAAAATATATTTATCGGATTTTTAGCCAATAAAAAATAAAATTGACTGGTTCTGGGCAAAAATAGTTGTTTTTTTTTTAGTCAGAAAATGATGATGACAATATTGCTGTATCATGTTTGATTATCAGATACAAAATTATATCGAGAAAAATTCCAAAAAGCTGAGACCACGGGTGAAGCCAGTTCATTTTTAGTGTGCAGGAACAAAATTCTAACATAAAAACATTTATTCGAGCAGAAGACACAAAGCCAGATCATCTCTTTATAAAAATATCGCTTTTCTGACATAAAGTTTGGAGCGGGACGTTTTACAAGAGTGACATCCACGGCGCCAATTTATAATTGAAACGAATAGTATTTGAATAAAAACATTTAATCGGGTAAAACCTGGGCGTTGCCCGGGTGTGTTATTCGGCTAGTTATAATTAAATCAATGATTGCATTACGGAATTAAACGCTACAAAAAATGAATATATATTTTCCGTTTTTAATGCGAAAGATCAAGAAAATTTTTGATTCTGAATATTCTAAGATTGAAGTATTTTTGGTCTTGATTGGAAATTTCACGGTAGGTTTAATTTATGATAAAGAGAGGACTCTTTTATAAAGATAGAGAGAGAGAGAGAGAAGTAAAGCAACTTATAATTTAAACGTTAGAATAATAAAATAAAAGTAACGATATTCCCAGGTGTGATAATAAGGAAGAAATTCACCTCTATATTTTTTAAAAATGCATTAAAAGTGCCTTTTAAATAATCACTTTAAGAAAGCGCAGACTTTTACTACGTATATAAAGTACATGTGGCACAGGCCATGAAATTATGGGAAGTTAAAACTTTCTTGGTGTAAATTGGCCACATGTTTACACATGTAGAGGGCAGTTTGACTTTTACACTTTCAAGTGTGCTATAGACCCTTTTGGTTATTTGCACCCCTTGGTAAAGGTTGGATTTTTGCAACAAAAGGGGCCATTGAAGCGATTTTTTTTCGTAAAAGATGTAAACTGCGAGATTCGATCCAGGGTCGTGGATGTCTAAAATCGTAGATTTATACAATTCTTCTTAAGCGCAGAATAAAGCCATTAAATAAGTTTTAGATTTATTAGATTGAGATAAAAATTGCGGTATGCTCTTAATATTTCAAATTATATTAAAATACTTTATACATGCCCCAACTTATTTCTGATAATTTTTTCATATATGCGTTTGTGTCCTTTATACAGGGTGTACCAGGTAAATTGGGAATTTCAACAATGGTATTTTAACTGAATTTTTTTGCAAGTAAAAATTAAAATATCCGAATGAAATTTGACACAGTAGTAGATAAAAGGATATAGTTTTTATTTTTCCAATGTAGTTTCCATTATTAGCTACAACAGTCTCGAGGCGAGTGCGGAATGAAGCACAGGCCTTGGCGACGATGACCTTGTCCATTTGGGTCATCACCGTGTGAACTGCTTTCTTGACAGACTGGATGGTGGTATGAGGAGCTTTGTTGACATCTCTCTCAACAAGGCCCCATACATAGTAGTCGAGGGGATTGCAATCTGGAGAATTAGGGGGCCAAATATCAGGACCCCAGTGACTAGGGACGTTAAGTGTCAGCCACGATTGTGTCTTTTTTGCCTTATGGGCTGGAGCTGAGTCCTGTTGGAAGACATACTTCCTTCCTGCGGCCACCATGTCCATCCAAGGCTTCACAACGGTCTCCAGAACATTGATGTAGGTGTCAGCGTTCATCCTAAGGCTCTTCTCAAAGAAATGGGGAGGCATGACATCACCTTCACTGCTGATAACGCCAAGGACCATTACGGAGGCAGGAAATTTCGTGTGCATCACGACAGGTATCTCTGAGGGGTCTTTACAGATCCAGCGATCATTCCTGGGATTTACCTTTTGGTCCACGTCAAAGTTCTTTTCGTCAGAGAAGAACCTTAGCATGCCAAAAGAGTCGTGTTTCAGGTTGTTGAGGAGGGCAGCAGCCTTTCCTTTTCTGTTATTCTTCATATTCTCAGTCAGCAACTGACCTTTCCGAAGGGCATAAGACTTGAGACCAAGGTCCTCATGGATAGTTCTGACAATTGTCATAGAGCCAACGTCCATTTCCTTGGCTATGGCCCTCATGCTCTTCCCAGGGTTTCCATCAATCTTCTCCTTGACATTTTTGACAAATTCTTCGCCTCTTACCCTGTCCGATCGACGCGAGTGCTTTTTCCTTGTAGCTATCCCCTCTTTGTTACTGTCGGCCTCATCAAACTGCTTCTTGACACGATAAATAGTGGTTTTGGGCAACTTAAGAAAATCCACTATCTCTTTGGGGCTCCTTCCGGCGCGCAGAGCAACGATGATGGCAGCTCGATTTTCAAATTCTCGGTTACTCTTCATCACTACACTGCGCACACAAGTACTGTTGCATTTTACATGAATATGGCTACATGAGGAAAAAAAAACAAGTTTTTAATCTCAAGTAGTTTTTGTTTTATGGACTGTCAAAGTTAGTCCCAATTTACCTGGTACACCCTGTATAATAAAATGCCATATAAAATTTTATTTTCAAAATAAGAAGCTCAACCTTCTAAAATGTTAACATTTGAAAAATAAAATTATGTTATTTTTCAAATTCTTGATAATTTCGAGAGTTGAGATTTATGTAATTATTGATTCTTTCATGCGAGCCATTAGCTGCAATCAGTTTCTCTTGCAGTTAACTGCATTGACCACGTTTATTGCAAACCTCACATTCGCAGTTACATGTATACAATCAACAGAAGTCACCATTGCTTTATTAAACGTTTTCTGACCCTTATAAAACTATGTAAAGCTACACGAATTCGACTGAGGACTTTCACATATGATACATTTACCGCGTAACTTTTATTCTAAAATAAAAACGGAATAATGCATGAGTATATGTACCATGAACTATAATGATTCTCTTTAATATTAATATTTTTAATTGCAGATAATATTTTGGTAAAATTATAAGAAGAAGAAACAGTAAATAAAGAAATTGTTTTCTTCCAGAAATTGCCCTAGCTCGATACGTTTTAAATTGTCTTCTGCTGATTATTTGAGGAATTTTCTTTTAATGAAAATAGCTTGAGCAGACGAAACATAATTAAGTCTCGGCAGTGCGACACCAAAATAGCGTAGAATTTCGCCCTAATGTTGGAGAAATTTTAAAGGCTAAATTAAAGAAAATTTTAATACACAGCCGAGTTCTTAACATGGCAGATTTAATCATAGCCAACCAACTTACTTTTCATTCCTTTTCTACAGAGTTTGATGAGTTTTTGTTACCGTCCATTAAATGTGGAATCCACATTTTAAACCAGCTTGGCTAATTTACTTGAGGGCTAAATAATTGAATTTTGTAAAAAATCGATCGTGTGTTTTTGATAAATATTTTAGATGTAGCTTTTTCTATACTGGTGAAAATTCGCTACA
Organism: Cordylochernes scorpioides; assembly: GCA_030710605.1. Taxonomy (NCBI): domain Eukaryota; kingdom Metazoa; phylum Arthropoda; class Arachnida; order Pseudoscorpiones; family Chernetidae; genus Cordylochernes; species Cordylochernes scorpioides. Next base: position 74,528,148 of record CP092867.1, read on the forward strand.
TTTTGCATTTTATTTTATTTTTCCTCACTTTTTGTAAATTTTAAGCCGTTTTTGAATGTTTTGACTATATCTGATATATACGTATATTGTATAAATAATTTTAAATTTATTATTTATGTTTTATTCATTGGATACAATTGTGTGTATATATACTCTATGTGTATCTTCTCTGTGTCCTTATGTGGGGGTGTTGTGGGAGTGTGGATTTGTCTGATGATATTGTGTATAGTTGAAATTTATCATCATATATTTTCACACACATATGGAGAAAAAACAGTATATAAACGAATTTCACAGAAATAGAATTATATATGTTCTGAAAATAGAGCGATCCATATTCAAATATTTAGATAAAATAATATATATACGATTTGGAAATATATATTTGAAAATAAAAGCTACTTGATGGTAAATAATTATCTTTTTTTATCACGACTGCACCAACCCTTTATCTTATCGATCATTTGTCTTGTCAATCCTTTATCTAACAACAAACAAATTATTCATAAAATATATATATATGAAAAGAACTATAGAAAAAAATAAAAATAGGTGGGTCAGGTGTTGATATTTAAAATAAAGAAGGTATCTTCTGACCACGAGCACATGTGCTTTTTAGAATGCATCTAAAAAGCACATGTGCTTGTGGTCAGGAGATGCCTTCTTTATTTTTAATATACTGTATATATTCCAATATTATAACCTCTGCGATATCTTTAGGAGAAAATAGCAAAGCCTCCGAGGTTGTGTTTCTTTTTGTATATAACGTTTAATAATGCTCTAGCTTTCGGGTATGGTGGCCCTTCTACAGGAGCAACACGAATGATGGTGAATCGTTAGTAGCTGCTATATATTTACCTAATATATTTACATTTTTACATTTTTTTATAAAAGAACTATTAATTTCTTGATATATGCTAAGTATCCAGAATATTTACATCTTTCTAAACTAAGGTTAAAAACTATTATACAATAATTTAACTTATGAGATTTGAATTAGCTATGGAACAGAGTTTTGAAACAAGAGTTATTGTATTAAATATGGGAAGGTGTACATTTTTTTTTTAATTGCTCTTTATGAATTCTGTATATGATTCTGGTATTTCAATGTGCCTATTGATGCTTGCGTGTTTTAATGATAAAAGAGCTTCTAAGTACAGTCTTTTCTGTTTGTTGTTTATATTGGTATAAAAAGTTTTTGGGTTACTTTGGTTGAAGGTGTGACCTGTATTTTGAGTGTGTTGGAATAAAAGGGATTTTTTATCTTTTCTATTTATGGATCTGGTGTGCTCATTCATTCTATCTATTACTTGTCTGCTGGTTTCGCCTATGTACATACTATTGCAATATGCAATATGCAATAGTATGTACATAGGCGAAACCAGCAGACAAGTAATAGATAGAATGAATGAACACACCAGATCCATAAATAGAAAAGATAAAAAATCCCTTTTATTCCAACACACTCAAAATACAGGTCACACCTTCAACCTAAGTAACCCAAAAACTTTTTATACCAATATAAACAACAAACAGAAAAGACTGTACTTAGAAGCTATTTTATCATTAAAACACGCAAGCATCAATAGGCACATTGAAATACCAGAATCATATACAGAATTCATAAAGAGCAATAAAAAAAAATGTACACTTCCCCATATTTAATACAATAACTCTTGTTTCAAAACTCTGTTCCATAGCTAATTCAAATCTCATAAGTTAAATTATTGTATAATAGTTTTTACCTTAGTTTAGAAAGATGTAAATATTCTGGATACTTAGCATATATCAAGAAATTAATAGTTCTTTTATAAAAAATTGTAAAGATGTAAATATATTAGGTAAATATATAGCAGCTACTAACGATTCACCATCATTCGTGTTGCTCCTGTAGAAGGGCCACCATACCCGATAGCTAGAGCATTATTAAACGTTATATACAAAAAGAAACACAACCTCGGAGGCTTTGTTATTTTCTCCTAAAAATACTGTATATATATATATATATATATGTAATGTAATATTGTTGCAAATGCCGACGTATGGATAACAAGAAGCAGAGGCAAGGCTAGGTGTTAACACCGAGAGTGACCGGGAACAGCCCACGGGACAGAGGTAGAGGCCATGACACAAACTTGGATGCCTATCACCGAGACATCGAGAGAGAGACAGACTGTAAGTGAACTGCGTGTTAGACAGAAGCCGTCTGCCGAGAGACAGCCCCTAGAATCATCTGGTGACCCCCTGCCAAAACCTGTCCTGTTTACAGGGGGGTCTCTATAAGAATGTCCCTCGGATCCCCACATGGGCTTTGGCATTTTCCTCCCCTCTGTCCCTGCCACTAGCTGACCGACCATTCTTTGGATCTTTATTTTGACGTCACCAATTTTAGTTTATATATAAAAAGGGTGTACAGGTTATATTAATAAAGATATAGCATATACAGTGCGGCAAATAATTTTTAAGACTCGCGCTAGATAAAAGCCAATAGCAGAGCCAGTTATGAAATTACGCATGCGTATATATATTCGAAGCCTTATCTAGCGCGTGGCTTTGTTTCAGCCATTTTGGTTAACTCTTTAAAATCATACAGGCGATTTTTGAAAAGTAAAAAATTTTGTTCGTCGGAATTCTGAGATGGAACAGAGAGCGGTCATTAAATTTAATGCAAAACTTGGTAGAAGTGCATCGGAAACATATATTTTGATGAATTAAGTTTATGGTACGTTATGTTTGAGTAAATCAAATGTTTTCATTTGGCACAAACGTTTTTCGGATGGAAGAAATACGCTAGAAAATGATAAGCATACTGGACGACCAAGTTCTTCGAAGACACCAGAATGTATAGAAAAAGTGCGAGAATTTGTTGCTGGAATTACTGGAGAGTATTATTTAAACGTTTTGAAACGTTTGATTGCCAGAATTCATCGCATTCGTCCAGAATATCGCGATGAAGACAGTTGGTGTTTGCTGCATGATAATGCACCGAGTCACTCCTCACTCATTGTTCGTCGCTTTTTGGCCAAAAATAACGTATGTGTGTTGAATCATCCTCCGTACTCGCCTGATTTAGCACCATGTGACTTTTATTTATTCCCAAAAATAAAATTGAGGTTAAAATCTTGTTTTTTTATGATATCCCGACCATCCAGAGAGCTGCGACGAGCACTTTGGAGGCGATTCCTCAAAGTGGCCTGCAAGAGGCTTTTAATTCCTTATTAAATCGCTGTAACATATGTATTGAATCCGGAGGGGATTATTTTGAATAAAAAAATAGTAGAAATTGAATTAGCTTGTTTCTGTTTTATTTTACAAACCCATTCTTAAAAATTATTTGCCGCACTGTATATATACAAAATGTGGGGGTGGTAGCAAATAGAAACGGAGTACATTCTAAAAAATAGGTAGGATATTTCAAGACATCGGCTCCAACCAATTGGGAGATATGTGACATATACTAAAAGTGTCATTATTATACAGTTTTAAAATATACGATATATATGTATGAAAAAATAGTACAAATGTGATAATGTACTGGTATAAGGTAAATAAATTGAGGGAAAAAAAGGCATCTCCTTATCGTGCAACTGAAAGTTGCTGATGGCTTGCACCATCTATCGGAATAAATATAAACTATTCGTTGATTTTTAATTATTCCAGAATTGGCCAAATACCCGTTGCCCTGGTTATTCGGCTATTATATATATATATCTATATATCATAATTTGTATAGTTAATGCCAAGAGATATAATTTATTTTCGTCAAAATAAATATGTAAATATGTTACACTTGAGTTAAAATGTAAATATGTAAATTCATCCATGTATAAAGGCTGTACAAAAAATAAAGGTGGCAGACATCGCGGGCGCGCTGTTCGCTTGGCTGGAGCTAATTCTTGGCTGCGTCCTTTCACTTGACCACGACAGCTACGACACACATATATATATATATATTCTATATACAGTTACGAGCGTCATGGCCTCTGTCACGGTTTGCCGGCGCCCTCCTATTGGTCGGCTACGATCACGCCACCTTGCCCCCCCCCCCCCCCCCCCCCATCATTTGGTGCCGCAATGCGCGAGACACTTCTGTCACCGTTTGCTTTTGGTTCAGTGGTAGAATGCTCGCCTGCCACGCGGGCGCCCCGGGTTCGATTCCCGGCCGATGCATTTATTTTTTTACAATTTTTAAAACTCATTTATATATTATACAAGAATGACATCCACGGCGCCAATATATAATTGTAACGAATAGTATTTTAATAAAAGCAATTTAATCGGGTAAACCCCGGGCGTTGCCCGGGTCATTCGGCTAGTATATATATACAAGGTATGTCCCATAAGTTCCCGGACTGGGTCCATAAAAAAATAAATAAATGAAAAATGTAAATGAATTTGACTGTTTATTATAGAAAAAATATCTGGCTACACGGTGGTACCAATATCGAGGCGGTACTTGCGCGCGCGCCAAGGTTATTCTAATTTATTTAAAGGTCACACCTAGCGCTGCGGCGATTTTACGATGGAACAAAAATTGAAGCAGAGGATTTGCATAGAATTTTGTGTGAAACTTCAAATATCAGCAACCGAAACTTTTGAAATGCTTAATAAAGCATTCCCCAATGACGCCCCAAAGAGAACAACTGTTTTTGAATGGCATTCTAGATTTAAAGCTGGCAGAATTTCCATTGAAGATGATCCTCGTCAAGGACGCCCAAAATTTCAAAGGACTGATGAAAATGTGCAAAAATTCACCGATTTGATAAAGGAAAATCCTCGAACCACTTTGCTGGAGCTAGAGCAAGACACAGGCATCTCTAAAACACCGATTGGAAGGATCGTAACCGAAGATTTGAAGCTCAAAAAGACTCCTGCAAAATTCATCCCAAGATTCCTCACCAATGAGCAAAAACTGTGTCGGCTTGCAACCTATGAGGACATGATGGAAATGACAAGAACGGATCCAGAATGGAAAGACAAGATAATCACAGGCGACGAGACATGGGTCTATGGCTATGACCCTGAAACCAAACCTCAATCTGCCGAGTGGAGAGGTTAGGGTGAGCCTAGACCCAAAAAATCCAGAAACAAGGTGTTGCTGGTCGCTTTTTCGGATAACAAGGGCATTGTTCATCACGAGTATCTTCCTGCAGGCCAAACAATTATTAAGGAAATGTATTTGGGCATACTTCGCCGTCTAAGGGAAGCGATTCGAAAAAAAAGGCCAGAAAAATGGACTAATGGTGGCTGGATCCTACACCATGACAATGCTCGCCCTCACACAGCGCACTTGATGACTAGCTTTTTGGCGAAAAACGGGACACAAATCCTACTTCATCCACCCTATTTCCCAGACATCGCACCAAATGACTTTTTCCTGTTCCCCAAACTTAAAGCAGTTCTAAAAGGAAGACATTTTGACACCAGGGATGACATAATAGAAAAATCGCCGTTAGCATTGAAGAGCATTCCAAAAGAGGCTTATAAAAACTGTTTCGACAATTGGGAGAAACGATGGCGCTGGTGCGTTTAAGCAAGGGGGGATTACTTTGAAAAGTTTTAATTAAAAAAAAATTTTAAAAATCTCACCTTTTTTTTTATGGACCCAGTCCGGGAACTTATGGGACATACCTTGTATATATATATATATATGTCGAGCGCGCACCCGTGTACCACGGGTAGGCAGTGCGTCCAGTTTTCAGGATATGACTAATTTATTTTAAATTTATACCGTTCTGAATATAGAGCAATTCATGTTTAAATCTTTAGATAATATATTCCCTATATATAAATAAATATATATTAAAAACAAAAAGGCATATCCTGACCAGGTTCACATGAGCATTTCTGATGGCAGAGCGCCATCTCTCTAGTGGATAAACATAAATTTAGATAATCAGAAATGAATATATTATCTAAAATTTTAAACGTGGATTGTTCTATATACGAGCTATGTAATTTAAACTTTTATGTTAAATATATATATTAATATTACTTAACTCGAATTTATATATATATATATGAATTCCTTAATTATGCAATTAATAATGCAAATATATATAAATTCGAGCTAATAAATTTCAATTTTCATGTGAAAATATAAAAATATTGCTGAGTTAATAAGTTCAATTATATAATTTTTTTATAACTTCATATATAAAATATAAAACATTGTTATATATATAGAATATGTCGAAATATATAATAAATATCTGTTTGAAATAATGTATTTATAATATCCTTTTGGGATGTAAAGTTTGTTAATGGATAAATATTCCTTTCTGCTCGTTCTTTTAATATTAAATGTAGATTATCACATTTTAAAATACAATTTATATATTGTACTATTGTATTTTAAAAGCATTCTTAATTTTTATAAAAACTTAAATATTTCTCTATATTTTCTTTTATTTTAAATCTTAATTGAATATTTATAAATTAATTATATATTTTATATAAATTAATTATATATATATAATTTAATTAGTATATACCTTTTTATTATATTATAAAATTAAATTATAAAATATTATATTTAATAAGAAGACTCATTCAATATTTATATTAGAAAGCGTTACCTCTTTAATTATATTTGCATATACAATCCCCAGCAGATTCTTAAATCTGTTTAACTAGATAAGGAATCTTTTATTCAATATTGTAATTATATTTCTCTCACAGCACTTAAATATGGGCCTAGAATATTGTTTCAAGTAAATCTTAATAATTTATCTCTGATTTCCAAACAGAATAAAAATATATAATTGTATTTTATAATATTTGCTTACGTTTTAAACAGCTATGAATCCTCGCCAATAATAACTCGTATTCTCTACATATTTAAAATAAGTTGTTTTACTTTGAAAAAGGTGTAGTTCAGCCAACTGTAATATTTGTGAATAAATTATTTTATGATCAAAATATATATGCCTTTTAATTAAACATATTTTAATATTAGAGCATCAGCCCACATTGCACGGGGAATTTCAAAAATAATTAAAACCCAAAATGTGTGTTGTCGATGTAGTCAAAGTTTTAAAATTTCTTACTCCTCTAAAATTTACCATTATAGAAAGAGATTAAGCGTCTGATCTCTAAAATACAAAAGAAAACACAAAAGGCCTAATATCTAATAATTCCTTAAATAAATCCTATAAATAATTTTATGAATATATAAAATTTTTAATGACAATAATTTTAATAACGAACTCAGGATCATAAATCTAAAATAGAATTTCACTGCTCAATTTAATTTCGGAGCGAAAGAAACACTGCACGCTGATTGGATAATGAATTCAGCACTAACGAATTGATTAAGGTTACGTGACAGTGAACAGCCATTCAGCGCACAAATAAAAAGTACAAACATATATCTCTATAAAGCTATACAACCAGTTTAACCGCATAAGTTTCTTTTTATTTATGAAAAATCATTTTTAATTTCAAAGAGAAATAATTTAATATTTCTAACTTTTGGATGACGTATGAAAAGGTTGAATATATGAAGAGTGATGGTCTATATATGAATGGATGACGTATGGAGGGTGAAAAATATGAAGAGTAATGGCGAACGGAAAAATAAAAGTGTCCAGGAGCGGGAATCGAACCCACAACCTTCCGCCTACCGGGCAGGCGCCATGTCCACTAGGCCAACCTGGACGATATTTCTCCGTTCGTAACTAATATTTAAACTGACTAATAATACTTATAAATGACTGGATACGCCGCAGTCATTTATAAGTATTATTAGTCAGTTTAAATATTAGTTACGAACGGAGAAATATCGTCCAGGATGGCCTAGTGGACATGGCGCCTGCCCGGTAGGCGGAAGGTTGTGGGTTCGATTCCCGCTCCTGGACACTTTTATTTTTCCGTTCGCCATTACTCTTCATATTTTTCACACTCCATACGTCATCCATTCATATATAGACCATCACTCTTCATATATTCAACCTTTTCATACGTCATCCAAAAGTTAGAAATATTAAATTATTTCTCTTTGAAATTAAAAATGATTTTTCATAAATAAAAAGAAACTTATGCGGTTAAACTGGTTGTATAGCTTTATAATTATACGCCGCAGTCATTTATAAATATATCTCTATATATATAAAAGTCACAATGTCTGTCTGTTTCGCGATAAACTCAAAAACTACTGAACCAATTGGTACCAAATTTTGCATGTCGCTTTTTATAAACCTGAGGAAAATTTTCGGCTACATTTTGATTAGTATTTTTGGCTATTTCTTTTTTTCATTTGAAGAACATTTTTTTTACGCGGAGTAAATACGAGGCGAAGTAACAACACGAGGCCAATTAAGCGACCAATGAGCGTTCTGCATTTCTTTTCAAGTTGCTTGCGTACTTTTTTCAAATATCTTTTTATACGAGTGTCACTTTTTTTTACAAAATTTTGCATTTCGATTTTTATAAACCTGAGAAAAATGTTCGGCTACATTTTGATTAGTATTTTTGGCTATTTCTTTTTTTTTTTTTCATTTGAAGAACTATTTTTTTTACGCGGAGTAAATACGAGGCGAAGTAACAACACGAGGCCAATTAAGCGACCAATGAGCGTTCTGCATTTCCTTTCAAGTTGCTTGCGTACTTTTTTAAAATATCTTTTTATACGAGTGTCACTTTTTTTTACAAAAGTATTGAGAGAGAAATTCATTTTACTAAGTTACGGTAAGTGCACACAATGCAATTTTAAAAAAACTATACAAAATTAGCGTTACTATATGTAAACAACTATATATAAGAGTTAACACGCTGGGGCGGGTACCTCGGAGGTTGGTAGGAAAATCTGCCAACTATTTGAACTATATTTGAAACACCTAAATGGGTTGAAAAATAAATAAATAAAATACCTAAATACTAATATATTTCATTTTTTGACATCACACATACTTTTTGCCTGTGATAATGTATTACTTCGGTGTTGCTATTCTATGGCTCTAATACTATTTATTAGTAATGTTCTTTCAGTATGAAGGAAATTGCACTCGGGGGAATTCCCGGGCGAAGCCGGGTCATTCGTCTAGTATATATATATATTTGGAAGAATGAGCAATCCATAATTAAAATTATATTTTAAAAAGATGCATACATTGGATTTATAAATTTTTTATTGTTCCAATATTGTGTGGACAAAATAATATTAATAATGGTATTGATCTGTAATATTATATATAATTGTTAGCTGTATATATACTGAATGTAATATTTAAATCGAAGATACAATTCTTCCATTGGCCTTGTAGAACGAGATTGGTGTACGCGTGCTCGCATGCATCTTTTTTGAATATATATATATGTGTGAATACATATATAGGTGAAAAAAATAAATAATAGAATAATAATATATTTTATGAAAAAGGCGAATAAAAACTGGTCCTTCAGGCATCTTGAAAAATTATGAAACGGGTAGTTAAGGCCGGAATTGCGTGAGACCGCGTCACAATGTGAAAAAATAGTAAAAATGTGATATTGTACTGGGATAAGGTGCATAAATTATGAAAAGGCATCTTCCGATAGATATATTAGATATATATGCATATTTATTCCGATAGATGGCGCAATCCATCAGCAACTTTCAGTTGCACGATAAGAAGATGCATTTTTCATAATTTATGCACCTTATCCCAGTACAATATCACATTTGTGCTATTTTTCCACATTGTGACGCGGTCTCAAGCAAATTCCGGCCTTAACTACCCGTTTCATGATTTTTCAAGATGCCTGAAGGACCAGTTTTTTTTTTTTTTTTGTCGTTGAGGTACAGCTTGCACCACACTGATGAGGACTAACAGCCCGATACGCGTACGTGTTTAGCTTTTCTTGATTAATCAATAATGGGTAATTGGCCTATTTGGAATAATTAGAAATCAACTGATAATAGTTGATATTTATTCCGATAGATGGCGCAAGCCATCAGCAACTTTTAGTTGCACGATAAGAAGATGCCTTTTTCATAATTTATGCACCTTATCGCAGTACAATATCACATTTGTACTATCTTTTCACAATAATATATATGTTTAATTTAATTTCAATATTTTTAATTAAATAATATATATATAAATAAATATTAGAAACAAAACCAGGCTCACATGAGCATTTATAGATGGAAGAGCGCCATCTTGTGGAAGAAAAAAAAAACTAAACCTTTATTTAACTTGATTCGTTATATTTGGTCAACCAAATTTCTTGATAAATCAAGAAAAATCAACCAAGAACGCATTTCGGGCTGTAGGCCCTCTTCCGCGTGGTGCAAACTGTACCTCTACGACTAATATTTGGTCCCAGAGGCTTCCTGGGAAATCAAGAAATGGGTATTTAAGACCAAATTTACGTAAATACGCTTTTCATGTGAGAAAAAAAAAACAATAAAAAATTTAATGCCCTTTCGAATTGCTCATGTGAGCCTGGACAGGATATGCCTTTTTTGTATATAAATAGCCCATGCTTTCTTTTCAGATGAATCTTTCATTTAAAGACTTCGAAGCAAACTATATCAACATCAACTTACCCATAATCGCGAGACATTTATATTTTGAAGTAGAGAGAGAGATAATAACTCGCTAAGGGACTAGGAAACCCCGAAGAATGTATAGAGAGTGAGGGGGATAATCAATAGCTTGTGACCCGCAGCCGAGAGACTACTCAATATTTCATCACTTCGAGAGAGAGAGTTAGGATAAAAAATAACCAAATATTTATTTATAGATGGATTGAATGGGGTATTGATCCAATGGTTTGTACATCAGGGATATTTATTGAACGCCCGGAGTAATCTAACAATGATGAGAGAGACCCTTGCTTTCCTCTCTTCACGGATGTTCTCAAAAAATCTTTAAAAATAAGTTTAAATCCGATTGGTTATTTTTTGGAATTATGGTTTTAGCTGTTGAAAAACATCGATTTAAATCGCAGTAGACTTACTGAAATCTATTGAAAATATCAACTATCTTTTAGCTCTTTTTCAGAGATGGTCTACACCCCTTTCTTTAAATACAAAGAAAAAAAATCAACTACTCACCCATTTCGAGCTGTTGGCCCTAATCCGTGTATTGCAGGCTGTTCATTGAAGCGGACCAAGGAGAGAACCTTATCCCATATGTTTAGTTCACGAAAAGTATTTGAGGATACAAGTGTTTAAACAAGCCATAGTATGTTTTAAAAGAGCTTAAAAATAGGAAAAGGATCTCTCTCAAATTGATTTAATATTCGTATAATGAAAGGGCATAGAATGTATTAGCCCACGAAATGATACCTTCTTCTAGTAATATGTAACTGCACCCTGACTTATCGGATGACTCTGATGAATACATAGACGGTCTGACGCTCTCTCCTTGCCCAAAGTAGCTCAATAGTCAAGGTTCGTTAATGCCATGGTCAATTTAAGGCTAAAGTCTGAGGCTATTGGAAACGTGATGCATTATGCAAATCACGGCAGGATCTTTAATGAACTCCTCTTGGAACTAAGGATTCCCTCCATTGGAATTAGCGGTGCAGCCAATTATCTGGCTAAGTGCGGCAGCTCGGCCTGCATGGATGAGTAGCCCAACTTGATATGAAATGACTCAATCTATTAATCCACTTAGTCTGCAGCACATACTGATGGTTTGGTTATCAGGTGAATGGTTCAACTTGGAAATATGTATTTTAGTCAGCTAATACACTGTATACACATATATAGTGTTACATCATGATTAATGGCGTATTTATTATATTATTTTTAATATATTTGAAATTTAAATTATATATTTATTTATTTTTATATTCTATGATATTTATTTAAAACAGATTATTTTTAGATTATCATTATTTGTATTTAGGTACACTGTGACTTCACTGCTCTCTTTGATGTGAGAAAATAAATAAATTATTCTGGTGGCTACATAAAGTAGACTTATCTCATTATTCCCTTTTATAAATTTGTAGGATGGTTTAAACACGCTCTGGTAAGATGCAAGACCCAGCACAGGAGAGAATCAAGGCTGAAGAGTCTGCCAAGCCGCAACCTGGTGCAACAATTGGTAGAGATGCTAGTTCCGACCCAGTTGTCCTGAATCCCAACATCGACATCCCCAAGTATGATGGAACAGAAGACCCTCGCCCATGGATTGAATCTCTTGAAGAAATTGGCTTCCTGTACCATTGGGCAGACTACATTATCTCCCGTTATGCTGCCATGAATATGATTGGTAGCGCCAAAACCTGGCTGAACCTACACAAAGTAAGTTTCACCAGCTGGGAAAATTTCAAGAGCCGCCTAATTGAGGATTTTGCCTCAGACGCCAACAAAGAAGAAATGAGGATGAGATTAAACAGGATACAACAGTGGAATGAACCTGCAATCAGGTTCGCAGAGGATATCCTTGTACTGTGCAACAAGGTCGACCCCCAAATGGAAGAAGAGACTAAAATAAACTGGGTTATTGGAGGGTTAAAGAAAGAATACTCTTTTGCCCTTCACCTAAACCCTCCTAAAAATACCAATGAACTTCTAGAAATTTGTAAAAAGCTGGATTTGTTCGAAAAGAATTACCAAGAACGTGCAGAAAAATCAAAAGCTCTTTATAATGGACCACGCTCTCCTCGTCCCCATCATCAAGAGCAATGGAAGAATGCTACGTCGTTCAGAAGACCATATCAGAACACCTCCAAGCCCCAGGCCCCCTCTCCGAGGTACTACCAGAACACCTCCAAGCCCCAGGCCCCCACTCCGAGGTATTACCAGAACAAGCCTCTGCCCCAGGTATCTGCCCCTAGACGATCTTACACTCCCAATCCTGAGCCAAAACCGGTCTACCCAAGTAAAACATACAATAAGAATCCAAATTCAAATAGGAATAGGACAGAAGACGGGAGACCAATATGTTTCAAGTGTAACAAGCCAGGACACGTAGCGCGGTATTGCAGAGTCAGGTTTGTAAGAATTGTGGAAGAGGACCCCATAGTTACACAAGACAAGGTCGAAGAAGAAATCCGAATGGATAATGGAACTCAGAAGTCGAGACCTCTGCTCTACTCTGACGTAAGTAATAGCCCGTACTCGAGTATCCCTACAAGGAATAGATATGCTGCATTAGAAGATTTAAACTAAACATCGCGCCTGAGTCCGTCAATCAAAGCAAATCGACCATAAATGGAATTAAAAAGTTAGACCCCAAATATAAAATGAACATTAACGTGGATAGAATCGGTATCTGCGAAGCTTTGATTGATACAGGCGCCGATCTTTCAGTGGTCGACCTTAGTACAGCTCTTAACACAGGTCTTGAAATAATAAATCCTGATAAAATGTGCTCCGGACCCGATGGCAAAGAATTAGATATCGTAGGAAATATTATTTTAAATATAAAATTTGATGACAAAACAATTACACATCAATTTGTGATAATGAGAACACATTTGCGAATACTTATACTTGGACGTGATTTTCTTAAGAAAATGAACGCAAAAATTGATTGTCAGCGTGAAATAATCAAATATGACTTGACAGAAAATCGTGACGTAATCAAATATCAACAGAAGAAAATAAAAAGTGCAAAGGATGCCATTATACCAGAACTTTCTATTAAATTGATTAATGCATTTGTAGAAGCAGAGGATGGCGAATACATCATCGAGGAGAACCATAAAATGTTTCAAACAAATGGACTTCGACTAGCGAGAAGCTTAATAAATGTTGTGAATAAGGAAACATATATCTGGATAACAAACCCTTACCCTCGACCATTAAAAATATTAAAAAACCAAACATTGTGCTTTGGAAGCCAGCCAGCCGAAGTGAATCTTATGGAAGAAGGTGAACAAAAAGAGCATGAAGAACCCCAATTTCAGATAAACGAAAATTTAGCATATACGGAAAAGGAGCAATTGAAACAAGTTTTGGAAAGGTACGAGGATTTGTTTTCGTCGGGATTAGGAAGATCCAACTTATCGAAACATCGGATCGATACAGAAGGCGCGAAACCGATCAAACACAAGCCGTATAGGGTGAGCGCGAAAGAGCGAGAAATCATAAAAGAACAAATTGATGAAATGCTCAGAGACGGCATAATTAGACCATCCTCGAGTCCATGGTCCTTCCCTGTAATCTTGGTCAAGAAGCGAGATGGTAAGTACAGATTTTGCGTTGACTACAGAAAATTGAATGATGTAACAGTGAAGGATGTTTACCCAATTCCCAGAATTGATTAAGTATTGGATACACTTCAAGGATCCAAATACTTTTCAGCAATTGACCTTAAATCAGGATATTGGCAAGTAGAGGTTGAGGAGAAAGATAAAGAAAAGACAGCCTTCACTACAGCACATGGCCTATATGAGTTCAACGTAATGCCCTTTGGTCTATGCAATGCCCCTGCTACATTTGAGAGGAACATGGAAAATATGCTTGGTAATCTTAGATGGCAAATTTGCTTATGTTATCTAGATGACGTAATCATTTATAGCTCGGATTTTTCAACACATCTCAAAAGAATAGAAGCTGTTTTAAAATGTTTTCGCGAGGCTAATTTAAAATTGAACAACAAAAAATGCCAATTTGCTTTCGAAGAACTGGAGATTCTTGGCCATATAACTAATCAACATGGTATAAAACCAGCGGAGCATAATATCAAGGCTATTAGAGATTTTCCTCGGCCCAAAAAGATAAAAGAAGTTCAATCATTTTTAGGAATGTGCTCATATTATAGAAAATTTATCAAAGGTTTTTCAAAAATTGCCGATCCATTAACCAGTCTTATAAAAAAGAATGTACCTTTCACCTGGACAGAAAATCAAGAGAAAGCATTTCAAACCCTTAAAGTAGCATTGATAAATCCTCCAATCTTAGGGCACTTTGACCCGAATGCAATTACTTACATTCATACTGACGCATCTAACATCGGCCTGGGTGCAACATTAGTCCAAAAGTTCGGCGATAAAGAAAAGGTTATCTCATATTTAAGTCGAAAACTGAGCAAACCTGAGCAAAATTATTCGACTACCGAAAAAGAATGTCTAGCTGTTGTGTGGTCAATGTCCAAGTTACGACCCTACCTATATGGAAGGCACTTCAAAATCGTAACTGATCATCACGCACTATGCTGGCTTAAGAATCTGAAAGATCCGACCGGCCGATTAGCACGATGGGCACTGAAGATTCAGGAATATAATTTCGAAATCATACATAAATCGGGTAAAAAACATCTGGACGCTGATGGTCTATCTAGAGGACCCTTACCTGAAAACGAATGGGACGAAGATTATGAAAGACTATTTCTGAATCAAATAATAGACGAAAAGGATGATTTTATTAAGAATATTAAGGAGAACCTTAGTGGAAACAAGCGTTCAATTACACAGAACTTCAAAGAAGAAAATGGGTGTCTCTACAAGAAAAATCCAAATCCTGAAGGTAGGGCATGGTTGCTGGTAGTGCCAAAGAAGAGAAGGAAGGAAGTCATGAGTGAATACCACAACCATATGCTGAATGGCCATCTGGGCGTCGCCAGAACCACTTACCGATTGAAGAATAAATACTATTGGCCTTCCATGTTGAAAGATGTTTCAGAATTTGTAAAGACGTGCCATCTTTGCCAAAGTCGGAAAGGTTCAAATCACTTGCCTTCTGGACTTCTACAACCTATTCCCCCAGCTAACTACCCTTTTGAAAGAATCGGAATTGACTTTGTTGGCCCCTTGCCATCAACGAAAAGAAGAAGGAAGTGGATAATTGTGTTGACTGATTATTATACCAAGTATGCTGAAACAAAGGCAGTATCAGAAGCAACCGTGAAAGAAGTCTCTACATTTTTAATCGAACATATTATTTTACGTCACGGGGCCCCAATATTTCTTATTAGCGATAGAGGTTCACAATTCACTAGCAATTTGATGAAGGAGGTAATGAAAATGTGCAAAGTGAAACAGTGCTTCACAACGAGCTACCACCCCCAGACTAACGGACTAACGGAACGGCTAAATAGAACTTTAATCAATATGATCAGCATGTATGTGAACACAGACCAAAAGAACTGGGATGAAATCCTCCCTTTTATCACCCACGCGTATAATACCACGATTCAAGAAACCACAGGCTACTCTCCATTTTTCCTGTTGTTTGGAAGGGAACCCATGTCCCTCTTAGACGACGAGAATATCCCAACGGACAGTAACATGGACGATTACGACGAATATATAGAAAACTACTTAGATAAAATAGCAAGGACGAGACAGGTAGTCATTAACAACACAGAGAAGACTCAGGAAAGAATGAAAAGAAACTATGACAAAAAACACAATGAGAAAATCTATGAACCAGGACATTTAGTGGCAGTTTGGACACCAGTCAGGAAAATCGGAAAATGCGAAAAACTATTGAGAAAATATTTTGGCCCATATCGAATATTAAAGAAGCTGTCTAACGTAAATTACTTAATTGAGCCGAAAGATAATCCTGGCCAAGACCCATTGATTGTCCATGTCTCAAGACTCAAACCCTATTTTGAGAGAATTGATGAGGTAACTCACGAGGACGTGACGACCTCTGGAGAGGGGGAAGTGTTACATCATGATTAATGGCGTATTTATTATATTATTTTTAATATATTTGAAATTTAAATTATATATTTATTTATTTTTATATTCTATGATATTTATTTAAAACAGATTATTTTTAGATTATCATTCTTTGTATTTAGGTACACTGTGACTTCACTGCTCTCTTTGATGTGAGAAAATAAATAAATTATTCTGGTGGCTACATAAAGTAGACTTATCTCATTATTCCCTTTTATAAATTTGTAGGATGGTTGAAACACGCTCTGGTAAGATGCAAGACCCAGCACAGGAGAGAATCAAGGCTGAAGAGTCTGCCAAGCCGCAACCTGGTGCAACAATATGATAGATAATAAGGGGTATATTGGCTTTAATCGAACGTTTTATCACAAACTAAACTCAATAATTCAAAGAACTGAACATTTCCTTTACAAGCATTTCACGAGTCACACGCGTGCCTCTGCATTGTGGCTGAAGTGGACACTTGGTGGGATCTTTTATAGCCGGAATTTAGGATTATATTCTTGGGGGATTCCAACTTTTCTATTTATTCTCTTTCTGTCATCTGTGGAGGTCAACTTTCCAGAAATACTCTATCCGTATTAAGGATGTTATGGTATATAACTCGTGAAATTCTTGAAAAGGGGATACGTTCAGTTCCTTGAGATTTTAATATGAACACCTGATATTTTTTATATTTAAAAAAATTCATAAATATATGAGGATTTAGTAATATAATATTCCAATAACGTTGTAAAAAAACTTGGCATTCCAATATTAATAAATATTTAAAGAAAATATCTTATTTAAAATTTAATAAATGTTTTCAAAAAAATGATGGGTTTCAAAAATATATTTAAACGCATATAGCAATATTTATATACGTTTATAAATCTATATATAGGTAGATTGGATGTTTTCTAGAATCGTTTTAACAAATGTTCGTTAGGAAAACTTTTACTCGGGTGAAAACCGGGCAAAGCGGGGTACATTCGCTAAATACAGTTATTTACAAATGTTCGTTTGTGGCAAGATACTATTCCTTCAACTTCAAATTACCGCGTGAACCAATTAATATTGATTTTATTCAAGGGACCGGGAAAACATTTCAAATTATCGAGAGTATAGACAAGTATAGATTCAGTAGGGATTGGATGTTTTCTAGAATCGTTTTAACAAATGTTCGTTAGGCAAACTTTTACTCGGGTAAAAACCGGGCGAAGCCGGGAACATTCGCTAGTGTATATATTTAAACTCGCGCTAAATGACACCGAGTTTCTGCTCCAAATATAAATTCGTTGTTTTACATTGATGAATAAACAAGTTTTATCAATGGACATTTTGGAAATATAAATCATTTTACATACACTCGTTCAATATAAAAATATTTATTTATAAATATATCTTTATAAACGAGTATATTTATTTATCCGATTCAGAGGAAAGAGAAAAAATATATATATAGTTTAACAATAGCGTGTCTGTCAGAAATTCTTGAATTCAATTAGAATGACGATCACAGACATGCCATAAAATAACAAAAAGAAAGAGGTTTCTAAAATGTAAATCCAATTTGTAACCAATTCCAGTAATTTATTTTGGATATGTAAAGAGTTTGTTGAAAAGTTTTTTTAAAATAAATTTTCCAACGCAACTTTCAAAATGTTGGGATAAATGTTGTTCGAAAAGTCTTGAAAACAAAGGGAAAAAATCACTGACAAGTTCCTGACTTTCCCATTTATATTTATTAATTTTTGACCAGGGAAACTAATCTTTTGCTCCAAGAAAATAAAAGAAGGTTTATAGCCTCGTTCCCAGACACTTTGGGCTGTCCTCAAGATTAAGTCCACACTGGTCTTGTGAGGGATACTTTACTCGGAGCTAATATAGGAAAAAACTTTTTCCATGTTTGGTAGGTCTAGAGGCTCCAAGCAATACAAGCTATCACATCAATAATGTACTATTATGACAATTTGATATAGTGTGTGAAAAATAATAAATTTGATTTAGGTTTTTAACAATTCTTACTTCTTCTACTTTTAAATATTTATTATAATTTTAAATGAGAATTTTAATTTATAAAATGTATTTATTCGGTATTATCAAATTTTGTGATCTCATAAATTTTCATTATATTTAGAGAGAGTTTAACAATTTATTTCACATTTATTTTTATAAAAGTTGTTGCATATATCAATGCAAATAATTTCGTGTTTTTTCATTGAATAATTATATAGGATGAGGATCATAATTTCTATGTGGGTGTGAAGCTTATTTTCACTTTGAATATGTTTATAAAGTTGTTGAAAATATATAAATGTGATTTTATTTGCCCTCTTTCCTTTAAATATAACGACAACATAAACTCTTGGGGGTAAAATATTTTAATTTATATTTTAATCGAAAATATCGTTTAAAACACAATCATTATATAATTCGAACTATTCTTTCAAAAAAGAGAGGAGATCGTTCATCAGTGGTGAACCCTCCCAAAGGTTTCACCAGTCCCAACCGCTTTACTATTGTAGAAAAAAAGAGCGTAAAAAATGTGTTGCAATTTTGAGCGAAATAAATTGTCAAGAATTGTCGAAATGTATGCGAGACAAGCACACATTTATTTATATAGGTGAACAAATAGAACTAAAATAATGATACTATCAGATCATTTGGTTTAATATTTTAAAAAGGTATCTACTGATCATGTAAATCAACGTTGATGATCGCTTCTACAGTCTATCGGAATATACCTTTTAACACATTGTAATCAAACGTGGCTCTGGCACATTTCAAGTGCAAAAGTCGAACTGAGAAATTTCTACATGGGTAGACATGTGGTGCACACACAGTAAAGGGAGTCATTAACTACCACCCACCAGGATTATCATTACCTGTACCACGTGAACTAAGAATTATCATCAAAGAGTAGTAAATTCTATGATTCAGGCAAATTGGATATTGTACTGAATATAAGAAAAAGTCATATCAATTCAGTTGAGTAACCAAAGAAAGTAATATTTAGTCAATGTAAATCTATTTCATATTTTGTCTTCTAATATTTTACTTAGAATCTTGTTGTTGTGTCACTGCTCTAAAAATGTCCTGTTCTAAACTCTATCTCTCTGTACTCAAAAATCTATAAAAAACATCTTTCCATTAGCTACGTACACAAGTTTTGTCTACTTCTAAAATTATCATGCTGGCAATACATATATGATGACCATATCTACATACTTAGTCAATAAATCTCATATTATTTTTATCAAATTTTTGGCATATTCTATTGAGAAATAATGTTATATTCTCTTTCTTTGTCACCCATTACAGCTTACGAAACTGTGTTCCTCTATGGAAGAGGTTTATTTGTTGAAGGTCTCCCCGTTGAAGGCGATGAGCTGCAACTGCCAGCCGTGCTGTCATCACGTCGCTCCGAATGATATGAGCTTCTGATAACAGCGTGGGCAATTAAATTGGAGTACTCATTTAAAATTAGCGGACCGTTGACCCGATTAGCTATCTAAGGCTTACGAAGAGGCACAGTAGGGGTATTTCTTGGAAGATGAACTTGCCGACGTGTTTCCTTCCACCCTTTCCTCTTCAGTAGGCATCGTCAGCGGTGTTATCTACTTGGTCAAATTGTTCGCTGGGTCGGGAGGAGAAGAATTCTAATAGTTTCCATGAGATATCATACCCCAAAATACGGAAACATCTGAGCTCTCCTTAGGAGTATTCTCTTATTGGAGTTGGAAGAGATTCATAAAGAATATTTTCATTTAACAACTGTTTGTAGCGGGAAGAGGTGTTTTTTCTCAACTGATTCGTTGCTCATGGAAGGTGTATTGCAAGTATAAAGAAACATCTTTATAATATAATGGAATTCATCATATAATCCGAGATGTCTCTTTTTTCGATCAGAAGCTTCCGAACTTACATAGTAGTTGATCAGAATGTTCGACGGTCAGATCTTTGTCAAAGACATCTACAGCTACTTCCTTATACTAAGAAAGCAACATTTGACCGTCGCCGCAATAGATGGCGTCAGGTTTTGACGTTTATTTTGACGGGAGAGGCGCCCTATGCTACTATGGATCAATTTCCTTTCGGCAATTTTTCCATATATATTCTAGACATAGATTTAGCTCAGCCACCTTGCCAGCAAAACACCTCTTTGGTAGATTGTTAAGATTCCATTAGACCCCGTGTGGATCTCATGTAATAAAGTCCGCCCTAGACTGACGAGGGCCTTTAGCCCGAAACCATGGTCTCTAGGTGGACGCTTCTAAGTTTGCCAAAGCTGTTGTGGCTTTGTCACCGACCCGAGGCCGCTAGTTGCGGCGACGGTTAATAGATGACGTCAGGTTTTGACGTTTATTTTGACGGGAGAGGCGCCCTATGGATCAGTTTCCCCCCGGCAAATTTTCCATACAGAGGGTGTTCACCCTTATAGAAAACGAGCGCCCGGTGTGTAAAACAGGAACTATTAATTTATTTTAAAAAATCAACAACGTGGAATTCGAAAAGGCTTAAGCTAATTCTAACACGCAATACATATCTTTTGTTATTTAAAAAAAGCCCTTCAAATACAAAAATTTCTTAAGAGGTTACACTGGTCAACAAGATTTTTGCACAAGAGAACCTGATTATGTTTCTAGTGTAACTTTTCATGCTGAACTCAGGAATCTAATCAGAAATTTCCCATCACCTATGCTTTTTGCGTGACGGTCTTTTTTTAGTATTGGGATAAATACACTAAAAAATGCAAACAATGTCACGTAACTGGTTTATCAAAAAATATTTTTCTTTGTCCACAAAGAAATAGCATCTTATCTACATGTCCTGAATCCAAATATACCATTAGTTTTTTTCTATTACACAATATTTCTGAGATACACCTACTTGAATTTGGAAATATTGTTAATATATAGGCATATATGAACGAAACATATTTATTATTGAAATGCAGTGACAGTGGATTTTCTTCTATACTTTGCTTGTGGTAGATCCCTCTTGAGTGCCCAGCAGTCGTCGGCAAGCATAGCGGGACTCCATTTACCTTGGTACCGCTTCTCCATGCTTGATATAGCTTGATGAAACCTCTCACCATGCTCATCGCTAACTGCGCCAAGATTGTCTGGATAGAAATCTAGATGTGAATGCAGGTAATGGATCTTGAGGGACATGTTACATCCCAGTGCCTTGTAGGAAAGCAACAGATCATTAACTATGTCTCGGTAATTTTCAACCTTGACACTTCCTAAGAAGTTTTTGCAAACGTTTCTAAAGGAATTCCATGCTGCTGCTTCAACTTCATTCAAACTATTTTGAAAATTTCCATCCTGCTGCAATTCTCGAATCTGAGGTCCAACGAAAATGCCTTCTTTAATCTTCGCTTCACTTAAACTAGAACATTTTTGTTTTAGGTAGGCAAATCCACTGGCATTTCGATCCATTGCCTTGACAAAGTTCTTCATTAATCCCAGTTTAATATGTAATGGTGGTAAGTAAATATTTTCTGAATCGATCAGGGGTAGATTTGCAATATTTTTATATCCTGGAGTAAAGATTTTACGGTTTGGCCAGATTTTTTTAATGTAATGACTTTCCCTATTTCTGCTATCCCACTCACACAGAAAACAACAAAATTTTGTATACCCAAGCTGTAATCCACGCAAGAGACAACGACTTTCAAATCGCTGCATATTTTCCAACCGTATCTTTCATATTCTATCTTTTTCAAAAGCAGTTTCATGTTTTCGTAAGTCTCTTTCATGTTGGATGCATGTATTTATCCCAATACTAAAAAAAGATCGTCAGGCAAAACCCATGGGTGATGGGAAATTTCTGATTAGATTTTTGAGTTCAGCATGAAAAGTTACACTAGAAACACCATCAGGTTCTCTTGTGCAAAAAAAAAGTTTTTTTGTAGACCTGTGTTATTATTTAGGACTTTCCAGAGCTAATCTTACCTATTTGGACGTAATTAAAATATGCAAACAAGAATATATCAACATTTCTAAAAAAGGTATTTATGATATTATTCACGACAAAAATATCAAGTTTTTATTCAAAGCACCTACGGAGAAATGGACAAAAGATTATCACCCTATATCTGTGAGAACTCCTGCAACTGTCAAAAAAGTGAAAAAAATATATTACAAAAGAAAATCCTATGCCACAAAGAGATATAACCAAATTAATAGGAACATCAGTGTCAACAATAAATAAAATAATAAATAAAGATTTAGGCCTAAAAGCTACAAAAAACATGCGGTTCACAAATTGTTTCAGAGCCATATTCGTCAGCGACACACTATCAGCAGATATTTTTATGAACATTTCTTGGCTCCTAATAGATGGAAATTTATTGTTACATATGACGAAGCATGGGTATATTTAACCGATTGCGACAGAAAAAGAGCTATATACTATCAAAAAAGGGTGGAAAAATCTAGGCCAATTTGGTTGAAGGAATGTGCCGAAAGTTACCCCAAAGGATTTATGGTGGCATGCGGTGTATCATATGAAGGAAAATTTAAAATAAAAAAGGTTGAAAGAAATGCCAAAATAAACTCGGAGTACTATCAAAACAGCATTTTAGAACCTATATTTTAAAATGATATTCCCTCTATCTATGGAAAACAGAGCAACAAAGTCTGGTTTCACCATGATAACGCCACAAGTCATACCTCATCTTCAACCCAAGCTTATTTGGAAGATCTAAGGCAAAGAACAGGAATCAACACTATTCCAAAGAACAGAACCCCTGTAAAATCTCCTGATTTAGCCCCGATGTATTTTTGCATTTTTGGATACCTTAAAAGAAAACTTGGAAAGAGACACCCTAGGACAATTGAAGGTCTCTGGAAAGTGGTAAAGGAAGAATGGGATCTTTTGAGTATGACCATGATCAGAAAGTGTCTGCTATCGTGGAAAATAAGGCGCCGTTCTGTAAATAAACAAAAAGGCTTTCAAATAGAACATTTGAAAAATTTCAAATATGGTGTTAATTTTTAATATTTCATAATAAAACTTGTTTCCTATAAGTGTGAACACCCTCTGTATATATTGAAAATAGAGCGATCCATACTTAAATCATTAGATAGTAAAAAGGCATATATTGGATTGAATAAATATTGGCAAATAAATATTTTATTCAATTCAATGTATGCCTTTTTACTATCTAATATATAAATATGCATATATCTTTAGCACCCGACCTCTTTCTCTTGAACGTCCATTGTAGTCTCTTCAAAGACTGCTATCGGAGACTGCTAATTTAAGTATATTGGAAAAGATGTGTGCCTATATCGAATATAGTCTAAAGGGTGTATTGTCAGTTGAGCTGGTATCTATATTGAAGAGAACGAAACATGCCTGTTACAATTTTATTGAACCATGATATTTAAGTTGTATAGAAAATATAGGTTTGAAAAGAGAGAGAGAGCGCGCATTGAAAAAAAAAAACCGTCCCTGGTTAAATACCAGCAAACATATTCGGAGTTGTAACACTCTATATATGAGGCTCTCAGCGTAGTTTATCATCTACAAGCGCCGAGAAAGAAAGATGATTTTTAAAATGAACTAAAACAATGCATTTGTCTGAAGACAGATACAGATAAAATGACAAAAATAAAGATGTTTTAGTGCGCAACAAAAAAAAAATGAATAAAAAATTTCAGACAAAAACGCCCGGCCATTTTTATAAAAACTCGATGTCTGGCACCAAGGAGCTTTTGCTCGCTTTGCTAACCTCAACGTTGATTGCTAACTCATTTCATGGTACAGTAGAGAGAACTAATCAGCGGGCGGCATTGCCGAACACACATACACTATATACCCACCTAAATAGGTCCAAGGAATAATTATATTAGATAAATTCCTTCCCTGCTGATGCTCTTTGATCATGTTTTCAATAGTTAAATCTATTCTGAACGGGTTAATAGATGCCTAAAATAACTGTGAACACTCTAATGTTATCATATACGAAGAAACAAATTGATTAAGTTATATGGAGAGAATTCTGATTTATATATAATGCTATCTCTCCGCAAGTTCTATTCTATTTCCATATATTAGGTGTGATTGTTGTAAAATTTGATGTATATAATGAGAGAGAATATGTAAATAATTTACAATATGTATATGGAGAGTAGAATTACATGTCGGAATGATTCAATAAGACGGTGGAGTGGAAGTCAATTTAGAGAACGTTGGAATTTATATGAATCATTTACAGCACGCTGTCCATAGGTCCGGACATATTCTTGAACTGCTGTGGTTATTGGCAGACTAGTAAACTTGTGTACAAGTTCTTCTAGCCCAGAAATAATTATTTTATAAACTAACTGTCTACTTGGTATAATGGTGTATATATATATATATATATATATATATAATCAAAAAAACAATAGAAAAAATAAAAGATAAGTGGGTCAGGTGTTGATATTAAAAATAAAGAAGGCATAATCTGACCACGAGCACATGTGCTTTTTAGATGGCAGAGCGCCATCTAGTGGAGCAAAAATAAACTAAACGTTTATTTAGCTTGCTCCGTGATATTCGGCCAACCCAATTTCTTGATTTATCAAGAAAAGCCATCCACGAACGCGTTTCGCGCTGTTGGCGCTCGTCAGCGTGGAGAAGGCTGTAACCACTGCGACCAAAAAATATTTTTGGTCCCAATGGCTTCCCGAGAAATCAGAAAATGGGTATTTAAGGCCAAATTTGCGTAAAGACGCTTAACACATGAAAAAACAATAGAAAAAATAAAAGATAAGCGCCCTCCCATCTAAAAAGCACATGTGCTCGTGGTCAGGAGATGCCTTATTTATTTTTAATATCAACACCTGACCCACTTATCTTTTATTTTTCCATTGTTTTTTCATGTGTTAAGCGTCTTTACGCAAATTTGGCCTTAAATACCCATTTTCTGATTTCTCGGGAAGCCATTGGGACCAAAAATATTTTTTGGTCGCAGTGGTTACAGCCTTCTCCACGCTGACGAGCGCCAACAGCCCGAAACGTGGTTAGCTCTATTTGATTCATCTAGAAAATGGATTGGACAAATTTTATGTAATAATAAGAATCAACGGTTAATTGATTTTTATTCCACTAGATGGCGCTCTGCCATCTAAAATTACTCATGTGAGCGGTCAGGGGATATGCCTATTTTATTTTTAATATATTCTTACCTGACCTAAACCTAAATAATATATCAGAAAAATTCATAAATACAACAATGAAGTAAATGTACACTGGTGTCTAAAAAATAAGAAACTTAACCAATATTGAAATTTCTCAAAAGCTAATTTATTAACAAATATAAAATTTAGTATACAAACAGTTTAAACTATGGAAAATTTGACTAGCTATATGAAAATAAAAAAAAAATATTTTAAATTATGAAATATGCAAATTATTACCAACATACCCAAAGCTAAGGTTCAAGATCTTAAAGAAATAAGATATCAATAGGGAGTATGATCACCTCTAACAGCTATCAAGGTCTCATACTGTTTACCAGGCTTTGGAGGAGGTCCAGGGGTAGTAAACCCCACTCCTCCAATAGAGAAGTTCTTAGCTCAACGAGGGTTCTGGGAGAGGGGTGACGAGCTCCAATACGCCTCCCTAGAGCATCCCACTCATGCTCTATTGGATTCAGGTCCGGAGATCTGGCTGGCCAATCCATCCTTCGAATATTCTCACTCTGGAGATATTCATTGACTAGCCTAGCCCTATGCTGACGAGCATTATCTTCCATAAAAATTAAATTGTGACCAATTTGATCTCTATAAGGTCTTAGATAGGGCTCAAGGATCTCGTCCCTGTACCTTTGGGCAGTTAAAATGCCCCCAGAAAAAAATGTGGAGGGGTGTGCGTCTGCTAGAACTGATGCCAGCCTAGACTAAGAGACAGCCCCCTCTAAAATTGTCTATTTCACTAATGTTACTGGGATGATAGCAGGTTCCAGGCTCCCTCCAGATGAAAACTCGTCGAGAATCTGTGTTTAAACTAAATCTTGACTCGTCACTGAAGAGAACATTGGCCCACTGATCATGAGTCCAGGCGTGATGTTCCAAGCACCAATTCAAGCAGGCTCTCCTGTGAGCAGAGGTTAAAGGGATACAGACCATTGGTCGTCTTGCATAAAGAGCACCTTCGTGAAGCCTTCGGTAAACAGTTTATCTTGAAATTCTCGTTCCAGTAGCACTTGAGTTCATTAGAGAGTTGAATAGCTGTCATCTCCCTATGGCGCTTGGCAGTTACGACCAGATAACGGTCTTCAGAGGTAGCTGTTTTTCTTTTTCTACCATAACCTTCTTTTATTTTGATGGTTCCTGTCTCAATGAACTGTTTCCATATTTTGCTGACCACAGATATATTCACATTTAGCCATTTTGCTACTTCAACTTGTGATTGCCCTGCCTCCATTCTTCCAACAGCTCTCCATTTTAAATCATCTGCTAAAATTTTTCGTAAACTCATAATATTAACTAAGGATTAAATAAAATTATAATTGGAAAATTCTTAGATGGGGTGACCGACATATTTTCATGCATATTTTCAATTTTACCGAATCGAATGGTTGCGATAAATAAATTCTACGACTTAAAATACCTAATTAAATTACTTTTTAGCTTTTAGCGTTGTATATTTTAAAACATATCATTAAAAAACAAAAGTTTCTTATTTTTTGGGCACCAGTGTATTTTTTAAAATAAAATATGAATATTGACAAAAATATTTTGATAATACACAAAAATAATTTCTTATAATTGAATCCGCTATTTCGATGATTAATACCTCTGAGCTAAAGAAATACTGCACGCGGATTAGCATTGTCTGAATAAAGACATGTGACAATGAACAGTCAATCAGGATGTAAAAAATACTTACATATACGTATACATTAAAGTGAATATTATCGTATATATATTGAAATATCGTTAGAACGGGATTCATTGATTAGAGGTTCGTTAAACCGAGGTTCTCTAAACATAAGTACCTTATGCCTTATTTTTCGACATAATAGACTTCGATACTAAAATTAATTAGAATCCACCCGCCTTCAGAGCGCAATAGAAGAAAAAATTTCAAATACTTTCGCATTTATACTACACTGGTCCGCAAAATTAAAGGAACACCATATTTTTTTCATTTATCTCAAATTTTATTGAACATTTATCAATGAAGTTTTATACACAAATTTATTATTCCATTATTGATTAGAATACCCGAAATCAAAGAATTCTTACACGTATTTTATGCAAATTAGCCGGTCAAGCAATGATCTTCTTGCAGTCAGTGCATAAATATCTTGGATATTGTTGTCAATTTGTGGTGTGATCGCCTTTAACTGATAGACAGGCTCTACATCGGTGACCCATACTAAGAATTAGGGAGTTTATCGGCTCCTGTGGAATCAACGCACACTCTTGTGTTAAGGCTGTTTCTAGCTCACGAGTGTTTCTAGGAGGGGGTTGGAGGGATGAGATCCGCTGTCCTAGGTTGTCCCATACATGCTCAATGGGATTTAGGTCTGGGTATCGAGCTGGCCAATTCATCCGAGCAATTGCATGGTTTTGGAGAAAAGTGTCGAACACACCAGCCCTATGTGGACGGGCATTATCATCCATTAGAAGAAAGTTTTCTCCCATTTCCAATGCTTGAGGCATCACATATGCTGCCAAGATCTCGTCCCTGATACCTCTGTCCAGTCAGGGTTCCTTGCCGAAAAATATGGAGTGCTGTGCGATCGCCCAAGAAGATTCCAGCCCAGACCATAAAACCTTGGCTTCTGTAGGGATCCCTTTCAACCATATTCCGGGGATTATTTCTGGTTCCTACCTCTCATAAGACAAAGAAACGACGAGAATCGCTGTTTAGAGAGAATCTGGACTCATCAGTGAACATTACACGCCTCCATTCATCTGGATTCCAGGCGACATGTTGTCTGCACCAAAGTTTCCTTGCTCTCTTTTGAGGTGGTGTCAATGGCACACAAATTTGGGTCGTCGAGCATAGAGGCCCTTCTTGTGAAGCCTTCTGCATATTGTATCAGTTGATACTAAGACTCCTGTAGCTGCATTGAGGTCACTTCGTAGTTGCGATGCTGTCATTCTTCTATTGCGACGCACAAGGAGACTCAAATAACGGTCTAGATTTAACGTTTTGACCCTTGGCCGTCTTTATCCGAGTGTTCTGGCAACATTAGATGTCGTTTGAAATTTTTTCCAAAGCCTTGAGACAACGTTTCTTGTCACTCCAAGCCATCTTGCTACTTCTGCCTGTGATTGGCCTGCTTCCATCCTTCCAATAGCTTGCCATTTTTTTGTGATAAATGTTGCCTATAAGCCATGAAAACTTTAAAAAAACAAAAATGTTCAATAAAAATCTAGTGGAGCGTAAAATTAGGACGCTTTAAGAAAGACTCAGGCACGTGCTGGAGACGGAGTCAACGTAGACGGTGGTATTTTGCATATTGGGAACAACTTTATTTGTTTTTCTGTTTTTCATACTCTCTTAATTCATGGAAGCTTTTAAATATACCAAAACTTGATATTTATCCCTTAATATAACTTTTCTCTTTCTCAAACATGTGTTGTTCCTTTAATTTTGCGGACCAGTGTATATAGGTATAAATGTGCAATATCAATTTCTTGTATAAAACTTGGTAGCCTCAATCAACCAATTAAACAAAAATTCAAGTTTTTCAAGTAGGCGGAGATTAAAAATTCCACGATTAAATAAACGCTTTAAAGGGCTATGGGTCTTTATAAGCTAGTTTTGCCTTAGCACCATAGCAACGGAGTATTCCATTAAAGCCCATAGAATTAGCAACCATGTTATAGATTTGAAAAATGATTTGAACTTAACTAGCTCCTACTTTAATGGGAGAACACTTATTTTGATGCCAGAACATTAAGGACTTTAAATTATCTTCTAATAGGAAGATCTATATACGTTTATATATAGTGTAATATGTTGATGATATGTTAGCCATATGTTGTGTTTATGGAGCTATCGTTTAGTGAGCTATGCGAGACAAAACACAACAAACCAGTCTCGAATAGAATCTATTATCTAATAATCAAAGAGAATCTGAGAAATATATATGAAACTGTATTGTCTAGCGTTCTTGAAGTGTCAGAATTGTTTACACCTATATTCCTAACTAAGGAGTGTAGAAACTGATATATTGCAGCAATTACTTAGCGGCGCGAGAAAAAGGCTTAATATTGGAATCTAACATATAAGGTTGTGTTAAATAGAAGTAGAATAATAATTACATAGCGCTGTCGAAAATTTTCATATTTTGAATAAATAGAGGAACACAAAAATAAATATTTAAATAGTTTATTCCGAGCTTTATATACCTTTGAAAACAATGGAATCACCGAACAGAAGTAACGAAAAAAGATTTAGCTGATATATAAAGCTTGCAATGGTCTTGAAAAACGCCGGGCGCTGGATCCAAACACTGGGACCAATGGACTCTACCCGAACGTGGCGGCCTCAACCGAAATAGCTCGCTTGAAACAATGGCGACCGAAATACGGGGACTCGGCGCCCCTTCATGCCAACGCGCACCAACCGAGATCTAGTTAGAACCCTACGGCAAGAGCTTATCAACAAGCCCTCTTCCTGCCCAGCCAACTGGGATCTAGTTAGAACCCAACACCAAGAACTTACAACAAGCCCTCTTCCTTCCCAGCCAACCGAGATCTAGTTAGAACCCCACGTCAAGAACTTATCAACAAACCTCTTCCTGCCCAGCCAACCGAGATATAATTAGAACCTCACGCCAAGAACTTAGCAACAAACCCTCTTCCTGCCCAGCCAATTGGGATCTAGTTAGATCCCCACGCCAGGAACTTATCAAGAAGCCCTCTTTCTGCTCAGCCAATTGGGATCTAGTTAGAATCCCAAAACCAGGAATTTATAAAACAGACCTCTTTCCTGAGCAGCCAGCACAAAGATCAAGCTAGAACCCTATGTTTTACATGTTTTACAAATTAATCATTTGTTGTCGGGGCGTTTCAACATATCGCTATATTTGCTCCTTCCTGTAAAAACATTTTCAAAGGATACTTTCAGTATTTTCAGTGAAAATTGATATTGTCCAATATCATTCTTATGAACTTAACGCTATATCGAAGAAAGTTTCATTTAAATTTGTATATTTGAATATATCCTTTTTAGACGCTTGTATTGTATTATCTACTAGTGCTTATAAATGAAAGCTTTCTAAAAGACAGTTGCACACACTTCATTTAAAAGTTGTATAAATTAGCATTTTACTAGGAAAGTGTTGAGATGCATTATATTTTGCAAAATATTATCAGTTCTGTTTTCAAATATCATGTAAATTATTATTTGGTGTAAAATCAAATAGAAGGCGACTTCTTTAATAAGGGGATTAAAGCTTCAATCATACTCAAAATTGTACGCCTTACACTAACCAGTATGCCATTCTTTTCAGAACAAAACTCTTTTGTCGCCGAAATTTGTTCACCTTGAAATGTGTCTCTTGTAAACAAAGATTTGGTATTATTGCCCTGAATAATCTCGAAGTCTATCTCTTCATATAATTTTCCTTTATCACTCAAAATTCTGTTCGAATTTTCACAAACATATTGCAAGAACATGGCATAGATATTTGGCTACTGCAGAATTTGATAGTCTTGGACGATAGCCAAGGTTCTAACGTTTATTGACTTAAAATGATAATTACAACCCATAGGATAGGCATTTCACAAATAAAACAATTATAATTTATTTCTCTCTTTGTATAGACAGTAATTAATTGGTGAGAAGAAGACTTCAGGGTTGGTGAGGCTGAAATGGTCACCCTGATCAGTGACAGCAATAGGACTTCTGAAAGCGGAAATATAGGAAAAGTACCCAGACTGGAAGACTCGGAACACAAGATTATCATGACGCAGGGGGATTTTAAAATTTCTTTGTTTGTGGCCACCAAATGAAAGGAAGATAGCACCGGAACAGGCAAACCCACTACAACACTATTCTTAATACCGATTTAATAAACAATATATAATGTCCCTCTATTTATAAATTGAAATAGGACGTAAGCAATTTTGTAAAAGAATAAAATTAATTAGCATGAACGCATGCGAATACATATTATAAACGATAGTTTTATAACATATAATTCCTGTGTGTTTATATATATATTGGTGATATGCATATATTATATGTGGACAAGAAAGTCCTCCCTCTAAATAATTATTGTGTTTAAAATAAAATTCAAAGAAAATCTACTTGAAAGCACCAGATATCTAGATGTGAAAAATAGTTAACAGGATAAATTTCCTTCGTGGGCTTGCATATATTATCATAGCTTTAGGCAATAAATAATTTTAGGTTTTCCTTGTTTATAGTTAGCGGAACCATATTCCATTTTCGCATACACAAATCTATTTTTGTTTGTTGCGAGATAAAAAAATCGTTTTTTCTTGGTTGGCCCTATAAAATTATTTAGAAAACGGTTTTCATTGTTGAGTTTGTTTAATGAAAAGAAAATATTTTAAGGAAAAAATTTACTGCGGTGAATCTGCATAAGACCGGTGGGTTTATAAAGCTGTATGTGTGTGTGTGTGTGTGTGTGAAATAGGATTGTGGTGTATAGAGAGCATACCTTTCTTTTGTAAATTTCACAAAAGAGAGTAAAATAGTGTGTGTGTGCTAAAGAGAAAAAATATGTCAATAATAATAATATATACAACAAACAACAATAAAAGCCTTTATTTAGGGTCACTGACCCTATACAGGATTCACCAGAGGTATGCATAAGAACAAAGCAGTGAAACAAAGGAAACAACAATATAAACAGAAGAAAAAAAAAGAGAAAGAGGGAAGCAAGAAAAAACAACACAAAAAAGAGTAGCAGTAAGAAAGTGAGGAGTGAGTGTCACTTGGCCTTCTTCTGAGATATGGACTTGTGGAAACCATAAAACGCCGTAGCAATATACTTATTCTGGGTCATATTGTCAATTATTGATGAAATTGAAGCACAGAGTTGCCCAGTTTTGAGCATAAGGGTTCTTCTTTCTTCTTTCAGAGCAGAGCAATCAAAAATATAGTGGGTGATATGATTTTTTAGTTTTGAATTACAGAAGGTACAAATCGGGTCCTCACCGCAGAGCATCTTTGTGTGGTTTTCTCTAAAATAACTCTTGAAAGTATTTTAACTTGTGCAAGTAGTCTCACAACCGGAAAAGGAAAATCCCCTAAAAGGTATCCCTCCGTCATGAAAGATATATGTGAATGTCTTTGTAGTGAGAGTATAGCTTAGATTTATCCATTCTTGTAAGGTCGTTTTGTATAGATTGGTCTGCCGCTGTTTTTAAGAACCCTGTAATCGCGCTCCTCAGCGTTTCAGGATCATCACAGGAAACAAGTGCAGGGGATCCATTATTGTTAAGCAGATTGGTGAGCTTTTTAATGAAACCGAAGGGTGTGCCCGAAGCACTAGACAGTTCCCGTGTTCTATTAAAACATATACGCGGCAATCTGTCACTGCTCATATTCAGCACCCGCAGCCAATACTTCAGGGTTAATTTTAAAGCTGTTACACTCAATGAGATTGTAAGCAGGTGTGTTGTATCTTTGATATTTGCTCTTTGCATATTTGCTCTTAGCATGTTTGATCTTTGTGTGGCACAATTTGCATAGTTGCTATTTAACTTATTTGTGCTAGCTATATAACGAGATGAATTGAGTTAGGGGTGCCAGTCCAGCCTTAGGATAAGAATAGTCTTGTTGCGGGAAACGACTTTTGCTACTGTAGTTTTTATCCTGAGAAATAAAGAGTATTTGTTTAAAACATGGTGGCAGCGGTGACTGGATAAAATACGAACCCGTATATTGCAAAATATCGTTTTTGTGTACCTTGGAAGATAATTCAACATGGCTCAGATTCAACCTCCAGAAACTTTCGAATTCTCTACTCCCAACGAATGGCCCAAATGGAGGAAGAGATTCGAACGATACCTCGTGGTCAGTGGAATGAAGAAGAAAGAGGAGGCGGACAAGAACGATTTGTTCATGTACTTGATGGGTGACCGCGCGGATGATATATTCAGGACCTTCAAGTTCGAAAAGGAGGAAGAGGCAACGAATATTGAATCCGTCCTCAAGGCGTTCGACAGCCACGTCTGTGTCAGAAAGAATATTATCCACGAACGTGCGAAATTTAATTCAAGAATCCAAGAGGATCGGGAGCCAGTGGACGAATTCATCACTTCATTGTACAAATTGGCTGATAGTTGCGAATTTGAGGGTCTTCATGAGCAGTTGATCCGTGACCGAATAGTGGTTGGAGTGAGGGACAAAGCTTTATCTGAAAGAATGCAGTTGGACAGCGAACTGACTTTGGAAAAGGCGGTTAAAATAGTTCGACTGCAGGAAGCCGTTCGACAGCAGCAAGTCGACCTGCAGCGTCCCTCAACAAGCCAAAAGGTCAATCAGGTGAAGTTCAACTCGAAGAAACTTTCACCGAAACAACAACAGCGGCCTTCGAGGAAGAAGGAGAAGTGTCAGCCAAAATAAGATCACGGTGTCCAAAATGCGGAGGTTTCACCCACAGGGAAGGACAGGATTGCCGTGCTGAAGGACAAAGATGTAACCTATGTTCAAAGACTGGCCATTTTGCAAATTGCTGCCCAGATAAGCAGGCGAAGACTGCGGAAGTCAAAGCTGTTTCTGAACTTGATGAAGAAATTGGTTTTCTCCTAGAGGTCTCAGCTGTGGAGGATTCATCTAATCTCGATGATAATGAAGGCGAGTGCAGGAGGCGATGGACAGCAGAAATCCAAGTGAACGGGAAACAGGTGAAGTTCAAGCTCGTCTCACAGGCGGATGTTACATGTGTTCCTCTGTGTCTCTTCAAGAAGATAATGGGACAGCAACGACTAGTGGAAAGTGATATCAACATTAGAGCTGCTGAATTTTCCGAACTTCGGACTGTGGGTATGTTTATATCAACGCTGCGAAATGGCAATTATGAAATCAAGGAGAAGATTTATGTCATTCGTCGTTTGAGTGAACCTCTTCTGAGTCGCCGGGCATGTGAGCTCTTGAACCTGGCGAGGCGGATTGAAGTGTTGCGACGAGAATTAACCCGATCAAGGAATTCCCTGAAGTATTTGAAGAACTGGGACAGATCGGAAACCCTTATGAAATCAAATTGAAACCTGGAGCAAAACCATATGCTGTGCATACTCCTCGACGGGTACCAATACCTTTGATGGAAAAGCTCAAAACAAGATTGGAAGAGCTCGAGAAGGCGGGAATCATAGCACAAGTTAACGTTGCGACTGAATGGTGTGCACCGACGGTGATTGCTAGTAAACCGAATGGCGACATACGACTCTGTGTGGACCTCTCAAGGCTGAACGAACATGTACAGCGCGAAGTGCATCCCATGCCAGTGGTGGAGCACATGCTGGGGCAACTGGGGGAAGCAAGATTCTTTTCGAAACTGGACGCGAACAGTGGCTTTCACCAGATTCCGTTGAGCCCGGACTGCCAGCATTTAACGACCTTCATCACTCCTTTTGGGAGATATAAATTCTGCAGGATGCCATTTGGAATCTCACTCGCCCCAGAGTATTTTCAGAGAATATTGTCAATAATCTTGCAAGGCATGGACGGTGTAATGTGTTACCTGGACGATATCCTGATATTTGCCTCCGACTCCAAGACTAACGATCGAATTCTTCGTTTAGTGCTCCAAAAACTGAAAGAGGCGAAAGTTACACTAAACAAGGCCAAGTGTGTCTTCGGCATGCCAAGAATTAATTTTCTTGGGCACATACTGGGTGCAGACGGTATTCGACCAGATCCAGCGAAAATCGAAGCAGTGGCGAAGATGCCTGCTCC
This sequence comes from Cordylochernes scorpioides, assembly GCA_030710605.1. Taxonomy (NCBI): domain Eukaryota; kingdom Metazoa; phylum Arthropoda; class Arachnida; order Pseudoscorpiones; family Chernetidae; genus Cordylochernes; species Cordylochernes scorpioides. The sequence continues at coordinate 74,563,602 of CP092867.1, forward strand.
GACCGATGTTCATGGCGTAAGAAGATTTCTTGGCATGGTGAACCATCTGGGACGCTTTGTGGAAAATTTATCTGAAATTGTGGCACCACTGAACCAGTTGTTGGTGAAAGGTCAAGACTTCGTTTGGGATTGCAGCCAGGAGCGAGCATTCCGAAATTTGAAAGAATTGCTCACGACTCAACCCATCTTGGCAGCATACGACGTCAGGAAACCAACTGTGGTGTCATCCGACGCATCTTCATACAGCTTGGGAGCGGTACTGAAGCAAGAAGGTAAGAATGGAATCTGGCGACCTGTTGCTTATTCTTCTAGAACTATGACACCTACCGAAAAACGATATGCTCAGATTGAGAAAGAGCCTCTCGCAATTACATGGGCTTGCTAACGTTTTCAAAATTTCCTGCTTGGAAAGCGTTTCCGAATTAAGACCGACCATAAGCCTCTCATTCCTCTATTTTCGACGAAAGAATTGGGTTCGCTGACTCCAAGACTGCAACGTTTCCGAATGCGTATGATGAGGTTTGGATTCGAAATAGTGCATATCCCTGGAAAGGGCTGCTCGACGCCGATGCATTATCCAGACAACCACTTCTTACAACCGAGGGAGGTGAAAACGAAGGCCAACCTCAGCGCATATAAATGCAGTTCTCATGTGTATAACCGACAAAGACGAGATGTTGACGAAGAATTTTGAAGCTCAACAAGAAGATACGACCCTGAAAGCAGTAGTCAACTACCTTGAGCAAGGCTGGTCAGATAAGAAGAATATGTCACAGGCTCTGCTCTCTTATTGGCATGTCAAGGATGAACTCGGCGTTCAAAATGGACTACCGATGCGTAGCTGTCGTCTTGTTATTCCAGCAAGTATGAAACTGGAGATCCTGGATAAGTTTCACGCTGGGCACTTCGGGATTACAAAAACAAGATTTCGCGCACGTGAGACGGTATGATGGGCTCGAATTTCAGAAGAGATCGCGGAAACGGTCAGAAAGTGCAGTGTCTGTATCCAGGAAGCCATCTCAGAACATGAACCTTTGATACCAACAAACTATCCTACACGACCGTGGCAAAAGATTGGAATGGATTTGTTCAAGTTCGAGAATAAGTGGTATCTAGTCGTCATTGACTATTATTCTCGCTTTCCTGAAATGTTTCAGTTGGATCGGCTCACAGCCAATGTGGTGGTGCGTAGTTGCAAATCCATATTTGCCCGACATGGAATACTAGAAACTGTTGTAAGCGATAATGGGACGCAATTTGGAGCTGCTCGTGAATTTGCAAATTTCGCAAGGCAGTACGGATTCACATATGTTACTTCAAGTCCCATCGCTTGGACTCCTGGAGTATCGATCGACCCCTTTGGAGAACGGTTAGAGCCCTGCTGAGCTTCTCATGGGACGTAAACTCCGAACGACCTTGCCAATTGCACCAGAGAATCTTAATCCAAGGTTGGTGGACTCTCAGACCCTGAAAATAAAGTAGGGGAGAAGGAGAAAGGATATGAAATCCAGATATGATCGACGCTGCGGAGCTAGGGACATGGAGGAGCTATCCGAAGGTGACACGGTTTGGATTACAGATATGCGAATCTGGGGGATTGTAAAGCAGAAAGCATCGACACCAAGGTCATATATGGTTGATACTCCAGTTGGGACTGTACGTCGAAACAGGTTCCATCTACGAAAAGGAGATACAGTGCAATATCCAGACGACCCATCGACGTCGACCTTTTCGGGGGAGGAACTGGTTAAAAATGAAAAGACCCCAGTTGTGGATTATCCCTCTAACGACTCAGATGACGGCCAGATAAAAACACGGAGTGGACGAATTGTTAAACCCGTGGATCGCCTTCATCATTAATTATATTGTGAATTTAAAGTTTGTAATGTATATATATATTTCAGATCTTAAAAAGGGGGGTGTAAGCAGGTGTGTTGTATCTTTGCATATTTGCTCTTTGCATATTTGCTCTTAGAATGTTTGATCTTTGTGTGGCACAATTTGCATAGTTGCTATTTAACTTATTTGTGCTAGCTATATATAGGACGTATGGATTGAGTTAGGGGTGCCAGTCCAGCCTTAGGATAAAAATAGTCTTGTTGCCGGAAACGACTTTTGCTACTGTAGTTTTTATCCTGACAAATAAAGAGTATTTGTTTAAAACAGAGATACGACCGGTTTCTAATCTGATTATGTAGCCTGGAGTGTATCTGGGCAGATTCAGGAACATACGGATAAATATGTCTTGTATACTGTCCAATAAGTCTTTATGCTCTGTTGCCCACAATGGAGCGGCATACATCAGGACAGCTCACTATTGTATCAAAGGGTTTGATTGATAAATTTATTGACTTTGTTTTTGATTTTATTAATATTGGGTGTGTGGCGTTAATTGCTGTAAGTGCTTTTCCTTTAAAGTAATTTGCCGGGTGAGTAGTTGTTATTTTTGGTGTCAGAGGGAATCCCAAGTATGTAAATCTTGAAGTTATTGTTATGGGTTTATCATATTCCAGAACCATCTATCCTTATTTGAGGGTTTACCTCCATTACGGAACACCATAATCTTTTACTTGGACTCATTTAGTGTCATTAAGTTCTCATCGAGATATTGTTTCAGTATTTTGATCTTCTTTTGGAGATTCATCCTGTACTCACCTATAATTGCTATGTCGTCGGCGTACAGCAATAAATGGATATCTCCAAATTCTGGCAAATTTTACACTCATCAGGTCTGAATTGTTATAAATTTCGATTAAGTCCGTGATAAATAATATAAAGAGCAGTGGGGAAAGTGGCTCTCCCTGAAGAACTCCCGAGTTTATCTTAATACTTTCCGTAAATGATCCCTTCCGTCTGATAGCTATAGTTGCTTGTTCGTAGTAACTTCTGGTCGTACTTATGAATTGGTAACTTATGCCTAGGTTGTAAAGTTTTTTCCAAAGTATTGAGTGAAGTACAGTATCAAATGCCTTCCTTAGATCGACAAAAAAGACATATAGTTTTTTCTGCTAAGGCTTTTGGAAATCAAAGTAAATATGATAATTAAAAGAAATCAAAGTGAATGCGATTTGGTGCATTGTTGAGTGAGAGAAAAAGAAAAAGATGCCTATACAATTCAACTCGAGTTATGGAAAGCTAAATCGAGGGAATGTTTCTATTAGGGCTTTTTGAAATCAAAATAAAAATAGTAATTAAAAAAAATCAAAGTGAATTTGCTTTGGTGCATTGTTGGGTGAAATAAAAATAAAAAGATGCCTATGCAATTCAACTCGAGTTATGGAAAGCTAAATCGAGGTAATTTTTCTGTTAGGGCTTTTTGAAATAAAAATAAAAATAATAATTAAAAGAAATCAAAGTGAATGCGCTTTGGTGCATTGTTGGGTGAAATAAAAGGAAAAGATGCCCATACAATTCAACTCGAGGTGGGGAAAACTAAATCAAGGGAAATTTCTGTTAGGGCTTTGGGAAATCGAAAAAATTAAAAATATATAAAATTAAAAGAAAACATAGTGAGTTTTCGTTTAAAAAAATTGTTAGAAAACAAGGTGAATTTTCGAGAAAAAAAAATTTTTGAGTGGTTGAAAAAGTAAAATTGGTTTATAACAAAAATAAAAAAAGAAGTTGTTATATAAATGGTAAATATTTGATTAAGCATTTGGATCTCAAAAAAAAAAAAATGGTTGCCTGTAAAGTCGGTTTTACGGGCGAAGATTTTACGTGACAACGGTAGAATATTTATTGATATGAATATAATTAAATTGCACAATAGGAACAAGGAATTGAATGAAAATAAGAATTGCACAAATTTTAACTATAGAAATATATTTTGTTTACTAAAACATTGTACATGTAAACTTAAACTTAACTAATTCCTATTTGAGTGATTTTGTTGAGGATAGGACGATGATAGGAGAAATATGAAATGAAAGGAAGTGTTTCTGCTGTAATGTGTCTTGCGAAAGTCAAGTCGATAGTTGTTCCTTTTAACGTAGTTGACTTAGAAACGTTTGATACGCAATCAAGATTATACGTATTTTTCATGAATTTAAGAAACGAGTTGTCAGGCTTTACGTTTTTGTTAAAATCACCAGACAGAAGAATCGGTATACTAGAATCAACTTGCACGAACGGTGGCACGTACTGGCTGTTGTGAATGTACGGACCGAGTCCTTGCCATAGTAACATTCCAATATCCTGCATACTAGCTCCTGGATGAATATATACAGCACCGAGTATAAACTTGAAGCTAGTATTAGCGGCGAAGCAAGTAACTTCAGTCATGCACATGTCACCCTTGGTTTTAATGACACGAGTTACGTCTGAAATCGCAACTTGGAACACTTCCGCCGTAGATGTCGATGATAATTTACGATAGATCGCCACTCCACCAGCCGCGTTGGTATTTGAAAATCAAAACACTTATTCAGATCGAAGGTTCAAATTTTTGCTAAATAAATTTGAAATTAAATAAAATTTGTAATTGTAAATGATGAAGTTGAAAATTAAAACATTTACTTAAATTAGATGTTAAAATTCTTGCTCAACACAGTTTAAATAAAGTTTTCTTATATCTGCCACTTTTTCTTAATATTTGTAATTTTAAAGAATCAATTCGAAAATCAAAACATTTATTCAGATCGAAGGTTCAAATTTTTGCTAAATAAATTTGAAACTATTTAAAATTTGTAAAATAATAATTAATTAATTAATTAATTTTAAACTAATAATTTACTTAACACTATCAACATTTATCAATAGTATGACATAACCTATAAACTCAGTTTCTCAACTTTTGTGTCAATCTAACAATTATTCAATCAATCATAGTTCACGATAATGAAATATCAGTGTACAATTATTTACCTTTATTGTTGTAGTTGTTGTAAATGACGAATCTAAGCACTCCACATTTTCACTACAGACACAGCTGACGATACTTTAACCACACGTGTGAACTTGTATTATGACGCTTTCTTGTTTTTCCAACGCCAAGAACGTTCGAGAAAGACAAAGACAGAGACAAGCATGCGCCGATTCAATGCGCCTAATTCTCTAGCGCTGCGCGCGCAGCACTCTCGTTCGATGACTCATCGTAACGTTACCGGGCGTTACACTTTTTCATAAGTGACTCCCAGCCGCAACCTAATTTAAGACGTTGTCACGTCAAAAATGTAAATGAATGGGGTAAGAGAAAAAAAAGTGTATGTAGAGAGATTTGCAAAGTCTCTTAGTGATAAAAAGTTACATGCCAAATGTATCTAGGTCACGCGGCGATTTCGGAATTTTTAAATTTTAATTGCCCTCGTAGATTTTTTTTCTCCTGTGCGACTTGTGGATGGAAACATGATCCTTCCCAGAACCGCGTTTATATTATGTGTACAGGAGACACGGGAATCTAGTTAACCTTAAGTTTGTATTTGTATTTGTTGTAATGTTTTTGGGGTTGTATTGTCTTTCAAGATCTCAAGGCCGAGTGTTTTATATTAATTTGTCCCGAGCCTTAATGCGTTCTAGGGGGTTTTATGCGGTTCCCTAGGGCACTCAAGTCGTGCTCGCCCGATATCCACTTCGTTATCGGGAGGTCGTGATCGAATTCGAATCTTTGAATACAGGGTTCGAGGAGAGGCCTCGACCCTTTTAAAGTGGTCGTCTCTTCCTTTCGGAAGAAACGTAAGCTCGAAGGCTTTACTACCTATTTTTTTTCTAATCCTATCCTTTAAGTGGTAATGTGCGTGTTTTTGTTCGTATTTGGCCTTTAGATCTGAATTTTGCGTATTGGTCTTGAGGGTTGTATGTGAGGGTTATGTGGGTTACATGTAATATTGTTTGGGAGTGTTGGGAAAATAATCGAATTTGTAATTCATTGGGATTGCGGTGTTCTGAGAATTAAATTTGTCTATTAATATAATATTAATAAAATTATATTAATATAATTAAATGCGTTTTTGTAAGAATCGGGATGTGAATTCATTGGGATTTTGGATCCCAAGCTGAGGGAATGACATGGATGACAATCGGTGATAGTCAAGATGGCGGACGTCTTGTGTAATTGTTATGTTCACTATTTGATGTAAACGCCCCATTCAAATTATAAGTCACTATCACGCCATTGCCATTTTACAAGGATAATTTTCGCACTACCATAATCAACGATTTAAAAAATATATTCAAATTTCAATAAACATAGGTGAAACGCATTTTTTTTTAAATTGCAAAAATCGAAAGATACAATATCTTCAAAATCACAACTAGAAAAGTAACTGTCCTTCCCAAAACAAGTTTAAAATCCAACAAAGTTTCAATCCCTCGTCTTTTCCTTTCACATGCATAATTATTAATCATCCACACATCTCTCTCAACAAACTACAACACAGTCCCCATCACTTTCTCCAATTGGCCACCATCTATTAGCGCGCGACTTAGCAACAAACCAATCTCGAGCCACACAAGCTCCATATCGTCGCCACTAAACGTGCCACATCCACTAACAGCCAAAATATCTCGATGTGTTTTATACAACCACAACCCATGACTAGTAAATTTGTTATTCATGCTGAAACAGGTTAGATGCTGTACCAAAAACAAAGACTTCACGTGACACCTTTCCATCCAATTCACTCACTCGTGTCACACAGCGCATCACAACAATTTTTCTCACTTAACAGGCCACAAAGACGCCTTCATGCCTGTGACACAACTCACCCCAAAGCGTGTCCTCGTCAAAGGTTGCACTTTTACTCACATTTAAACCTGACATCATTGAATAACATTTGTACTAAGTCCGCAACAACGTCGAAACACAACACTTACGAACACCAAGAAAACTACATCTTACAAATAGACCATAAAACTGCCAACAAGCTTTCACCACTCTCAAAGGGAGTTTAACCAGTAAACCAGTACCCTAACGTACATGCAAACCCTCAGAACTGTACTACAACAAGGACTTCCAAAACGTCTGTTATCTGACAGAGCGCCCGCTTTTATCTCAGAAAAATTCCGTAAATTTCTAATAACACATGGTTATACAACCCCTACTCACCACAAGCAATAACCCACAAGCAAACGGTTTAATAGAACGCTTAAATGCCACCATTACAGGCAAACTCAGACTAGCTTATCTAGAAAATCCAAAAGCTTCCTGGACTCAACTAGTTAAACGCGTCACTCAGACGTAAAATAACACACCCCATTCTGTCACAAGTTTTCCACCCACCTACTTGATGTTCAATGTTGTCCCCCCATATCTAAGAACTCATCTTAACCCATACCCCGAAATAACTAGAGCTAGAGAGATATGACGCTCTCGTACCCAAAATAAGCATAAAAAAAGATAAAGAAACATTTGATAAGCAGCACAGAACACCACATTTCGAAGTGAATGATCTTGTTTTGGTCAAAAATTATCGACATCCCGACACAGGTAAATTAGCACCATATTTTACTGGACCATATACAATAATTGAAATAATCTCACCCAATGTCGTTCGAATAGATCGCCCCAATCAACCTCTCAATAGAGACAGTGACACTATACATGTCAATAAATTAAAATATTACACAGAGAATGTTCTGTACATAACACCTGCACAAACTCGATTTGTTCAAAACCCACAGCGAATTTCTCAAGATTTATATCTCAATGAATTCAATCATTTCACTCCAGATATCTTCGAGACACAACTTTTCCAAATTATACCGCCTCAAACTTCCCAGCCATTCCTATATTTAAATCCAGATATATTTAATATCGATCGTTTTGAAACAAAGCTCATGTAGCGACCAGAAAATTTGCCGTTAAATTCACAAACCTATTCCAACTACATACGCTACACCAACCCATTTGGATCTGTATTACCTACTTACTTACTTTCTTTCACACAATATAAAGATTTCTTTGAACCCACCAGATCCAAACTAGAGGAGAAAGAATTTAAAACACGTGCGCTGTAGACAACCCCATATCTCCCCCATCAAAAATAATAAACATCGCATCGCACCCCGGTCGTTAAAATGGACGTAATCACCGCTAGTTGACTGACATACCAAAGGGATATGAACTAGTTACACACCACATTTGTAACTTCTTTTTAGAAGAAATACTAAACCTTCATCTAATCATTATAATAATCTTTAATTATATTATATTTTTTTGTATAAAATATCTTATTTTTTACCTTTCAATTATATAATCACTAGTTTTTAATCCAATATTATTATTTTAAAAAAAAAACAATTTTACTTTTATTTTTCATAATATTATTTCAGTATTACAAAACATTTATTTGTTGTCAAAAATCACTTTAATTCTTCATTATTATTACTTTTATATATTACATGTTTGATTTTGTCCACTTAAACTTTATTCATGCACAATTATATTTCTATATTTTTTCATTTTATATTTGTTTTAATACCTTTATATAATATGACCATGCTTATCATCAACTATCGGGCATACAACAATCAATTTCTCTAACCACTTCAGTGTACTTTTTACTACTATATATATATATATATAAAGTCATTGCTTCACAACAACGTAGAAAAACGACAGTACTGCTTGACAATTTTTTTTTTTTTGATTTCGTAATTTCAACAAACTCATTGAACACAGTTCCCCAGATTTAAAAATCCCAACTTCTGGCTTGAACACGTTTCAAAAGTTTATTCCAATCATCCGCAGAGCAAAATCACCAGCGCATGCACAAAGCGTTCACAACTCTCACAACTCAATTTTTTTAGCTCTAGCGGACCACAATCAACCTTCGATTTTAAGTCAAGTCAGATCACCTTCTGTCGATACAACAATTCTACTTATAGCATGGTTCTCTATTTCACCCCGTTCACAATCATATTAATGAACAACTTTTTCTTCAACAACCTTTCTACCCAATAACCCTACAATTGTGACAAAGCACTGTAACCTTATACAGGATCACAGGTGAAACATTGCCTAGGAAGACGCTCGAGTCTATATCCTCGCTTTGCACCTGGACCTAAGTATTTGATTGCATGTGTAATACTTACAATTGCATATTCTTTAACCCCTAACCCTTTCCAACGCTCACCAACAATCATCATTGTTTTTTTTATCAAACAAAGGTTTTATCTAAATTTCTCTTTTATATTGTATACTACTTATAACAAGATTGTCATGTTGTATATAGAGACACATCTATAAATAATTATACGCATGATTGACATGTGCCATTGCATCACCATATGAAATGTACTTTGTACAAACTGAGGATAAATAAATAAAACTATGTAATAGATTAGAGCTGAGTTAAAGCAAGATTGAGAAGTTCAAAAACGTCTAAAATCGAGACAACCCTAAAGAGAATTTGGCGAGTCGTTGCCATCAAGGTCAAAGGGTGCAGAATGCCGCAGACGTTCAAAGTTCAAATTCTCACATCTCCCCCACCCCTCCTCGGGAATGGTATATGAAAACCTCGGTTTTTAGCCATATAGACAGTCGCTTCACCGTCGGCGTGAGCCCTTGTTGTTTGCAGTCAGGACCACCTCATCGACCATGTAAAACAGTAAGATCTCTTTAAATCTCCATCTTGCTCTTAGCTCGACTTTTATCTGTTCACGGAACTTTCCTACTACAACTGTGTCTCTTCGTTTGTGTGTGTGTGGACATTCCCAAGCTTTCCACTCTGCCTTGACTACGACTGCCTGTACTCTGTGAGAACTGTTAAAGGTCCTCCAAGGTGCAGAGAGGTACTGGAAAACTCTCCACGCCCTGACTGTCCCTCTCGGTTACTACTGGTTTGACCATCGGTTACCACAGCTTATAGCGAGAGTCGACAGGATGCCTCATCACAGATAAGTCGACAGGACCTCACCACACACATATATATATATATAGTATAGTTATGAAAATTTTAGGAATTATAAATTTTTAAATTTAATTTAAACGTGTGAGGTTTGTTTTTAATTTTTTTTTTGAAATAAATAATTAGTTATATTAGAATAAATTATAAAAATAAAGAAATAAAAAGTAACACCAGCAAAGCATCGGCAGTTACGCGTCATAGGCTGGGTGAAAAAAGGGATAAGCGTAGAGAAAGTTTTATAGAGAAGAGCAAAGACAGAACCATGATAATAATTTTCCCAATATAAAATAAAGCTAATTAGAGAGAGAGAAGTATTTTTTTTTTGTCTATTTTCTCTCTTGATGAAAGAAGATAGATTTTTGTGATTTTTTTTGGGGGGATTTTTTTTATTATATAAGCTTATTTTAAAGACAATCTAGTGTAAATGTGGAGGACACGATATAAGATAGTATATTAAATTAGTGTGCATGTTAGGACGGATGAAAACCTTAAAGGTTAGACCAGATGAAAACCATAAAGGTTAGACGAGATGGAAAGGGGATGGTAATCAGGCGGGCCTCTTCAGATGAAGACCTGAGCAGCAGTTTCAGCCCTTTCTTCATTACTGCCAAACCATGCCTCTTCGACCAAATAGAAAGCAAATTTAGGTTAGAACTGAATAGGGTAATAGCTAAGCCTCAGATATCCAACATAAATCAACTAATGAACTGTGCAAGTATCATCTACTGCACTTTCAAATCTAACTCAAAACGTGTTTTTTCGGTTCAGAAGTTAAAACTGGTAGAAATAAGATATTAGAACTATAAGAAAAGGATAATTTTTTTTATTCACAATACTATCAAATTAAAAATTGTGTGTGTCAATATAGGATCGGGGAGGCCAAACTTATTATATTGAAGGACCAAATCATCTGTCTGATAATCTCAATCACCCTGTCTTTGAAAGGGCAGACATTATCAACTCAATCGTATCCAAATTTACTCTCAGTTCAAAAACCTAATCCAAGATGCATTCCTTCTTTAAAATATTTTTAAACATTAAAATAAATATATATATATTCCTAGATCTATAAGTTAATATGTCCTGATACCCTCAAATTAGATGTATGTGTCAATAATGAATCAAAGAAGTTAGTGTCGACAGACCCGTGATTAATTCGTTTGTCAAATTGAGGTAACTTCAGTAAATTCAAAACAAAAAGAACCAAAGGATTTTTTTATAGGATCAAGCCTACCTATACTGTAATTACTATTCATAATCTAGCTTGTTTTTATTCACTCTATGTATTAGAAAAGGAGTGAGGGATGAAGATAAAAATTATTTCTAATATCTTATTATTTTCCTGCAGTCCTATTATTTAGAGTGTATGAACACAATTTGGACCATAATCTGAACCTACCAACAACAGACAAACTTTATTTTTCTATGTTGTTTAATGTTAGATTTTCCTGTTCCCTTGTCGAAGCACATTGTTAATGGCTTGGGATTTGATCATATTACCTGTATTTGTAATAATCATATAACTGTATTACTAAATTCTTATCAGTTTCTTACAGTCCTCATACTCAAAAAGAATAAACACAATTTGATTTAAAGTTTAACATTAAGGGATAAGTATGTCTCAATCTGATTAAGTCTGGGGAACCGAATAAAATATATTTACTATTATCAAAGGAAGGATCCATACCTATGCCTATTGAATAATACTTCTCTTTTTTATAGTTATCACACACTGCTGATCTATTTGAAATGACTCATATTATCTAATATTTCTAGCAAATTATATATTATCACCCTCCTGTATTTCCAATTATTTTTTTTTTATCTTCATCCCTCACTCCTTTCCCAATACATAGAGTGAATAAAAACAAGCTAGATTATAAATAGTAATTACAGTATAGGTAGACTTGATCCTATAAAAAAATCCTTTGGTTCTTTTTGTTTTAAATTTACTGAAGTTACCTCAATTTGACAAACGATTCAATCACGGGTCTGTCGACACTAACTTCTTTGATTCATTATTGACACATACATTTGAGGGTATCAGGACATATTAACTTATAGATCTAGGAATATATTGTGTTTTTTTTTTATGTTTTAAAAATATTGTAAAGAAGGAATGCATCTTGGATTAGGTTTTTGAACTGAGAGTAAATTTGGATACGATTAAGTTGATAATGTCTGCCCTTTCAAAGACAGGGTGATTGAGATTATCAGACAGATGATTTGGTCCTTCAATATAATAAGTTTGGCCTCCACGATCCTATATTGACACACACAATTTTTAATTTTATAGTATTGTGAATAAAAAAAATATCCTTTTCTTATAGTTCTAATATCTTATTTCTACCAGTTTTAACTTTTTGAGTTAGATTTGAAAGTGCAGTAGATGATACTTGCTCAGTTCATTAGTTGATTTATGTTGTATCTGAGGCTTAGCTATTACCCTATCTCAGTTCCAACCTAAATTTGCTTTCTATTTGGTCGAAGAGGCATGATTTGGCAGTAATGAAGAAAGGGCTGAAACTGCTGCTCAGGTCTTCATCTGAAGAGGCCCGCCTGATTACCATCCCCTTTCCATCTTTTTCACCCAGCCTATGACGCGTAACTGCCGATGCTTTGCTGGTGTTACTTTTTTTTCTTTCTTTTTTTATAATATATTCTAAAATAACTAATTATTTATTACAAAAAAAAAAAAAACCTCAGACGTTTAAATTAAATTCAAAAATTTACTTTTCCTCTTTTTTCCAAATATAAAAAATTACTATTAATATATATATATATATATATATTTTTTTTTTTAAATATCAACACATAATGCGGTTTATGAGTATATATATATATATATATATATATATATATATATATATATATATATATATATATATATATATATATTTGCACATTTATATACAATGAAACCTACCTATATAGATCCAGCTGATTAATGGCCACATTTCCAAGCGACCATTTCTGAACGACCGCTTTTCTAAGCGACTACCTTTCTGAACGACAACTTTTCTAAGCGACCACTTTTTTGAAAGAACGCTTTCTTTCAAACCATTCTCTTCAAACCACCTCTTCTCTTAATTAATACTTTTCTGAGAAACCACGACCACTTTTCTGATCAACCATTTTCTGAAAGATCTCTTCAATGAACGGTTCTTTCTGAATGACCACTTCTGTTAAATCCGAACTTATTCACCTAATCAAATTTCCACTGAACGACCACTTACAAGAGAGATTGGGTGGTCGTTCATTGAGGCGGAAGAGATGTTTTGGGCGAATACTCATTGGTTGTTGGACTCTATGTTGAAAATTACATGCAAATTATGTTGTACATTTTGTGTCATGGAATAATATTTATATATATTTCATAGAGAGTGTGAAATGTTTTTTTTTTTTAAGTCTAACATATAAAATTGTAGCATATTTCCCATAATCATCTTGTACGAAGAGGGCGTACCCGAAATTCAGTTTCCCCACCGCATCAGACAGCACAAGTACCTAAACAGTCTTTCGATGCTTTGTAATTGCAAAGTTAAATTGTTCTTCATATAGAGGGGCCAACTTACAGAGATAGCAATCTCAAACCCATACTTACAATTATCATCATTACCGGTACCATGTGTTTTTTTTTTTTTTTTTGGAGAATGAAAACACCTAATGACAACGAAACGAACTGAAATTTACAATTTTTAGCAATTAATAATTTTAATATGCCTCGACGGCGCTAATTTAACGATATTATCTTCTGCCTAGTTATGCTTCTCCTTCCTCATGAGAAAGCATCGTCGTTAGGAAGAAAACATAATCTGGGATAGCTTCCATTGAATATCATCCGATGGTTGGGGTTATTAAGGTCCATCTACCTCAATCCTAGCTTTTTATATTTTGGTCAGAGAAATTATACAAGTAGCTTGCTTCACTCCAGCCCTTGAAGTCATTTACCATATTAGTCTTGTTCTTCCCTTTTCTTGTATCCCTTTATTAATCTCTCCAAATAAAGAACCAACTTTACAAATTCAGGCAAATTTCTACCATGATTCCGGGCTATTGGCCCTCAACAGTACAGTGGTGGCTTCGATTACATAATGTCATACAAGAGAACTTATGGAATCGACCGAATCCTTGTAGGTATTTTAGCTGATGCTGCGGAATATTCTTTCTTCTAAATTCACAGTTTGAACAAAGTGACAATGGCTAAATTGCATCATTTTAAAGCCTTTTAAAGAGTGGAAGTACCTTTTTCGCATAGGAATATCTTCCTAACGCAAAATTATATATATACGTCACAATATATACATATATATACGTATTTTTATTATCTAAATATTAAAATATGGATTGCTTTATTTTCAGAGAAAAAAAAATATATAAGGAATACCGATTGTATTTCAAATTGGATCAAAAGATAAAAATTATTCAGGCGATCAATAAGTGCGGGCAGAATGACCATTTTTTCAACAGATAAGATCTAAAAAAAAACGTTGTGAATTGTTCTTGAGACGTATATGAGATGGAGAAGAATGACAGGAAACTCTGGCTGGCTTTCATCCACTGCCACAAAAGAAGGTAATCTGAGGAGGGCAGACTATGAGGGGCGGGGACTCCCTCGAGCTGTTCCATCATCCTCAAGGTCACAGCTTGTATTTGACGGTGCGGACTTCACACAAACTCTCAATAATACGCACAATCCTTATTTAAAATCGCCATCGCCCCTTCAAAGGAAACCTTCAGATGAATATTTGGTGTTAGAATAGATCTAAGATCTTAAAGTATGTATTTTATTGGTAGAAAAATACAAGATTTTTCTACCTTCTACTGGCTGAGGGTGAAAAGTTGAATTTTCATTTAGCCAATAGAAGAGCAGCGTGCCCGATAGCTGGCGATTTATCCACCTATAAAAGCCTAACTTCATTTTAATTTTACCTCTCATTATTTAAAAAAAATAGTGGGTGTTTATTTATCGTCCAAAATATATCGATCATTGTATACATCAGTAATCTCCATCAAATCTATCTATTTTAATGTTAATATGTAAGTACACTTATGGACAAAACTTAAGGAAGTTGATCCATTTAAAATATATATCAGGATTCAAGCAATAATTATGAAAGATATTTGATACACCATGACCTTTACTGAAGACAAACGATAAAACCAAGTGTGAACAAAATTTTCCTCTGTCTCCTTCAAAACAATAACAACATCAAAGAAAAAAATATATATTAACAATATGCGCCAGCGAATCAAACACTTTGCACAGACTTCCTTAAATTTTGTTCAGTGGTGGATATATGTCCGTTTAATTCGCATTCTGATTGGCTGTATACTCCCCCCTGACATTGAACAGCAGTCAGCATACAGGGTTGCTTTAACTCAGAGGTTGCATTGAACCACGAGACTTCTTTATTTTAAATATAAGGACGTGTGGGTTCAATTCTAACAAGCTTCCTTCTATAGAAATATGAATCAATAGATCGGCATATTTTTATAAATCTAAAGTCCTTCTAAGCCTCCCCACGTGAAATTTGGTAATAATGGAAGATGATTAAAGAAGATTAAGAAATAGATGATAAAAATTATAAAAATGGCTGAAAATGAAAAGCAGTTTTATACGGAATGAGAGGTTTTCTATAAAAAATATACCCTTTCTTCATATGATTATCATTGAATAGTATATTAATCTCTACGTCGCAACATACAGAGAAGATTAGCATGGCCCCTGCGCAAGGATGACACGCAAAATCGTGAAGCGTTCCATACGTCGCAACATCATTATATCTTCAAACACAATTTAGTTAATCACAATATACATAAATGGATTTTCATTATAAATAAAAGCGAAATAATTAGTGTTGTGTATGACAAATTTGTTTTAATAAATATATTTTAATCATATAATTGAAAATATATTGCATTTATTGATATTTTATATTTTATAATTAGATGTTTAAATTTTTAGAATTTTAAAATGTATCAATTAAAGTTCATAAAAGTGAAATTATACGTGGAATTTTTATCGTTATTTATTTGAACGTATATTTGTGTGCAAAACTAGTTGTCGTGTGATAAAGAACAGTCCAGCAGTTCATCGTTTTTTCAAAAGAATATAAAATGGGGGGTTAAAAGTATTGTATCATTCGTCAAAACATATCAGACCATTAAGCTAAAAGCCTTGGAGAATAAACAACAGAATATTTGTCTTGCTTCCAAACTTCAGATGAAATAGTGCGAAAGAGCAAGACGTCCCAAAGTAAAGCTATTTGTTCAATATGTAAAAGATGAAGTTATAAAAAATGGTGAGACATTTTACGAAGACGGAATTAATATTGTTCAGAACATGGTGAACCATAAATCCTTGGCTTCCATATTCCATAACATCTATCATAGAGTTGGCAAACAAAATATTAGGTCGCCTCTTTTACCGCTAGTTTCCATCCAATTTTAATCCATCAGAAAATTTCCTCATTTACAAATATAATGAGTTGAAAGCATTTCCCCCGATAAAATGCCGCGTAAATTTTAACGTCAATTTTTTTTTAAGTAAAAAAAAAAAATTAAATTTCATAAAGTAAACAGATGAGAAAGTTTCGTTTTTTTTTTGTTTGGCGTAATGCTTCTTTAGTTTTAAAATTTTAATGAATTTCTTTCGAGTATCTTTCTTCGTTTGCCCATTCATTTATTATTAATTGTGAGAATTTAAAGTTAAAGAGTTAGTGATAAATTCCTATTTTCGATTCTATAACACTTAACAACTTAAAATGAACACAAATTATTAACCCATTAATTTACATTTCTTTAAATTATAGACATGAAGTTTCGATTACGTCAAATTCTATGATTTCTTTAAAATAATAAAGAGGGGGGAAAGGGTTTATTTTTCAAAAAATACTTTCAAATAAAATATATATAATTATAAAAGGTATTTAATGATGTAGATTATAAAGATATTCTAAAAAAAAACTCACCATTTATTCCTCGTTTTAAAGAAAGAAAAATAATTTGACGCGATTGAAACCATTTCTTTAATTATATGATGTGAAACGTTGTATATGTTCGTCGAATTATTTATTATTTAATTACTTCTTGCTAAAAATAAATAAAATCTTACGTGTTTTAATTTTAGTATATGTGGCGCGCGAGAGCTCAAATTCCTTTTAAAATTTTACATACAAAGCGCAAGCATAATTAAAAAAATTATAAAAAAACACTTTTAAAAAAAGCTTTTATTTAAAATGCACTAAAATAACAGAATAAATATTTCTCAAGTATTGCTTTTTTTCTGAAGGTACCATTTAACAAAAAAAAAAAAAAAAAGACTTAGAAATAAAAGCGGTGGGGGATGATAATCATTTATGCAGCAAATAGGTATAAATTTAATGAAAGGCATAATCTTGCTAATCATTTGCTTCATATAAAATCACATTGATCTCATATTTATTATTATTGTACCCCACCGCTTTTATTTCTAAGTCTATTATTTTATTTGTTAAATGGTACCTTCAGAAAAAAAAGCAATACTTCAAAAATATTTATTCTGTTATTTTTAGTGCATTTTAAATAAAAGCTTTTTTTTAAAAGTGTTTTTATAATTAATTATTCACGCTATTTTTAGTCGTATAAATGCCAGTCCAAAAAAAAAAGCATTATCACTGAAACGACGTTGGCCTTAAATAGCTGCAAGCCTGCTCGCAGCAGATTGGTCAATTCCTCGTGGGAAGTCGGAAGTGACGTAAGCAAAATCCGTTGCTAACAGAACTGCGTCTCTTCGCTTTTGGGAACCCTAAATTTATTGAATTATATTACAAAGTTAGAGACACCCAGTGGATTATTGTTAGGGGATAATTGGTACATATAAAATTTGAATTATAATTAAACAATTGATTAAATAGTTAAAAGTGTAACACACACACCTATATATATAATGAATATAAATATATGCGTGATGATATTGGAATAAGATGACTAAATTATAACAGATAAAATTAATATATTTGTTGGCTTTTCTCATTTATTTGCTTGTAATTCCAAGGACGTTTTAGATAGGAATCTGAATATTTGGATTTCTAAATCCTTCCATGTCTTGAACATTTATTGAAAAAAATCCTTTCGCAACCTCCAGCATTGTCGCATTTTTAGCCAAGAAAAATTGAAATTGACAGGTTCTGGGAAAAAAATAGTTGTTTTTTAGTCAGAAAATGATAATGAAAATATTGCTGTATCATGTTTGATAATCAGGTACAAAATTATATAGGGAAAAAATTCCAAAAGAGCAGAGACCACGGGTGAAGCGAGTTCACTTTTAGTATGCAGAAACAAAATTCTAACAGAAAACATTCATTCGAGTAGAAGACACAAAGTCAGATCATCTATATATATAAAAATGAATGTATGTGTGTGTGTGTGGTGTGTCTGTCCTTTATGCCTGACCAAACCACTCATTGGAACGCCATGAAACTTTGGGAAGTTATTTAGTATAGTACTGGGAAGGTTTCTAGCAAATAAAATTTTTGAAATAACTTTTCGCCTTAAAATAATCAAGATAAATATTCTAATTTATCTGTTATAATTCAACAATCTGCTCTAAAAATATTATCATGCATATAGAAAAAAATGATTATATGCCTCTTCTTTATGCCGGACCAAACTACTCATTTCATCGCAATTTAACTTTGAGAAATTGTTTAATATACTACCAGAAAGGTTTCTATCTAATTATTAGTTTGAAAAACATTTTTTTTTGGAAAAAACAAGGATAAATATTAATTAATCTGTTATATTTTCAGCACTCTGATTTATTATCTCTGTGTTCTCTATATATATATATAAATCAAAATTTGTCTGTCTGTTTATCGATAAACTCAGAAACTACTTAACCAAATGTCACCAAATTTTCCACATAACTACCAATGACCCTGAAGATGAAGAATTTACAATGCATTAAAATTAAGTAAAAAAATATATTTTAAAATCTATATTTTATCTTTGTGTATAACTTTATTTATATAGCCACTTGCTATTTGACCATTTAGAACTTTGGGAAAAGTTATAAAGCTATTTTTTGTCAGATTTCCTTTTTTCGTTTCGTTCTATTTCCCAAATTCCATTAAATTTTATTAAAAATTATCATCATTATTAAGAAGGTTTTCAATGTGTCTGTATTCAAATTATTAATGACATTTTTGAAAGTAATACACTGTATACGGTATTAAATATGTATAATGGAGCAATGGCTTAAAATATAATAGAAAGTAAGCTGAATGAAGACAAAAAAAAAATGTTGAAAATTCCCTATGAATTGAAATGAAGTCATTTTGCCTATAAAATATCAAAAAATAGACTGGATTGATACACATTCAAAATGGTTAAAATGGAATTTATTTAGCCAAACAGTGTGAAACAGTAGATACAGTAGAGCTTCCATTGAGAGGATGCCTAATATCGTAGCTTAACCCGACTCTCCAAGAGGCAGTCTCTTATTAAAGGTCTATTAGAGATTCTTTAATATCAATTAGAATCTCCAATGAGAGACCACCTACAGGAGAAACAAGTTGAGTCATGTTTTTAGGTGGTCTTTCTTAAGAGACTATATTTACATATATTAAAATCAACATTTTCTTACTGATACGTTTAATTACTGCTAATATCTATATATAAAAATGAATGTATCTCTGTCTATATGTCAATTATTAATTGGACTGAGCGAGTATTGTGAGTTTCATTATTCTATATGGTCTGGAAGCATATTAAAATTAAATATACAAAATTTGAAAGGAAATTTGGAAATTTGTCCGTTGTTGGCCAACCTGACAACCCAGAAGTCTGAAAATTGGTCAGCTAGCATTGTCATCAGGTTTGAACATGTGTACCTAATTTCATATTTCTAGGTGCCCTATAAGTATGTTAATAAAAATTGATTACAAGATTTGGCGACAGACATCCAGACAAACATGGAGGCAAGTTAAATAAAAGCTTTTAAATAAAAGTTGATCAATTTCAATGAAAATGGTACCATCAGAAAGAGCGTAAAAAGTATACCAGTAAGTTTAAACAAGAAGGAGAAATCGAAGGAAAATCGCTAAAAACGAACGGTTCGCGAGATATTGGCAAAACAAAATAAATAAAATTAAATATACAAAATTTGAAAGGAAATTTTGAAATTTGTCCGTTCTTGGCCAACCTGACAACCCAGAAGTCTGAAAATTTGTCAGCTAGTATTGTCATCAGGTTTGAACATGTGTACCAAATATCATATTTCTAGGTGCTATATAAGTATATTAAAATTTGATTACAAGATTTGGCGACAGACAGACAGACATGTTAAATAAAAGCTTTTAAAATAAAATATTTTGGTATGTGTATAATATTAAAAATATATTGAGGATATGTATAACAAATAAATATACACTGATAGACAAGACTTAATAAAATGAAACGATGCAGTTTGATGTCGCCGCATATCCTTTTTTTTAAGGAGACGGAAGCAATTTTGTTTACATTTGATTATCTAGTGTGTCTTCAATAAAGGTCACTGTGTTTCAAATATCTTTCAGAGGTATATTCTGAATCCCGACATACATGCTAAAAGGTGCACCTTCCTTGAGTTTTATCCATTAGTGTATATATGCTAAAAGAAAGTAGAAAAGACCAATGTGATGTAATGAAAGGAATCTCCTTATCGTGCAGCTACATGGACTCAGGGACACCAGGGTATCAGATTGAACTTGTTTATTATTACAATATAAAGGACTGCGGTGTATGATTATAAAGTAATACTTAAAGCCTCCCCGCATAAGTTTCTTTTTTTTTTTTGTGAAAATCAATATTAATTTCAAAGAGAAATATGTACTATTTCTAACTTTTTGGATGACGTATGAAAAGGTTGAATATATGAAGAGTAATGGTCTATATATGATTGGATGACGTATGAAAGGGTGAAAATGTGAAGAGTAATGGCGAAAGGAAAAATAAAAGTGTCCAGGGGCGGGAATCGAACCCACAACCTTCTGCTTACCGGGCAGGTGCCATGTCCACTAGGCTACCTTGGACGTATTTTTCCGTTCGTAACTAATACTTAAAGAAACTTTTTTTAATA
The DNA here is from genome assembly GCA_030710605.1 of Cordylochernes scorpioides. NCBI lineage: Eukaryota > Metazoa > Arthropoda > Arachnida > Pseudoscorpiones > Chernetidae > Cordylochernes > Cordylochernes scorpioides. The sequence goes on from CP092867.1 coordinate 74,584,548, forward strand.
CAATATAAAGGACTGCGGTGTATGATTATAAAGTAATACTTAAAGCCTCCCCGCATAAGTTTCTTTTTTTTTTTGTGAAAATCAATATTAATTTCAAAGAGAAATATGTACTATTTCTAACTTTTTGGATGACGTATGAAAAGGTTGAATATATGAAGATTAATGGTCTATATATGATTGGATGACGTATGAAAGGGTGAAAATGTGAAGAGTAATGGCGAACGGAAAAATAAAAGTGTCCAGGGGCGGGAATCGAACCCACAACCTTCTACTAACCGGGCAGGTGCCATGTCCACTAGGCTACCCTGGACGTATTTTTCCGTTCGTAACTAATACTTAAAGTAACTTTTTTAATACAATATAAAGGACTGCGGTGTATGATTATAAAGTAATACTTAAAGTCTCCCCGCATAAGTTTCTTTTTTTTTGTGAAAATCAATATTAATTTCAAAGAGAAATATGTACTATTTCTAACTTTTTGGATGACGTATGAAAAGGTTGAATATATGAAGAGTAATGGTCTATATATGATTGGATGACGTCTGAAAGGGTGAAAATGTGAAGAGTAATGGCGAACGGAAAAATAAAAGTGTCCTGGGGCGGGAATCGAACCCACAACCTTCTGCTTACCGGGAAGGTGCCATGTCCACTAGGCTACCCTGGACGTATTTTTCCGTTCGTAACTAATACTTAAAGTAACTTTTTTAATACAATATAAAGTACTGCGGTGTATGATTATAAAGTAATACTTAAAGCCTCCCCGCATAAGTTTCTTTTTTTTTTGTGAAAATCAATATTAATTTCAAAGAGAAATATGTACTATTTCTAACTTTTTGGATGACGTATGAAAAGGTTGAATATATGAAGAGTAATGGTCTATATATGATTGGATGACGTATGAAAGGGTGAAAGTGTGAAGAGTAATGGCGAACGGAAAAATAAAATAGCCTAGTGGACATGGCACCTGCCCGGTAAGCAGAAAGTTGTGGGTTCGATTCCCGCCCCTGGACACTTTTATTTTTGCGTTCGCCATTACTCTTCACATTTTCACCCTTTCATACGTCATCCAATCATATATAGACCATTACTCTTCATATATTCAACCTTTTCATACGTCATCCAAAAAGTTAGAAATAGTACATATTTCTCTTTGAAATTAATATTGATTTTCACAAAAAAAAAGGAAACTTATGCGGGGAGGCTTTAAGTATTACTTTATAATCATACACCGCAGTCCTTTATATTGTATTAAAAAAAGTTACTTTAAGTATTAGTTACGAACGGAAAAATACGTCCAGGGTAGCCTAGTGGACATGGCACCTGCCCGGTAAGCAGAAGGTTGTGGGTTCGATTCCCGCCCTGAACACTTTTATTTTTCCGTTCGCCATTACTCTTCACATTTTCACCCTTTCAGACGTCATCCAATCATATATAGACCATTACTCTTCATATATTCAACCTTTTCATACGTCATCCAAAAAGTTAGAAATAGTACATATTTCTCTTTGAAATTAATATTGATTTTCACAAAAAAAAAAGAAACTTATGCGGGGAGGCTTTAAGTATTACTTTATAATCATACACCGCAGTCCTTTATATTGTATTAAAAAAAAGTTACTTCAAGTATTAGTTACGAACGGAAAAATACGTCCAGGGTAGCCTAGTGGACATGGCACCTGCCCGGTAAGCAGAAGGTTGTGGGTTCGATTCCCGCCCCTGGACACTTTTATTTTTCCGTTCGCCATTACTCTTCACATTTTCACCCTTTCATACGTCATCCAATCATATATAGACCATTACTCTTCATATATTCAACCTTTTCATACGTCATCCAAAAAGTTAGAAATAGTACATATTTCTCTTTGATATTAATGTTGATTTTCACACAAAAAAAAAGAAACTTATGCGGGGTGGCTTTAAGTATTACTTGTTTATTATTCAACGCTAATTTTTCCCAGTTGTGAGTTATCAATTTCAATACTAAGGTACATAAATCATGGATAAAAATCAATGAATGTGTACATTGTAATATGTATAACGGGATTCAGACAATAACAGTAAAAGAAATTTGAAGCACATTGACCTCTTTATTGGAAGACACACGAGATAACCAAGTGTGAAAAAAGTGCCTATGTCTCCTTAAAAATAAATAGATGCCCGGCGACTTCAAAGACTTTCCATTTCCTTAAGTTTTTTTTTCTTTCCCTCTCTCTCCATGTTGTGTGTGAGTATATATAGATAATATTTAATTTGTGACACATATATATCAATATACCATCCTATTTAAACAAGAATAAACTGGTAGAATTATGCACTCACAGTTGGAATTTGTGTATGTAGGAAACCACTTATTCACTATTTCATTTTGTAAAGAAAATACCTCAAAATTTAAGACTTGATCCCGGAATCTGGTTGTCAAAATGTCGACATTGTGTACCACTATGTATCACTTCTGATCATTCAACTGTAGAGGTAACCCATAAGCTGGTTCATATTAAATGTGAGTTATACTATATGATACTCAAACCCTCAACAAATAAATTTTCAATATTGAATGAAAGTATTCGCAGAAATAATATAACGTCAAATTCCCCAATACTCAACTTCTTCATTGGGGCCCGACCTTTCGGTGGCTTACTTCCACCACTGATGAGCTAACCCCCCTCAATATTTTTTCATCAAAGTAAGGACAGTAGGAGTTTGATTTGTGTAAAAAAATATAGATGGAGCTTTATTGCTTTATATAAAATCATGCCTAACTGGCTTTGTCCATATTGTTTGGGAAGAACATTCTTCGATGCAAATATTTATATGCAATTCTATTATCCTAAAAGTTTATATCTATAGTTTGCCTGAATACCATTTCTGAGATTCCACATTTTAGTGCAGCGTATATTATCAGAATCGTCCATTACAGTATTAGAGCTCTAATAAACGGTCTGGTATATTAAATTGGCGAAACCGCTGTGAGAGTTCACCACTGAATTTGTGTGGGGGGAAACACTCGTGCTTAAATACTTTCATTTTTTAAATTGTGGTGGTTCGTCTGGTTTTGAAGAAATGATTCAATTATTCATTCCAAGGTATTTTAATTATTACAAATAAAATATAAAAATAAATATCAATGTTAATTATTTTTGTTACAAATTAAAATCTAGTAAAGAAGAGTTTAAAAAGGTTTGATGAAAATGGATGGATGAAAAATGGACGTTGGCTCGTGGTGGCCGTCAAAACAATGATATCCTCCCACGTGCTTACCATGTCACCACCGCCGCCGCGCATGCGCCGACTTAGCTTACCCAGCCGGCCGAGGTGGTGGCGGTTGAAAGGGCTGTTCAAAATTGGCGGTGGGTCAAAACACCGTCACACCCCCCGGCTCCCTGTCCTTGAAAGATCGAAGTTGAGAAGCATGAGCCCGGTACACTCGTCCTTCGGTGTCTTGGATGTCATAGACTAGATTGCTGATCTTCTTCTTAACGAAGAAAGGGCCTTGTTATCTTGGGCGGAGTTTAGACATGCATGGATGGTGCTTTGCAACAGTCCTCAAAACTTGATCTCCCTCAGAGAATTCCACATCTGGATGTTTATCATCATGAAGATTCTTTCTCTTTATTTGATCTTTTCTGGTATTCTCGCGAGCCAGACCTCTTGCTTCGTCTAAAGTGATGGGATGGTCAGCAAAAGATAGTGATTCATCAATCCCATACAGAAAAACTTTAGGCTGAATATTGTTACTTCATGTGGGGTCTGGTTGTATGTCTCGACAATAAATGGTACAAGTGTCGACCATTTTTGTTTCGGTTTCTCCGAAATTGCAGCTCTCAATCTTGTGAGAAGGGTATGGTTTGCCTTTTCTACCATTCCACATTTCTGAGGATGGTATGGAGTAGCAAGGAAATGGGCAATTTAATTTTCCGACAGAATATATTTGAAGCTTCTACTTGTGAAATTAGAACCATTGTCTGTCAGAATACGTTTGATTGTTACTCCAGAAGATAACAACTGTCTAAGGATGTTGAGGATGGCAGCTGAATTGTTGGATGCTGTGGGACATGCCCAAATGTAACGACTATGGTGATCTATGATGACCTGGAGATACTTATGTCTGGTGTTCTTGGCTTAATTTCCCAAAACAATTGTATCCAGTCCAACGAGGTCAATTGGTTGGAGTTCGCAGTCTGGTATTTGGTAGTGTCCTATTGTCGGTTGGTTTGACTGTTTGCTGAGCTGGCAAACTTTACATGAGGAAACATACTCTTTTATGGTCCTGAGCATTTGTGGCCACCAGTAATATGTAATTTTTAAAATACAATATAACGCGGCTGATGATTGTAAAACGAAAATTGCAAATATACCGCGAATGTTTCTTTTATAAAAATCGAAATCTATTTAAGAGAGAAATAGCGACCATTTCTAACTCTTTTGAATGAAGTATGAGAGGGTGAAAAATATGAAGAGTAATGGCGAACGGATTCCCGCCCCTGGACACTTTTATTTTTCCGTTCGCCATTACTCTTCATATTTTTCACCCTCTCATACTTCATTCAAAAGAGTTAGAAATGGTCGCTATTTCTCTCTTAAATAGATTTCGATTTTTATAAAAGAAACATTCGCGGTATATTTGCAATTTTCGTTTTACTACCAGTAATATGTGGAAATCAGCTTCAATGTTTTGTTTTTTCCAGGATGTCTAAAGTCATCATGAAAGTGGTGAAGACATTTTGCCTGTAGGGAATCAGGTAAAACTGCTTTGGAATGGCCTCGAATTCGTATATGACAATGCCACTTTTAATTTGAGGGTTCTTTACAAATCGCAAGTCTGCCTGTTGTTGAGCAATCTTCATCTTATCTTCGGTTATGAATGTGCACATTGGATTCCTGGAAAGTGCGTCAACATGTGTTTGCTGTCCTCCTGCTCTGTGGATAATGGTGAACGAATAGCTCCATTGACCATCGGAAAAGGTTTCCCCCAGGGTTTTTATGATTCAATAGCCATTTTAAAGCACTATGATCAGTGACAATTTAAATGGCTTGTCTAGGTAGTTGTTGAAATGTCTGACTGCTTCGATTATGGCAAAACATTCCAACTCTGTAGCGGTGTAGCGTGACTGTGTTGGGTTGAGCCGTTTTGAGAAATAGTAAACAACCCGTTTTCTGCCATCTAGATGTTTCTGTGCAAGAATTGCACCAAGTCCTTGCTCTGAGGCATCAGTGTAGAGCTTACATGGTAAGGTGGGATCGTACATTGCCAGAACTGGAGGTTGTGTGATTAAATTCTTCAAAGTTTCAAATGATTTTTGGATAATTTAAGACCAGTGGAAAATTTTATCTTTCTTCAATAAATCTGTTAGAGGTTGTGTTATTGAACTGAATTTTTTTTATAAATCTTCGATAATAACTACACAATCCGTGAAATTGCTGTATGTTTTTGACTGTTTTGGGGATTGGGAAACTTTTAACGGCTTCTATTTTCCGAGGTGAAGGTGTAACCTGATTGTATTTGGTGATATATCCAAGATATTCTATTTATTCTCTGATAAAATAACATTTTTGAAGCTTGAGCTTGAGGTTTTGGAAATATAATTTTTCTAGCACTTCTGATAGAAGGTCAAAATGTTCTTCTAAAGTTTTAGAATATATGATGAAATCATCAAGATAGTTGATGCACCCCTTGTACATTAATGGACCAAGAGTTTGTTGTATGATTCGCTGAAAAGTAGCAGGGGCGTTTTTCAACCCAAAAGGCATCACTAACCACTCATAAAGCCCTTCGTTGGTGATGAATGCTGTCTTCTCTGTGCTGTCTGGAACCATTTCGACATGCCAATAACCTGAAGCGATGTCCAACGAAGTGAAGTATTTCGCTCCCTGAAGACGATCGATGACTTCTTGAATGTTAGGCAGAGGCATCTTGTCGTCAATGGTAAGGGCATTGAGGCGGCGGTAATCAACGCAAAGCCTCTTTTGGCCATCCGACTTTGGTACGAGTGTGACTGGGAAGGCCCAAGGGCTTCGACTGTCTCGAACTAGTCCTTTTTTCTTTAAATCTTCAACCTGTCGTTTAATCTCATCATACTTTGAGGCTGATCTTCGATATGGTCGAAGTTGGATAGGCGGACGAGGAACGGTATGGATGTTGTGTTTTGCTATTTTGATTTTTCCTACATCAAAAGAAGTTTCACTAAAAATAGTTGTATATTTATGTAATATCTTGTCGAGGGTTTGATTTGTTTCTGGTCTCAAATGATTCGCCTGAAATTTACAATTATACAAAGATGGTCCATTAGTAGTCACAACACCATTCTGGATGTCGACATGAAGATTAAACAGAGTTCCCACGTCAAGACCTAGTAGATGGGGGTAGATGAAGTTTCTGAGGATGTGTAAATCTATCTGATGGGTGATGTGACTGATGGTAAGGTTGACTTTAACGCGACCAAAGCTTCTTGTTCTGGAATTAGCCTGATTGATGTAAATGGATGATGATGGTTCCGTTTGTAGGTTCAAATTTTTGAATTGGGCATATGACATTATACTGATGGTTGAACCTGTATCTATGAATGCTTGTATTGGGGTGGAGTTGACTAATGTGTTGATGTTGATGAACTTGAAGATTGGTCGCTCTATTAGTTTAAATTAACTATTGGTAAATCAGTTGAGTTAGAAGATGAAGGGTCGGAAGTAGCATACAGAGTTGAGAGTTGTTCGTTTGCTGCGGTTTCTTTAGGGAATGTTTTGGGTCTATATGGGAATTCATTATGCCAGTGAAAATTATTTAAATTTCGCATTTTGAAAAATCTGCATGGGTATGGTGGCTTCGGAGGTGAAGCGACGTAAGAGGTATGATCTTTAAATTTATTATCGCTAAAGGCTGGTTTGGAGTTCTTTCGTATGGAGCCAACAGCAGCCTCCAATTTTAAGGTTGCACTTACCCAAGTCTCTATATCTTCGAAATGTATTGGGGATAAGCTTATCTTCCATTGTGCTGGTAATCCTTCCTTCAACATCTGGATTTGTTCGACTTTGGATAAGGAAGTTTGTTTTAGAAGCCGGATTTTGGACTGAAAGTAGTCCATGACGGATTCATCGCGGCGTAGATACCTCCGTTGTGCATCAATTAATGGTGTTGCTGTTGATGATCCAAATCTTGTAATAAATTTTTGTTTGATGGTTACCCATTTATTAATATTTGTTTCCGCAATTTCATCAGCATACCATTCTAAGGCTCTTCCTTCTAGGAAGTAAAAGAACAACTTTCCTTTATCTTTATCTGTAACATGTAATTCAAAAAGTTTTACCCAGCTCTGGGCACGAATACCCTTCTGATCCCCGCTGTATTTTTGCAATTTTAAAATATTTTCTTTCGACATGATATTAGATATTTTTATTCTTAAAAAAAATTTTTTTTTTTTCATTATTCAATTTTTTGCTTAAAAATTATTAAAATCCAAATTATGTTCACAATTGAGACTGAAAAAATATAATATTAAAATAAATAAAATCTTTTTTTGATGCTTTAATAATTGAAAATACTTGCCGGCTGCGCCAAAACTGTGGTGGTTCGTCTGGTTTTGAAGAAATGATTCAATTATTCATTCCAAGGTATTTTAATTATTACAAATAAAATATAAAAATAAATATCAATGTTAATTATTTTCGTTACAAATTGAAATCTAGTAAAGAAGAGTTTAAAAAGGTTTGATGAAAATGGATGGATGAAAAATGGACGTTGGCTCTTGGTATCCTCCCACGTGCTTACCATGTCACCACCGCCGCAGCGCATGCGCCGACTTAGCTTACCCAGCCGGCCGAGGTGGTGGCGGTTGAAAGGGCTGTTAAAAATTGGCGGTGGGTCAAAACACCGTCACAATATACATATATATTTTTGATGTATCAAGATGGAGCTCTACCACTATTATAGAGTTAAGTCTGGAAGAATCAGAGTGCCATCGTTTCGCCCCAAAATATGCAAATCAATATCATAATGGACTGAATAGTCTATTTGGTTTGATCCGCATGTATTTAACGCAGCAGGATGAAAAGTCTTGACACGATATAAAGTAAGAGCCTCTATGATAGTGTCAAACCCGAAATGGTACTATTCCTATAGTCCGTGTTTTCTTCATACATTTCCATAATATATTAAAACCTATATGGACGGTATACTTTGAATGGATATAGAATTAATTCCCGAAAGAGTTTTTATTCCGGAATATGATAGTCTGAAAACAAGCTAAATGGCATATTATTAATATATATATATATATATATATAATAATAAATAGTTATTTAATTTTATAGTCCAGTTTTGTATTTATTATTATAATTAATTTAGATTTAGCTTGCTAATCTAATCAAATCTAACTGATATAAGTTATCATTATTATCAGTTTGCTCCTTAAATTTTTAAAATTAGAATCACTGTTATAATTTTGTTATATAGTTTCTACACTATATATATATATATATATATTTAAAATAGAAGCATATTTTGGATCAGTAAATTTATTAAAATTCAATATTTCGACGAGGCTGTTCGCCTATCTTCTTCTTGGAAAAATTCAAAACCTTCTAAGCTTGTTATCCGCGTGATGCGCGCACGAGAAGTGTTGTTTTCTATAGCATAGGTTGGTTTGACCAGACCATTTTAATTTGAATTATTGTTACTTTTTTTTTCAGTAATAAAATGCTAAATATATATATATATATATCTTTGACTATTTTTGTTTTAACTGTAGGTATGATTGTGGTATTTCTATTTTCCTATTGATGCTATTTTTATCATCGTAAGATGCCCAGCTCTCCAAAAATAATCTTGAGTGTTCATCCTGTACATTGTTGTATAAAATTATTGCATTATCAAAATCTGGCATATGTCCTTTCTTAACTGCATGGTCTACAAGTAACGATAAAGGTCTATGGGCTTTGAAGGCTGTCCTGTGTTGATTGAGTCTCTCTATTAAGGTTTTGCCAGTTTCTCCAATGTAGGATGATGTACAGGATTGACATGGTATGCGGTATATGAGATTGGATCGGGTTTCCTGTTTTGGGTTTCGTTTGGTTATAGGATGACGGAGAAGGTTTCTTAGGTTTGGAGCGGACTGGTACCTGATATTGATATTGTATCTTTTGAGAGTTCTGCCTATTCTTTCGATTCCATAACTGTAGGGAAGTATGCAGGATGGGTTCTGGCCTTGACTATTGTTTGTAGATGGGTTTCTATTTCTATAAATATGCCTTTTGATGAATTGTTTGGGATATTCGTTGTATTGTAATTCTTTGGATAATAGTTCTCTTTCTTTTTCAATGATATCTATATTTTGAGAACAATGGGTGAGGATTCTTTTTGATAATGCTTTTATTACCGAGATTTTATGGTTTATAGGGCCAAAAGATTTGAAATTGAGGTATGATCCTGTGTGGGTAGGTTTCCGGTATATATCTGTTTTTATGCTATTGTTGGTCCTCGTCAGTTTTATATCAAAGAAAGATAAAGTTCCATTTTCTTCTATTTCATGGGTGAATTTTAAAAATGGTTTCAAATTGTTTAAGAAGTTTATAACATTAGGTATGCTATTGATTTCAGTGATACATAAAACATCATCGATATATCGTTTCCATAATATTATATTAAGATGTCTTTCTTCTATAATTCTATTATCAATATGGTTCATGAATATGTTTGCAAGTGCTGAAGAAATAGGGTTTCCCATCGGGAGTCCTTTTTTCTGTTTATAATATTTGTTTTTGTAATTAAAATAGTTGAAAGAAAGACATAGGTTGAGGAGTTCTATTAAAGCTTCTTTTGGAATGGGGAAATCTATTGTAGGATGATAATTCATGAAATTTTCAAGTTCTGAAAGAGCTTCTTTGTGTGGGATCGATGTGTATAATGATTCAACATCTACTGAAATCATGCGAGAATCTAATATTACCTGTGTTTCTTGTACTATTTTTACAGCTGCCGTTGAAACCATTTTTTAAAATTCACCCATGAAATAGAAGAAAATGGAACTTTATCTTTCCTTGATATAAAACTGAAGAGGACCAACAATAGCATAAAAACAGATATATACCGGAAACCTACCCACACAGGATCATACCTCAATTTCAAATCTTTTGGCCCTATAAACCATAAAATCTCGGTAATAAAAACATTATCAAAAAGAATCCTCACCCATTGTTCTCAAAATATAGATATCATTGAAAAAGAAAGAGAACTATTATCCAAAGAATTACAATACAACGAATATCCCAAACAATTCATCAAAAGGCATATTTATAGAAATAGAAACCCATCTACAAACAATAGTCAAGGCCAGAACCCATCCTGCATACTTCCCTACAGTTGTGGAATCGAAAGAATAGGCAGAACTCTCATAAAATGCAATATCAATATTAGATACCAGTCCGCTCCAAACCTAAGAAACCTTCTCCGTCATCCTATAACCAAACGAAACCCAAAACAGGAAACCCGATCCAATCTCATATACCGCATACCATGTCAATCCTGTACATCATCCTACATTGGAGAAACTGGCAAAACCTTAATAGAGAGACTCAATCAACACAGGACAGCCTTCAAAGCCCATAGACCTTTATCGTTACTTGTAGACCATGCAGTTAAGAAAGGACATATGCCAGATTTTGATAATGCAATAATTTTATACAACAATGTACAGGATAAACACTCAAGATTATTTTTGGAGAGCTGGGCATCTTACGATGATAAAAATAGCATCAATAGGAAAATAGAAATACCACAATCATACCTACAGTTAAAACAAAAATAGTCAAAGATATATATATATATATATTTAGCATTTTATTACTGAAAAAAAAAGTAACAATAATTCAAATTAAAATGGTCTGGTCAAACCAACATATGCTATAGAAAACAACACTTCTCGTGCGCGCATCACGCGGATAACAAGCTTAGAAGGTTTTGGATTTTTCCAAGAAGAAGATAGGCGAACAGCCTCGTCGAAATATTGAATTTTAATAAATTTACTGATCCAAAATATGCTTCTATTTTAAATATCATAAATGGATTGCTCTATATTTAACAATATATATATATATATACAAGGTATGTCCCATAAGTTCCCGGACTGGGTCCATAAAAAAAAAAGGTAAGATTTTTTTAAATTTTTTTATTAAAACTTTTCAAAGTAATCCCCCCTTGCTTCAACGCACCAGCGCCATCGTTTCTCCCAATTGTCGAAACAGTTTTTATAAGCCTCTTTTGGAATGCTCTTCAATGCTAACGGCGATTTTTCTATTATGTCATCCCTGGTGTCAAATGTCTTCCTTTTAGAACTGCTTTAAGTTTGGGGAACAGGAAAAAGTCATTTGGTGCGATGTCTGGGAAATAGGGTGGTTGAAGTAGGATTTGGGTCCCGTTTTTCGCCAAAAAGCTAGTCATCAAGTGCGCTGTGTGAGGGCGAGCATTGTCATGGTGTAGGATCCAGCCACCATTAGTCCATTTTTCTGGCCTTTTTTTTCGAATCGCTTCCCTTAGACGGCGAAGAATGCCCAAATACATTTCCTTAATAACTGTTTGGCCTGCTGGAAGATACTCGTGATGAACAATGCCCTTGTTATCCAAAAAAGCGACCAGCAACACTGTTGGACACCAGCGCTGCCACTCATGTATAACACGTGACCGGAAGGATGACGTCGGCACCCCCCCCCCTTCAACTGACTGTAAAGGTTTAGACTGACAACGCTGTTGCTTGTTTACCGGAGGATGTAACCTCTTTGTTTCTCTCTTTCCCTTTTTAATCTTTATATCACCTATGCCTTAATAAATTAGTTAGTGCAAGGCTCTTGTCCTAAGTGTAACCAAGTACCTTGTCTACACCCCTACAAGAAAAGATTATGAGACTGATTGGAGCTGCCTGAAGCATTGAACGGTAAGCCTATTTTTGTTCTCTCTTCCCCCCTTCAGTGGACGCCATCTTATAATGGAAGCTAACGAAAGTTTAACGAAAATTACCAAGCCTCTTGCTAGAAGCCAGCATGAAAAGTACTGTAGAGCGCTGATGGACTATCGGAATAAACGTCCAGCTGAAGTTTATCCGGGAGGGGATTTGTTGGACACCAGCGCTGCCACTCATGTATAACACGTGACCGGAAGGATGACGTCGGCACCCCCCCCCCCCCCTTCAACTGACTGTAAAGGTTTAGACTGACAACGCTGTTGCTTGTTTACCGGAGGATGTAACCTCTTTGTTTCTCTCTTTCCCTTTTTAATCTTTATATCACCTATGCCTAAATAAATTAGTTAGTGCAAGGCTCTTGTCCTAAGTGTAACCAAGTACCTTGTCTATAACCCTACAAGAAACACCTTGTTTCTGGATTTTTTGGGTCTAGGCTCACCCTAACCTCTCCACTCGGCAGATTGAGGTTTGGTTTCAGGGTCATAGCCATAGACCCATGTCTCGTCGCCTGTGATTATCTTGTCTTTCCATTCTGGATCCGTTCTTGTCATTTCCATCATGTCCTCACAGGTTGCAAGCCGACACAGTTTTTCTCATTGGTGAGGAATCTTGGGATGAATTTTGCAGGAGTCCTTTTGAGCTTCAAATCTTCGGTTACGATCCTTCCAATCGTTGTTTTAGAGATGCCTGTGTCTTGCTCTAGCTCCAGCAAAGTGGTTCGAGGATTTTATTTTATCAAATCGGTGATTTTTTGCACATTTTCATCAGTCCTTTGAAATTTTGGGCGTCTTTGACGAGGATCATCTTCAATGGAAATTCTGCCAGCTTTAAATCTAGAATGTCATTCAAAAACAGTTGTTCTCTTTGGGGCGTCATTGGGGAATGCTTTATTAAGCATTTCAAAAGTTTCGGTTGCTGATATTTGAAGTTTCACACAAAATTCTATGCAAATCCTCTGCTTCAATTTTTGTTCCATCGTAAAATCGCCGCAGCGCTAGGTGTGACCTTTAAATAAATTAGAATAACCTTGGCGCGCGCGCAAGTACCGCCTAGATATTGGTACCACCGTGTAGCCAGATATTTTTTCTATAATAAACAGTCAAATTCATTTACATTTTTCATTAATTTATTTTTTTTATGGACCCAGTCCGGGAACTTATGGGACATACCTTGCATATATATATACTGTATATATATATATATGTTTAGAAGACGATTACGACAGGAATATAATAATGTATCCCACAAAATATCCCTTACTCCTACGACTACTAATAAATGTAATAATGTTAATAGTAACATTCAGCAACAGAATATTTATCATTTTATCCAGATTATTAATATAGATATTTACCCCTCAAAATTATTTTCTTGCTCTCACCTCTATTTTATTCTGTGTAAATAAGATTAGGATTTTTAATAATAAAATATTTGATTTATTCTTTTCATTTTTGTTCTCCTCCCCATTTTTCTACGTGATAATATTAAAATGGATCCACATATTCACTAATAAAATTAATGATATAATAATTATTAATGTTTGTGTTAAAAACATAATGGCTGAGCAATACATTTACTCGAGAAGAAAAGGAGCAACGCTGGTGTACATATGTTAAGTTTATGAAAGTTATATTATAAACTTAACATATGTATACCAGCGTTGCTCCTTTTCTTCTCGACTAAAGGTATTGTTCAGCCAAATCGTTTTTATAACACAAAAAAAAATATATTATTATTATATTATTAGTAAATATGGTATTGTATGGTATATTATATAGTAAATATATAATTAACATACCTATTAACATTCCACTCTAAGAAGTTGTTCAATATCACACATTATAATATACATATTTAATCATAATAACAAGCTATGTAACTGGAAAATAATATATTTTTTATTATTCAATAAAAAAAAGGTGATACAATTTTTTTTAAAAGAAGAGAAAAGTTGAAATAATAAAGAGAATATATATATATTCCAAATGCCAAAATATTTTTAAAATTTTAAAATAACAAAATTTGTCTGTAATAAGATTCCCGCAGAGGCTTCGGCTGTTGCGCTCATAGCTGCTGAATAAAAACAAAGGAGAAAAAAAATGAGAAGAGAGTTAGAGTAGTATAAATACGCTGAATAAATGCGCATGATAATATTATTTGTTTTATTTACATTGATTAATAAAATATTTTAAGATAGAGGTTATTGTTTTCTCTCTCTCTCTCTGTGGGAAAGAACTCTCGCAGTCCATCGGTGGCGGAGTCTTTCTCGCGGTGGGCGCCACCAATGAAGACCTTGTATATATTTTATATATATTGTCACAGTAATGAAGGTGACGAGTCGTTTGGGTAGAATAAAATAATAATTTATTAGATGACTTTAAATAGTTAATAAGTTTGAGGGATAAAAGAAATAGAGGTAAACTAAGTTAAATGGATAAAAATAATGGTAAATTAAGGAAGTAATGTCAGAGACCCAAAAGGCTGGCGTTCGGCTACACCCCTCAAGATGGCGACTATTGTTTACAAACTTGCCGCCTAGCGCGCCCGCCATCTATCGGAGCTTAGGTACATAACACTTGCCGAGCTGACAGCGCGCGCCACCTATCGGGGCTTAGGTACATAACATTCGCCAAGCTGCCGATGTATTATTTACAGTTACAAACTATGTACATTTTTGGTTATGACATTACTCCCCTTTTCAAAAATAAGCAGCGACCCGCTGCTTAAAAAAAAAAAAAAATTCTACACTATGTGATCAGTCCTGTGTTTGTTCTTCTGGGCTTCTGTATGGTTTCATCCGCAGGACGTGGACGATGTCTTTGATATTCCGTTGTCGGGGTCTCCTCTCCAAGGCCTCTACTTCATAAGTTACTTCAGACAGTTGTCTCACAACTTTATAGGGGCCGAAGTATCTTTTAAGTAGCTTCTCCGACAGTCCTTGTTTACGCACAGGTGTGTACACCCACACAAGGTCTTCCGTGCGGTACTGGACAGGTCTATGGCTTTTGTCGTATCGAGATTTGTCTTTTTCTTGCGCCTTTAAGATGTTCAAACGGGCCAGCTGGCGTGCGTCCTCGGCATTTGTGACCAAACTCTCCACGTAGTCTTCCAGATTGGCTTCCTCTCTATACGTCAGGATGGTGTCCAATGGGGTCTTGACATCGCGTCCGTGTACAAGATAGAAAGGGCTAAACCCGGTGGTTTCCTGTTTGGCGGTGTTATAGGCAAAAGTTACGTAAGGGAGAACTGAATCCCAGTTTCTTTGGTCTACATCAACACACATAGACAGCATGTCACCAAGTGTCTTGTTGAGTCTCTCGGTCAGGCCATTTGTCTGGGGGTGGTAGGCAGAAGTAAAGCGATGTGCGGTTCCACAGAGGTTGTTAATATCCCGTATTGTGTGGGATATAAACGTTCGACCTCGGTCTGAAATCAATTCTCTGGGGGCTCCATGTTTGAGGATCACGTCTTCTACTATAAATTTTCCAACTTCTTCCGAACTTCCATTTGGTATGGCTTTGGTCATAGCATACCTTGTTAGATAGTCTGTCGCGACCACGGTCCATTTATTGCCATCGTTCGAGGTAGGGAATCTTCCTAACAAATCTATCCCTATTTTCTCAAAAGGTCGGGATACCGGCGGAATTGGCACAAGTTGCCCTGGTGGACGTTCGGTAGAACCTTTTCGCCGTTGACATTCTCGACAATGTGCCACATATTGTCGCACAGATCTATGCAAGCCGGGCCAGAAATACTTTCTTCTAACGCGGTCATATGTTTTGGCAAATCCCAGGTGTCCCGCCATTGGTGCATCGTGGGCTTCCCTCAAAATGTCAACCCTCATTTGTTTGGGCACTACTAAGAGCCAAGGTTTGCCCATGGGATCGTAGTTTTTGCGGTAGAGGATGCCGTCGATTATTTTGTATCCACTTTCACTTTTGGAATCAATTTCCTGAATTATTTTTTTGGTCTGGACATCGCTTCTTTGCTCTTTTCTTATGTCGGTAATTGAAGACAATTCTGGTATGTTATCTTCGTTGGATTGGGGGAGAGGACTTCTTGAGAGGCAATCCGCATCTTGGTGTCTTTTACCATTCTTATACACAATAGATATGTCGAACTCTTGAAGTCGCAAGGCCCATCTGGCTAGCCTTCCCGATGGATCCTTTACATTAGCTAGCCAACACAGGGAATGATGGTCGGAGACGACGGTGAAGTGTTTTCCAAACAAATATGGTCTGAACTTGTAAATGGCCCAAACTACAGCTAGGCATTCCCTCTCCGTCGTGGAATAATTTCTTTCTGCGGCGTTAAGTGTTCTTGATGCATAGGCGATAGGCTTTTCTTTTCCTTCTACCAGTTGGGTCAACACTGCTCCGACGCCATATCCACTCGCCTCGGTATGTACAAGTGTCTCAGCATCTTCTTTAAAATGGCCAAGCACAGGATCGGTAGTTAGGGCTGATTTTAATATTTGGAAAGATTGTTCTTGTTCGTTAGACCAAAAGAACTTCACGTTATTCCTCAGGAGGTCGTGCAACGGCTTTGCTTTATTTGCAAAATCTTTCACAAATCGCCTGTAATATGAACACAACCCCATGAAGCTTCTTACTTCAGTTGTTGTTTTTGGAGTCGGGAAATTTGTAATTGCTTCGATTTTGTCGGGATCAGGGCGAATGCCGCTTTCTGTAACCAGATGTCCTAACACTTTGATTTCCCTTGACCCAAAACGGCACTTCTCATGATTAATACACAAGCCTGCTTGCTGGATGCATCTGAGAACTTTCCCTAGGCGTTCAATATGTTCTTTAAAGGATGTAGCATAAACAATTATATCGTCTAAATAACAAAGACAAATTGTCCATTTCAATCCTGCTAGTAGCTTGTCCATCATTCTTTCGAATGTTGCCGGTGCGTTGCATAAACCGAAGGGCATCACCCGGAACTCATATAAGCCATCAGGGGTGATGAAAGCTGTCTTCTCCCGATCTTCCTCGTCGATTTCTATCTGCCAGTATCCTGTACGTAGATCCATGCTGGAAAAGAATTTAGCTCCTGTTAAGCTATCCAAAACATCATCATTTCTAGGTAAAGGATACACATCCTTTTTGGTGACCTTGTTAAGCTTTCGGTAGTCTACACAAAATCTCCAGGACCCATCTTTCTTTTTAACCAAAACTACTGGGGACGACCAAGGACTTTCGGACGGTTGTACAATTCCCATCTTTATCATTTTATCGACTTCACTTTGTATAGCTCGTCTTTCGACAGGAGACACCCGGTATGGTCGTTGTTTAATAGGACGGCTGTCTGAAGTGTCGATTTTATGTTTCACATTGGAGGTTGTACTGAATGATTTTCTATCAAAATCAAAAACCTCTGAGTACTTTTCTAAACATTCTGCAATCATTGACTTTTGTTCTTCGTTTAATCTCTCGTCTACCAGAGATAAGATTTGTTGGCGTCTATCTTCATTCTTAATGTTTGATTGAGTTTTATCGTCTTCAGCTGTGTCAACACTGTAGATTCCGCTACTTCCAATTTTCCTCAAGTATCCTACAAGCATACCAGCTGGGATTATTTGATTCTGAGAAGTCCCATTAGTTACCCATATCTCCCCTCTGCCGTGATGGAAGTTAATTATGGATGATGGTATGACCAATTCTTTTTTTTTTAAGATGAGAACTTTGCTTCCTTCTATCATTAGATCTTTTCCACCTCGAATATCTTCGTTAATAACCGTGATTTTCTTAATTGAGCGAGCTGGAACAAAACAGTCTTCTAACGCATGTGTAGGCAGATCTTCTTCTAGGCCGTCGTTCACACTTTCCTTCAAATGTATTTCACCTCTTCCGCAATCAATCACTGCACTTGTGGCTCGAAAGAAATCAAGACCAAGTATTATGTGATGGCTACATTCAGAGAAGACAACAAAAGTAAAATGAATCTCAAGTTCTTCAATTGACACTTTTAAGTTGCATCGTCCCAGAGTTTCGATGTGTTTCCTATTGGCGACTCTCAGTACAGGCCCTTTTTCTGCAAAGAACGGAATTTTCAAATATCGGCGAAAACTTTCCGAGATTACGGAATAATCGGCTCCAGAATCGACTAAGGCCTCAACATTCTGTCCATTTATGGTGATAACAACGTAGTTCCGTTTCATGTTCGCAGTTATAATAGGGGGAGGATTTCTACTATCGTCAGCGGCCTTACCTCCAGTCTCGGTCGCTCTTCTTAGTTTCCCTGGCTTAGGCGGCGAGGAGATTGACTGGATCGGCGAGAGGGCGACGGCGTTGCGTTTCGTCTTGAGGGGGATCTTCCACGGCCAGGATAGGGCGACTGGTTTCGAAAGCGGCGATCTACAAACTCAACTTCTTCGGCATTTTGATTGAACCAGGTATTGTAATTATTAGAGTAGGTCGGCCTTCTTACCCTGGCTTCCTCGAAAACACGCCTTCTGTCCCGGCAATATCGGGCTACATGTCCCGGGCGACCGCAATGGAAACATATTGGAACGTTTTCGTGTGTCCTCCATTCATCAGTTCTTCTCTGTGGTGATGTCTGGTTGGGTACCGGTGGTCTTTGGTTCAGGAACTGCTGTCGTGGCGTCTGTTTAAATATTTGGGGTCGGTTAGAGTACTGTTGTCGTGGCATTGACCTTTGAACGGGCTGCGAAATTGCAGACAGGTTCCTTTCAACTTCCTCTCGGATAATTAGATCCAGGGAAGATGGTTTGAGAGTGGCTGGCTCGGGATTCAATGCATGGTAGATTTCTTCTCGGACGATACGTCTAATGAGGTCCTCCATAGATTCCAATTCTGCTGGGTTGATGGCGGCAGCATTCGGCAGTCTATCAAAAACTATCCGCGTGTTCACACGCTTCTTTTGAGATAGTTCGATTTTTCGACACCACCTTATAAACTCCTCGGTGGTGGCAATTTCAAAGGTGACAATTGCCCTGTAAATTTCCTCAGAGACCCCCTTGACTAAATGAGCAACTTTCTCGTTTTCATTCATGTTGGGGTTAATTTGCCGACATAAATAGAGAACGTCTTGAATATACGCCTCACTAGACTCTCCCTTTCCTTGGGCCCTGGCTTTTAGTTTTTCTAAAACCTGGTCTTTTTCGCTGGCGTGATGTCCAAAGGCCTGAGACAACATTGTCTCAAAACGCTCCCATGAGGTTATTTGTTCCTCTACATTCTCGAACCAGACTTTGGCCGTTCCTGAGAGGAAGAAGTAAACATTCGCCAGGCACATGGAACTGTCCCAGCAGTTGAACCGAGCTACACGATGGTACTCTTTCAACCATTTCTCCGAGCTTTGGCCCGGTTCCCCCGAAAATATAGAAGGGTTTCTTATAGGTTTGAAGTGGTACTCACCCTGTGGGGTCTCTCTTCCTTCGTGTTGCATCTTAGAATATTCCAATGGGTTTAATCCTTGGATTCTACGACTTCTTCTTATAGCTTGGGCAGCGAAGGGATGATCCAGCTTGTCTCCACCAGATGTCACAGTAATGAAGGTGACGAGTCGTTTGGGTAGAATAAAATAATAATTTATTAGATGACTTTAAATAGTTAATAAGTTTGAGGGATAAAAGAAATAGAGGTAAACTAAGTTAAATGGATAAAAATAATGGTAAATTAAGGAAGTAATGTCAGAGACCCAAAAGGCTGGCGTTCGGCTACACCCCTCAAGATGGCGACTATTGTTTACAAACTTGCCGCCTAGCGCGCCCGCCATCTATCGGAGCTTAGGTACATAACACTTGCCGAGCTGACAGCGCGCGCCACCTATCGGGGCTTAGGTACATAACATTCGCCAAGCTGCCGATGTATTATTTACAGTTACAAACTATGTACATTTTTGGTTATGACAATATGTATATTTATCAATTACTTTATATATTTATATCTATTTATTCATGTATTTTTCATTATATAATCTTATTTATTCATATTTTTATTTATTCTGTATTTAACCTTATATAATCTTATATGGACGTTAAAATAAATCAGTTTCAATCTCAATCTCTCTCTCTCTCTCTCTCTTAATAATTTATTTTTTTTTAGATAAATTTAGTTTAAATTGAAGAAAACATATATGTTGGTAAAGAATGTTGGTTGAAATATGGAGACACTAATTTTGTATCCGGGATATATAACAAAAAGCCTTCAGTAAGGACACTCGTCCCATACAGGATTCTCCCAGAGGTGTAAACAGAAGTTAACATTGCAGTTATCTAATGAAAGTGGAGTTTAAGATTGACCTTTTTTCAAGTTGTATCCATCATCTGTTTTGCGTCTATTGTCTGTGCTGTTTTCCAGAATTTGCAAAAAGCTAATGCATTAGGTTTGATTCTCACTACTTTTGCCATTTAAACATACGGTAAATTGTTTTCATGGCCAATCCTTTCATGGGGAATTTCTCTCTCATCCTTCAGTGCCGGACAATAAAAAGTGTAGTGTGGAAAATCGTGGCTAAATTCGCTATTGCACAGAGTGCACTTTAATTTCTTTGATATCAATAAAAAAACGTTATGTTTAAATAGTATAAATAATTGTGCATGTTACTTGGGCAACGCAATGCTTTAGTCATTGGAATATCAACATTGAGATAAGACTCCATAGTGGTTGATGTATGGAAACGCTTATATAGTGATAAAAAAGTAAATAGTTTCTTATTCTTTCATAATCCAGTTGTTTAGATTGGTCTATATATATATATATATATATCTGAAAATAGAGCAATCCATATTGTTATATTTGTTCATAAAGGGCACATCTTGGATTCAATAAATAATATTTTTATTTCCGATATTTCGATGGGCTCTTGTGAGACGCCCGTGTCTCAAGTGTAACGCGCGGCTTGCCGCGAAAAGGGATGAGATCCTAGAAAAAGATGGTCGTTTATCCCATCGAAATATCGGAAATAAAAAGATTATTTATTGAATCCAAGATGTGCCCTTTATGAACATATATATATACTAGCCGAATGACCCGGGCAACGCCCGTGTTTTACCCGATTGAATGTTTTTATTCAAATACTATTTGTTACAATTATAAATTGGCGCCTTGAATAAATGCATATATATTAGTTAATAACTATAGCCTATGTGCTTTATCTGTCTATGTACTGTTGGCTTCCGTAGGCGTCTCATACTGGGAAAAAGAAAGAGAGGATTCCATTTAGTTATTAACTAATATATGCATTTATTTAAGGAGCGACCCGCTCCAACACAATAGTTACAAAAACGAAACAGAGTGGGGGAGGCATGATGGGGGGGGGGGCAAAGGTGGCGTGATCGTAGCCAACCAATAGGAGGGCGCCATTCCAAAAAAAAAAAAAAAAAAGCAAACTGTGACAGAGTTGATTGATTAAGAGATTAGGAGATGAGGAATGACGCTCGTAACTGTATATAGAATATATACTATAAGCTGCCCCTCCCCCTTCAATCATTTATTTAAATAATGCATTTTGATCATTATTACCAGAACACCAGTAGAATCAGTTCAAGACTTTGTAGTTAAATATTTAAAAAGCCTCCCTTTTTAAATGCATTCTCGGATGAAGCTGCTAGACCTGTTCGTGAATACTAAGAACAAAAACGAGATTTTTAAATATTTAATTCTGAAATAAAAATGTCTGTATAGAGAGTCTCTGAGCAAGTGCCCTGATATATCGCGACTTTAACCACCAGGTCAATCTGTCTTGACATGTTGATAAATAACTTATAGGTCGCGCGGGAAAATAGAGGGAAAAATCATTTTGACAAAAAGAATAAAAGGGAAAAGGCAATTTTTCCCAAAGGCAATAGCTATCTTAAAGGAGCGGATTGAATCGATTGTACCAAGTGGAGATTTGTTCTAGAGGTGCGACAATAAACAAATGTTTTAGCCATTGAGCAAAGATCACTCAATAAAAATGGCAGAATTTAGGAGAGGAAGAATGGAATTTAAAAGTCAAATCCACCAAATTCAATTCGAATTGATCCATCCGAAGAGCACTTTAAAGTTGGTCGCACTGGATTATTCCCTGCACAAAGAAAAAAATGAAGTTGAACCAAAGTTTTTCTAAGGTGGCTTTTTTTTTTCTTTAAATTTCCAAGAGGCTGATCAAAGCTCATGCAAATATTTTTTTTCTTTTAAGCGAATTTAATGACCTAAGAAAAAATGGAGCATTCGCTTCAAATTGATTTAAAAGAAAAGGAAAAAATGGGATTTAAATGGAAAAAGGCAGGCGCTGGCTGGTACAAAGGATCTGTAGATTTTCTTTAAACTCACATCCCAAAAATGATCGAATATTTTGAATGGGAGATATATAATAAACAGCTCGACACCGAACTTTGTGGCTGTCTTTTTTATTTATATTTGGATTAGGAAGCTAAATAATTAATGAGCTATATGATATATAAGTATGAATTTTCATTTTCTTTTCAAAATAATCAGTGATATAAGACACATATGATCCCGATATATTCTCTTTTTTAAACAATGTTTAAGTAAACATTGTTCATTTTCATCAAACCCGAAAATGAACATCAATATTCACCGAACCCTTGTGAAAATATAAAGGGCAACTATTTACATATATTAGTTAGTTATGTTATAAATATTTGCCTTTTTTTCTCATATAACAATAATAAAAAAATAATTCACAAATTTCACCTTAAAATTGAAGTATCATTATATATTTTTAATTAGCCTGACCTGGCCCTCCCTTTAATTTTTCCATTGCAGTAAGGACAGTAAAAAGTTTAATTTTCAAAAGAATCATACGCGTCTATAATAGTTTCGAATATTCATAATAGATGGCGCGCTGTGATGCATCATAATACGAACTCTAAATATTTCTCACAATGAGTTTCTCTTCTTCTTTTTTTTTTCAAATATCACAGCATATATATAGCCGAAGTATCAGATACCAACCAATAAGTTGAGAATATTTCTAAGATAATTTTAAACACACGTGGGAATGCCTTCTTTTTATATTGGCACGAGTAAAAGAAGTTTAAAATTTAAGCCGCTTTTTTTATGGTGTTCGTTTTATTCTCCTTCTAATTAGCTATCTTTCCCTTACTTCTCATTTCTATTGCATTATTTTAAAGCTACATGTTTAGCAAAATTAATATTCAGGTGTATATTCGATATCTTCCATTTTATAATAGGATCCTGTTTAAATACTGAGTTTTACTAATTGCCGAATTTCAATTTCTGCTTTTGGATATCCTTTAATGATAGGTAATTTCTAAAATATTTTCTCCATTTATTTACATTTCGTTTTTATTTTGACATTTTTTATCATAATTTTATAGGTGCAAAAAGGTTTGGAGCCAAAACAATTTTAACAGTTAAAAGCAAGCTAAATTCTCTAAAGAAAAAGGTCACCTTTACCGCCAAAATAAACTTCAAAGCTAGACGTCATCTATTGACTGTCGACGCACACTAGTGGCCTCAGGTGACAAAGCCAAAACACCAGCTTGGAAAACTTCAAAGCGTCCACCTGAACACAATGGTTTCAGGCCGATGGCCCTCGTCAGTGTAAGGCGAACTTTAGCCCGGAACCATGGTCTCTAGGTGGATGCTTCCCATTTTTCCAAATCTAAATTGTGGCTTTGTCACCGACCCGCTAGTTACACAAAGTGTCAAATGTTGTAACGCTCTAATTTTTTCTTAAAATGTATCAACAAGTCACCGCTTTAGTTCAAAGCCATGTTTACTAAGCAATTTAAATATTGGAAGAAAATAAGACACTAGGAGGTCCTTCACTGATGGACCTTCATTATAATATCCGTAGTAAGTAGCACAGAGTAATTATTTTAATATCAGCTCATAAAATTCACAATTTTAAATAATCCAAGAATTATCAAAATGTAGATATGAATCAATGATACTCAAAGATTTTAATTCTCTATATTTTTACAAAATATTCAAAACACATTACTGAGACTTGAGGGTATATACATGGTAGGATCAAAAAGTTCCTGAACTTTTAAAAAATAAAATATAAAACAACTTTTGAAAAATGTAAAATCGACATTACTGTAAAGAACAAAGCCTGAACTATAATTTAATTTATCAACGCCAGTAAATGCGCATACGTAGTTTTCATTTTAGGCATATTTTTGTTGTAAGTATTTAGCTCGGGTCGGTTTCTGCAATATCATCATTTGAGCAAAGAGCGAATATTAAATTTTGTGTAAAATTAAAAAAGTCTTTCACAGAGACATTAGCATTAATGAATGAAGATTATGAAGACGAAAAATTGGCACGAACGCAAGTTTGTTTCTGGTATAAACGTTTTAAGGATGGCCGCAAGAGCATCGCAGATGATTCAAGGTCAGGTCGGCCATTGACGTCAACAACGGATCGCAATATTAGACAGGTACGTGATATAATTGTTGCTGATAGAAAAATTACTATTGGTAATATATCAGAAATACTTGGAATATCGGATGGTAGTTGCCAAAAAATATTGATGAACATTTAAACATGAAAAAACTTTGTGGTTATTTTGTCCCACGAAATTTAACAGATCAACAAAGAGAAACCAGATTATCAATCTGAAAAGATATAATTGAAACTGCAAATAATGATTCTCTTTTTTTAAACAATAATAACTGGTGATGAAACATGGTGATTTCTTTTTTATCCACAAACCAAAAAACAATCACTCGAATGGCACACACCAAGTTCTCCTAGGAAGAAGAAAGTTCGTCTTGACAAGTCCAAAGGAAAAGTAATGTTTGTAGTGTTTTTCGATTATCAAGGACTTGTCTATTATGAATTTATTAAAGAGGGGGTTACTATTAATAAACAGGTATACAAATGAATACTTGTGCGCCTTCGTGATGCGATAAGAAGAAAAAGAAACCAACTCTTTAAATCAATACAGTGGAATTTGCTACATGATAATGACCCTGCTCATAGAGCCATTGTTGTTCAAGAATATTTAGTCAAACACTCTGTATCTGTCTTGCCGCATCCTCCTTACTCTCCTGATATCGCCCCATGTGATTTCCTTTTCTTTCTAAAACTTAAAATGGCGTTAAAAGGGAGGCGCTTTTCATCGTCACCAGAAGTAATTGAAAATGCGACGGTGGAGCTAAACAAGCTTAGAAAAATTGACTTTGAAATAGCATTTCAACAGCTTTTTTCACGCTGGAAAAATGTGTAGATAAACAAGGCTCCTTTTTTAAAAATTTGATGTTTAAATTACTATACTATAAATAAATAATTAATTAAAAAAAAGTTCGGGAACTTTTTGATCCTAACTTGTATATCAACTTGCAAATTTTCAAAGAGAGAGGCGCAGAATAAATTATAAAAAAGAAAACAATATAAATTAATTTTTAAAAGTTATTTCAATTAAATGCACAATCATATTTTATGCCGAGGGAGATCGCGCCATTTATCAGAAGGTAAATTAATTGGCAGCAGCTACCTGGAGAAGTCGATGGAAACCAAGTTAGAAGCTATAAAAACACACACATCAGGTTTTCTCAGTTCAAACTTGGTAAAAAAAACTAATGTTTGCTATTTTCATTTGAAAGCTTTATGGCAGAAATATTTTTTTTTTGTCTGATTGGTATCAAAAGAAAATGGCGGATAAAAAGTTGGAGATGATCCATCAACGTGGACGGTCAGCAGTCCAAAATAAAATAAATGCTCTCAGTGATATTTAAATATTACCGTGGGCAAGGAGGTTGGAAGTGACAGCGATTGAATTGGCCCTGACTGGGATTAAACCAGCTTTGATGGATTCTCTGCGGGGGATATTTACAATAGATTGGTGACGGTTGATTCTTATACTCGATATGATAGAGTTGTTTAGTTCCAAATTTAATTTTATTTTATACGTGTTCATATGAATCGCGTCTATGTTCTTCAATTCATATTAAAATATAATATAGATTCTTCCTTGCTTTTACACTTTGGTTTAATCGATAAGGAATCAAAACGAACACCTTGATTCCTCATTGACTAAATAAAATATTGAAATATATTAGATATATATTTGAAAAAATTAAATGCATATCCCAAACGCTCTTATAAGCATTTTTAATTGGCAGACCGCCATCTAGTGGAAAAAAAAACAACTAAACGTTGATTTAGGTTATTCCATAATATGTATTTGGCCAACGCATTTCTTGATAAATCAAGAAAATCCAACATGTAAGCTTTTAGGGCAGTTGGCCCTTATCAGCGTGGTGCGGGCTGTACCTCAACGACATATTTTTAACCAACGTTTAGTTGTTTTATACCACTAGATGGTGCTCTGTCGTCTAAAAATGTTCATGTTGGTAGATAGAATCTGTCTATTTTTTAAATATCATCACCTGATATTTTCTATTTTTATTAATATATATTATGCATATATACATATACTAGCCGAGTGACCCGGGCAACGCCCCGGGTTTACCCGAAGGACCCGCAGGTGAGAAACTATAGAAGAAAAATTTTAACAAATCAGAAAATGAAATTGCAAACAACAGAACTACACTACTTTAAGGACATGAGAGCACATGCACTGTATCACCATACGTGTACCATTTTCAAAGACCCTGCTTAGGATTAAAACTTCTCAGAAGCATAACAATAGTACCAACCTAGAGGTTAACTGGTGTGGATGCATTCCTCTGGGAGTGAGACTATTGAGAAATTCAGTAGGGAGTTATTTTGCTTCTCCGCATTCTAACACTCCAACTGTTAACACTGTGGAAACACTGACTCATGTTTGGTAAGCAATTTCAGGGAAGAAACTATAGACATTGGATTAAATAAATTATTAATTAAATTGCATTAAATAAAAATTATTAGATTTAAATAAATATTATTAGAGTGAAAAAAAAAGAAAGAAATTAACAAATTAGAAAATAAAATTTCGAAAAATACAACTATATTGCAGATAAGATAAGAGGACCTTATTAAAAAATACATAAACAAACTGTAATTCGACACTCGATAATTCGACACTTTCGATAATTCGACCATTTTAAAAATCAAATTTACAAGGTTGATTGTTGTTTAAATACAACTTTGCTTTTGCATGCATAAACACAGGCTCTTGTAGCAAGAACCCAAATATTATTTATAGTCATAGCAAAAGCCAACTTTAGTGAAAACTGATGCCTCTTCAGAATGAATGGAAGACTGAAATCTGAAGGAGCAGAAGATATGGGTCATTTATACTTTCACCAATGCCTTTAGGATCTTTGCGATGGAACGCGTATGGTGTTTCAGCGCATGTGCTCTCATGTCCTTGAAGCACATATACTGACAGTGCCCAAAGTTGAACACACTGTATAGTGTCTGAAATATCTTTGGCCCCTTCGGATACCAACCTTCGCTTCATTCTAGAGAGGCGTTAGTTTTCATGTCATATCTGTAATATAGTTTTGTTGTTTGCAATTTTCTTTTTTTTTTTCCTTTCAAATATGTATCCACTCTGAAATATAGTTTGTAAATTTTTATTCCAATTTATTTTATATATATATGTATTTTTTTCATTTCCAAAATATTTATTTATACTTTCATCAATGCCTTTAGGATCTTTGCGATGGAACACGTATGGTGTTTCAGCGCATGTGCTCTCATGTCCTTGAAGCACATATACTGACAGTGCCCAAAGTTGAACACACTGTATAGTGTCTGAAATATCTTTGGCCCCTTCGGATACCAACCTTCGCTTCATTCTAGAGAGGCGTTAGTTTTCACTAAGGTTGGCTTTTGCTATGACTATAAATAAGGCTCAAGGCCAAACCTTGGCTACAAGAGCCTGTGTTCACGCACGGACAACTTTATATGTGGCTTTTTCAAGTGTGCGAACATTGGATAGCATACATGTAAAGATGACCCATATCTTCTGCTCCTTCAGATTTCAGTCTTCCATTCATTCTGAAGAGGCATCAGTTTTCACTAAAGTTGGCTTTTGCTATGACTATAAATAATATTTGGGTTCTTGCTACAAGAGCCTGTGTTTATGCATGCAAAAGCAAAGTTGTATTTAAACAACAATCAACCTTGTAAATTTGATTTTTAAAATGGTCGAATTATCGAAAGTGTCGAATTATCGATAGTGTCGAATTACAGTTTGTTTATTTATTTTTTAATAAGGTCCTCTTATCTTATCTGCAATATAGTTGTATTTTTCGAAATTTTATTTTCTAATTTGTTAATTTTTTCTTTTTTTTTCACTCTAATAATATTTATTTAAATCTAATAATTTTTATTTAATGCAATTTAATTAATAATTTATTTAATCCAATGTCTATAGTTTCTTCCCTGAAATTGCTTACCAAACATGAGTCAGTGTTTCCACAGTGTTAACAGTTGGAGTGTTAGAATGCGGAGAAGCAAAATAACTCCCTACTGAATTTCTCAATAGTCTTACTCCCAGAGGAATGCATCCACACCAGTTAACCTCTAGGTTGGTACTATTGTTATGCTTCTGAGAAGTTTTAATTCTTAGCAGGGTCTTTGAAAATGGTACACGTATGGTGATACAGTGCATGTGCTCTCATGTCCTTAAAGAAGTGTAGTTCTGCTGTTTGCAATTTCATTTTCTGATTTGTTAAAATTTTTCTTCTATAGTATCTCACCTGCGGGTCCTTCGGGTAAACCCGGGGCGTTGCCCGGGTCACTCGGCTAGTATATTGCTAAATGTGTAAATAACATGTATATAAAAAAGCAAAGCTTAATTTTAAATTTCATTATCCTTTTCACAGGAAAAGCATCAAAATACTGCATAAGTACGGCACTTTTGCAGCCCCCCTGACAAAAATTCACTAAAAGAGGTAAGTATTCAAAAAAATATTTTGGTATATATATTGCTAAATGTGTAACAAACATGTATATAAAAAAGCAAAGCTTAATTCTAAGTTCTAATATTTTTTTTATAAGAAAAGCTACAAAAGCAAATAGGGAGAAGTGAAGCCATTTAGCCATTTTCAAAATCTGATTGTGAAAGAGTAAAAAAATGAGTAAATAAGAGCAAATATAAAGAAAAAGTATTGCTAAATGTGTAATAAACATGTATATAAAAAAGCAAAGCTTAATTCTAAGTTTTAATATAAAGAAGAAATAAGACACAAAAATGGAGCTAAATTCAAATTAAAAACTATAACAAATTAATAAAAAAAAAATAACACCTAATCCAAATGCCACCATCATCAGACAAAAGAAAAAATGAGATTTTATTCTTTAGTTCATTTATTCTTCTGTCTGATGCTGTTGCTGAAACGTCACACACTATTAAATTATTTGGATTAGGTCTTATTAATGAGAAAAAAAAAGATGCCAAAGAGAGATGAAAAGATGCCAAAAAAGATAACCAGATACAAAAATTGTGCTAAATTCAAATGAAAAACTAAAACAAACACTTATAAAAGATAATTATTATAGAATAAAAGTAATAATTCAATCTACAATTCGAAAAATTTATATATTTAAATGAAAAACTATAACAAAGTACTTACATAATCAAATGAATCAGAAATATATATTATTTCAAAACACATTTTTACGCATTTCAAAACAAATGAATTGATGATGATAAATGCAAAAATCTACGATTGTAAAATAGATTAAATTAAAAAAAAATAACTGTTAACATTAGGAAAATAGAAACAGGCCTATCATACGAAGAAAAAAATAACGAAAATTTTGGTATATAGATTGTTATGTGTAGTTCAGAATCTTCGGAGGAGATAGCTCAGGACTTTACAATGGAAAACTCTGTTACGGTATTATCTATATAGATTAAAAGACATATTTTTGGATCGAAAATGAAACATTTTATTTATTTTAAAAAATGCTAATATTTCACATCAGGGTCTTTCTTTATTTTCAAATTGTTTTGATTTATCACGCTATTCCTTCACGCGACGATATATAAAAATATTCACAAAACGCACTCTATGGCTAAAATTTCAAATATATACACACATTTTTATAGAAGTATAGATTATATATATACATTTCTAAGAATTAAATTTTTATAAATGAGTCTTAATAAGTATAATAAAAGAATGTTAAATAGATTTGAACTGTGAATATAACGGAGGGATGTAATTTTTTCTATTGGCACTGTTGCTATCTCTAATTGATGTCCAACTTTCTAAAAAGACACTCGAGTGTTTATCTTGAATATATATACATTGTAGTATGTAACTTCTGTCTTTTCGCGAAATTTGGTATATGTTTGATCATATAATAATGTAATCAAAATTTGAGCGTGGTCCACGAAAATTGATAATTGGCTATGATTTTCAAAAGCTGTTTTGTGTTGGTTTACTCGTTCTTCCATAGTTTTACCAGCTTCTTCTATATAGGATTTAGGGCATGATTTACATGGAATGCGATATATTATGTTTGATTTGAATTCATGATTGCTATTATGTTTAGTGTTGGCATATAATTTCTTTTAAATTTATGTGGTCTTGTATTGGGTTTCGATTATATATATATACATAATTATAGATTATATATATACATAAGTATATATAGAAAAATACAATAGAAAAATAAAAAATAAAAAGGTCAAGGTTTGATATTAAAAATAAAGAAGGCATATCCTGGCAAAAAGCACATGTGCTTTTGGTCAGGATATGCTTTCTTTAGTTTTAATACAGAGGGTGTTCACACTTAAAGGAAACATGTTTTATTATAAAATATCAAAAATTAACACCATATTTGAAATTTTTTAAATGTTCTATTTGAAAGCCTTTTTGTTTATTTACAGAACGGCACCTGATTTTCCACGATAGCAGACACTTTCCGATCATGGTCATACTCAAAAGATCCCATTATTCTTTTACCACTTTCCAGAGCTAATCATACCTAATTGGACATAATTAAAATATGCCAACAAGATGATATCAACATTTCTGAAAATGGTATTTATAATATTATTCACGACAAAAATATCAAGTTTTTATTCAAAGCACCTACGGAGAAATGGACAAAAGATTATCACCCTATATCTGTGAGAACTCCTGCAACTGTCAAAAAGTGAAAAAATATATTACAAAAGAAAATCCAATGCCACAAAGAGAGATATAGCCAAATTAATAGAAACATCAGTGTCAATAATAAATAAAATAATAAATAAATATTTAGGCCTAAAAGCTACAAAAAACATGCGGTTCACAAATTGTTTCAGAGCCATATTCGTCAGCGACACACTATCAGCAGATATTTTTATGAAAATTTATTTGCTGCTGATAGATGGAAATTTATTGTTACATATGATGGAGCATGAGTATATTTAACCGATTGCGACAGAAAATAGCTATATACTATCAAAAAAGGTGGAAAAATCTAGGCCAATTTGGTTGAAGGAATGTGCCGAAAGTTACCCCAAAGGATTTATGGTGGCATGCGGTATATCATATGAGGGAAAATTAAAAATAAGAAAAGTTGAAAGAAATGCCAAAATAAACTCAGAGTACTATCAAAACAAGATGATTCTCCGCTAGGTGGCCAAGTTGAGCGGTCGTGAAATTCTTCGGCTCCCGATAATTAAATATTTTAAACTTATAACTTTTTGTGCTTCTACTTGGGTTAAGCCTTCTTGTGAGTATCCTGCCGTTGGCCTTTAGTTTATATATTCTCTACGAAGATTATGAAGCTGATTTTATTTATTTATATAATTAATATCTTTATTTTTGCAAGAGAAGCTGCTGTGATCACTAGATATGTAAATTTTCGCGCTAAATCTTTTGTTTGTTATGAAAATAACTGCGAAGTTATATATTTTATCAATGCTGGAAAGGGAACCCGTCGATGTATTATTTTAATGCTACTGCTCATGTCAGGTATTGAACCAAATCCTGGCCCCAAACAGACAAGGCAAACAACATTAGATGCAGGCAAAGATAAAGATTTGCATGATCTAATTTTAGCACTTTCAACTAAGATAGATGAATTTGGTTAAAAAATGGAAACTAGACTTGTTTCGGTAGAACAAGGATTGGACAAAATAAATCAGTGCCTAAAACACTTCGAGTCATCATTGGAAACCACTTCTAAAGCTGTCTCGCTTAATACAAATAGAATATCCGATCTAGAGAGACGGTTGGAGCTTGGAGAGATGAGACAGAGGGAAAAGAACCTGATTATTTACGGCCTAGAAGGAGCAGAAAACGAAACCCCTGAAGAATCTCGAGGTTTGATCCAAGATTTGCTTTCAAACACGATGCAAATTTCTGAAGATCTCAAGATAGAACAGTGCCGAAGATTGACAAAAAAGCTAACTCGCCGCTGCTTATTGAGTTGCCTGATTTCAAGCAAAGAATTCTGCTTTTTAGGAACGCTTTCAAACTCAGGGACAAAAAGATATTCATAAATAAAGATTACCCTCCAACTATATTAGAGACCAAAGGATATTGCTAATTAGCAAGCGAAAGGAACTCATGAGTAATGGAACAGTTTCCAAACTAAGAGATAACAGGCTAATTGTCCATGGCATAAGCTACTCTGTTTTAAATGGCCGCGTTGTCAGCTCCAACGGGGATGCATTATAGCAAAATCCGGATAGCATTCATATTGTACCACCGTCCAACCTAATTTTTCACAGTTAAAATATCTTTCTCAGGATGAATTTTTGCGACAACCTAGACATAATTGCTCATTTCTAAAATGAATAAAAGTCGTCAATCTGCGCATGTAGCTCAGCATAAACATTCTAATTATCAAAATAAAATGTTACATCACTAAAGAACAATCCTCATAGAATAATCTCCTGGAATACAGGTGGACTCTGTAGAATTGTTATTTACTCGATGAGAATTCACTAACGGTAATAAATGGAAGATCTATCAGTGATAAATATGGAAACTTTACTTTAATTCTTCAACTCAAGGATCCTCAGTTATAGATCTTTCTATTGTTTCGTCTGCACTACTTGAGCTGATTGTTGATCTTACTATTGAATGCATGCCTTATTTGGATCATCTACCACTTTACCACAAAATTTAATGGTCTAAACAATATAAAGGCAAAAGATGATATGAAGTTTCGTTCTGTTGGCAAGTATTCCTGGGCAGCTAGACAATTCTACATCTTACAAAAGTAGCCTGAGGGATTCAACCAATTTACTAGTGGAAGACTCCACAATTGACTCACAGGTTGAAATGCTTACAAGTGAAGTCCAACCGACAATGAGCGGGGATGATGACTAGGAAAAGTTCTACATACCTAAGTCTCAGAGCTGCTACCAAATAACTCCACAAGACCTAACACGAGAATCCGTGGTGGATCCATTTATAGTAACTTTCTTTGCCTTCAATTTGCCAGATTAATCTATTAACTTGATAGCCTTTATATAAAAATTTCCCTGTATATAAATATAATTTTACCATTAAAATATAACACTGTTTTTCCTTCATGTATCCTATATTTCTGCTTGGGGAATCTGTATAAGACTAAAAGTAACTTTTGTAGTAGTTGTTGTTGTTGTTGTACTATCAAAACAACATTTTAGAACCTATATTTTAAAATGATATTCCCTCTATCTATGGAAAACAGAGCAACAAAGTCTGGTTTCACCATGATAACGCCACAAGTCATACCTCATCTTCAACCCAAACTTATTTGGAAGATCTAAGGCAAAGAACAGGAATCAACACTATTCCAAAGAACAGAACCCCTGTAAAATCTCCTGATTTAGCCCCGATGGATTTTTGCATTTTTGGATGCCTTAAAAGAGCACTTGGAAAGAGACACCCTAAGACAATTGAAGGTCTCAGGAAAGTGGTAAAGGAAGAATGGGATCTTTTGAGTTGACCATGATCAGAAAGTGTCTGCTATCGTGGAAAATAAGGTGCCGTTCTGTAAATAAACAAAAAGGCTTTCAAATAGAACATTTGAAAATTTTCAAATATGGTGTTAATTTTTAATATTTCATAATAAAACTTGTTTCCTATAAGTGTGAACACCCTCTGTATATATTGAAAATAGAGCGATCCATACTTAAATCATTAGATAGTAAAAAGGCATATATTGGATTGAATAAATATTGGCAAATAAATATTTTATTCAATTCAATGTATGCCTTTTTACTATCTAATATATAATAGATATGCATATATCTTTAGCACCCGACCTCTTTCTCTTGAACGTCCATTGTAGTTCTCTTCAAAGACTGCTAATTTAAGTATATTGGAAAAGATGTGTGCCTATATCGAATATAGTCTAAAGGGTGTATTGTCAGTTGAGCTGGTATCTGCTATCGTGCAGAAAGTGTCTGCTATCGTGGAAAATCAGGTGCCGTTCTGTTATTAAAAAAAAGGCTTTCAGATAGAACTTTTGAAATATTTCAAATATGGTGTTAATTTTTAATATTTTATAAAACTTGTTTCCTATAAGTGTGAACACCCTCTGTATATACGAGGGCCATCCAATAAATAAGTTTCCCTATTTTTTCTTCTGCGAACGAAACGTTGTAAAAATTAGTTAGTAGTGTAATAAATGGTCACTAAGATGCGTTGGAAGCGCGTGACCTTCAAAATTACCCTACTCGTACGCGCAAGTCCGTTGCGCTTCAGTTTCCATGGAGCTACCACTGGTGAATGTGTCCACTTGCGAACTCCGTTCTGTAATTCGTTTTTTTTTTTTTCACGGCGAAAAATGAAACTGCGGTCAATATTCATCGCAATTTAGTGTCAGTCTATGGTGAAGGATATATGAGCATCCAAATGGTTCGCCGATGGCGTTCATGGTTCTTGGAAGGACGCCAAAACGTGCATGATGACGAGCGAAACGGCAGGCCCGTTACTGCTACGGACAATGCAGCCGTTGCTTCTGTTCGGAATGTGGTGGAAGCAGATCGCCGCGTCACCATTGACGAAATAATGATTCGACTGCCTCCTGGAATCGAAATTGGACGCTCTTCGATTAGAACAATCATGTCAGATGTTTTGAATTTTCGAAAAGTCTGCGCAAGTTTGCTCTCGGAAAATCACAAGCAACAACGGATGGATGCAGCCCGAGATTTCCTGGAAATTCATCGGAGAGAAGGAGACCAACTCTTTTCTCGTATTCTCACTGGAGATGAAAGCTGAGTGCATCATTCAACTCCAGAAACAAAACGACAAAGCATGGTGTGGAAGAAGTCTGAGGAAAGTGCACCAAAAAAGGCGAAGGTCACAATCTCTGCAGGCAAAGTTATGGCTATCGTCTTTTGGGACTGTAAGGGTGTTTTATTGGTTGACTACCTGCCCCCAAAACACTATGGTTAACGCTGCGAGGTACTGCGAAGTCCTCACTAAATCAGAGCTGCAATAAAACGGAAACGTCCTGGACTTTTGTCTCGGAAAGTGTTAATCGTCTATGACAATGCTCGCCCTCGCGCAGTTCGAACGACCCAAACGTTGCTGGAAAACTTCAAATGGGAAATTTTCACACATCCACCTTATTATCCGGATCTTGCCCCAAGCGACTTCCATCTTTTTCCAGCACTCAAGTTGCACCTTGGAGGCAAGCACTTTGCGATGGTTGATGACGAAGTGCAGGCGGATGCGAACCACTGGCTACGAAGACAGGACACGGCTTGGTACAACAGTGGTATCAAAAAAATGCTACAACGGTACCAAAAATGTTTAGACAGAAATGGTGATTATGTAGAGAAGTAGTCTATGAGTTGTTTAATGAAAATAAAATAACTGAATAATTGTAAATAATGTTGTTTAATTG
The DNA here is from genome assembly GCA_030710605.1 of Cordylochernes scorpioides. Lineage (NCBI taxonomy): Eukaryota > Metazoa > Arthropoda > Arachnida > Pseudoscorpiones > Chernetidae > Cordylochernes > Cordylochernes scorpioides. The sequence continues at coordinate 74,620,183 of CP092867.1, forward strand.
TTAAAAATTAAGGAAACTTATTTATTTATTGGATGGCCCTCGTATATAAATTAATGTCAAAAAGCTTTTTATTTGTGAATCATTAGCTGAAGAGCAATGCTCGACACAATATTTTATATATATTTTTCTTTATCTCTACTGTCCTCTTAAAAATGGATAGTTTCATGAAACACTTTCACCAAGAATTCACCTTTAGTGCCGGCTTAGTAAAACAAAAAAAAAAATACAAATTTTGAACGGCATGATAGATTAAACCAGCGTAACCACTGAGAGGGTTCACCACTGATTTTCAACACACCTTTTTATCAATTAAGTAAAGGAGCAAGCAGGGAATTATTTATTTTTTAAAAAAGAAACAGTTGCGCATAAAATCAGTTTATGATTTTGAGTATAATATTTTCAATGTTTTCGTTGTCTCTTGAGGTAATGGTCAGAGTTGGATTGAGTCGATTGCTCCAAGTACAGTACATCAGTAGAGTTAGGAGATATATAGCCCGTATCATCTTATTTCTCACTCTCAATATAAACCCGAGAGACCAAATAAATTGTCAAAATATATTTATTTCAAAGTAAAGTTACTTTTATTAAAGATAAAGTAGGTCGTTTAGGATATAATAAATATTGTTGCTTCTCCATTTCTTCTTTTTATTCTTTCGTTTATCATCCATTTAAAGTATGTTTTTTTATGATATAGATCTTTTCTCAAAATATATTTTTCTTTAGGTATTTTCGACACATACATTTTCCCACTCTCATTCAAATTTTCCAACAGTTTAAGTGTACCTATGTCTATCATGCTTTGTTACCTCTTCCCGTGGAATCAATTAAAGAGAACACAAGGACTATCCATTTTTGGCCATATAATTTTTTTTTATGTTGATAGAAACCTATGTATGTATACTTTTTGATATTTCAATATATTTATGAAGAGAAAGTATTAAGAGAAAAAAGCCTTTGGCTATTTTCAGAGACGACGAGTTTATTTTTTCTCTTTCGGAATGGAAAGCTTTCAAGCAACAGGACTTTGACAGGCCAAAATTATTATTATTATTATTTTTTTTTGCTTTCCTAGACTCCGTCACCGGGCTCTAGTCTGCGTAAGAAGAAATGTCATAAAGAAAGGTTTTGCTGTTGTAGATTTGAAAATTAAACAACGATAAACCACAGGCAAGTTCATAACTTTTACCTATATTACTAAAACAACATATATTTTAAAGCAATATTACCCAGAATAAATGTAATTTGGCGTAAATAATTGTAAAATATTTGTTGGGTGATACATGAAGATCAGGAGTGGCCAAGAGCAAGCGGTGGAAGGAAGGAATGATGTCAATATTATTTACAGATAATGAGGTTGTAAGAGAAGCTAGGACACGAAAATGCTTTTGGTTTTATTAGTGATGGGAGCTTAGAGGGAATCCGGGGCTTAGCAGGCGGTTGTCGCAGCTCTGATGGCGATTTTCTCTCGCGCCTTTGTAGCAGTTCCGAGCCCGTTCTCTGTCCTCGCTTTCTGCTCGACATATACACTGACCTAGTTCTTGACTTGAAGGAATAAATTCTGCAAGAAAGTGTAATTTGGGAAGTCTTGACGTTGTGCATTAATTTATTCCATAAAAAGGTGTGCAATTTTGATGAAGGATATATATTTTGTCTCCTTTCGACAAAAATTAACGTTTATAGACTTATGAGTCCTACCAGCCATAGTATTCCAAGTATATAAGGTGAAAGGCTTACAGGGTTTAGTACCTAGGTGTAATTAAATCTTATTTTTATATATAGAAATAATTTTATATAATGCTTTGTCCGGTAATATATATTTAAAAATGTTTTTATTTTACGACTTTAATATTACCGGATGTAACATGCACAGAAAGAAAATTCAGGCTACAGAAGAGTCTAAGGAGGAACAGTCCGCCAATAGAAGAGCGTAAGAAGAAACGATCTGCTTATAGGTGATCCTGAGGAGGAAATTCCAGCTACAGAAGGGTCCGAGGAGAAACATTCTGGTAACAGAAGGGATAGGAGAAAAATACCGGCCACAGAAGAGTTCTAAGAGTAACATTCCGGCTACAGAAGGGTCCGAGGAGAAATAGTCCGGCTACAGAAGGGTCCGAGGAAAAACAGTCCGGCTACAGAAAGATCAATGCTCCTACCTAAGTAGAAGCGCTGGCGTGGGGAAATGAGATATTCCGCCTGTTAGGCTCCAATTGTTTTTAAAGCACGCCAGGAACTTTATTTAATTTGTTACAATGGGAGAAATTCGAATCTGGTGAAGTTTTATTTTTTACCTAGCTGGCAGTTCCCCTGTAACCATTGTCTTAGCTATTTATAGTAAAGACAGGTCGGTAACCATTTAACATTGTTTCTTTTTTCCTTGCTAGATAAATATAGGGTAGTGCTGGGGAGATATAAATCAACGCCTTAGATTTGGTTGAAGATGTGCCTAAAAGAAAGTTACCGACTTTGCATAAATGTAACATTAACAAATCTATATAAATGTAAGATTTAGGGAATATAAAAAATAGTAACAATTAAAAAGAGAGATTTACTTTTAAATATTAATTTAAAATATGAAAAATTGTTCGGAATTGTCCTATGTACTTTTTCCAGTTCTGAACAGAATTGAAATTGACGTTTTACCAGCTTTAGAATTACTTTTCTGGGAAAGTGTTTTAATGATGAATGCTCGGTGCTGTTGTATCAACAGAAAACTATGGCCATATGCAATATAAAAAAAGAGAAAGTGATCAATATATTATAACGTAGATTTTATTCAACATGTTTGAAACATATACTAATCTCCTGTCCTACTGAATATCTAGTTATTAAATATGTTGTTGACGAATGCAGTATTCATACTATTACTTTCTTACCTTGATGGAATTGTGAATTGCGAGAGAGTTGTCCACTTCTGCAGGTCGTAATGACGTACTCGTCTCTCGCCATCCTTCTCAAGCGATCATCACGTGTCATGGAGTCAATCCGTCTATCTGATTGTCTCCTCGGTCTTCTCACCACACACTGTGCGAACCATTCAGTGACTCTGAGAGTGCAATGAGAATCCCTCATTCTTGATAAATGTCCATTTCTCTTCTCTATAATATATTGTGACACGTTTTACGATTTTACGCGTCATCCTTGCTCAAGGATCATGATAATATTCTCTGTATCGTTCCAGTTTAATTATATGTACCGCCAAACAAGCGAGTACATATATTGAGGATGTTACATCTCCGATTCCATAATATTTCCTTATCTCGGAAGGTCGTCTCTATGTTCAAGTTTACATATTCCGCATATTCGTACTGATGTATATAGCACACGTGTAAATTTCATATATCATTGTATGGATATTTTACTTGAGTATGAAACTCTTAATGTGAATTACAATTTATTGGTATATTAAATATAAAACATTTTACATATTTCCAATAATTGAGAAATACCCTTTCGGTTTGCTGGTGGTGACAAAGTAAGCATACACCCGATAGAAGGTTTATGAAACTGGCTTTTTGTTTTGCACATTTTAGGATGAAACCATTGGAGAAAATCTTATCAATAAGTATTTCTGTTCAAAGCAATTTATTTTTCAATACAGGTTTTCATTCAAGAAAGAGAAGGCGTTTCAGCTAAAAACAGACCGTTTTAGGTACGCATGTGAGGATATATTCCTAAGTAAATAAAAGGCCTCGGTAAATGAATAAATAGAGGAAAGTAGACAACAGTCAATCTAAGAGAGAGGGGAAGTAAGGTGACAGTCACGCACTGTCACATGGTTTCCTGAGCAGCCCTCCCTCAATCTTCGTGTCATGAAAGTTACTTAGTTCCAAGTCAAATAACCTTGCTCCGTTATTGCTAGCGTCTTCGTATCGCTCAAATCCTGATGTTCCGACAAACAGTTAAACTTATTGAATTAGTCCTCGCTGCAAATCGAAGATTGAATTAAAAAACAATTCACTAGTAATTGGATAGATAAACATTCAAGTTCTGAAATTTCAAAACACAAATAAATTTGTCGAATGATATTGCACTTCAGAGAGGTTAAAACTGCCTATACAATCAATTCGCTAATGAATATGTAATAGCCATTCAAATTATAAAGTTTTCGAAACAAATAAAGTTTCCGAGTGATCTCCAGTAGCAGTTTGACGAGGCTGTTAAATACATAAGTGGGAGGAAGGCGTCTGCCGTGGGAATGGTGGTTTTTTGAGTAATCATCTTTTCTGTTTGTTTTTCTTCAATTCAAAAAGAGTTTCGAGGGATGGCGTGAAGATGTAGGTAAGAAACAACCACAATTTATTCCATCCTCCCCGGGCGTGAATGCCAAGTACCTGCCTGTCGAGGATCGAAGCCCTCCTTGGCTATCCTCCATATCGACCGTAGCTTTTTACTTCTCTTCCTTCACTTTCCCCGTAGTTCTAGTTGAGATAATTGTTTAGAATCCCCCCGTCTCTACCAGATTTGCGCAATTGAACCGTGAAAACTGGTAAGAACTTACTGCTTTCCTCTAACAACTTAAATTTTCTTATTTCTACGCTACTTATCAATTTTTAACGTTTGAAGCTGGATGAATAAAAGCAACTTAAAACAATAAAAATGTACATTAGCTAAAATATGATTCAATAGATGTAATATCCGAGTGTCCTCTTGTTATATTTAATCTCATGTCAAATCTGACTACAAACATATATAGATAGATACATACTACATACACATATGCATATTACATAAATACTACTTACATATACAAATACATACTGCATACATACTATATACGAACGTATAACAGCTGAATGGCCGTGGATTAGATGTTCGGAATGGTATCAGATTCATCCATTCGATAATGTATTGTGCAAAGATTGCAAGAACTAGTAAGCGTCGACCCACCATCTGTTAAAGTCATTTTTAATACCAGTATTTGTACCTATTTTCCTATTTTGGAAATATTTAAACATACCTAGAACATCTATAAGATATCTTTACTAAATATAAAAATATTTGAATATTTTATCTTTAGCTTAATGGGATGTTAAAATTGTGTGAACAAAGAGAAATCTGTGCTGGTTTATTATATACAAGATATGTTGAGATTATCTCTAAAGTTGAATTTGCTTGTTTTCTCCACAAATAGATTCCACCTGAACTTACAACTGCTCTCATTGGTCAGGATAATATTCTCGAATAAGGTCAGCAAGGAGAGTAAGTAACCAAATGAACTTCTCTCCCCAGCAGCTCTGTAACTTTTTTTTTTCTATAAGAGTAAAGGCGATGCGATTGCAGCACAACCAGTCGCATAACCATGATTATCATGGTTTCTACGACCTGCCCTTGGGAGAAATAAACAACATATTTACAATTCTCTAATCTGCAATCGCATCGCCTTTACTCTTATAGAAAAAAAAAGTTACAGAGCTGCTGGAGAGAGAAGTTCATTTGGTTACTTACTCTCCTTGCTGACCTTATTCGAGAATATTATCCTGACCAATGAGAACAGTTGTAAGTTCGGGTGAAATCTATTTGTGGAGAAAACAAGCGAATTCAACTTTAGAGATAATCTCGACATGTCTTGGATATATTAAAACAGCACAGATTTCTCTTTTTTTCACACAATTTTAGCATCCCATAGATCTAAAGATGAAATATTCAAAGATTTTTATATTTAGTAGAGATATAGATCTTCTAGGTATGTTTAAATATTTTTTAAATAGAAATATAGGTACAAATACTGATATTATATGACATTTTTTTCTTCTCTTTAAATAGTTCCACGTACTTTGGAAATATTTTTTGTACCACTTCGCCATATCTGTTAACTTATATTCCAGTTGTTTCAAATTTACAATATGGTAAAAAAGGTAAAACATAAGGTAATATGTAAGTTTCCACGGCTGAATTTCAGGGATCGAAATTGTATCTCGAAGCTACGAAGTATAAATAGGGTTAGACCTGCAAATACAACAATTGTATATAGTCCCCAGGGAGAGTAATAACGCAGTCAATAGTCAACTCCTATTATTGGGACTGGATCGATTACTGGCCTTATGGCAGGTTTAACGTTCATCTATCCACCTGGGTAGATCTAGAATTTATAGAATATACATTCCCTAGCAGAAACACTCCGTGAAAAACAACTTCTGTAAATCTTCACTCTCGAATATATCCGAAGAGAGGATCCCTTTTAAATAACAAGATTGACTTAACCATCTTGATCTTCATGTTTTGACCCCGGCTTCTAGTGGTCACTTATGTCATTGGGTATCACATCCTTCAAAAACTTCAAAACATTTAGAAGAACAAAAATTGTTGGAAATTTGAAGAGAATAAAAATTTCAGATGCATCTTTCAACATATAGCCATTTATATTTTATTTATCAGTTTTATAATTCTACTATATATTTAATAACCATTTCTACCAAAATTACATTTGTAAAGAAAAGTCCCCCCCACCCCCCTGTATTTGTATATTTTAAGCTTTATATTTGAAAAATACAATAATTTGACTAGAATATTTTGGTAAGTTGGATTTTTTTATAGTTCTCCATTCCATACACTTTTTATTTTATTTGAAATACTTGTAAGGAAATATAATCCATGGATGCGATTTCCAAGGAAATCAGCTTTAAAGATAGCTTTGCTTTTTACCGATTAAATTTATAATTTTTTGTCAATTCAAATCCACTGTTAAGTGTTAATAACTAAACGGATCTTGGGTTTCTTGTGAGGGCAAACATGTGGCGTACTAAGAGTATTTATAAACACCGAATTCAAACCATATTCGAACATAGTGAGAAATTTCAGGCAACAGTTAAAGCGCTACATAGTGAGACATTTCAGGCAAAAGTTCAATCTACACTGTGAGAAATTTCCGACAACCATCCAATCTACATTGTATGAAATTTCAGACCACCGTTAAAACTACACAGTGAGAAATATCAGCCAGCCGTTCAAGTTACACAGTGGGATATTTCAGACACCAGTTCAAGGGCTACAGAGTGAGAAATTTCAGACAAGAGTTCAAGCGCCAAACAATGAGACAACAGTTCAAGCGCTACACAGTGAGAATTTTTTGACAACCATCCAATCTACACTGTGAGAAATTTCAGACAACTATTCAAACTACACTGTGAGAAATTTCAGACCACCTAGTGTGAAATAGTGAGAAATTTCACACAATCGTTCAAACTTCATGGTAAGCAAGTTCAGATAAACGTCCAAGCTAAAGGGTGAGCAAGTTCAAACAACCATACAAACTACACGCCAAACAAGTTCGGGGACAAGCTACATGGCTAGAAGATTCTTTATAAATCTTGGAGAACAAGTGACCCGAGTAAAGGTGCAAACCCCCATCAATATCCCGGGCATCTGGCAGTTTAAAAAAGTCCGCAATATTTCACCACACAAAGTTTGCCCATTAATTCTAAAATAAGACTCCTAAAAGGTGAAGGATCATAAAAAGCTCCATCCCACACTGCGGTTAATTAAAAACACGTTAGGTGTAGAAAAACTCTTAACAAGATTTTGTCAATGGTTCGAGAAAATAAAGAGATTTGTAAAAAGGAATTTAAATTTTGAAAGATCCATTGATTTTTTTTGGAACACAACGCTCTCTCTCTCTCTCTCTAGTTACTTAAAAATAAATTTATAAATCAAGTTAATGAAAAAACACCTTCAGAATTGACTGGGTTTAGGGTAGACTTTGGTCCTTTTTAAATAGAGATCAACGAGCGGAGTGATGATATTTTAACGATGATTTGATGCACTCTCTGTGGGGAGAAATAAAGTTTACCTGTGCTCATCTCTTCGTATTATCTCTCCCACTGAGCCCGTATTTGGGATGTCTAAATCTCCATTTTGACTATTTTGATGTCGTGAGAGGTATGTGCGAATTATAAAACAGTAATATATTATGAAAGAGGCATCTTCTGATCATGCAACTAAAACTTGGTGATGATAGGATCATATATCATATGAAACTAAAATACATTTTTAAAACATGGAAGGCCTCAGTGATGATGTATCCATCCAGCTATAAGCCCAGATCTAACCCCCCTCCCTTATATTAGGGAGGGGGGGAGGGTTAATTTCTACTCCACACTAATAGATAACTCCATTAAATAATATTTTATGCAAACGATGGAACAACGTTATATACATAATAATTCGTTTAGCGTCGAGTTACTCGGCTTAGAAAAAAAAAAACACTAACATTCAATATATGGTGATTTGTGATATAAATGTAAATGAATTTATTTTACTCCACTAGATGGCGCTCTGCCATCTAAAAAGCACATGTGTTCGTGGTCAGGAGATGCCTTCTTTATTTTTAACTAGACGGGTGACCCGGGCTTCGCCCCGGGATTGACCCGTGTGCACATCTACCCGAGTGATATATATTTAGATAAGATTTTTTTCATAATTGTTTGTTATTAGCATTATCTATTTGTTTGCATCAGCATAATTTATTCTAATCTTTGATCGAGGGCGCTGTTCGTGAGCTAAGTAGAATAATTTGAATATATAGTTTTAATAATTGATTTATATATTTTTTAAAATAGCCTATCGTCTTCCCCTATTTTTTTACCTATGTATGGAAATTTTGGTTTGAATTAGTGAACTACTGCGAATTTGTATACCCGACATACAAACAAACAAACATACAAACATTGATTTTTTATATATATAGATATCAACACCTAACCCACTTATCATTTATTTTTTTCTATTGTTTTTTTCATATATATATAAAGGCTCTATAATATTTTTTCAAGGAAATTATAGAAAATTTCGATGTTGATTTGAGAATATAATGTCGAATTGAGAGTATAATGTCAGTATAGCAAGCTATTACTGAACGAATAAGTAGAATTAAATATAATATATATGAAATATAGTTGTAAATTAATGAGGATTAAAACAAATTATTAAATATTATTATTTGGGTATCAAAAAGGTTTTCATTATTTATGTAACAATATAGGGTTATAACAAGTTAACGCTTATTACCTCGGCCGTTACGCGTCATTGAAACAGAACATAGGAAAAAAAAAGGAAGAATTGAAGATATTTGGGTAGGAAAAAGAGCAAAGACAGAACCATGTAATCTTTTTATCAAACAATTTAAATTTATTGAGAAAGAAAACTTTTAAATATTTTTTGAAGTAAAATTTTGTGTAATTTTATATATATATATATATAGTGTAAAAACTATATAATAAAAATATAATAGTGATTCTATATTTATAATTTAAAGAGTAAACTGATAAGAATGATAATTTATATCAAGTAGATTTGATTAGATTAGCAAGCTAAATCTAAATTAATTATTAAATAAATAGTTGTTTATTTTTATAGTTTAGTTTTGTATTAAAATTATCTTTATTTCTTTGATTATTTAAATTCAAATTATAAAATTTGTAAATTGTTATTAATTAATAGAGAGAGAGAGAAAAAAAATCCTTTACTTCTTATACATCATCCATATATATTTATAATTAATAACAATAAAATTTAACAACGTAACGTCTTTTGCAGTCGGCTTTTACACGTCATTTAGACATACTCTAATTTGTATATAGAATAATAGAAGTGAGAATATATTTAATAGTATAATTTTTAGTAGTTAGAGAAAGAGAGAAAGACAGAACCATGCACTTTATCGCCTTTAGAGTGTGTAAGAAACTACACACCAGTTGTCTGGTAGATACCACTGGCAAGGTACATCACTGAGACAATTATGGAGAGTTCAATCCTCCGTTCTAGGAATGTCGGACTCAAAGGCTCGAGAACTTGTTGAGTTAATTAAATAATATTTATAAGAAACTTCTCTCTGGATATGTTTTATCTCAAATGATATGATACAAGGGATTTTAATGTTTCGGAGGAGGGCAGAGGTTAGGGCATGGTGTCGCTACCCCCGGTGGCCGAGAGGGAGGTGATGAAGGGTAGATAAGCCCCCCCTCCCCCGCAGCGAACTCCCAGATGTGACAACGGAAGAATGAGGTTAGAGAGTTGTGGTTTGCTCTCACAATATTTATCAAATAAAAAAATATATAATACATTTATTGACTTAAGAAGTAGTACCTTTTGGCATGTATATTGGGATCCAGACAATAACTCTGAAAGATATTTCATACATAGTGACCTTTTAATGAAGACACACGAGATGACCAAGAGTAAACAAAATTGCCTCTCTCTCCTTCAAAAAAAAAAAACAGAGGATGGGCAACATCAAAGACTTTCCATTTATTCAAGTATTGTCTATGAATATATATATTGAGCAATGGGTCTACCGCAAAAAAAAAATCACAAATAATCCAGTTAAGCATAAATTAATCATACGTTATTAGCGTATATAAGAAAATAAACAATTTTTAGCGCAATATATATATATATATATATATATATATATATATATATGGTAATTTAAACCAACAACCCCATACTGTGTATATAACTTATAATAAGATTGTCATGTTGTATACAGAAACACATCTATAAATAATTATGCGCATGATTAATCTGTGTCATTGCATCGCCCTATGTAATGTAATTTGTACAAAGTGGATAAATAAATAAAATCTGTAATAGATTTAAGAGTTGAGCTGGGGCAGAGATCGAACATATAGTATTGCCAAAACAACGGAGTCTAAAGATGGAAGTCATAAATCAGGTAGTTTCACAATTCCCACGACAGGCCACCCACACTGTCACATGTGGTGGAATGCAGAGACCCCTCTCACACCTGGACAGGTAAAGGCGCCCTTTCTCAAACGCCCCTGTCACATAAGGTCCCCCCCGTCTTTTAACCTATAAATACATCACTTTTTACAGGGACTTGACAGTTCAGTTCAGTTTAGTTGAGTTTAGTTCACCCTTAGTGCAAGCCGCGTCGGTCGTATGTCATGTCGATCTTATCCATCATGTAGACGAGTCAGAACGTTTCTATCTCCATCTTGCGCTTCTAGCTCAGCTTTTATCTGTTAACGGAACTTTCTTAGTGCAACTGTGTCTTCGTTTTTTGTGTGGACATCCCAAACTTTCCACTCTGCCTCGACCACGACTGCCTGCCTTTTGTGAGAACTTTTAAAGGTCTTCCAAGGTGCAGAGAGGTACTGGAAAACTCTACATCCTGACTCTTCCTCTCGGTCAACACAGTACAACAAGAGCTACCAGGACTTCAACATTATTTCAGTAGTCGACAGGATATTCTATAAGTCGACAAACACCAAACTTCAACTATTATTTCAGTAGTCGACAGGATCTCTACAAAAGCTACTGGAATTCTCATCTTATTACATATATATATGTATTTATAAATGAAACAACTTATGTTGCGATGAGAATATTCATTTAATTGACACATTAAATTACTAAAACGTCAAAATGTATATTATAAAAATGAGTAGAATTCATTGAAAATGAATGAAAGAAAAGTTGAAAAGAAATTTTCTAATTTGTTTCCAAAACCAGCTGTTTCATAAGGAAGAAAATGAAATTTATAAATTAGATTTTATGGCAACAAAAAACTAAGTAATCACAGATATTGGCTTCTATATATAGATCAGGTTAGAACTCCTGCAATCGAATAGACCTAAGAACCAATCTCTTTGAAACCATTCCATTATGTTGTATACGTCCATTGTATCATAGACAAACCAGGTGTTAGATGGGATTTCAATAACAAATGTACTTTTTTGCATTGATATAATTCTCCCAGTAAACTTAATAGATATTTTTTGTAATTTTCGAAAAATTCTATTTACTGTGAATTGGATCAAATTGTTAGTTATTATCTCACTTAAATCAAATTATATACGCGCATCTCCCTAATCAGTTATAATTTCAAAATTATTCAATATGAAACTTTACTTTCTTACATTTCTGATATTCCACACTTTTAATACTCAACATTCATATATATTCTAAAATAAAAATAAAAACAATAGAAAAAAATCAGGGAACAGGTTAAATCAATGTTTAGTTGATTTCTGTTCCACTAGATGGCACTCTGCCATCTGAAAAGCACATGTGCTCCTGGTCAGGATAAGCCTTTTTGTTTTAAATATTCTAATATATAAACATGGTCATTTATATGAATTTGTTCTGTTATTAAATTTTATGTAAACATTGTTCGCTTTAAAAACCTTTCCAAGAGTCATTTCAATACCGGTAAAAACTCGAAGCAATAATAGAGCGGTATGGTAGATAGAACTGCCAAAACTACTCGGAGGTACATTATTTTTATACTTGCATTAAGGGCAGTATAAAATTATTCATTTTAAATAAACAAAGCTGTCATAAAAATTTCAAATTTCCAATATCTTCTTATATGAGCGCAGATAGATTATAAGGTGATGATATTAAAAATACAATATGAATATCCTGACAGTCTGAATGAGAATTTGAATATCACCACCTGAACTTTTTTTCACATGATTAGCGTATTTATGCAAATTTGCCCAAAATACCCATATACTGATTTCTCATTAAACCTCTTTGAACAAAATTTTGGTCTTTGAGATACAGCCTGCACCCCGCTGACGAGGGCCAACAGCCCGAAAGGCGTACGTGGTTAGCCTTTCTTGGTTTATCAAGAAACCATAGTCTCCAGGTGGACGCTTCTCAGTTTGTCAAAGCTGGTGTTGTAGCTTTATTACCTAACTGAGTCCGCTAGTTTGCAGAAACAATTAATAGATTTTTTTTTTACAGGAGAGGTGATATTTAGTTTTGCAGATCAACTTCCTCCCTGGAAAATTTCCATCTATATACTCGTAAATAAAGAGGGGGTGCTTCTTGTAATGCAAATTTGCGGGAAGATGGTATTCATGTATCGAAAGAGGCACCTCTTCCTTTAAGAATGCATTAAAATAAAGAATAAATCACAACATACTACAAAGCTTGTGTTATGGCATATACCAAAAGTGTTTTCTGTGCCTGGAGGATGATAAACAGACATGCATTGTTTTAAAGAGATTGTATACGTATCGATACATCAATGCGATCTATATAAATTTCTCAGAGAAAATCGCAATGGTTAGAGTTAATACTGATATAAATTAATATAGTTATTAATATAAACAGTTCCTCCCTTGATATGTATATGTGGAGACATAATATGTATTTATTTTTTGAAAAAAAAAGTGTTATTGTTAGTTGATTTACTCAAGATGTAGAAAGTATACTCATTTTGTCAACTTTATTTGCAAACGTTCTGAAAACCCTCTGTTGCCATTATAAAACAAATACGTTAATAGGATGCATGATTGTTATTGGCTTATTGAGGTCTGTGAATACTAACACGAAAATCACATTGGTTCCAATTGTACACTACTGTAAAAAACTTAAAGGCAGCTGTGTGTGTGTGTACCTTTTAACCGGTATATCGGGATTCATACAATAACTCTGAAAGATACTTGATATACCGCTGCCTTTATTGAAGACACGAGATAACCAAGTATGAAAAAAAAATTCCTCTGTCTCATCAATAAAACGTAAACTTAATCTCTTTGAGTGTATTTCTAACCAATCAAAGCTACTTAAATTTCAGCCAAACCTATGATACGAGTCAATTCATGTTAATATAGTTGAGATGATATGTGATGCTGATGTTTTTTCCATGAAATTTTTATTAGGTGAAAGTTATTTATCTAACGAATTAATAATACATTCAAAGGATATCTCATCTAGGGGTCTATCTATATATCCCCTCATCTGGCTATCTCGATCTAAACCCAATCATTCTGAAGCAAGAGTTCGATAATATTCCAGTTCAGAGAGACAGAAAAATGTTATAAATTAATTGTCAGGATCAAATCAAAGAAACTTGAGAAAATTCCTAACTTGCTAAAAGTTTAATGACGAGATAAAGTTGTGAACAATCCAATTTGAAATCAGCCCCGCTGATCAGTTATGCCCTTTGTCGACTTTGCCCCAACTTAGAAACTTTCGGACCTAAAGTTCCAAGGACCCATGCCTAATGGATGAAGCTTGTTATTTTTTGAAGCTTAGAATTTTGTATATTAATAATAGACAAAGATAAATATAATTTTAACAAAAACCTTACAATGATATAATCAATTTTAAAATTCAAAATACAGGATTATAGAGAAAATATTTATTAATATTATATAGCAATCATTTCTTTCTCGACAAAGCGTATCTGTGAAGAAAAGTCAGGTAATCGTTTCACAAAACACTGATGCGAAATTCGGTAGAAGAATTCGCAGTGATGATTCTTTTGTGGGCTGTTGCAAGGATTTAAATCAGATTACTAAATAGCAGAAAGGAGAGGGTAAAAGTATCCTTCAAACTAACTTTATTTAAAACATGTTAAGAGGACAGAGGAAAACACCCAACTGGTCAACAGCAGACCAGGCCGTGCTCTCATCTCTGTTGGCGGCTGGCGCCGCTGGGCTTGTTTGTTTTGATGTCACCCGAGCCGTCGCTGTCCGACGTCCCGAAGTGGATATCCATTATTCCACAGTATCAATATGAGAGGACGCTACAATTAAAAAACTTTATAAATGATGGCGTGTACAATTCTTTCTGTAAACTGGAAGATTTTAACGGCCTGAAACCGAATATTTTGGTGAATACTGAGAGTTTTCTGAATAGATACGACTTTTTCGATTGAACTTCTAAAATACTTTTAATGTTAACGTGTCCTTTGTATGTTAATATGTGTGAAAATAAAATTAAGAAATTTATATATATATTAATAACAAACAAAGGGTGATTTTATTACTAGATATTAGCATAATTTTCTCAAGTTTCTAGCCATAAAATAAATATTTGTCTTCAAAGCCGACGCACATATTTACACCTTTACCTGTTATAAAGCCATCAATCACCCAATGGTAGGGGGGGGCTGGCACGGTGGTCTTTGGCCACGTGATGGATTGGGTATTGAAAGAAGGCCATTCAAAACCGCTGGGAAAACCTACAAAGCTTTGTATTTTACCTTAAATCACAAAATTGAGAACTCTGTATAATGTAAAAAAAAAAACGCTCATGTTCGCTTGAGAGAGTTTTCTCATATATTTGCCATGGTGCAATTCACATTTCAATAACGCTCTAATGGAGTTTTAATTTTCACTAAAATGTTTCTTAATATACACACTCATTGTCTTTATTAAGTTGAGTATTAAGTTCTTATAAAAGTTATCTAAAAGGACAATTTTTGAGTATTTCACATACTTTTGTTTCGACTATTTAAAACACCTTATTGAGATTTATAAACAATATAATTTATCAAAATAATTTTTCAATCATAGAAATATTATCAATCCGTTTATCTATCAATTAATTATCTCCACCATATTCACTCATGCTCTGTCAGCTGTATATATAACATTTGGCAGAGCGCCATCTAGGGGAACAAAAATAAAATAAACGTTCATTAAATATACGTTTAATATAACGTTATATGATATTTGGCCACCCAATTTTTTGATAAATCGAGAAAAGTCAACTACGAACGCGTTTCGTGCTGTTGGCCCTCGTCAGCGCGGTGCAGACTGTACCTCTACGACCAAAATTTGGCCCCAGAGGCTTCCTGAGAAATCAAGAAATGGGTATTTAAGGCCAAATTTGCGTAAATACGCTTTCCATGTGAAAATAAAATAAAAAAATATATATTAAAAACCATAAATTATAATCTCAATTGTATATATCATTATTTCATCTTTTATGACTTTGGAATGTCAATACAATGGTCTTATTATTACATATAGCATATTTTACTGCTAACTGAAATTGCATAACACATCAAACCATATTTCTGTCAAAATTGTGGAAATTTCACCCTTTTTAACTCCAATTTCTTTACTTTTTGATAAAAAATTCTGTGAACGCCTATGCGGAAAATTAAAAATTGACGAAATAAACTGAAATAGCGATTTAAACAGCTGTTTGATCATGACTGATGAGTCCAGCCCATCCCCCTTACTATGTTTTATCTTCTACATAGTGATTTCAGTAATTTAATAAGTTTCAAGTAAATAAATGGAAATAATAATGAGAGATGAGAACGTTTTTTTCATAATTTTGATAATGTAGAAGGCAAATAGCGATATTAATAGAAATAAAGATTTCTTTATAAATAGACGAGAGAGTCAAACCTGGAAAACACAGCGACCTATAGAAAACAGGCATTGGTTTATCTACATAAGTTACAGAGGTGTGTTGAAAAACAAACGTTTCAATAGGTGACGCTAACCAGCGACCGCCAGAATTTATTACCCGATGTAAACAATGTGGCTTGGGGATTGTTTACCTACGCCAAGCCGGTCCTTTCCAGCTTGTTCTATTTCTGCCGTCGCCCCTTCTCTTAACTGCCAGAACTTCTCTTCCCCGGAAAATACTTTTTAAAATATTTTTTAGGGATTTTATATAGAGTTGTATGGGAGAGCCTCTTTAGCGACCATGCTTCTTTAACAACTATACTTCTTTAACGACCACGTATCTTTAACAATCACACTTTCTTGATGAAAAACCTTTTAGCAATCACACTTCCTTCTTTAGCGACCACGTCTCATTAGCGATCTCACTTCTTTGAAGAACAACCTCTTTAAAAAAAATAATACTTCTTCAACGACCACGTATCTTTAACAATCACACTTCCTTAACGGCCGCACCTCTTTAGCAATCATACATCCTTCTCTAGCGATCACAAATCTTTAACAATCTCCCGTTTTTGAAGAACACGCCTCTTTAACAATTA
The DNA here is from genome assembly GCA_030710605.1 of Cordylochernes scorpioides. Lineage (NCBI taxonomy): Eukaryota > Metazoa > Arthropoda > Arachnida > Pseudoscorpiones > Chernetidae > Cordylochernes > Cordylochernes scorpioides. The sequence goes on from CP092867.1 coordinate 74,636,903, forward strand.
TACTTCTTTAACGACCACGTATCTTTAGCAATCAAACTTCCATATCGATCACACCTTTTTAGCAATCATACTTCCTTCTTTAGAGACCACGCATCTTTAACAATCACACTTCTTCGAAGAACATGCCTTTTTAACAATCACACATCTTTGAAGAACACGCCTCTTCAACAATCATACCTTTTTAGCGACCACGTATCTTTAGCAATCAAACTTCCATATCGATCAACCCTTTTTAGCAATCATACTTCCTTCTTTAGCGACCACGCCTCTTTTACAATCACACTTATTCGAAGAACACTCCTCTTTAACAATCACACTTCTTCGAAGAACACGCCTCTATAACAATCATACTTCTTTAAAGACCGCGTATCTTTAGCAATCAAACTTCCATATCGATCACACCTTTTTAGCAATCATACGTCCTTCTTCAGCGACCACGCCTCTTTAGCAATCATACGTCCTTCTTCAGCGACCACGCCTCTTTAACAATCACACTTCTTCGAAGAACACGCCTCTTTAGCAATCGCACTTCTTCGAAGAACACGCCTCTATAACAATCATACTTCTTTAAAGACCGCGTATCTTTAGCAATCAAACTTTCATATCGATCACACCTTTTTAACAATCATACGTCCTTCTTCAGCGACCACGCCTTTTTAACAATCACACATCTTTGCAGAACGCGCCTCTTTAACAATCATACCCTTTTAACGACCACGTATCTTTAGCAATCAAACTTCCATATCGATCACACCTTTTTAGCAATCATACTTCCTTCTTTAGCGACCACGCCTCTTTAACAATCACACTTCTTCGAAGAACACGCCTCTTTAACAATCACACTTCGAAGAAGAACACGCCTCTTTAACCATCACACATCTTTGAAGAACACGCCTCTTTAACAATCATACCTTTTTAACGACCACGTATTTTTAGCAATCAAACTTCCATATCGATCACACCTTTTTAGCAATCATACTTCCTTCTTTAGCGACCAAGCCTGTTTAAACAATCACACTTCTTCGAAGAACACGCCTCTTTAACAATCATACCTTTTTAACGGCCACGTATTTTTAGCAATCAAACTTCCATATCGATCACACCTTTTTAGCAATCATACTTCCTTCTTTAGCGACCACGCCTCTTTAACAATCACACTTCTTCGAAGAACACGCCTCTTTAACAATCACACTTCGAAGAAGAACACGCCTCTTTAACCATCACACATCTTTGAAGAACACGCCTCTTTAACAATCATACCTTTTTAACGAACACGTATCTTTAACATTCACATTTCCATATCGATCACACCTCTTTAGAAATTATACTTTCTTCTTTAGCCACCATCCTCTTCAACGATCATACTTCTTTAGCGCGCGCGACCACGTATCTTTACCAATTACATTCCTTCAAATAACACGCCATTTTAACAATCATATTTCTTTATAATGACCATTCTTATTTCACAATCACTCTTAACAATTGCACTTCCTAAACGACTACACACACACTTCTCTAACAATAACACTTCTTTAAATGCCACGCTCTTTAAAAATCATATTTCTTTAACGACCACGCCTCTTTAATAACATTATACTTCCTTTAACTACCATAATTCTTTAAAATTCATACTTCTTTAGAGACATGCCTCTTTAGCGATCATTCTTTTTTCTTTAATTCGAGAACATTCCTCTTTAAAAACCAGGCCTATTAAACAACAACGCCAGGTTATCGATCTATATTCCTAAGTCCTGAAACCTCCCCTTCAAAATACCGTCCTCAATAGCGACCAGCGTCCTTCATCCACCAGCAGTCATTAGCATCTTCCAAAGCTACAGTTTATTTTATAAGTAGTTCTTATATACCTCGCTATAGCTATATTCTCTTCCTGATTTAACATTGTGGAATTTGACGTTAAAATGGCATTATTTCATAATAAAGGCTACTCTTGTTGATTAGGGATATTTATGGGCAATTTAATAGAGTTGGTCGTCATTTACTTTTTAGACTAGAACCTTTTACTTGCATAAACTAGAATTATTATAAATGAAACAAAAATATTTATCACGAAGTTATTTTATAATATTTGAAGAGATGATTAATGATTTGTAAATCAATAGACATATAATTATTCTACATATTCTGCTACTCAGCATTTTCTCTCATAACCTTTCTATTATTTCAAGTAAGTGTGTGTTTGATCAAAACAACTTGCCTTGTGTGTGTGCCACATTCTCTTCTCCCCTAATTTATCTACGTAATAAAAATCACCGCAGAACTCCGGCTCTTCAAGCGGAAAGGGCTCAGGTACATTAGTAAGTGCAAAGTCGCACTGCTTTTCACGTGTGTACACATGTGGTGCATTTTACAGTAAAAGCAGTCGCCTTCTTTTACCCAACATGATTATCATGGCCTGTACCTCGTGTACTAAGGATAAGCAAAAAAAAGCGGAGATCTACCGGCTTGTTGCTATACACGATGATTGGTAGGATGGAATGTTCTGGAATTTCAATTCTCTCTCTCTCTTGTGTATTATGTTCTTGTCTCCTATATACACGGTATTGTATGGAGCCAATCTTGCTGATTAAACATTCCGATTCCTGCAAAGACAATATCACAAAACAATAAAATATAAAATTCCAGAACAGTTCCCTAATATACACAATCTGAATATCAATCCTGAAATATATAGATTTCACCCTCCCGCATTCAATCTTTGTGTGATCTTCGCTCGTTGAAAAGCGGGTGCTCAAAAGTTCGCGATAATGTTTAATAAAAAAAACCTACTGCGAAAGGTGTTGATAATTTTATAATTTATATAGCACAATATATTCGAATATATATATGTAGACATTTTCCCGGGAAGATGATGACCTAAAAAAATAATGTCGCCTCTCCCATTAAAATAGTTGCCAAAGGCGATGTAAGAGAATCAGAGGCTGGATCTCAGAAAGTATTTTTTTAATTAACAATAATATTATATTAAGATGACAAGGAACAAAAAGAGTCACAGAAGGCAAGCGCAATAGCAGGAAGAAAACCAAAACTTAAACTACAGTATAGACAGTTTGGCGCCAGGTCACGTGATGTCTGGTAGGAAGGTGTCGTTGCTAGGCAACAGCTGATGTGCGAAGTTACTCTCCAACACTCCCACCTAACAAGCACTTTGTTGTTTTAAACAGTCCAAGTTGGCTTCTTAGTCTTCTATACCTTTCTGGAGGTAGAGCTTTCGTAAATATGTATGCAGCTTGATCATTGGAGCAGACATAAAGAAGGTCAATTGCATGTTTTTGAAATTGATCTCTGATAAAGTGATACGAAATATCAATATGTTTAGTTCTTTTGTGGTATTCTGGGTTGTGAACAAGACTTATGCAGCTTTGATTGTCACAAAAAATTGTTGTAGGCTTTACTTGTTCTTGATGTAGCTCGCGTAGAAGTTGTCTCAGTCAAATTGCTTCTTTCGTTGCTTTGGAAGCCGCAATATATTCAGATTCTGTTGTTGACAGAGACACACAATTCTGTTTTTGACTGCACCAAGAAATAGGTCCATTATTCAACATGAACACATATCCGGTTATTGATTTTCTTGTGTCTAGGTCTCCAGCAAAATCAGCATCGGAAAAACCTATCAGAGATGTAGTGCAGGAACTCCCACCAAAACAAATACCGATGTTTTTCGTAGCTTTTAAGTATCCAAATATTTTCTTTACTGCGGTCCAATGTAAAGGTCCTGGGTTGTTCATAAATTGGCTAACCCTGCTGACTGTGTAGGCAATATCAGGTCTAGTTCCAGTCATGAGGTACAGATTTTAACTTAATTTCAAGAAGGTTGTAATGTTCAAGTGTTCTTTCAATGTATGAGGTTTTATGTAGAAATAACATTTTAGTTGTTCTATCTCGATATATTTGTAGGCCAAGGAAATAATCGGCAGTAAAAGTTTTTATTTCAAAATTGGAATTTAAGTACTGTACTATATCATCTAAATGTTGTTTATTTACACTGCAGATTAAGCAATCATCTACATATATTGCAAGTAATATGTAAGCCTGTTTACATTTCATTGTATAGACACATGAATCTGATATGCTAGGTTTGAGATCAAACTTAATTAAAAACTCATGAAATTTCTTGTTCCACATTCTGGGGGATTGCTTAAGACCATAGTTGCTTTTCTGAAGAGAGCAAACATGATTTGTAAAATCTGGGTTTTTATAACCTTGGGGTTGTTCCATGTAAAGTTCTTCTTCTAAATCACCATTCAAGAAGGCAGATTTTACATCTAATTGAATCATTTCCATATCAATTAATGCTCAAAGTGATAAGATTGTTCTAATTGAATCGAATTTTACTACTGGAGAAAAATTTTCACCAAAATCAAGTCCTGATTTTTGTGAATAACCTTTCGCAACTAGTCTAGCCTTAAACATTTTATTTGATCCATCTGCATTTTGCTTTATTTTGTATACCCACTTGCATGCAATAGCTTTTTTGTCTGATGGTAGTGTCACATAAGTCCATGTTTGAATTTTCATCAAGGAATTGAATTCATCGTCCATAGCTAGTTTCCACTTTTTTAAGTTTTGTCCTACAATTGCATCTCCATAGTTCAATGGTTCTTGGTCATGGACATAACAAGCATATGAAATAGCTCTTGTACAGTTGGTTGATGATTGTTCCTTTTCTCTGATTTTATTCCTGAGAGGGTATCGACATGATTCTTCTGGTTTGGAACTGGTATTTGTGCTATCAACACTTTCTTCACTATATATAGTTACCTGCTCTTGTTGGTTATCCTGAATATTTTCTGATGTATTAGCTTCAGTAAATATTACATCTCTACTTATGATAATTTTTCTAGCAATAGGATCCCACATTCTATAATTTTTGTTAGTTTCAGTATATCCAACAAAAAATGTACGAATACTCTTTTTGTCTAATTTATTTCTGTTATCTTTTGGTATATGCACATAAGCGTTACATTCAAAAGTTTTCAAATGTAAGATGGAGGGTTTTCTCTTGTACCATTTTTCATAAGGTGTAGAATTTCCCAATACTTTAGTAGTACATCTATTTAAGAGATAGACTGCTGTGTTTACGGCTTCAGCCCACAGTTCAAGCGGCATTTTTCTTCCATGTAACAAGCATCTAGCTGATTAAACAATTGTTCTGTTATCTCTTTCAGAAATTCCATTCTGTTCTGGGGTATATGGAGCAGTGAGTTCATGAACAATTCCTAGAGATTTTAGATAATCAGAAAAATTCTTATTTAAGAATTCTGTGCCATTATCTGTTCTGAATTTTTTAATTTTATTTCCAGTTTCAGTCCTAACTCTTTTTACAAATTCTTTAAATTTCTCAAGTACATCTGATTTATGCCTAATGAAGTAGGCCACTCTAAATCTTGAAAAATCATCCTTGAATGATACAAAATATAATGATCCACCTGGTGATCTTTTTCTCATTGGTCCACAAACATCTGAATAGATCAGCTCTCCTGGATAGGTCGAATTTGGACTTGTTGACGCGTGAAAACCTTACTATTTTGTTTTCCATAGATGCATGCTTCACATAGTAAAGAATCAGGCTTTTCTCTAATTTTAATGTTTTCTTCAAAAACATTATTTTCAAACATTTGGGTTAATTTTATAGGATTTACATGACCCATTCTTTGATGCCATATATCTAGACTTAACTGAGCAACATGAGTTTGTGAAGAATGCTTTGCTTTAATAGATATTCTATAAAGATTTGAATTGTCCTTTATTCCAGTAACTAGCACTTTCGAATTTTTTGTTAATTTTATCTGATTTCCTTTACAAATGAGCGTCAAACCATGTTTTGTTGCAGTAGATATTGAAAAAAGATTGGTCTCCAATTCAGGTATATAGAGAACATCCAAAAGAGTTGCATTAATTTCCTGACTATCAACATAAGAGAGAATATCAATATTTCCCTTACCTTTTGCATAGATCTTCTTTCCATCTCCAAGGCACACAGGATGAACACCTTCTGGTATTTCTTCGAACGTAGAGAACCATTCTCTTCTGAAAGTCATGTGATCCGTTGCTCCAGAATCTGCAATCCAGGAATCCTTTGTTTCAGCGAGGAAGGCACTTGTCTCAGCTGAAAAAGCACAGCTATCATCTCTGGCTGAAGAACTTGGCTGTTGTCCTTTTTGTTCTTCCTTTCTTTTATAGCATTCTTTCCACCAATGTCCTTTCTTCTTGCAATATCCACAGTGTGTGTTCTTCTTTTTATCTTTAATGGATTGTTGTTGCTGCTGTTGTTTGTTGGAAGCTGTTGAATTTCTGTTGAACTTTGAAAAAGTCATCAAGGCATTATCTGGTTTAAAATTTCCTGAAGAATCCAATGATCCTGTAAGCTTTCTTCTTTCAGTAATCTTGCCGTCAAGTTTTCTAGAGTCTTTTCTTCTGATGAAACTGAATCCCACGCTGTTATGAAATTCTTGTATTTATCGGGAAAGCTGCAAATTATCTTTGTAATTAGGGCAACATCAGAGATTGGCTCACCTAGATCTTTCATTTGTTGTGCCTGAGTTTCAACTTTGGAAATGTGAGAAGCAATGTTATCATTTGGATTCATTTTATATTCGAAAAATCTTTGTTGCAGCAAATATTTGTTTGTTTCAGATTTCAGTTCATATATTGTTGATAATTTCTTCCATTTTTGATTGCTATGCTCTAAGAGAAGAAAGAAGAACCCTTATGTTCAAAACTGGGCAACTCTGTGCTTCACTTCCATCAATAAATGACAACATGACCCAGAATAAGTATATTGCTACGGCGTTTTATGGTTTTCACAAGTCCATATCTCAGAAGAAGGCCAAGTGACACTCACTCCTCACTTTCTTACTGCTACTCTTTTTCTGTTGTTTTTTCTTGCTTCCCTCTTTCTTTTTCTTGTTTTTTTTTTTCTTTTTCTTCTGTATATATCGTTATTTCCTTTGTCTCACTGCTTTGTTCTTATGCATACCTCTGGTGAATCCTGTATAGGGTCAATGACCCTGAATAATGGTTGTTGTTGATAATTTCTTCCACATTTCTGCTGAAGTCTGGCAATTAACAATCCGTTGAAGATATTTAAACTCTAGAGCAGTAGTGATCAGCATTTTGGATTTTGCATCTTTCTTTTTTCATTCAGAGAATTTTGCAATATCCTCTATTTTAGGTTTTACTTCAGAGCCATCAGTTATACTGAGAAGATCTTTTGCTTCTAGAATAATCTTCATTTGAAATTTCCATAGATGAAAATTATCGCCGTTGAATTTTTGAATTTGTGGAAGTTCAGTTGTCATCTTGAGCAAGCAAACGAATTTCAGCTTAGATAAACAAAAAATATTTGATACCAACCACGCTCTGCTGCCATGTAAGAGAATCAGAGGGTGGATCTCAGAAAGTATTGTTTAATTAACAATAATATTATATTAAGATGACAAGGAACAAAAAGAGTCACAAAAGGCAAGCGCAGTAGCAGGAAGAAAACCAAAACTTAAACTACAGTATAGACAGTGTGGCGCCAGGTCACGTGGTGTATGGTAGGAAGATAACGTTGCTAGGCAACAGCTGATGTGCGAAGTTACTCTCCAATAGGCGATCTATTGACCGTCTCCCCAAACTAGCGGACTCGGATCGGTGTCAAAGCCACAACACCAACTTTGGAAAACTGAGAACGAATCCACCTGGAAACCATGGTTTCGTGCTAATTACCCTCTCCCGTCTAAAACGGGCTTTGTTTTAATGAGATCCAAAGGGATCAAATTAAACCTTCACAGTTTGCCAAATTTTGCCTAGGTTTGGCCTCTATTTCGACAGGAGAGGAGACCTTTATATATATGTGATGATTTAAGACCATGGAATTGTTGTAAATAGTCTAGATATCTCCTACCACATGTTCCACCCCATGACTGTATATAACTTCTTATGTACTGCAAATAGAAAGCCTCAACTAACATCAATCTGTACCGCGTAAGAATCTAATAAAGTATCGCAACTGTACAGATAGAAGGAATGGAGACTAACAGGAGAAAGTTAAGGTTAAAACAAATCAGGCTTAGGTGATCGTAGAAGTAAGGCCTAGCAAAGAAGCTTAAAGTTAGAACCACTAGTAATAAATCTACAGTCAATTTTACGATCGCGGAAACCATAAAAGCTAAGGGTAACGCCCAGTATTTCCGGACCAAGACCGGATATATTTTCCGTCAAAGCGATAAGCCAGGCCCAATCAGAAGACAATACCTAAGTAGGTCAACCAATAGCCCACGACCACGTGAAAAAGTCCCACCAATTAGGAAAGAATCACCTAAATAGGTCAGCCAATTAGAAAGAAGCAAGGTCGTGGTGTTAAATCGAGAAGCAAGAATAGTAAGTCTGCGCTTGGATCCCAACGGTAACACTTGCTTTAAAATCTCTCTCTCTCCTCATCCCATTCCTTCTTGACGTCAGACGCTTTTTAGTGGAATCTCTGTTTGTTTATTTCACCTTTGGCCCAGCTGTGTCGCCTTCCACCACGACTGCACGGTAGAGTTGACATCGAGGTTCGTCTAGCATCAGGTAACACTGGTCCCAGAGGTCCCAAGATATCACATATATATATGAAAAAACAATAGAAAAAAATAAAATATAAGTGGGTCAGGTGTTGGCATTAAAAATAAAGAAGGCATTTCCTGACCACGAGCACATGTGCTTTTTAGATGGCAGAGCACCATCTAGTGGAGCAAAAATAAACTAAACGTTTATTTAGCTTGCTCCGTGATATTTGGTCAAACCCAATTTCTTGATAAATCAAGAAAAGCCATCCACGAACGCGTTTTCGCGCTGTTGGCGCTCGTCGGCGTGGAGAAGGCTGTAACCACTGCGACCAAAAAGATTTTTGGTCCCAATGGCTCCCGAAAAATCAAGAAATGGGTATTTAAGGCCAAATTTGCGTAAAGACGCTTAACACATGAAAAAACAATAGAAAAAATAAAATATAAGTGGGTCAGGTGTTGATATTAAAAATATCAGCCTTCTCCACGCTGACGAGCGCTAACAGCGCGAAACGCGTTCGTGGATGGCTTTTCTTGATTTATCAAGAAATTGGGTTGGCCAAATATCACGGAGCAAGCTAAATAAACGTTTAGTTTATTTTGCTCCACTAGATGGCGCTCTGTCATCTAAAAAGCACATGTGCTCGTGGTCAGGAGATGCCTTCTTTATTTTTAATATATATATATACATACGTGCGTGTGTGAAAACGTGAGAAAAATATACTTGTTTATAAATAAAATATATTTGAAATTTTTTTATACATATCAATACTTTTAAATAATATTTTCTAAACACTTCTCTTTTACCATCTCATTATATTTAAATCATTGAGGTTGAGTTGAGTCTTTTTATATCCATTTGTGTTCTGAAAAATATAATGGTGAAATTGTTGATCACACTTTTTTTTTTCAATAAAAGGCCATCAAAAGATCTCTTGTATAATTCCATCCCCTATTATTGAAACACCTGTCGTTATTTAAATCCAAACACAGAATTGAATATTGAATAAAATTTTCTTATTTTTTTATTTTCAAATAAATACAGTAAAGTAAACGGAAAATAGCTCAAAGAAATTTGTATTAGCTCAGATGTGCCGTATTTTACATTATTTGTAATAGAATTTACATGTGTGGAACTTTCCGAGAAGACGCTTGTAACATACGGGGAAGGAGGGCAACAATTTTGAAAAGATAAATCACATTAAAGGAAAGAAGAAGAGCAAATTTAAAATAAATTTAAATAAACGACTCGAATCAGCCTATTTTTTTTATTCCGTTTAATATTTTCTCTGCAGAAGTAGTAGATAAAAACAAATGGGGGTAATTTAAATTTTAAAATTCTGGACTGGTGTGTATATGCTGAGGACGGGAATGGCACGCGCTGGGAAATTGGATTTTATTGTCAGAATTCATCAGAACGCTCTAATCAAAATCATCGATTTGAGAGGGTGTTTCGCAATTTTGTAAAGACTTACATTTTATAAAAATAGTTCGCTGCGAATTCTGATTAATAAACGTTCGCCCACATTCCATTTAGACAAAAAGGAGATTATATAAATTAGAATAAAAAAGGTAAAATAAAAAGATGTGTAATGGCTTAAGATCTAAGTATAAATATTTGTATTTCTTGAAAACGAAATCTCAAAACTAAAATGGCATACATCGCTCTGCATTGATTTAATAAAAGATCTAAAAGTAAGAATATAAATTTTAGTTGATAAGAGAAGATCTAAGAAACTTAAAACTTATGTATTGGTTCAAGTGGAGATCCAAGAAACAGAAAGATATGTGCTGGTTCAAGTGGAGATCCAAGAAACAGAAAGATATGTTTCGTTCCAAGATATGTGCTGGTTCAAGTGGAGATCCAAGAAACAGAAAGATATGTTTCGTTCCGATATATGTGCTGGTTCAAGTGGAGATCCAAGATAGAGAAAGATATGTTTCGTTCAAAGATATGTGCTGGTTCAAGTGGAAATCCAAGAAACAGAAAGATATGTTTCGTTCCAAGATATGTGCTGGTTCAAGTGGAGATCCAAGAAACAGAAAGATATGTTTCGTTCCGAGATATGTGCTGGTTTAAGTGGAGATCCAAGATAGAGAAAGATAAGTTTCGTTCCAAGATATGTGCTGGTTCAAGTGGAAATCCGAGAAACAGAAAGATATGTCTCGTTCCAAGATATGTGCTGGTTCAAGTGGAGATTTAAAAATTTAATACAACGTTAAAAGCGATAGTCTTCTTTATTGTAAACGTCAGGCTGGTTTTCGAGTTAAATAGAGATTTTTTTTACAGTCCTATAACAATGCATTAGCTATTGTTTTAGTAATTTAATCGTATTGTTCTAGGATTGTAATGGCACTATTTTATGATTATAATGACACTATTTTAGGATTGTAATAGTATTGATTTAGGAATGTAATATTCTTGACTTTGAGTAGTAATGGTAGTGTTTTGGAAATTGTAATGGTATTGTTTTATGATTGTAATAGTATTACATCACGATTGTAATAGGAATGTAATAGTATTGTTTCAAAATTGTAATAGTATTGTTTTAGAATTGCAATGGTATTGTTTCACAATTGTTGTTAAAAGTCGTGGCATAGACTATGTAAATATCTCTTTTGAGTGTATAACCTGGAATGTAAATTTCTTTTAAATTAATTATTATTATGTCAAATATATTTTGAATGAATTGTTATTATGTAGATTTTCTAATTGAATGTATAAATTCTTATTATGTAAATTCCTTGAATGTATATAACTAAGCCGTGTTGTCAAAATAAAGAGTTTCTAAGTAGAAGAGTTTCTAGGAGTTTTCTTAGAGTTTCTGAGAGTGTCTTACTAGAGCGAGATCTTCTGCGTGTAGTAGCCGCTGGTTTCTGCCTGCGTTGTTTTCCTTCCTGACTTGATCACCCAAGGCAGTCCAAACTGATATCTAGACTCTAGGTGAGGGTCTTACTTGTTGGGAGAAGGTTCTTCAATTCTTGACCTCTCGTAATCTCAATATTTAGTGGCGTCCCCGGGTGGGCTGCGTGGCCTGGTCAAGTGGGGAAGACGGGAAGACCTGTAGGCGCTGTCTCCCGAGGAACAGAAGGCGGGAAGACCTGTAGGCGCTGTCTCCCGAGGAACACAAGGCGGGAAGACTTGTAGGCGCTGTCTCCCGAGGAACACAAGGCGGGAAGACCTGTAGGCGCTGTCTCCCGAGGAACACAAGGCGGGAAGACTTGTAGGCGCTGTCTCCCGAGGAACACAAGGCGGGAAGACTTGTAGGCGCTGTCTCCCGAGGAACACAAGGCGGGAAGACTTGTAGGCGCTGTCTCCCGAGGAACACAAGGCGGGAAGACTTGTAGGCGCTGTCTCCCGAGGAACAGAAGGCGGGAAGACCGGTAGGCGCTGTCTCCCGAGTAACAGCAGCTCAAGGGAAGCTCAAGGTACAAGAAAGCTAAGGAAGCTCAAGGTACAAGAAAGCTAAGGAAGCTCAAGGTACAAGAAAGCTAAGGAAGCTCAAGGTACAAGAAAGCTAAGGAAGCTCAAGGTACAAGAAAGCTAAGGAAGCTCAAGTACAAGAAAGCTAAGGAAGCTCAAGGTACAAGAAAGCTAAGGAAGCTCAAGGTACAAGAAAGCTAAGGAAGCTCAGGGTACAAGAAGCTAGAGAAGCTCAAGGTACAAGAAGCTAAGGAAGCTCAGGGTACAAGAAGCTAAAGAAGCTCAAGGTACAAGAAGCTAAGGAGGCTCAGGGTACAAGAAGCTAGAGAAGCTCAAGGTACAAGAAGCTAAGGAGGCTCAGGGTACAAGAAGCTAAAGAGGCTCAAGGTACAAGAAGCTAGGGAAGCTCAGGGTACAAGAAGCTAAAGAGGCTCAAGGTACAAGAAGCTAGGGAAGCTCAGGGTACAAGAAGCTAAAGAAGCTCAAGATACAAGAAGCTAAGGAAGCTCAGGGTACAAGAAGCTAAAGAAGCTCAAGGTACAAGAAAGCTAAGGAAGCTCAAGGTACAAGAAAGCTAGGGAAGCTCAAGGTACAAGAAAGCTAAGGAAGCTCAAGGTACAAGAAAGCTAAAGGAGCTCAAGAAGCCCTGGTTAAAGGTTTAAAGGAGCTCGAAGGTCCTTTGTTAAAGGTTAAAAAGAGCTCCTACCTACAAGGTGAAAGGCTACCTACAAGGTAAAAAGGATACCTACAAGGCGAAAGGATAACTACAAGGAGAGATGGAGGATGTTAGCAGAAGGCGTAGAGAGGCGATAAGAGGCGTTTTTACCGAAGTGGTAAATGATATGAATACAGAGTTAAGGAATCCTCTTATTGACAAAAGTGGCATATATGCCAAATTTGATAGATTGGAAGCTCTCTATTTGGAGCTGGTGGTATTGAACGAACAATACCAGGAAATTTTATTAGCCAAAGCTGAGGCGACTGACGATGAAATTGATAAAGAATTTGAGGAGTGTGAAGTCTACATCATGGAGAGATATTATTTAAAGGCCAGAATTCGCGAAATGCGTGAGCAGGATAGGGATGCTCAGGCCAAGACTTCTCAAATTCCACCAGGGGCGTCTAGTGCCTCTCCGAATTCAGAAACCAATAATCAGAAAGTTATCAAACTTCAGACTACTTCTACGTCTCTATCGAAAAGCCCGGAAGAGTCCATGAAAAATGAATTGAAGGCGTGGAAAAAGAGGATTCTGTAAAAACTGCTAGAGCTACGGAGGTGAAGCCTGCTCAAGCTAAAGCTAGAATGCTAAAGGAAGCTTGTTCAGCTCCCTCTATAATAGATATTGAATATGAGGGCAAAAAGGGTGCTATGAGTGCTATTAAAGAAAAGGAATTGAATGTGGCAGTTAAATGCAATAAAGTGAAGGATTCTGAAACTGCAGTTGATAGCTATGTAGGTGTGAGGGAAGCTGAGGCTAAAAACAAAGCAAATGAAGCGAAAGCAAAACCTGATAAAGCGAATCTTAAGGGCGACGGAGTAAATGATTCTGAAGCGAAGCCTAAGGGCGAAGGCGTAAAGGAATCTGAAGTGAATTCTAAAGACGGAGATAAAGGAGATCAAGTAAAAGAATCTGAAGGTCAAAAAGCAGGAGATGAAGGCGACGGAAAAAAGGATTCTGAAGATGAGCCTAAGGGCGACGGAGTAAAGGATTCTGAAGATGAGCCTAAGGGCGACGAAGTAAAGGATTCTGAAGATGAACCTAAGGGCGACGGAGTAAAGGATTCTAAAGATGAGCCTAAGGGCGACGAAGTAAAGGATTCTGAAGATGAACCTAAGGGCGACGGAGTAAAGGATTCTAAAGATGAGCCTAAGGGCGACGGAGTAAATGATTCTGAAGCAAGACCAACTGGAGATACGGAATCTAAGATAAAGAATAGGGGAGATCTACAAAAACTTAAGGGCAACCCAGGGGATTGGCTCTCAAGGTGGGGGCAATTTGGTAGAAATAATGCCAATGAAAAATATGAAGATGCAAATTTAAAGGATAGGGAAGATTCTGAAGCGAAGCTTAAGGGCGATGGAGTGAAGGATTCTGAGACGGCAATTAAAAGTTATGAACCGGTAAACAATTCTAGAGCGGTAGCTGAAGGCGCTGACCAAGTAAAGATTTCAGATGAAACTGAATCGATTGATGATAATGAGGAAAATGAGGAAGGAGTTGTCAGAGTTCCAGCATCGAGGAAATTGGTGAAAGTAGGACCAACGAGAGATGCGGAATTTAAAATAAAGGATAATTATAAAGAAACAGAATCCCAAGATTTGAAAACCATAAATAAATCTGATTTTGCTAAGAGTAAGGACGATAAATACAACAAGGGAACAGATCATGATGGAAATGAAGCGAAAAATATAGATGCAGAACAAGGTACTGATTCGACGGTGGGGGAAAAGCTAGATGCAGAACAGGGTACTGATCCAAAAGTGGAAGAAAAGCTAGATGCAGAACAGGGTACTGATTTAAAGGTGGAAGAAAACCTAGATGCAGAACAAGGTACTGAATCAAAGGTGGAAGGATACTATTGGCCTCGTCACCTTTTGTTTAGGAATGGGTCCAGGGCTACGCCTATGCGGCCAGTATTTGGCGACGCTTCCTGTCGAGAACACGGCGCACTCGCCTTAAGACGGTATTTGAGGAGGAGACCCATTCTACTGAGGAGAATCCCGGAAATAGGGATAAAACTTCGGAAAAATAAGTACGGAGTTTTGGCCGACATGAGGAGATATTTCCAGGTAATGGCCATCAAGGAAAATGATTGGGACTACCTCCGATTTCTTTGGAGGAGAAAGATGGACGCTTAAGGGGCAACCTCCGGTGGTGTGTATGGAGAGGGTGCCGCAGTATGCCGGATTTTTTCTTTTTACAAAAAAGAAAGGTGGGGGTATGTTAAAAGTCGTGGCATAGACTATGTAAATATCTCTTTTGAGTGTATAACCTGGAATGTAAATTTCTTTTAAATTAATTATTATTATGTCAAATATATTTTGAATGAATTGTTATTATGTAGATTTTCTAATTGAATGTATAAATTCTTATTATGTAAATTCCTTGAATGTATATAACTAAGCCGTGTTGTCAAAATAAAGAGTTTCTAAGTAGAAGAGTTTCTAGGAGTTTTCTTAGAGTTTCTGAGAGTGTCTTACTAGAGCGAGATCTTCTGCGTGTAGTAGCCGCTGGTTTCTGCCTGCGTTGTTTTCCTTCCTGACTTGATCACCCAAGGCAGTCCAAACTGATATCTAGACTCTAGGTGAGGGTCTTACTTGTTGGGAGAAGGTTCTTCAATTCTTGACCTCTCGTAATCTCAATAATTGTAATAGGATGTAATTATCTTAGGATTATAATGGTATTGTTCAGGGTTGTAATGGTATCGTTTTAGGATTGTGAAAGGCTTTCTTGAGCTCGAAAGCCTTCCTCATGTCAGTTATAAATAAACGAACTGCTTTGTAACTAAGTATTTAATATTTTAGTTGTTTATCAAAAATCGCATTGTCCTGGAATAACCCAACCCTCCAAAAATATATATATTCCTTTCCCGGAGAGACCAGGATGTTTTGTATGGTCTCTCATAGGAGGCCCGACTGTATTTCAAATCAGTATATTCCCATCCTAAAATGTAGGAAGTGTAGCGTAACTAATATCTATCCAAACAATAGTCCGCGATGTATTATATACACAGAAAAAATCCATTTTGCACATTGTTAAATAAAAAATATCCTAATCAGAATAATTCTCCAATAGGGTGTTGTAGAGCGCCTTCCTGAATGCGAACAAACAAATCAAATCGACACTGCGGGGTGCACATAAAAAGTTTCCAAGAATGGAGGCGACCACTTGTCTCGATGGCAAGAAAATCAAATCCTTTTAACCAATTTGTTTACCCCTGGTCTCGGGAGGACTCAACTTTTTTTTTTTTTTTTTTGGAAGTCGGGGGGATTATTTGGAGAATAGAGTTCTGTTTTTTTATCCCCTCGTGCGTCGAGTGGCAGGGAGAACGTAGTTCAGGTGAATCTTCCGCGCCAAAAGCCGTCTCGTCAACTTTAATGAATCAGCCGATATCCTAATTGGATGCATTTCTGATTGTTGATTGGTAGGATGGAGCGTCGGCTGAAAGCAAATACTCGTCCTGTAAATTATTTGAGGAAACAAATGGGCAAGCAATAATTAACAAATTGTAGTGAAGTCTTGTACTAAGTTATAATAATTTGTAACTAAGAATTTGTTAATAATAAAATGTTTCCTGCTGAGATTATTTATGTTTTTATTCATCCCAAATTGATCAATCCATAATAAGAGATCATATTCAAATAAGGAAAGCTAGCTTTTTTGGCGAAAAGTTTCTTTATTTTGAGGTTTTGCAAGCTTTCGAGGAAATTTTGCTCTTCAACGGGGAAATCCAAAAATCGGGCGTGGATCTGACTATATTGCAGCTGGGGGATCTACGTTAGATAATATCTCCATTTTCTTTTGGATTTGTTCGTTGAAGAGCAATATTTGCTTTAAGCTTTCAACACCTCAAAATAAAGAAACTCTTTGCCTAAAAAGTTAGTTTTCCATATTCGAATATTTCTGGGTAACTATCGCTCGCACATAAAAGGGATAATTTAAAAGGGATTTATAAATTTATTTTACGCCCTGGCGGGTGGATAACTGTTGGCTGATATGCCGAAATTGGTACGGGCTGATAGCCCTTTGAAAGCTGACCATGTACCTGAAAGGTACAGCATCGAGCCTTTCAACTGCTACAGCGTTATCTGCGAAAATCAATTTTCTGAACAAATTTTCAATTGAAATGCAGGAAACCGCTAACAATGTGAATTCGCCTACTGGCGGCAACTATGTAATTTTTGCCGCGTCGCAAGACTTCGCGACTAAGACGCCTTCAATTGGCGCTGTAAATGTTCATACGAACTGGGCAGACATACCGGACCATGAAGATCCTGAAATTGGGGACGGCTACACCGTCGTACAGAGCAAGAAGAGACGCCGCGACTCGGGAGCATCGTGGGTCACTGCCGCACATTCCAACAGTGCCAGAAAAACTACTCGGCGACAGCGATCGTCGGCAGCATGGAAACCGCGTGTGCAGGAGGTGAAAGCCACGAGGGCACACATCGCGGAAACCAGGGCGCGGGAGGCGTCCTCCACACAGGAGCAGTGCGTCTTCATAAAGCACTGCCCTGACTTCGCGCCTTACCATTACCTGAAGGCGATCGACAGAGTGGTCGGAAGGGCCAGGCACATAATCCAGCTCACTAGGATGAATGGCCACGTCCTGGTGGGCCTGGTCAGCATGAACCTAGCGAAACGCCTTATTGAGGAAGGCCTCGAAATCGAAAGCACAATCCTCAGGACCTTCCCTTCCCGTAAAAGGTCGGAAAAATTACCATCGGGAACCTCCCCTTCTACGTGGAGGATGCCGTCGTCATCGGCGCCCTCTCGCCCTATGGGCGTGTTACTTCCATCGCCCCAAACAACCCAAGGCTGGCGAGTACGGCTACACTGACGGCCGCCGTGAGGCTTATATTCTCCTCCACGACGGCATGAAAACTTGAGAGGCTTCCTACCCGCCTCGATATAAAGACCAAAGGCGACACCTGGCCGGCGTTCCTGACCTTCGGGATCAGGTGCTCCAAATTTCACAACCAAGGCCATCGCAGAGCCAAATGCCCCATGCTTGCTAGGCAGTCCACCTGCCCCAGGCAAGCTTCACCACCCTCTCCCACCGATGTCACATCACCGACCGCGCCTCAGCTGCTCAGACAGCTAGCACCCGCGTCTCCTGCACCAGCACCCCTACTCCATCTATGGAGGTCTCCAACATTGATCCCGCGGCCCGTGCTTCGCCCCATCGACCAGCTGCGCCTCGGTCCCCTGCACCAGCACCCCCTGCTCCATCTGTTGAGGTGCCGCCTTCTGTACCAGCGCCCCCTGCTCCATCTGTGGAGGTGTCAAGTGATGATCCCACGGCCCAAACTTCGCCCCGTCGGTTCACTACGCCTCAACCTGCTGAACCAGCGCCGCCTACTCCCCATGAGGAGGAGTCAGCTTCAGCCGTAGTAGTCCCTCCGTCTCTAATACCTGCCCCGACGACCCTCGAGCTCCAGGAGGCTCAGGAAATGGAACGTGAGACTCAGTTAATGGACATAATCGAATAACTGAACGCTGAAACTGTCCTTAGACCCTTATATAATCGAGGGACGACCATTAACGATGCCGCGTAAGCGGTCCTGTACCCCATCTTAGAGAGTTTCCTCGCGGATACCTTACCTAAACACAATATTATTCTTGACTAGTTCCTCAACACAGTCATCGAGCATGCTGGGGACACGGATTCCATAACTCGCAAGGGCCTGTCTGAACTCAAGACAATTCTAAGCTTCTGATAGGATCCAGACGTCCCTTCGGAGAAGGCCTCGTCTGGTGTATATATTTTCTCTACTATTTTAAACTTTGTAAACTCTCTCTTGACCGTTGAATAGATGTCAATAAGCTATTTTTAATTGTCAATTGTCAAAGGGATCATATATAGTTTAACTCTTGGCTCTCTTGTTAACCTTAAGTCATTTATGCAAAAAAATCGTTTAAATTTTGAAAATATTTTAAAGAATAAATTATATTTAAAAGATTTATATTTGAAAGTGTTAAGAATTTTTTTTTTATGTAAATAAGTCTCCTATATATATGTTATATAAAAATTCTATTTAATTTTTCAAATAATATTTCCTAGATCAAACTATGTAATGTCGACCTCCAGATGTCGCGGCTTTCCTATATAAACCCATTGTTGTTGTTTTCCGTTGGCTCAAAAATCGTACACTTTGTTTGGTAGTAGCCCGTAAAACCATATTCTCTCTTTTCAGTTGGTCGGCTTCCGTCAAGTGGATCCAGCCATCTCCCGAAATCTATAACTCCAGTCAATCAGCAATTTCAAGGTACATTTTATTTTATTTCTCTAATTGTATACAATTTACAACCATTTTTAACTTTGAAAATTCTCAACCATGATTTTCAATAGTTTTCAATCGCCTATGTAAAAAAATAATTTTAAAAAATTCAAACAAATTTTTTTTATTTTTCCACATGTTTAGCGTATTTACGCAAGTTTGGCCTTAAATACCCATTTCTTGATTTATCAGGAAGTCTCTGGGACCAAAAATAAATTTTGTCGTAGAAGTAGAGCCTGCATCACGCTGACGAGAGCCAACAGCCCGAAATGCGAATGTGGTTGGCTTTTCTTGATTTATTAAGAAAATGGGTTCTGGCCAAATAGCAATGAACAGGTTGAATTAACGTTTAGTTTATTTCTGTTCTACTAAATGACGCTTTGCCATCTAAAAAACGCTCGTGTTAGTGGTCAGGATATGCCTAATTTGTTATATATATATATATATATATATATATATCGTATATTTTAAACTGTATGACACTTTTAGTATATGTCACATATCTTCCAATTAGTTAGAGCCGATACCTTAAAAGATCCTACCCTTCTATTAAAATGTACACAGTTTCTATTTGCTACCACCCCCATATTTTGTATATATGCTATATCTTTATTAATAATACCTGTAAACCCCTATTTGTATGTAAAACTAAAAATGTTGACGTCAAAATAAAGATCCAAAGAGTGTTCTGTCAGCTGGTGGCAGGGACAGAGGGGAGGAAAAAAGCCAACGCCCAGTCCATGTGGGCCCCCCAGGGACTCTTTATAGACGACCCCTGAAAACAGGATAGGTTTTGGCGGGGGGGCAGCAGCAGATGTGCTAGAGGGTGGCCATCGCCAGACGGCTTCTGTCTTGCACGCGCTCTCTCCCGACATGTCTCGGTGATAAGCATCCAAGTTTGAGTCATGGCCTCTACCTCTGTCCCGTGGTCTGTTCCCGATCACTCTCGGTGTTAACATCTAGTCCTGCCTCTGCTTCTTGTTGTCCGCGTGTGGGAAAAACATTAACACTCGCCTCACGTACACGACTGCCAGTTCATCCATATGTCGGCAGGAGAACATTTGCAACAATATATATTACATATATATATATATATTTTTTTTGTGTTTTTGATTGTTGAAAAGAGGTGCAGTCGTGGAAAAGTGAAGATAATTATTTACCTTTCAAGCAGATTTTTATTTTGAATCTCTTGAAGTAAAAATATACATATAAAATTATTTATATCACAGTAATATAAAATTTAGAAAATGAATTCTATATTCGTGATTTTCATTAGAAAAGGTAGGGTTCACTTTACATATTTACAACAACAATAATTAAAAGTGATATTTTTTTGAATATATGGTCAAAAATGTATAACAGTCAATGAATGAAAAATAAAATATATGTTTTTAAAATAAAATAAAATATTTGCATTTTTAGATTATATAATATATATATATATATATATATAATAAATAGTTGTTTAGTTTTATGGTTTAGTTTTGTATTAAAATTATCTTCATTATTTTGATTATTTAAATTCAAATTATAAAATTTGTAAATTGTTATTATTTAGTAGAGAGAGAGAGAGAAAAAAATATATATATATGTGATATCTTGGGACCTCTGGGACCAGTGTTACCTGATGCTAGACGAACCTCGATGTCACCTCTACCGCGCAGTCGTGGTGGAAGGCGACACAGCTGGGCCAAAGGTGAAATAAGCAAACAGAGATTCCACTAAGAAGCGTCTGAACGTCAAGAAGGAATGGGAGAGGAGATTTCTGGCAGGAAAGGGTTTAGTTACCTCTATCGGAGCGGCCTGCGCGGCTGGACGAATGTTGGACTGAAACAAAGGACTGACTAACTGAGGCTCGGGGCCTCCTTTTTATAGTTTCAGGGTCCAGGCTGGTCACTGCCCTTTTCTGACGTAAACAGGGGGGGGAAGTTTCATCATCCAGGAGGGCCACGACCTCGTAAAAATTGGACTGGGCTCGCTAGGCCTACTCTCTTATTCTCACCTAGGCCTGATTAGTTTTAACCTTAATTTTCTCCTGTTATTCTCCATTCCTTCTATCTGTACAGTTGCTATACTTTATTAGAGTCTTACGCGGTACAGAATGATATTATGTGAAGCTTTCTATGTGCAGTAAATAACAAGTTATATACAGTCACGTGGTGGAACATGTGGTAGTAGATATCTGGATTATTTACAACAATTCCAGGGTCTTAAATCATCATCATATATATATTAAAGAAATAAGAGACTCTTCTTAGAAAGGTATATTATAATCTATAAAATAAAAGAAGACAAGTTTCTTAAACAAAGAAACTTGTCTTCTTTTATTTTATAGATTATAATTATATATATATATATATAGAATTTTCAAACCTCACATGTTTAAACTAAATAACAAATTTTATAAATCTTGAAATTCTCATAACGATACTATATATATATTAAGATTAGAATTATTTTGTGTGTTTTGGTGTTGAAAAGAGGTGCAGTCGTGGAAAAGTAAAGATAATTATTTACCTTTCAAGTATATTTTATTTTGAATTACTTGAAGTAAATATACACATAAAATTATTTATCACAGGAATGTAGAATTTATATAATGAATTCTATAATCGTGATTTTAATTAGAAAAGGTAGGGTTAACTATACATATTTACAACAATAATAATTAAAGTGGTATGTTTTGAATCTATGGTCAAATATGTAAAACAGTCAATGAATGAAAATAAAATATATGTTTTTTTTTTAATAAAATATTTGCATTTTAGATTATATAATATATATATATATATATGACATAATAAAAATATGATTTTTATTATTCATTAATATAATTAAAATTTTATAATCATAACCATAATATTTATTAATATTGTTTTCATAATATAACCAAAATTATAATTTAAATAATCAAAGAACTAAACACAGAGTTAAATTTTAGAAATCCTTAACAAAAGGAGTACAACCAAGTAGTTTTTTTTGTTTATAGATAGATAATAACGTTATTAAATTGAATGTATGCAAACTGTTTGTCTTAGAAATATAATCAAATCAAAAAATAAATACAATTTTGGAAAATAAAAGTTATCATTCATTTCAATCCACGACTGCATGAATGAATTGGTAACGTACCTAGAATACGTCTTTTTTTATGACATATATATATATGAAAATAATAGAAAAAAATAATAATAAAAGGTCAGAAGTTGATATTGAAAACAAAGAAGGCATATCCTGACCAGGAGCACATGGGCTTTTTAGATGGCATAGCTCCAACTAGTGGAACAGAAATCAACTAAACGTTGATTTAGTCTGTTCCCTGATATTTGGTTAACCCGTTTTCTTTATAAATCAGCCTGCTCCATGCTGAAGAGGGCCAACAGCCCGAAACGCGTTCGTGGATGGCTTTTTTTGATTTATCAGGAAAATGGGTTGGTCAAAAATAAGAGAACAGGCTAAATCAACGTTTAGGGTATTTTTGTTCCACTAGATGGCGCTCTGCCATCTGAAAAGCACATGTGCTCCGGGTCAGAATATGCCCCTTTTTTTTCAAAGAATGCTCAGAGCCCGAAGATAGGTCTGTGGTGGCCGTTTCTTGTTAAAGCAGTGAGGAGTGACATATTCAGGCCGTGGTCAGAACACTTGGTTGATTTAACATCTATCAACACTATGACGTCTACACTGTTTTATTCCAACTCTAGTATTACGTAAGTGAGCGCCTCCAAAATAACCATTGGAAATCATAAAGGCGCCAAGTTTATTTGGAGCTAATAATGACGTTGTGAACGAAAATAATATGTGGCAGAACTGAGGAACAAAACAATAGACACCCGGCGTGAAAATTCTAGGTGCAGGATTAATAAAGGTTTGCTAAATACATAATGATCGTCGAATTGTATTATATTGACATTAATTTCAATCTCCCTACAATGGTGTCAAACGTATATATATATATTAGATAATAAAAAGGCATATATTGCTGAATAAAATATTTATTTGCCAAAATTTCGGTTGGCTGAACATCAACCTTTATCAAGGCATTACATTTTTGTATAAACAAACTCAACGCCGCATAGTGTTATAATATCACAGTTGAAATAATTTTTAAAAATACAAAGAATGGAAGAATTTTGTGAATGAAAAAATCATTATAAATATTACAGATAGAATAAGAGAGTTAAATATCTTAAAATTTTAAGGAAGTAAAAATTATGATGTCTATCCTATATTTTAAAATATTTGTAATAAGAACATAAAAATATAATTCATCAATAATTCATTAAGAGATAAATGTAATAATAATAATAATTTGAAATCAAATGTTTTAATAGATGTATATATTTTCACATTTATCTCTTAATGAATTATTGAGGGTTATATTTTATGTACTTATTACTTATATATTACTTATTACTATATGTTACTTATTATGTACGAATTTTCCTCACCTACTTTGTATTTTTAAAATTATTTCAACCGTGATATTATAACACTATGCGGCGCTGAGTTTATGAAAAGCACATGTGCTCCTGGTCAGGAGAGGCCTTCTTTATTTTTAATATCAACACCTGACCCAATTATCTTTTATTTTTTCTATTTTTTTTTTCATATATATATATATGTAGATATAATATTTAATATGTCAAAAGAAACAATTTCAAAAATATTTATCACAAATTTTAACAATAAAATTTAAATTTCAATTCTAAATGTCTATATATAGAGAGAATTTCAAATAAATTAAAAATTCCTAATGTGAATATATATTATTTGAAAATAAATAAAAAATATTTTGATTATTCTCAATCGAAGTAGATAGTTACTATGTTTTGACTTTGCTTAGAATTATTAATGAAACTGATTCCAATAATTATTAATTAAACATTATATTTATTGATTTACAAGAGAGAGAACAAAATATAAAAGGGAAACTAATAATGAAAAAAAGGAACTTTTTTTTGTTTTGGTTAGCGCCTATTTACTTGTGAGCTTACACACACTCTGAGGTAACAATTAATTAATATATATACAACACACGCTCCCCTGTGTGTAAGCCCTAATCAGCAAGTCCAAGGCTATCTGCACATTTCTGTAGTTTGTCCTTAGGTAGACTCTTCGTTAGTATATCCGCCTCCATGTCTTCACTTTTGGTGTATGCCAGCTTGATTCCTTTTTGAATTTCCTCTTTCACAAAATAATACTTCGGTTTATGTGCTTTGTTCGTGAGTAATTTTGTCAGATTGTATCCAGTTTATTGCAGCCTTGGCTGTCACTTTTCAAGCTAATTGGGAAAGTTAAATTTTCACAAGGGCTTCTAGTAATCCCTTTAACCATAATACTTCTGAAATGCCTTCACATATTGAAAAAGGTTCTGCTTCACATGTAGACAAAGCTACTAAATTTTGCTTCTACTTCTCCAGTGTATTAAGTTGTTGCCAAGTTTGACTGTATAGCCTGAATAGGATTTTGCGTCTCGGGTTGTGCACCAGCTCGCATCAGTACTTATTGTAATATCGTTGTCTTTTGACTTATATGCCAACATTTTATTTCTTGTTCCCTTCAGGTATCTATAAATCCTTTTAACTCCAGTTAAGTGTATTTCTCTTGGATCATTACTATACTGTGATAAATTGCTGACGTTGAAGGATATGTCCGGTCGAGTACCCGTAGAAAGGTACATAAATGATCCAATCATTTCCTGGTATACAGTTTTATCTACTGGCTTAGAGTCCAAATATTCATCCAAATTTTGATTTTGATCTCCAGGTGTCTGCGCACTGTTGCATTCTTCCAGTCCAAATCTGTGAAGAATTGTATCAATATAATGAGTCTGAGATAAATAAAATCCATCTTTTGCCCTTTTTATTTTAATTCCAATAAATGGTTCGCTATCTTTCTTTTCTGTTGGAGTAACATATTTTTCTATTTCTGAGGCTAGGTTGTCATTAATTTCCTTACTAGTTCCAGCAATGATGAGATCATCTACAAATAGACCCAGTATTGCATACTCTTCTCCTATCTGGAGTTTATAGACACATGGATCACATTTGGTTCTAATCATTCCCAACTGGTATAAAATTTCATTGATCTTTTTGTTTCATCATTTTCCTTTTTGTGGTAGACCATACAGGCTTTTTTCCAATTTACACACTTTATTTTCTTCTCCTTTTTGCATAAAACCATCTGGTTGTCTCGTGTATACTGTCTCTTCGAACTCACCATAGAGATAAGCTGTCTTCACATCATAAGTCTTTATGATTAAATTCTGTTGTGTTGCAAGAGCTACTATTGTACGCAAGCTTTCCTTTTTGAGTACAGGTGAAAAAGATTCCTTATAGTCCACACCATATCTTTGATTGCATCCAACAGCAACCAGTCTGGCCTTTCTTTTATATATGCCGTCATTTGAGGTTTTCTTTGTACTGTAGACCCATTTACTATTGATGACTTTCATGCCATTTCCCTTGGTACTAGTGTCCATACTTCATGTTTTTCTATCTCACTGAGCTCTTCTTCCATTGCTTTGTGCCATTCATTTATTTCTCCACTATCCATTACTTCTTTAAAGTTCTTCGGGATATAATGATCTATTTTCATAATTAAGTTTGCATCATTCCTATCCTTTATTATTTGTGAACGTCGAACTCCTTCTTCAATCAATTTCCTTTCTTGTTCTTCAAGTCTTGCTTTGTGCCGTTCTTCTAAGATGCTCTTTGTTCTCCTTTCTTTCTTCCTCCTTTTGCGCATCTTTCCTCTATTGGTTCAGTTTGTGTTGAGTCATTTTCAGTGTCACCACCTGGTTTTACTGAAGTATCCTCCTGAGATTTCATTTTATTCTCTGTGACAGGATTGTCTTCTTTCAAGATAAGAAAGTCTTCAACTATTTCTTCACAATTTCCTTTATAGATTAAATTATCACAATTAGTATCTTCCTGAATATCATTTGCATAATCAATTTCTCTCTTATCTTCACTAAATTTTACTGATCTGACTTCATAGATTCTCTTTGTCATTATATCATATATTCTGTAGGCTTTTCATTTAAAGGAATAACCAATAAATATTCCCTTACTACCCTTTGGTGAAAACTTGTTTCTTCTTGGTTTTCTCTCAAGCCAATGTGTCAAACATCCAAATATTCGAATGTGTTTGACCGATGGTTTCCTGCCATTCCATCTCTGCATAGTTGTATGGTGCTTGATAGACCTGTGGGGTGTAAAATTCTTAATGTATGCAGCTGTAGCAATTGCCTCTGCCCAAAACTTCATGGGTAATTTTGAGTCAATTAGTAAGGTTCTTGCTGTATCTATAAGAGTCTTATTCACTCTCTCTGCGACTTCATTACTTTGTGGTGAGTATGTTGTGGTAAGTTGGTGATGGATCCCATTTTTCTTGAAAAGTCCTTCAATTCTAGAGTTACAAAATTCAGTTCCATTGTCGGTTCTTACATCTTTTATTCTAAGACTTAATTCATTTTCGGCTCTTGCTTTAAATTCTTCAAATCTCTCAAAGGTCTCATCTTTTGACCTCAGGAAATATACAAAGATTCTGCTACTGTAGTAATCTACTATAACAAGAAAAAACTTAGATCCTCCTAAAGATTGACTTGGCATTGGTCCACGTAAATCCATATGGATCATCTGCAGGGGTTTAACTGTATAATATTCTGTACTATTATATGGCTCTGAACCAGTTTTCCCCATTATGCATGCTTCGAACTCTGGTAACCTTTCAAATTTTAGATCCAATCCTCTTACAATATGTCCTTGAATCATTTTTTCATGTATTCTTCATTTATATGGTTTAATATTTTATGCCATAAACTTATATTGCTATTTTTATTTGATAAATGTGTATTTATAACCATGACATTTTCATTTTTTGCTATTGGTACATTTCTTAGTCTAGTTTCCCATCATAAACATTCTATCTTTAATATATGCTTCAGCAACTAAATCATTACCTTCATCATAAATTTTTGCTCCATCCTTATTGAAAATAACTGAATTTCCCTTGTTGACTAATTCATATACTGACAAGAAATTATTCCTTAAATTTGGTACATGTAAGATATCTTTGACGCGAATATTTTCTTGGCCTTCACTTGTGCATGTAGTAAGTCTCATATCTCCTTTGGCTGTGGCTTGGGTAGTTTTGCCCTTCTCAGCTAGGTTGATTTCACTTTCATAATCTACCACATTTTGCATCAAAGTTAGGTTTGGGGTTAAATGTGCGGTGCATCCTGAATCTATACACCATATTTGCCTATCATTTCTCCCATCTGGTGAATCTTCAAATTATTTTACCTATGTTTCAAATGCTTGCTCATTAATTCCACTTTTCATAGTATCCACTAGGTTATTTGAAAGTTCCCTACTGTATTTTTTGATTTCTATAATCTGGAGTCCATTTCTTTTGATATCCTTGTTTCTGTTTATCTCGAAACCAGCAATGATTAGCTAGATGTCCCTTTTTATTACAAACAAAACATATTTTTGGCTGAAATTGTTCAACTTTTCTATCTTTAAGTCTGTATGCTTGTTCATGCCCATTCTCAAATGATTGATTTAATCTCATATTTATTCTTGACTCCTCTTCTCTTAGAGTTTGTTGAATATCTTCAATTGTTGCCTCTCTCTTAGACCGTAAGACAATAGCAATATTTTCATACTTTGGATGTATTCCTCTGACAATATGAAATGAAATTTTTCTTGAGGTAAATTGATGCCCTAATGATGAACTTCTAGCAGCAATATTTTTTGCCCTTGTTATATATTCATCCACATTTTCATTATCTTTCATTTTAATGTTCTTTAATTCTAAGCCTATATCAATAATTTTATCTTCCAAATTGCCTGTGTATGTTTTTATCAGTGAGTCCCATACTTTCTTAGCATTTGTTTCACCTATGAACATTCCAGCTTGTTCATTAGTCAATGTTGTGATGATTATCCCAAATGCTTCATCATTTTTATCACTCCAAATCTCCCAAGAACTTTTGTCTTCCATATCAGGTTCTGGATCGGAAATTACACATTTAAATAATTTTCTTCCTCTCAGAACTGCGCCGATTTTCAACGCCCATATTTGATAATTAGTTCCTGTTAATGTTTCAATTTTTGTTTGGGATA
Organism: Cordylochernes scorpioides; assembly: GCA_030710605.1. NCBI lineage: Eukaryota > Metazoa > Arthropoda > Arachnida > Pseudoscorpiones > Chernetidae > Cordylochernes > Cordylochernes scorpioides. The sequence continues at coordinate 74,665,010 of CP092867.1, forward strand.
AAAAATTATATTCAGCCATTTTCGCCTTTTGAGCTAACATAAACAAACCAATATAATTTAAAAACAAATATATATTTTAAATTTAATTAAATATTGGGTAGCTTTTAAACATGCAATATATAGATATAATTTAACTTAATCTATATAAATACCTTTAATCTTCTTAGAAGTGCTTCAGTTTACCGATCAGAATAAACTTCTTGCTTAATCTTCAGATTAAAATATTTTCGCTTTTGAGCTTTATATCAAACAATCACGCTCTGCTACCAATTGTTGACTTTGCTTAGAATTATTAATGAAACTGATTCCAATAATTATTAATTAAACATTATATTTATTGATTTACAAGAGAGAGAGAACAAAATATAAAAAAGAAACTAATAATGAAAAAAGGAACTTTTTTTGTTTTGGTTAGCGCCTATTTACCTGTGAGCTTACACACACTCTGTGGTAACAATTAATAAATATATATACAACACTATGACTATATAAACAAGATTGTTATAAATAATGTAAATAGCATAAATATCTCCATATAGTAGTTCATTCAAATTTATTGAATTTGAGCTACAATAAATAAACTTATAATCAATCGATGATTTCTGCTAATATTAGCAGATACAGTATAGCTATGCTAATTTATTAAGAAGGGGACAAAAATGTTTAGGCTTATTTAAACAACTGAGACGATCTTTGCTTTCTTTTTCTAGTACCCCCTTCCGGCAAAGGGCCTCTCTAATTTCCATTCCAAATTAACACAAGTTATTGGGTTTATGTTTATTTACTTTTTGTTAAATTTTAATACATACTGAGAATATCCCATGTTTTCTTTCATTTTGAAGGAGCTTGGACTTTACTGAATGTTTAAACGTTGTTTTTTTTTATCCTATAATGACTTACATTACTTGAGTGCCCTAGTTCAACGGTCATGCTTCTCACTCAATATAATATGGTTGCAGCCTAGAATCACTCGGACTATGTTTGTAAATCAAAATGACTCTATACAAACGTTTATATAACAGATGTTTTGCTTTTTCGCCATTCTGATTCTGAGTTTTCTTCTCGGAGAAGATATAAAGTTACATTGTTTATTTGCTTTAATGCATTTCGTAAACGTATTTTATTCATTTATTAAAATGTGAGAAGATAATCCATTATCGCATAAATATAATGAAAAATAATTTTAAAATAAAAAAGGTTTGGTGTTGATATTAATATCAAATTAGGCATATCTTGACCACATACATGTATATACACTCATGGAAAAAAACATAGATAAAAGTGGAACTTCTTTGATGTAGCAAGTATTCTGTTTCTTTTTTTTTTTTGCCTTTTTTAAAGGAGACAGAGGCAATTTTGCTTAAACTTGGTTATCTCGTGTGTTTTCAATAAGGCCACTTTGTATCAGATATCTTTCAGAGTTATTGTCTGAATCCCGTATACATGATAAAAAGTTCAGCTTCCTTAAGTTTTTGTCTAAAGTATATATGGTATTATACAAATCTGTATTATATAAAATGACGCATTTTTACTGTGTTACAAATTGAGATTTGTAATAAGCAATAAAAGAGTTCAGCGCAGCTCTATTTCGAAGAGTATCTAACTATTGCTGAAATAAAATCCGAACGGATTGGGTTGGGGGATATGAGGAGTTGAGAACAGCATCGATTTGTCACATGGTCATGTCATCTGGGCCGGAGGACTTCAGGCTGGGGTGGCCAAAACTTGCTTTATTATTTCTCTCGTGCGACGGCATCTTCGGCAGGGTCGTCGTTCTCTACTGAGTTGTCGACACTGGAATAACTTCGAAGATCATTTGTTGGTTGGAAGTTTGAAAAAATATAGCTACATCAACCAATTATTTATTTAATTCCCGACGTTTCAGTGTTTCTCTATCACTCTCCTAAGGGAAATTATTATTTTGAATAATATTTATACTTATATAAGTACACGATTTTATAAAATACATGTTTATGTAGATAAGTGACGCTTTACATATATTTTAGAAAATCGTGTACTTATATAGTGTAGAAATATTATTCAAAATATTCATTTCCCTTAGGAGAAAGACAGAGAATCACTGAAACGTCGGGAATTAAATAAATAATTAGATGGAATAGTTACCTGATGAAAGGGAAGACAGCGAATCATTTATTACGTAGAGTTTTAGTTATGTATAGTGTTGGGTACTCATCCCGGCAATCAAAACCCTGGAGTGGATGCTTACATTCATACATAACTACCACAAATGAAAAAGAAGAAAGAAATATCCGAATTATCCAATAAAATTAGAAAGCGTCTCCTAGATACCTTAATTATGATTGATTTATAAACCAATCAAAGATATATACGTACTCGTAGTAACCATTTTATTTATCCTGTTTAAATGGAATTTCAATGTGCTTATGCTGACCCAAATTTTTATTAAATTACTAATACACTTTTATTAGAAGTGAAAGTCTAACTATAATGCAATTCGTTAAAACAAATACCCTCTACCGAAACTTTTAACGAATCAAAAGAACTATAAAACAAAACATTATATAGAGAAGATTTGTTGATTTGTGCATTTGTATTAATAAATATTACAAGTGACTCCTATGTACTTTTATTTTTATTTTTTTTTCGGCGTTTTCTCGTACGACCCGCTGTCACCCTTAAAATGAACTCTTTCTAAAAATACTCTCTTTATCAAATATATAATGTTGTTTAATATATTAATTATATAAGGAATCTTCACTATATATCATTAGACATAAAAATATGCTTTATAATTATTTAGCTTAGAAGAGAGAGAAAACTATGGTATTAATATTATTTAGATGTTTAATTAAAAAGGCATATATTGGATCAAAATAAATTATGTATTTCTCTATTTTCAATACTTTAGATTGTGAAAAATTCCACTAGATGGCGCTCTGACATCTAAAATATTCGTGTGAGCGGTCACAATATGCTTTTGGTTTTGATTGGTAGCCCATAAAACCATATTTTCTCTTTTAATATCAACACCTGATTGTTTCACTTGTTTTTCTACGCGTATTTGGTCTTAAATACTCATTTTAGATTTCTCAGGAAGCCTCTAGTACCAAATTTCTGGTCATAGAGATACGGCCTGCACCACTTTGACGAAGAAAGGAGATTGAAAGAGTACATAACACAAACAACATGGGAATCAAATAATCTGTCGTCATAGCAAGGAATACAGCGAGAACCATGAGGGTCAACCCTAGAAAGAAAATAGGCTTATTTTCTTATTTGGAGAGGTCTGCATTCAAATATATAGTGCAACAAAATTTAGCTTCAAATATATTTTTGCATAGTGCGCAGTATGTCTTCTCTATCCTCAGATATATATGGGCTTTTTCGGGGGGGGGGGGGGGGAGAAGTATTCTTAGCTGTATGGTGAGGCGCTTAACCGGCAGAAAGAAATCATCGAAGTATAAAATTTCTGCATGAAACAATGATATAAATAAATCCTATAATATATCATATTATAATTGTTTTATAATAAAAGGCTCAATTTGATGTTTGCGGAAGAACGATTGCTCGAAGCATATTAAATATTCATAATTGTATGTATTTCTACTGTACTCAAAGCTTATTGCCATAGTTTTAAAAAATCTATTCCAAGAGTCTAGCATCAGAGTCACTATAAGAGGAAAATCGAAAAATGCAATATAACAGCGGTATAATAGATTGAACTGGCGAAACCGCTGGGAGGGTTCACAACTGATGAGCCAGGCCCTCCATTAATTGTTTATTGCAATAGAGCAGTAGAAAATTGTTTAATTTTAAAAAAGAATCATACACGTCTATAATAGCTTCGAATTCTAAAATCCTCTTTTCAAAAAAAAAATCCCTTATATCCATATCAAGGTGAAAAGATCAGGCTTTCAGGGATATGTTTCTTTTTAAATATATTAATTCCAATCTCTAGCTTTCGGACATGAAATCCCTTCTACAAGAGAAAACACGATATAATAAATATAAATACATATTTCTAACCACGCATTGTACCTGATGAAGGGCAGCTGATGCCCGAAAGCTTGTTGTGCGAAATAAAGAAACTTACCACGCTATTCACCTACTTCCTGCTTTAATATATCAAGTGTGGCTATACTATGTCAGATAAATTATATATATATATATATCGTGTTTTCACCTGAAGAAGGGCTTTCAAGCCCGAAGACTAGAGATTCAAATTAAAATTTTTAAAAGAAACATATCCTTGGGAGTCTGATGTTTTCACCTTAAAAATCCTCTATTCTACCATAGTGAAAAATAAGATAAAAATGCACTATTTTTGTTTCCCAGAGGGTTCCTGGAGCGTACAGAATGAAATAATGTAAATAAAGATTATTCAATTGGTAAAAAAAAGTTTCTATCAATAAATAATATATAAGGTAGAGAAAAAGAGAGGTCGACGGAGGTAAAGCCAGGAGAATTTATCAATTTCACGAGGCGGTTTTCTAATTGAAAGCTAACGAGTCCAATTTGTATTATTTAACCCCTCGATAATTCTCATTAAGGAAGATAAACAGCTCGGGCAGGTTAATGGAATTAAGAAGGTAAAAAATCAAACGAGAAGTGGGCAAAGAAATATGATAGTCTTCTGGCAAATTAATTCTCTTGATAGATTAACTCGTGGAATTTAGTCTCCTTTTTGTTCAATCTGGGTGAAATACTTAGGTGAAAAAGTCAAGATTTAATTGAAGAAAGGCAATTTATTTAACTTTCATTTGGAGAATGTTCTCTAAAACCTCACGTAGAGATTCCAACTATCTCTTAGCATACAACAAGATGCCAGAAGATTTAAAGTTAATATATTTATAAAATTAAAACTTACACACAAACACAATAGCTAATTAAAATATATTTTTCAACAATGGAAAACTGAAATTAAATTATATAGGTATGGTTTAATTTGTTTTAATATAACTTTAGGTATATTATATAAATAATAGAGAGAACTATATGTTGTGTGTATGACTTTAATGAAAATGAAATTTTCTAATTAAAATTCTAAATTAAGAGCTTCAAGTCTCAATTATAAGAGGTATACAATTTTAATCCGAAGGTTCAGAGTATTGTTCACGTATGATAAAAATACAAAGGTTGCTAAATTATCAGAAGGTTGAAACAGAAACAATCTCAGATTGTTGTTTAAACCATAATATTCATTGATCTATACCCAGAATTTCAACTACAGCGATTCAAGATGGCTACACTTCTGGGACAGCCGTCATCCAATGACACTGCCTTATTGAATCTACCAAGAAACAAACCGGCCTGGAAACACTTGGTGAACTGGTTCACAAAGGATACCAAAACAGACTCCTAAACCGCAGAACAGCCCGGGTAGTTAGCGATCTATGGATACCTCCAGAGCCTGGGTTACCTATATGTTACTACTAATCTGTATATCATTTTTAAAATGTTTCACTCTGGTTAGTTTGCAAGTTAAGGAAACTCTTTTTTACACACAAAAAAAAAATAGTTAGACCTTTATTCTAAAAAGAATATATCAATCAATAATAATAATATATGTGATGATTTAAGACCATGAAATTGTTGTAAATAATCCAGATATCTACTACCACATATTTCACCACGTGACTGTATATAACTTGTTATTTACTGCAAATACAAAGCATCAAATAACATCAATCTGGACCGCGTAAGACCCTAATAAAGTATAGCAACTGTACAGATAGAAGGAATGGAGAATAACAGGAGAAAATTAAGGCTAAAACTAATCAGGCCTAAGTGAGAATAAGAAAGTAGGCCTATCGAGCCCAGTCCAATTTTTACGAGGTCGTGGCCCTCCTGGATGATGTAACTCCCCCCCCCCCCCCCTGTTTACGTCAGAAAAGGGCAGTGACCTGCCTGGACCCAGGGAAGCTATAAAAGGAGGCCCCAAGCCTCAGTTAGGCAGTCTTTTGTTTCAGTCTTTGTTTCAGTCCCCAGTCCGCATAGTCCGCTCCTATAGAGGTAATCCTTTCCTGCCTCCTCGTCCCATTCCTTCTTGACGTTCAGACGCTTCTTCGTGGAATCTCTGTTTATTTCACCTTTGGCCCAACTGTGTTGCCTTCCACCACGACTGCACGGTAGAGGTGACATCGAGGTTCGTCTAGCATCAGGTAACACTGGTCCCAGAAGTCCCAAGATATCACAAATATATATATTATATTATACATCATTTAAAAATGAGAATATTTCAGTTCTAATATATATATATTTAATATTTCGAAAGAAATTACGCCTATCTTTGTCGGTGTTTCTGAAAGGTTGCGCTTGGTAAACGCCTGAAGCTTTATTGGAAATTGAAAATGTTTCAGTTTTGGAGAAAATTTCCTTCAGAAAAGGTTAATTTGTTTATTTTAAAGCACGCCAATGGCGTTTGAAGTGTGCTAAGGGAGAGTCAAATAAAACTTTTCAGGGGAACCCCACACTCTTCCTTGCCGAAGATAAGATCAATTTTCCATCGAAATATTGGTAAAAATAAGTAATTGATCACGTATATGAATATTTTAAAATTAAATATGGCATGGCCGTTAATATCCTAAACATCCTTATCATACCTTTTTATAATTTCACTATAAAAGCTATTTAGCCAATAGATAACTTAATAATAAAAAAGCAAAATTAGGCGGGGGAAAGGTTCTGTTACACCTTAAAAAAATGAATTTGCAAATAAACAGTAAAAGATGATAAAAACAAGATATAAATATTTCATTTTTGTTGTTTTTTAATAATATATTTACTTATCGCATTATCAATGTATTTATTTATCCCATTATTAATTTGTTTATTTATCCCATTTTAATTCATTTACTAATCGGATCTAAAATTTGTTTACTAATCGCATTATCCATTTACGAACTTTTATCGCATAATCAATGCATTTATATTAATTGCATTATCATTTCATTTTCTTTTTTATTGCATTTCCAATTAATTTATCACATTAGCATTTCTTTTACTTATCGCATTACAAATATATTTACTTATGGCATTACAAATATATTTACTTATTGCATTATCATTTCTTTTTTTTATTGCATTGCCAATTCATTTATTTATCGCATTATCAATTTATTTATCGCATTATCAATTCGTTTACTTATCATCGCTTTATCAATGTATTTACTTAACACATTATCAATTCATTTATTATCTTTATCAATTTATTTACTTATCCTGTTATCAATTTATTTACTTATCGCATTATCAATGTATGTACTTATCGCATTATCAATGTATTTATTTTATCGCAATTATCAATTATTTTATTTATCGCATTATCAAATCATAAACTCTTATCGCATTATCAATTCATTTACTTATCGCAATATCAACGTATTTACTTAACGCATTATCAATTCATTTATTATCTTTATCAATTTGTTTACATATCGTATTATCAATTTATTTACTTATTGCCTCACCATGCATTTAATTATCGCATTATCAATGTATTTATTTTTGCAATTATCAATCCATTTATTTATCGCATTATCAATGTATTTACTTACAGCATAACATCACAAGATTACATTAAAAAAAAACAAAATTTACATAAGGAGTTCACAATAGTGGCAACACCTATAAATGTGGGAGATAATACAAAAATGTATCAAACTATATCAAGCAAAGTTAAAAAGCTTAGGGACGAAGGAAAAAAATAAAGATTAACAAAATTATAAATGCTAGGAAATCTGTAATAATAAAGACCCCTACAGAATCAGACATGGAATCTCTAAATGATGAGTTAGGCAGGGCAGAGGAACTCGCAAATATCAGCAAAATTTTTATCCCCAAACCAAGAGATCCTACAGTAGTAGTCAAAAATGTTAATAAACTTACAGAAACCGCTAATTTTACTAAAACAATCTGCAGTATGAACCCTGAATTGAACGAAATGGAAAATGATATCCATGTTCTGTTTAGCATGAAATCGAACACGCCCCACCACAACATAGTTCTTAGGGTTTCTCCAAAGGTTTACCAGATACTTAAAAATATGAATAATAAATTATATACTGACTTTGAACGCTGTTTTGTGGAAGATAAGATTCTGGTAAAACAATGTCAGAAATGCCTTCAATTTAATCCCAACCATAAATTGGCCGATTGTACTAACGTCGAGATATGCAAATTATGCGGCGCGCAAGGAATTCATGATTGTTCAAAAATTTGTAATTGTTATAACTGTCTAAAACATCCTAAATTTAGAAACTCGCCGAATCATAGAGCTAATTCCTCGGACTGTCCTCTATACAAAATACAGATAGACAGAATTATCCAACGAACGAGATATCATCCAACCGACAATTAGGCAAATTTCGCAGCTAAGATTATTGTTTATTTAGTTTGAATATCATGCAGGGAAAAGGAATTAAATGTTTACAACAAAATGTAAGAAAAAGTATCTTGGCACTGAATGAGCTTCAAGCTTCTATAAAAGACAACCCACCAGATATCATCCTAATACAGGAACCTTATCTGATTGATGGAGATGTAATTTTCGATTTGGAATCTCAAATAGTGCATTCAACGACAGATGAACAAATTTACACTGCAACGATCTTTATGAATAAGAGTTTAAAATTTAATAAAATCAATAAATTCACAAACTCCTTTTGTACAACCACTTCTTTATTTTCAGCAAAATCAAATACTATTATCGCAAACTTTTATATACATCCACATAGATTTAATGACACTCATCGAAAATTTATCCAAGAGCTTCTGGAGACCTACAATCAACAACCTATTATACTATGTGGTGACTTTAATTCTAGACACCCAGTCTGGTTTGATCCTACAACAAACTCCAATGGTTTCAAATTCCACTCCATCATAGATGAACATAACCTATTTATTCATAATCTTAAGATACCCACCTGCCGAAATTCTAGCTTTATAGATCTTACGATTTCAAACAAAAAATCAATAAGTTTGGTACAAAACTGGAAGACGACTATATTGACGCACATTTCAGATCACGTAGCAATAACCTTTGACATTTATCACAATTTTAACAGGCAAAGGACAGTTCAAAACTCAACATGGAAATTTATAGAAAAATATGCTGATTGGAAAACATTTACCGAAAAAATAGCAATACAAGACGTAGATAATATTATCACCATGATAAACCACGCGTCAAACATCAAAGATATTGACAACATTGTAAAGACTCTCACACAAATAATTAAAGAGGCAGCTTATCTGTCACTAAATGTCAAGACAAGAAGCGGAAATCATAAAACAAATACATACTGGTGGGATGGGAAGCTGGAGAAAATGAAAAACGATTTCCACTATATTAGAAATTTGTATTACCGACATGGAAAGGTCCTTGAAAAGACCTATAAATCAATGAGAAATAAATATTTAAATAAAAGTAAAAAGGCAAAAAGAGCGAGTTGGAGAATTTTTATAGAAGAAAGTCATTCAAATAACTCATTTGGTAATGCTTACAGGATATTCAAGTCATTGAGATCGAAAAATAGAAATTTAGGATTACCACTAATAGATAATTTACCAGATCATTTAAAGACCGACAAAATAAAAAGTTTAATGAACGATCTATTTCAGGATGATATTGGAGGTTTGGATAAAGATGATCATATTTTGATTAGAAATTATACGCCTAAATATAAAAATAAAAGTAGTGTTTATATCGAATCTAAGGAAATAGAGGAAACAATTTTAAAAACAAATATTAAAAAAAGCACCGGGCCCTGATTACATTAGTAACAATATGATTAGACAGGCTAAAATAAAAATAATCCCAATTCTGCATAAATTATTCAATAAATGTATAGAAATGGGATATTATCCGGATGAATGGAAAAAATCATTCTTAAAAATAATTCCAAAACCAGGCAAAACGAATTATGAAATAAATAAAAGTTATAGACCTATATCATTGACATCTAATCTATCTAAAACATTTGAGAATATAATAAAAAATAAATTAAGTAACTATTATTTAGAGAATAATTTAATGAGCTCAAGGCAGCATGGATTTATGAAATCTAGATCAACAATTACTGGAATGGATATAATTATAGAAACTATATTGAAACATAAACAAAAAGAATTGACTCCTTGATAGCTATAGATATTGCGGGTGCATTCGACAATGCATGGTGGCCTGCTATTATAAAAAGAATGGATAATGATGATGTTCCTTCAGATTTAATACGGATCATAAAATCTTATTTGAATAATGAAAGGGAGGTGAAATTTACATACGAATCAGAAACTTTTTATAAGAAACTAACTAAAGGATGTCCACAGGGTGGACCTTTATCTCCGCTTCTATGGAATATTTTGCTAAATGATTTGTTGATAAATTTTGATTCAATGAATGCAGATATTATATGTTATGCAGACGACGTTACAATAATTTGCTGGAATAAGACTATTGAAGGACTAAAAACCGCAAGTGAATACACCTTAAATTATGTGATCCAATGGTGTAATAGAAATAAATTAACGATCAGTACAGAGAAGACTAATATGCTATACCTACATAACAGACAAAAAATACCTATTAAGGTTAATAACAATATAATAATGCCGGTCAAGCAAGTAAAAATTCTGGGAATGAAATTTTCTAATCACAAATGGAAAAACAAAGTTAACTTTACACCGCATGTTAATGATATTCTGTGTAAGGCAGGACGTATGAAAAATTTATTATGTTCACTAAGTGGCAATATGTGGGGTTTAGACACTCAAAAGAGGTTAACTTTATTCAAAACAATCATTAGGCCGGTACTTACATACGGTTCTGAAATTTGGTTCAAATATTTAAACAATCGTTGCAAACAAAAACTGAACTCCATGCAGTACCAGATCATTTTATGGGCAGTTAGAGCATACAAAACCACTTCATCAATCTGTGTGCATAGCTTGGCAAAAATTCCACTCCTAACAGACTATATAGAATCCAGAATAATCAAATTTGATCTAGCTCAACTGTCCATTGAAGATCTAATTACTTACGAACCCCATGCTCCAAGTATAGTCAAATATTTCTTACACGCAAAAATGAATGAAATTTTTGAGAACACTAATGAAATTTTTAGAAGCTTTTTCGTATTAGGAATTCCAAGATTTTTCCGTCCAAATTTTTATAATATCCAATTCATTACAGATCATGGCAATTTTGGGAAATTTTTGGCAACTATCGGCGCCGTGAAGGAACCAGGATGCTTCTGCGGAGGTGAAATTCAAGACGCGAGACATCTACTTCTGGAGTGCCCAATTTTCCGGGATTTTAGGGAAAATAGATTTGGTCGTATTGGACAGCTTGATGAATTTGTAGACAAAAAAGAAAAGTATAAAAATTTTGATCAATTTTGTAAATACATATACAACTTTCTCTTGAATTGGAAAAAAGAGAAGGAATCTTAGAAAAAAAAAAAGAACTGCGATGCTTGCTCTGTGTGTTTTGCTTTGTTGTTTGTTTTCTCTTTGGACAATTTTCTTTGGTTGATTTATGTAAAATAATGAATTGAACAGGATTGAATATAGCCGAATTGCTGTAATGCAAGTGAAATGTATTGACGCAAATATCCCTGAGTTTGGGATATCGCGTTTCATGATGTTAATAAAGTTAATAATTACCAATGTATGTACTTATCGAATTATAAAATTATTTTATGGCATTATCCATGCAATTATTTATCGCCGTCTCAACCTCTCTCTATCGAAGTGTTTATTATCTCACCTCTCGATATTGAAAAAAAGTATCTTCAAAAATACTTTCAATTTTTTTAAACCTGTTTTCCATCCAGTGTTCAATTGTGAATACATAAAATGTTTTCTTTGGGACCTATTGAATATTATTTAAATAAATAGAGAAGTTTATTTTAGTAAGAATTACCTGAGAAAAATATCGACGTGGAAAAGAAACTATTTTTAAAACTGACCTATAAATTATTCTTCAATATCTTTTTGTAAACCAAAAAGGAAAAACCTCAATGAAATGTGAAATAAATGATAAACTCAAAGAAAGAAAAACGCAATTACTTCCATTTCAACATTTTAGAACTAATAATAACGATATTTTCTTATATGAATAATGATTCTTATAATTATATTTATAATTTTCAAATCAATTCAGCATTGTTTGGCCGTACAGCTACTAAAATTGGAACGATAGAAAGAATATCAACATGGCCCCTACACAAGGATGACACATAAAATCGTGAAGCGTTCATTCTAGCCTAATTATGTATTTTCATTTATTTTTATGCTACATAAATAAAAACAAAGCAATATAATATTATAGGAGTATATCAAACATAATTAAAAGTCCAATTTTCTAAGTTAGGTGGATATATTTACAAAAAAAAAAAACATCTAGCTAAATACAACACTTTATAAAACTTTTTAGTAATTGAGTTTCCTCATACAAAAAAAAAATCACGAAAGTTAATCAATTTTCTACTCTTTCTAGCACATGCTTTTTATATACTGAGGCATAAAGGAAAAAAACTGAAATTTTAAAAAACACTCTCCAAATTTCTTCGAATACATTTTCGTTAAAGTTAATATTAAAGGAATAATATACGGGTGAAAAATTAAGTTTCGAAAATAACCCGATTTAATAACTGTAAGGTTGGCTAGAGTGAGCGGGTGTGTTAGGAAAAAGCTCAAATTGTTTTTGTATTTTTGGGTCAGTTTTAATATCGGGCGGATTTATGATCTAGGGATGGTTGAGATATGGACTGACAGATTTTGAATATTTATTTTAGCTCAGAGTAAATATTCTGAGGGAGAGCGTTCTACCAAATTTAATATTGAAACGATATTAAGGGATAAATGTGTCCAAATCCGTGCGGCAACTATTTATGTACATTGATGCAGGGGACATTTATTCCTTTCTGATCGCCTCTTACTTACCCCTGAATATATAAAATAGAATGAATTTACGGAGGAGAGTCTGCATAAAATTTAATCATAAATAATAAAAGAAACATGCTTTTTGAAAACTATAATACATAAATTTAAACATTTTATTCTAGAATATTCTATTTTAAAAATTGTAAGGAATGTTTTTTTTTTAGGGAGAGAGGAAATAAATTGATAGATAATTATGCAATATCGCTGCTGTGTGTATACATTCAATTAATTATATATTTAAAGATGATAAATATAGTATATGCGGATTTTTTGCAAGAATATATCATATAATAAAACTTCAGTAGTATATTGCATTATTTTTACTTAAAAAAATTCTTTATCTTCATTGACGGTTTGCTAAATATTACCACACACATATCCCAGCATATAGATTGAATATACGAGGGCCATCCAATAAATAAGTTTCCCTTTTTTTTCTGCGAACGAAACGTTGTAAAAATTAGTTAGTAATGTAAAAAATGGTCACTAGGATGCGTTGGAAGCGCGTGACCTTCAAAATCACGCTACTCGTAAGCGCAAGTCCGTAGCGCTTCAGTTTCCATGGAGCTACCACTGGTGAACGTGTCCACTTGCAAACTCCGTTCTGTAATTCGTTTTTTTCACGGCGAAAAATGAAACTGCGCTCAATATTCATCGCAATTTAGTATCAGTGTAAGTGAAGGATGTATAGGCATCCAAATGGTTCGCCGATGGCGTTCATGGTTCTTGGAAGGACGGCAAAACGTGCATGATGACGAGCGAAGCGGCAGGCCCGTTACTGCTACGGACAATGCAGCCGTTGCTACTGTTCGGAATGTGATGGAAGCAGATCGCCGCGTCACCATTGACGAAATAATGATTCGAATGCCTCCTGGAATCAAAATTGGACGCTCTTTGATTGGAACAATCATGTCAGATGTTTTGAATTTTCGCAAAGTCTGCGCAAGATGGGTCCCGCGTTTGCTCTCGGAAAATCACAAGCAACAACGGATGGAGGCAGCCCGAGCTTTCCTGGAAATGAATCGAAGAGATGGAAATCAACTGTTTTTCCGTATTGTCACTGGAGATGAAAGCTGGGTGCATCATTCAACTTCAGAAACAAAACGACAAACCATGGTGTGGAAGAAGCCTGAGGAAAGTGCACCAAAAAAGGCGAAGGTCACAATCTCTGCAGGCAAAGTTATGGCTATCGTCTTTTGGGACTGTAAGGGTGTTTTATTGGTTGACTACCTGCCTCCAAACATTACGGCTAACGCTGCGAGGTACTGCGAAGACCTCACTAAACTTAGAGCTGCAATAAAACGGAAAAGTCCTTGTCTTTTGTCTCGGAAGGTGTTACTCGCCCATGACAATGCTCGCCCTCACGCAGCTCGAACGACCCAAACGTTGCTGGAAAAATTCAAATGGGAAATTTTCACACATCCACCTTATTATCCGGATCTTTCCCCAAGCGACTTCCATCTTTTTCCAGCACTCAAGTTGCACCTTGGAGGCAAGCACTTTGCGATGGTTGATGACGAAGTGCAGGCGGAGGCGAACCACTGGCTACGAAGACAGGACACGGCTTGGTACAACAGTGGTATCAAAAAAATGCTACAACGGTACCAAAAATGTTTGGACAGAAATGGTTATTATGTAGAGAAGTAGTCTATAAGTTGTATAATGAAAATAAAATAACTGCATAATTGTAAATAATGTTGTTTATTTGTTAAAAAATAGGGAAACTTATTTATTGGATGGCCCTCGTAATAAAAGATCTAGAAAGGCAAAAAACATTCAAACTGAAGCCGCATAAGAGAATAACGGTCGTTTTGACCATCGGAAATAAATAAATGAACTTACAGTAGAAGTAGTTGATCACTCCTACCTATCATGTTATGGGACGTAAGGGCGTCATTTGCCTAACTAGTGCTAGCACTAAAACATCCTATAGTTAAATTATATGTATTATAGGAGTTGGTTTATACAAAATGTAATGCCTTGACAAAGGTTGGCATTCAGCCAACAGAATTATTGGCAAATAAATATTTTCATTCAATCCATTGATAGATTAAACTATCGGAAACCGCTGGGAGGGTTCACCACTGATGAGCCAAGTCTTCCCATTATTTTATCATGCAGTAAACTTAGTATAAAATGGTTTTATTTAAAAAACTCACACGTCAAAAATAGTTTCAATTTCTCATAATAAATTATATTGCCCACATTTTATTTTATGGGACCTAATGGCATCCGTCAATTGTCTAAAAATTCCTTGTCTTAATAAATTCTTGTCAATTCATAATTTTAGAGGACGTTAGTGCGCCATTTGCCTAGAAATTTCTAGTCTTAATATATTATTGTGTCACTCATTATTTATAAGACCTATAAGGGCGTAAATTTCCTATAAATTCTTAGTCTTGATTAATTGTTGTTAAAATTGGTAACATATAATCGCATTGCCAGTAAATCCATTTGTTACAAATTTTATCGAAAGATGGCAATTTAATTTATGAATTTAATTTCCCTATGCCTATTCCTAATATTTATTAATGATTTGATTAAAATATTTGATGACTCGGGGTTGTCAGGAAGATACTTACCCAATTTCGGAAACATACACCTCCTCCTATATGCCGACGATATTGTTTTGATCGGTGATTCTAAAATATAAACCTTCAATTGAAAATAAATATACTGAAAACCTATTTAGAAACTAACTTACTAACTCTGAATGAAAACAAGTCAAGAATAATGGTTTTCCGTAATGGAGGAAAGGTGGCGCGTTCAGAAAGATGGTATTGGGGTCAAAGTCCTTTAAGTGTTACATCAAAATATATGTACCTGGGCTACCCGCTCACCCCTTCGATTTCTTTCACTCAAGTTGCCTTTAATTATAGAGGCAGGACCATGGCCGCGGTGGGTGTTGTGGGGAAGATTATTCTGAGGTCCAAGCTCAAATCCTTCCATGCAAGTATGAGATTGTTGGATTCTATGATCTTGACAGTCCTACTCTATGCGGCTCCAATCTGGGCACATGATCAAGCCTTAATCATAGATAGAATCCAAGATACCTTTCTCGGACGTTTTTTGTGCCTTCCAAGCTATACTCCGGGCTATATTTTGAGGGCCGAAACAGGAAGAAACTCTCTTGATATCACAGTGAAAAAACAAACTTTAAAATTCTGGACTAGAATTCTGAAAATGGACGGCAGCAGGCTACCTTCAATTTGTCTGGCACATTTGTGGAACATTTCAATTTATTCAAAACAGAATATCGGACTGGTAAAAAGTATAACAGCGCAACTCAATACCACCGGTTTCTCATGGCTTGTTGGATGTACACACTTCAATATTCTACAAAGATACATCCCCCTAATTATTAGAACGGCAACCGATCAGTCTTTGCAGATGGATTATGTAAGAATAAGAAAATCAGTACTCTACTCTCACTATAAATACTTTCATTCATCACCTACAATGGAACGCTATCTGAATGACAATATCCCCCTATCCTTAAAGAGAATCATTGCACAAGTAAGAACCTTTTTGTAGTATAGAAAATTAATCATGTTTCACTATTGAAAACTAGGACCATAAAATGCACCTTATGCAACGGTGAATTTAGTCTCGATTTTCCACACTACATGTTCTACTGCACGGCAAGGGAAGAAGAAAGAGAAATTCTTCGTCAAGAGACCGGCTATAATAGCAATTCGCCTTATGTTTTAATGGCAAAAGTCGTAAAATCCAGACCCTTTGCATTTGCTTTTTATAAATACTGGAAATCAGCTCAATAAAAATATTTAGCACAGACACCGGTTCCAACTCGATAATTGGTCGAGGTCAATACCCAATATTTGTATATAACTATGATGTTAATATCTGTTATTTATTTATTTTGTCCTACCGGGAGAATCCTGTATGGCACGTGTGCCCAATAAAGGCTTTTGTTGTTGTTGTTGTATGAGTTTAATTTACTAATAAATTATTGTGTCTACTCATTATTTTATAAAACCTAAGTGCGTAATTTGCCTTGAAATTCCTAATCTTAAAATATTATTTTGTCTATTCATTATTTTATAAAATTTAAGTGCGTAATTTTCCTATAAATTCTTAATCTTAATAAATTATTGTCTACACATTATTTTATGAGACCTTAGTACATAATTTGCCTATAAAATTCTAGTACTAATAAATTCTTGTTTTTACACATTTTATTTTATAAGACCTAAGTACGATAATTGCCTAGAAATTCTAGTACTAATAAATTCTTGTGGCTACACATTATTCTATGAGACCTAAGTGCGTCATTTGCCTAGAATTTTCTAGTAATAATAAATTCTTGTATGTACACATCATTTTTAAGACGTCATTTGCCTAGGTAGTTCTAGGCCCTTTGAATGTGGTTAAATAAATTCTCTTCTATTCATCATTATCATGTCCTACACATGTTTGGACACGGCAACAACAACAACATGTCCTACACCATGTATACTTAAAATATATACAACCACTATTATTGTTCCTATTTTATTATTGAATATATGAAAGTTATGAAATTTTTTCAACCTATTTGTGAGTCGAACTGTGAATTTATAAGCGGCCAATAATCCTGTTGAAAGTAGCTATGTGTAAAGATATCGAACATAAACAATTCCGTACAATTCCACATCATAGAGAGCCACAATAGATTATTCCAACATTCAACCATTGGCGCCAAAAATGCATTCGATTCGCATTCAATTTGCTAGTTCAGGATCCAATTTTCTGCGTCAATTAACCGAAAGGTTTCCCAAAGTGAGGATTTAAAGTGGGAAGGAGTGTGTTGGCAGGGGTAAGGGGAGATCAACTCGACCAACTTGGCCAATTCACACTTCCATTTCCCGGTTACAAAATTTATTGTAATTTTTAGACGATTCATGTTGCCTATTTCATATTCCAAGAAATATAATATTCTGTAAAACACAGCTCTCTCTCGTGAGAGTCCATGAATTCTACTGGTTTCTCCTGGAGCTGGACTCTCATCAGAGGTTGAGTTAGTTCAAATCGTCGTCGATTTCACATAGGTGGTTGCACAAAGAGGTTGGGCGCGATTTGTATACGAGGTTTTCTGTAGTATCAAAAAAACATTAAAATGTATATTAGGGATGGTTTTATATATATTTTAATGATATTATCCTGTATATATAGCCTGTAAAGTATAAAACTATTTTAGAGGCGTATTATTCTTTTTAAAATAAAACAATTTCTACTGTCCTTACTGCGATGAAAAAATTAAAGGGAGGGCCTGGCTCATCAGTGGTGAACCCTCCCAGCGGTTTCGCCAGTTTAATCTACCATACCGCTGTTATATTGCATTTTTGGAACTTCCTTTTATAGGTGACCGTTGTAAGAATCTTGGAATGGGTATTTTAGAAGAACTATGGACATAAGCTTTTAGGACAGCAGAATTAAATATAATTATAAATATATAATATGCTTCGAGCAATCGCTCTTCCGCAAATATCAAATTGTGTCTTTTATTAGAACTATAATGTTACGATGTACTAGAGCGCCATCTGTTATCAAATTATAAAACTATTTTAGAGGCGTATTATTCTTTTTAAAATAAAACAATTTCTACTGTCCTTACTGCGATGAAAAAATTAAAGGGAGGGCCTGGCTAATATATATATATATATATATAATAATAATAATAAATAGTTTTATAATTTGATAACAGATGGCGCTCTAGTACATCGTAACATTATAGTTCTAATAAAAGACACAATTTGATATTTGCGGAAGAGCGATTGCTCGAAGCATATTATATATTTATAATTATATTTAATTCTGCTGTCCTAAAAGCTTATGTCCATAGTTCTTCTAAAATACCCATTCCAAGATTCTTACAACGGTCACCTATAAAAGGAAGTTCCAAAAATGCAATATAACAGCGGTATGGTAGATTAAACTGGCGAAACCGCTGGGAGGGTTCACCACTGATGAGCCAGGCCCTCCCTTTAATTTTTTCATCGCAGTAAGGACAGTAGAAATTGTTTTATTTTAAAAAGAATAATACGCCTCTAAAATAGTTTTATAATTTGATAACAGATGGCGCTCTAGTACATCATAGCCTGTAAAGATTCGAATATAGATTTCAGGTGGACCGTGCACTTAAAGAGTGGTAGAACTTCGAACGAGTTCATGATATTTAGAAATTTGATTTTTTCTCCGTCAGGAATAATACCTTTCAAAATTATCAGAGAATTAAATATGAAGTATATTCTCATTACAGAAGCAATAAGGACCTACATCCAAGTTAGTAAGGTCCACTGGTGAGATATTTGGCTTGAACATAGAGGAAAGGAAAAGTATCAGGAAACACAAAAAATCATCAGATAATTACTTGGAAATATCTGATCTTTATACTTTCTAATTATAAGAGATGGGTAGAGAATATATTCACATAAAATATTGGTAGATCATCAATTAAGGATGTAAGGACAAGAGAGAAATTATCATAAGGAAATACACCAAAAATACTCCAACTTCACAGCTGGATCTGATTATCGCCCTCAAGCAGCGAGCAAGGAATGACTGTCCTGGTATCAACGGATAAAACAGAAGATATCAAAATTCTAATATTTTAACAGAGTCATGAGAAACCTCCCAAAACATGGTTAAACTCGGTATCTCCTGGAGGTGGTCTAACAGAAAAGACTCTGTTTTGATTGAAATACTTCTATATAATAGACTCATTCTGGAATCACTAATATCAAATAATAATAGCAATATAAACCGAAGAATCTATATACCCCAGCAATATCAACACACATCACGAAGATAAATCCATAGTTTATACGAATAAAATAAAAATAAAACGATAAGAGGAGCTTCTTTTATAAATTTTAATGCGCAAGCTTTCGGACCTAACGTCCTTCTACAGGCATGGATAGTGGTAACACTAACGAGTATAACCTAACATTGAGCCATAATAAAGAGGACAATATTTACATAAATATATCTGTAGAAACTTAAAAGGAATAAAATAAATTTATGACTTAGAATTTGCATGTATGAGATTGGAGAACTAAAAGAAAAAGAAAAAAAAATAAAATTTGAACTGAAAATATAGAATTAAAATTAACAATGCAAATTTTTTTTTTTACATATGACGTATAATATACTACGGTATAATCTAAAAAATTAAATATAGAGATAAAATATATACAACTTAGCTATCAATAAAATTGGGCTAGACACCAAAATACAGGAGAACAGGGGGTCCCACCTACATGTGTTTAAAATGGAACAGAATATGATTATTTGTAAAGAACTTGGTATATGTCTGGAATATCTATTTTTCTATTAATGCTGTTGATTTGGTTGGATATGATTGATTCTAAATAAAGTCTATTGTATTTATTGTGTATATTACGGTATAAGATTTTTGGTTGATCTAAATTAAACTGATGACCTGTTTGTGCTATGTGTTGATATATTAATGATTTAGGGTTTTTATTATGGATATTGCGTTTGTGCTCGGTTAGTCTAATGTATGTCGTCCTGCCTGTCTCACCCACATATGTGGATGAGCAATCTTGGCATGAGACGACATATACTGCTCCTGTAGAATGTATGGGAAGGTTAGGATTGTCATCTTTGGTGATTGGATGTCTTAATATGGTGGCTAAACATGGAGAACTATTGTAGTATACTTCAATGCCAAAAAGACGGAGGAATCTGGATATTGCAAGTGATGAAGTAGAAGATGGTAGGAAACAGGAAGTTCTGTGTATAGTGGTGGATTTTGAGGCAGATGGATCATAGAAATGGCTATAAATAAAGGATCTAGGATAACCTGCTTTAATTAAAATGGAAATTATTCTGGCTTTTTCTATTGTTTTAAATATGGTTAGGGAACAATGAGTGAATATTCTCTTTGATAATGTCCTGACTGTATTAATTTTATATGCAATCGGACTATTAGAGGAGAAATGGGTATACTGCGGTGGAATGGTCTTCTTATAGTATACAGTACAGTGGAACTTGTTTGGAGTACGAATAATTAAAATATCCAAAAATGGTAAAACATAATTTTGTTCTGCTTCGTATGTGAATTTTATATGAGAGTTAAAACTGTGTAGGGTGCTTTGAATAAGATCTAAACTATCAGATTTGATGATACAAAATATATCATCCACATATCTCCTCCAATAGTATACGAGGTGTGTTCAAAAAGTATCGCGACCTTTGAATTTTCGCGGGTTACGTATATTCGAATTTCGATCTTTTTGTGGCTTTATGTTGGTACTCATGTCTCTCACTTATGCCGACAAGCTCGGCCATTTTGAATGTTCACTTAATTGTTGACAGCTGCTTTGCTTGCAGGTGTTTTGGATCGTCTTCGATTTTTACCTATTAAAAAAATGGATCAAAGAACCTGTATCAAATTTTGTGTGAAAAATGAAATTAAGTGCGCGGATGCATTCCGAATGTTGACTGTGGAATACCGAGAAGCTACCTTGGACCGAAGGAACGTTTATCGGTGGTACAAAATGTTCTCAGAAGGCCGAGAAGATGTGAGCGACGAAGAGCGTGCCGGACGCCCGAGCACTTCAACAACAGACGAAAAAATTAATGAAGTGGAGAAAATGATATTGGCCAATCGTCGAATCACCGTTAGAGAAGTTGCTGAGGACCTAAACATATCGATTGGCTCGTGCCATTCGATTTTTATCAATGATTTGGGCATGAGACGGGTCGCCGCGAAATTCGTACCAAAATTGCTCAATTGCGACCAAAAACAGCATCGCATGAACGTTGCTAATGAGATGTTAGACTCTGTCCGCGACGACCCAAATTTGCTTCAGAGGGTCATAACTGGTGACGAAGCGTGGGTTTATGGTTATGGCGTGGAAACCAAAGCTCAATCATCTCAATGGAAGCTGCTGCACGAACCAAGACCGAAAAAAGCCCGCCAAGTTCGGTCGAATGTGAAAGTTTTGCTGACAGTTTTCTTCGATTGCAGGGGCGTGGTGCATCATGAGTTCTTGCCACAGGGTAGAACCGTCAATAAGAATTATTACCTGCAAGTTATGCGCAATTTGCGCGAAGTAATCCGCCAGAAACGCCCGAAATTGTGGAAGAACAAAAATTAGCTTTTGCACCACGATAACGCCCCTGCTCACACATCGTTGCTTGTGCGCGACATTTTGGCCAAAAACAACACACTAATGATGCCGCAGCCACCGTATTCCCCAGATCTGGCCCCCTGTTACTTTTTCTTGTTCCCTAAACTGAAGAGGCTCATGAAAGGACGACGTTACGCTACGCTTGAAGAGATAAAGACGGCATCGAAGGAGGAGCTGAAAAAGATTTTTAAAAAATGATTTTTTGAAATGCTTCGAAGATTGG
The DNA here is from genome assembly GCA_030710605.1 of Cordylochernes scorpioides. Lineage (NCBI taxonomy): Eukaryota > Metazoa > Arthropoda > Arachnida > Pseudoscorpiones > Chernetidae > Cordylochernes > Cordylochernes scorpioides. The sequence continues at coordinate 74,687,321 of CP092867.1, forward strand.
AAAAACCGTTGGCACAAGTGTATAATATCTCATGGGGATTACTTTGAAGGGGACAAAATAGGTTTTCATGAATAAATAAATAATTTTTGAAAAAACACAAAGATCGCGATACTTTTTGAACACACCTCGTATATCTGAGGGAAGGGTAAGGTTAATCCATCTGTCCAAAAAACCCAAGACTATTTCTGAAATGATTGAAGAGAGTGGGCTACCCATAGGGGTTCCTCTAATTTGACTGTAATATTGATTTTGAAATGTAAAAGTACCCATGGATAAACAAAGTTTGGTAAGATGTAATATAATGTCTATGGTTTGGTTATCTGTACCTGCTGTGCTAATAAAGGAGTGTAGACTATATATGTAATAAGGGAATGGGGGTAATGACAAATATAGAGAAGTGATATCAAAGGAGGCCATGATGTGCTGTGGTGGAGGTGGTAATGATGAAATATCTTCTATGAAATTAGGGGGGTTTGTTATACTATATATGTTTGGATTACTATTTCTAATGGTGGATGAGATACTTACCAGAAATTTAGCTACTGGGAATGCCGGAGATAAATGATAGGTAATTATAGGTCTGAGCGGGACCCCTGGCTTGTGTATCTTGGGAGAGCCATATATGTATGCATTCTTATCTAAGGAGCTGGTAAATTGGGTAAACTGGTCGGCAGTGATAAAATTAGAGTTTTTCATATTTCTAAGGGATTTTTTAAAAGATTTTATCAGAATGTTTTTTTCTTTCTCAGGGATGGGCTTAAAGGTGTCTTCATCTGTAAGTATCTCCAACAACTTCTTTGCACAGCAGGTACAGATAACCAAACCATAGACACTTTATTACAGCTTACCAAACTTTGTTTATCCATGGGTACTTTTAGATTTCAAAAACAATATTACAGTCAAATTAGAGGAACCCCTATGGGTAGCCCACTCTCTACAATCATTTCAGAAATAGTCTTGGGTTTTTTGGACAGATGGATTACCATTACCCTTCCCTCAGATATATACTATTGGAGGAGATATGTGGATGATATCTTTTGTATCATCAAATCTGATAGTTTACATCTTATTCAAAGCACCCTACACAGTTTTAACTCCCATATAAAATTCACATACGAAGCAGAACAAAATTAGGTTTTACTATTTTTGGATATTTTAATTATTTAAAAGAGTTTCTGCCAATATGTAAATTTAGCGGGACCAACATATGTAAATTTTGACTTTTGTATTTGTGTTCACCTTGATTATTTTTTTCGGTGCCCATTCTTTATTCTCAACATTAATTTCATTTATATTTACATGTCCATTCCTTGTTTTCACATTTGCCTTTTGTACATAAACTTTGTCCCAACTTCTTGCTTTTCACAAATGCCTTTTTTATAATCATCAAATGTTTCCACCTATCTTTTACTAATGTAATTTTCATATTGTTTTCAATGTTATTCATCATTTTTTTTTTCATTTATGTACTTTTGTAAATATCATGCATTTTTCTTATTTGTAATAATGTCATTTTCTCATGTTTTCCCCAATCTATTGGCTCACAACAAGCCAATATGATCAAGGGATATCATCCTTTTATTTCTAGCTTTTAATAATCATGCATTTTATTTTCTTTCTTCATTCTTATAATGTGTCAATTTTCTCATTTATCTTCCCTAACTATTGGTTCACCATAAGCCAATACGATGATGGAACACCAATTTTTTTTTCTCTTTGCCACATTTTCACTCTTTATCTGCCAACATTTTTATAATTATTGCACATATTATTTTTCTCATGTCTTTTCCAATCCATTGGCTCAAGGCAGGCCAATATGATCATGGAATATCACCTCTCACTTTATTCTCTTCATCATCATTTTATCTTTTTTTTTTTAACTATATTTTTGTTCACTTTTCTCTCTACCCATATTATTCTCTTCACAGGGGGGAAATGTTATATAGAGGTATTTAAAATTTTATATTAAAATATTATTTTATTTAAAAATATATTTCATAGATACAAATATTCTGTTAAATCGACCGCCAAAGGTCACGCTTTGCATATAAAAACTCATTGTTGTTTTACCCCGTTGGTCGGCTCAAAACTTGTACATTATGTAAATAATCTTTTGTTTTCTTTGTTCTATTCGCCTTAAGCCAGGCGGTACTTTTATAAAATTATGTTTTTCATATGTATTTCTCAGCTCAATAAAGAAATCTCTGATCAAGACATTATACCAATACCATTACCAATACCAATACTGCATCACCAATACCATTTAGTCCTAAAAAGAACCAGCAAATAACTAACATAGTATAATCCTCAAGATAATTAAATACAAGCAGAAAATTATCTTTTTTTATATAAGATATATTTAAAGTACTTCTCAGAGAATTTTAAAAACTTTTTTCATGTGTAAATATGTAAATATACCTCCTACACCTCTATATATATTGTAGGAATTCACGAAACAATTGGCCTGATGATGAGCTAACGCTTGAAAACTTGCCATTATTATTTAATAAAGAAACCTTTTGCAATTTATTTCGATTGATTTATATCGTTTAGACTTCTCATTACTTGGCTTGATATAATAGTCTCCCATTGAAAACGACTCCAGGAGAGACTAGGTTTAGTTAAAATTGTATTCGGTCTCTTATAAAATACCCTACTGTATAAGGGTGTGATCTTACAGTAGGTAGTAAAATTCTTTAACTATGGACATCATTATATATACCATGCCAAGATTATCAGGAATATAAAATAAAAGGATTTAAAAGCGCGAATGTTTCTTTTATACATAAAACGAACTTCTACTGTCCTTACTGCGATGAAAAAATATATTGGGAGGGCTTGGCTCATCAGTGGTGAACCCTCCCAGCGGTTTCGCCAATTTAATCCACCAGACCGCTTCTCAGAGCTCTATTACTGTATTGGATCTTTCTGCTTTTATATGCTACACTGAAGGATGGAATCTTAGAAATGGTTTTCAAGTAAACTATGGACATAAGCTTATAGGACAGTAGAATTACATTCAAATATTTGCTTCGAGCAATGCTCTTCAGCAAACTATAAAGACAAGGCCAGTTAGGAATAAATTAACACAAAGCAATAACGCGCCATCTATATATATAAAAGCCAAGCCCTCCCAATATATTTTTCATCGCAGTAAGGGCAGTAGAAGTTCGTTTTATGTATAAAAGAAACATTCGCGCTTTTAAATCCTTTTATTATATATATATAGATGGCGCGTTATTGCTTTGTATTATCAGGAATGGACAACTAATAATTTGAATGCGACGCTATCCTGATATGTGGATTACCTACCTTCTATTCCAATATATTTTTTGGTGTAGTCTAGGCTTTAAGAACCAATTTAGAATCGTGGTTAAATGTATAGCGATATAATGTAGGCTCCATTCAACGTTCTAACCTTGGCGAAATATGCCGCGACTGTGTCGAAGAATTCAATTAAGCTGGAGGGAGATAGATATAAAAGGGCAGAAATATAAAATATCGACCCCAGTTTATACCGCCCGGTCGGGTAAATAAAGCCGACCAATAAAAAGCAGGCGAGGCCCCAGATTACAATAAAAACTTCTCCAACTCTCTTTAAACTTGTAGAGTGAAAAAGCTCCTAAATTATTCCCCGGCAAATCTTGTGGGAAATCTAAGAACGGCGCTAATTCCAGCTTTGACAAATTGCCCTCGATGTTCAACCCTGCACTATTTCTCTTGGAAACTTGGGCTCGCAACTTGATGATTCAAACACACTTTTAAAGTGTTTGTTGTAATAATGCTTACAAGGTGGAATATATCAAGTTTAATATTTTTCATTTAAACATAAATAAAAACATTTTCATAAAACTATCGATAATTTTTTATACTCATCATTGGAATGAAGTGCTTTTTCAAAAAATATAGTGTGACCTAGAAAATTAGAAAAGACAAACTTCGGGATGACAGGGAAATTTATTTGAGGCAAGAATAAATTAAAATGTATAAAATACATGAAAATCCATGAGGGAAGTTTACAAAGTAGCGAAATATATCAGAATTTATAATCTGCTCACCTAAAATAAATACTTTGCTACATAGCCCCTTCCCTATTTGGATTGTGACCCACAGCTTGCAAATTATTGTAGTTACTGAAATGGATCTGACGTGTTTCTGCAAAGCATTCCCTCGGAGTCTTGGAAGTTTGTCTATAATACCTTTTTCTTTGGGCGTTAAGAGCGGCTTTGTCGTCATATCGTCAACAGGGATATCGTCATCTTGGAGAGAAGGATTGGCTTTGACACGGCGATGGATTCCTGGAGTCAGTTTCGGAAAATATAGATCATGGCCTCAAGGTCTTCTTGACTATCTTCAGTTTGTTTTTCCTAAATTACGCAGCATCTCTACCAAAGCTGGTATTGTGGCTTTGTCACCAAACTATTCCGCTAGATTGCAGAGACGATCGATATATCAGTGATGGTTTTACGTCTATTTAAAGGTTACCTTTATATGCTGAAATTTGCCGTAAAAAATATTTATACTCCTGGTGTATAGACCACGGTCTAAGCAACCCACTATCTACCATCGGTGTAAATAAATATAGCTAACAGCTGTCACTGTAGAATCGTTTCTTATGATTAAGACAGTGCACTGCCCGACGAAATATTGAAATACAAAAATACGTATCCGCCTCTTTCAATTGAATGCCTACCCCTTATTGAATGTTTTTTTTTTTTTTTGAAGGAGGTAGAGGAAATTTTGTTCACACTTGGTTAACTCGTGTGTATTCAATAAAGGTCACTGTGTATCAAATATCTTTCAGAGATATTGTCTGAATCCAGATATGCATGCTAAAAGGTATAACTTATGTTTTGTCCACGAGTGTGTGTATATATATTCTATATATATTTTATTATACATTATATATAGTAAAAAAATGACGAATGAATTTTTATTTATTATTTTAATTCCTATATTTCAAGTATTAAGGCTTTGAGAGATATGCAGGGTGCATGCGTAATAAACTGAACGATTTTTCCAGGCCTTCATGTGTCAGTGCTTCATCAAGCCAATGTTTCGTACACTTAATATAAACATAAGAAATACTATGAACTAAAATACTGTGAACTATTTGGCTAATTCTGTAATAATTAAAAAATTAACGATTATTTGATATTTATTCCGACAGATGGCTCAAGCCATCAAAATTTTTAGTTACACGATTAAGAGATGCATTTTTCTTAATTTATACACCCAATTCCAGTACATTTCACATTTGTACAATTTTTTCACACTGTTTGGCTTACGCGCGCACTTCTGGCCTTAAATGCCCGTTTCATGATTTTTCAAGATGCCTGAAAGATCTTTTTTTTTTTTTTCACCTTTGAGGTAGAGCTTGCACAACGCTGTTGAGGGTCAACAGCCCTTCGCGTACATGGATAGCTTTTCTTAATTATTCAAGAATGGGTATTCGACCAATTCTGGAATAAATAAAAATAACGATTATTTGATATTTATTCCGACAGATCAGCAAGTTTTAGTTGTAAGATCAGGAGATGCCTTTTTCTTAATACGAACTACTCTTTTATTTAGTAGGCAGTGTTGGAATGTTTCCGAATTGGATGGACGTATGCCGTGTATGTGTATGAAGGTTTATGAGCACGGTCTACTCTGAAGATGGCAGTATTGTTATTAACGAAACATTAACGAATGGAAAACGTACTTGGATTTATAAAATTCCCAATCATTTTCTCAATTCTCATCCTTATTAGGATTTAGTTTTATTTCTTTTGTAATTATTATTTCCGAGATCTAGTTTATTTGCCCAAGTATGTAGAAAAACACACACTATATATAGACAAAATACAATTTCAAAAAGAAGATTAAAGAAATATTTATTTATGATCCTTAACTTTAAAAGCTTTAGTTAATGCATTTTTCTCGAAACTTTCTACAGCATTCTTCTAAAACAATTTCTCGAAAATAGAGATCTAACAAAATGAAAGGAATATTTGAAGCAGGTCTCTCATTATATATTCTTAGAACAATATTCCCAAACTTGGAAAGGAAAAATTCAAAAGTAAAACTTCAAAAGGAACTTCTAAACTATTAATGTTCTGTTAGTAGAATGGAAGAGAAAGAATATAGTGATAATTGAATCGCTCTCTTCGGAAATGGGTAAACTTCCCTTTCTTCGCTCTCTAGGCCCCCTAGTGGGCTGAAGGGTTTGAAAGTTTTTTTTCAACAAAATGGAAACTGAGAAAGAGTTTAACTACAGTTACTTTGTCTGAGATTTCTTTGTTGTTCTTCCAATTGGGGAGAGAGAAACTTGAATATCATTCAATCAATCAATCTTGTAGAGAATTTTAATTTTAGAGTTGGAAAGAGTTTCTTTTTAAAAATATTTGTGCAGTTTTGCTATTTGAAATTTTTCATTTTATTATTTTAGTCAGCGAATATCTACTAAAAAGTTGTATTTTGCAAAATTTGTCTAAATTTATATCAAGTGTGTTACAAACTTGGTTGTCTTGGATGCTAAACCAAGCGTACCTGGATCTGTGTTAAAAAAAAAAAGCAAAAAATTAAAATAATACGAGGAAATTGCTTTCTATTAATTAATTAATATAAACTCTGAGAAAGAAACAATCCCTCGAATATTTTTATATTTTGTCTTTTTTTCACACTCTCAGTTTGTTTATTATCTTCAAATTTAATGGAACTCACTGAATCAACTTAGTTTTCTAGGTGATCTGAACCTCTTTAGCCTCAAATATTATGTAATCTTGGGTTATCTTTCTTTAATGCTGTTTTATATGTTATTTTCACTTATCTCCATTATACACATTGATGGGCGAGTCGTATAACGGTCGATAGTTACGTCCCGAGATCGAATATTGGGCATATTGCCTCAATGACCTCCGATTCTTGCAAAAATCCGACCGCACCAATAAGCGCAAGTAAACAGGATATATCTCACTTGAAAAGGCAATGGTCGAACTGCTTTCCCCATTTGTAGACCTATGGTACAATAAAAGCAGTCTCTAGCTACCTACCACGATTATAATAGCCTGTACCACGTTTACTTAGGATAATAATAATAAATGAATATAGGGTGCAGTAGTTCCGTTTTGTTGCTTGCATTGGGAGTTCAGACAACCTCATTAAAGTAACTTTATCATGATTTTAATCGAAACCTCATTCTCAATGGAAAATTGTGTCTCTAATTGCCGAAATTTGACAGTCTTGGAACACAACATTATTTTACAAACCTTTCAGATAGCGTGTTAGTTATTTCCACTATAGGATTTTATAAGATAGTTAACGTTAATCTCACTTCATTTATTATCATAAATTTTGTGATTGGTGAGTGGTTTTTTATTTATTTATTTATTTTTACAAAAAGCACGAAGTCCAAAGGACTATTGTGCTGTGCCAGTATTATTTACATATATATGATTAATTATTTACACGATGGATTAGTAGTGTTTTGTAAATTATTGTACAAATAGTTCTAAACTTAACAAAGTTCTCATAAGATAGAGTATATACACAAAGAGAATTTGGTAATGTTTCAAAGTATCTACATACAATTTGATTAGTCAGAGGGCAAGTTAAAAGAAGATGCTCTGGTGATTCAACATCTAAGCGGCATTCACATGTTGGATCATTGATAACATTCAGTTTGAATAGTAAACTTAAGAAGGGTCCTTTGCCTGTGACGAAACACAAAATACAACTCCACGCAATTGTTCTAATGAATCCAGGGAGCTAGTTTCAGCACTTTTTTTTTCAATTTTTAGATTGGGGTTCTGTCGCTAGTAAGTGCAAAATTGAAGCGCATCTTCACGTGTAGTCAAGCGGTGTAAGAAAAATCAGCATTAACTCCTATAATTAGTATGACCATTACCGTATGTATTTGCGGTAAATAACATATATTTTTTTCAGAAAATATTTTATAAGGCGGCGATAATTTTATTGATTGAATCCAGAGCGAGATTGTAAAGAGAGAAGAACATAAAAATGGGGAAGGTAAATTAAAAAAAAAAAAAAAACTTACATGACAGAATAACATTACTAACAAAGCCACATTAATAATGTGAATCATGATGAGTTCCTAGAACTGACTGACGCCGTGGTAAATCCACAGCTTGGCGGAGTCATGCGATTGGTTGAGTCAGTTTCGTGACACCTGGACACTCTGTCACGTCAGCACGGCGATGTCTCCACAACTTCTCATTGTTGAGAAAAAGCATCTTGGATGGTTGGAGATTCCATGTAGTGCCACACCAGCCAATTCTAATATTATTTTATAGACCTTTTAAACAACTATGTAATTTTTTTTTATTTATTGATTTTGGAAAGGGCAAGCTTTTTAAAGCTATTTGCCTTCTAACGGTAAAAGTAGCGGTCTAAAGAATATTATTTTAATTTAAAGTACAGTGTTTCAGACACTGACTGTCACTGCAACATTATCATTCCTTTCACTTGGAGTTCTCGAAACCTTTAGTGTAGGATAAGCTAAATATTGGATGATGAAACACTTTCTCATTGCCGTCATTAAGTAATAGTGCTTTATGTATCTAATAAAGGCAATCACCACATTTTCATTATTAACACAAAAGGTTTTTAATAATTATTTTAATGAAAAGCTGAATGATGGGCTTTTCTCTAAACGAGAAGTCCGGCAAGGTAAGTTAAATGGTGAACGTTATCATTGGGGGAACGTTGTCATTGGGGAAGGAGATACAAGGAAGAGGGGGTCTACAAATGGAGACACTCGCGGCAAGTTTTTGTCACTCGAGCTGACATCTGGGGGATGACTCGTGCGACATACTCCTCCTGCTCATCCACGTGGTCGGCCGTTCAAGGCCATCCTACCTTAGAACTTTTTCTAAACGGATGGCCAAACTTCATAAAGAAATCATTAAATCTCTTTTTTTTTTCATTTTACGGTTCGAGATCTTTAATAAATCTAAAGTGTAACAAAACATAAATAATTTTGCAATACCTTATGTGTATTATAATGTAACATATGTAAAACCACATTGTGTTAATATGTAAATATATCTTTAAATAAAAAGCCATATTTTGAATCAAAATATCATTTATTTTTCCAATATATGCTTTTTTTATTTAAAGATTTATATATGGATTGCTCTATTTTCAAAACAAAAACATTTATGTATGTATGTCTAAGAAAAAGATGTATATGTAGCAGCCAAGCAAACAGCGCGACACGTGTGTATGTGCCCGCCAAGTTTCAACCAAAAAGCTCCAACTCTCCGCCGAACAGAGAAGTCACGATGACCCGATGTAGACATTCCATTAGGCAAGATCCTTGCTCAGTAATCTCGAGGCTTCCATCTATCTCCTCGGTGAGCAAACAAACCGGCCGGTGCTGAATTATTGACTGCTCCAACTCTTGCTCCACTTAACTGATTTCTCAACACGCACTCTTTCTGACACTATCCCCTTAATACAATAGTAGATACCTGTTTATATTGGAGTAAAATCACAGCTTGGACTATCAACGCCTTTCTTGCTAGTTGTAAAATACGTCCAATGTTTTCTGGCAATTACATTATTATTATCTTAAAATCTGTTTATTTATCAATTGGTAATCTACTTATATAATTGCCTTATTCTGAAGCTCACCGTCACCGTTCACGGATAGAATGCGCGCCCATTGGCTGCCGCCGGCGAACACGTGACCTCCCTGCCCCCCTCTAGACAACCCTGTTATCACCTGTGTGATACATACACCAGTCTATAGCGGCCACTCTAGACAACCCTGTTATCAGCTGTGTGATACATCCACCTGTCTATACAGACCACCCTGTCTATAGCGGTCACCTTAGGCAGCCCTGTTATCATTAGTGTGTTACATTCACCTGTCTATACAGACCACCCTGTCTCTAGCGGTCACCTTAGGCAACCCTGTTATCAGCAGTGTGATACATACACCTGTCTATACAGGCCACCCTGTCTATAGCGGCCACTCTAGACAACCCTGTTATCGGCTGTGTGATACATACACCTGTCTATACAGACCACCCTGTCTATAGCGGCCACTCTAGACAACCCTGTTATCGGCTGTGTGATACATACACCTGTCTATACAGACCACCCTGTCTATAGCGGCCACTCTAGACAACCCTGTTATCGGCTGTGTGATACAAACACCTGTCTATACAGACCATCCTGTCTATAGCGGCCACTCTAGACAACCCTGTTATCGGCTGTGTGATACATACACCTGTCTATACAGACCACCCTGTCTATAGCGACCACCCAAGACAACGTTTTTAAAATATATTCGCACTCGGGTAAAACCCGGGCGTTGCCCGGGCCATTCGTCTAGTATATTTATAATTGAGCTATGGAACAACAAATGTTTACTTTTAAATCAGATTCGGTCTCAAATTATTGGTCGTTATCGCCTATTTGAAGGTCGACCAAAATATCAGTCATTTCCCCATCTCCTGCCAATCTCTGAGGTGGTGGTGTGTGATATTGTTACCTATATCGAATATTGAATTAAATTTTCACAAATGTTCAAATTCAAGTTTATATTTAGCTATTAGACAAATGAACTGGTTCCGCCTAGAATTTTCTCGAGATGTTTACTAACAAAATGTGTGTTCGTCTAAATAGTATAATTATTATAAAAAGTGACATTAATGTAACCATTTAAATGCTATCCATATTAATGTAATCAGTATTACAACTATTATATTGCCATTGTCGTTATCGCTTTGAATTTATGGTAATTTTCGATATGGTAACTTATTCCCAAGAAGTGGAAAATACGACCTGGGAAATTCACCCATATAATGGACCTGTGTGAATAATAATCACGTATTCCATATTCAACGTTTTAGTGAAGTTTTTGCGTCAATCACACACACAAACCTTCAGTTTATATATATAATGTTTTGGTCTTAAACAAATCCCCAAATAAAAATTCAAATAGGATTTTAGATTTTAAAATCTTGTTTTAATAAATAAATAAATACGATGTTTACTCTTTGGTTGTAAAAAATGAAGAATATTTGACATAATATAATGTCTATCATTGAAACATCCATTAACAACAGCTACTGAGATCATCAAAGTGGTCTTTAATGAAGTCTTTAGTAATGTGAATTCTATCAACATAATTCACAATATTCATCATTACATTACAATTTATTTCTATAAGAATTTTTCTTTTCAAACGATAACATTTTAAAAAGAGGCTAGTTGCAGTTTAAGTTTATTTATAACGTATAATAAAATTTTATTAATATTGTACAATTTTTAAGCGCGCAGAGTGTGGGTTTAAAAGAGTTTAAATGTAGAGAAGAAGGAAATGATCGTGGTGATAGATGAACATTCAGTTGGTGCTTTTTCATTTTATAGAATATACTAAAATTATAATTTTTTTGTGGAACCAACTCTCGTTTCTACAACAGAAGTTTTAAAAATATATTTAAAAAATAGGGCACAGAATGTTTCCTTTCTCTGCCTATAGAAGGCGCTAAGTTCATTATTTTTACCCACCACCATTGTCCGTGGAAGAGAGCGGGAGTACCGTCGAGTAGAATACAAATGAGACCCAATGTTTTCTAACTGTGCAAATTAGTTGAGTAATTTGAATACAATTCGAATTTTTAACATGGTATTAAATTCTTTAAGTATCGTTTACACAATGTGTGCTTTTAGGACCAATTAAAATATTTTCCTTTATTGTGTACTAAGAGACGTGGATTTTAAAATTCAATTGTCAAAGAGAGTGGTGGATCAATAGAACAGCCACACTCCATAAGTTTCATGAAGCATATTAATGATGGATATGTATATGTGACAGTCGATATGGGCACCAAATCAACCGAACAATTGGTGCTGAGTCATTTGGAGTAAAATCATTTTTATGGAATCATTGCACGTTACCTTTGAGACCAATAGCAGATACCTAGCAACGTGCTTCTAAAAGAGACTTTCAGTGCTAGTTTGAAATTTTCACACAGTGCAAATATAATGCACTTAAAGACCTATCATAAATAATTTTATTTCATTTAATATTTAAATGGAAAATGTATGTGTGTGATGCATTACCCGAAAGTTTTCTCGATTTCAAAATATTGATATTTTATTCAACACACAGATTAGAAAACTTTGACGACACACACCTTGGAAATATTTCCATATACTGATAATGATAACGTTCCATTGTTTCAACCGTAAATTTCCCAAAATACCATTCAAAAATGTTCAAGACAATCGATGAAGAAATAGAAAGAAGAGGCCAAGGAGAAGCGTGGTGTCATTGGAGCCTAAGATCTGAGCTTAGAGAAACTGAATAAAAAGTTTACATTCATTTGCAGTCAGACAAAGGAAAATGAATAAAAACAAATATAACAACTTCCCACCTGCGATAGCAAAAACGTTGATGGAGTTTCACCACTGATGAGCTAGGTTCTTCCATTTTTTTTTAAATCGCAGTAATAACTATAGGATTTTTTTTTACTTGTAAAAATAAAATGGCGTCATTTAAATCTCGTTCAATTTTCATATAAATAAAGAATATTTGGAGTCAAAACATATTTTTACCGTAGCAAAAGTAGAAAAAACACAAAGTTACTTTTCATATTTTAACTTAAAACATAATATTAGGTTGCGCCTCTAGAAGAGACTAAAAGAACAAAACTATAAATTAGGACATATCTTGGGAGAACTGGAGTAGAGAAAAACGCCTGGATGATATCACATGTTGCCGCTTAACATCAAGTACTTGTACCAACTATCCATGGAACCATTTTGGTTTAGCCGCAAATAACAGGGGTTCCTCTTAAAACAGAATTAGCTTAAGCAATGTTTTATATAGTAAAATGAAAACAGAAACGTTTGAATGTTTGTGAACCTAAGCAATATAAGATGAATTGTAAACAAGAACCTCATTTCAACAACAATCACAACAGTTCAATACAAGCGAGGTGTAAACAAGTTCGAATATGACAGAATTAAATGGGATGTTTTATAAATATTTATTTTTATTACATCTTAATAAAAGGTACACGCAGTTCCATTTGGAATTCTTTGTATAAATCGTTAATACACTTCGGCCTAGATTTAGTTTGACTCATATAAATAAGTGTTTGGCTATCTGAATGACAATGTCCTACAATTTATAACGCAAACAATAGAATGGGATCAATCGACTGGGAACAATCGACAAGAATGTTCTTAATGTTCTTGTACAAGCACATGTTTCCTTCCTCGAAGATTAAATGAGATGCTAAAAATAGATCACTCTTAATATCAATTTTAGATGAATTGAGGAACAAAGTTGAAAATAAGCTCTTGAGTTTTTATATTGAGAAATTAATTACGCCGCTAAAAAAATAACTTTTCTAAATTTGAGTGGGTCAATATTTGCGGCCAGAAGACGCCTTGTTTGCAAACTTCTGAAGAGGAATCTTAGTGTAAGAGTGGGGATGTGAAGCCTTGTCTAGGGGAGATTCAACCATATTACATTAGTTTTCTAAACGGTAAAATCTTCCCAATTACAATGCGTGGCAAGGATAAAATACTCAGGAGATAAGTTTCTTCATTGATTTATTAAGACATCAAGCTTTCGGGCACAGCGTGGCCCTTCTACAGGATCAATTGTATAAGAAAAATGATACACTATATACACGAAGAATTAATTTGCATATGTATTATTAGAAATTAGTTGTAAAATTTTGAAATAATCGGTAATACTTAGGATTTTTGTTTAAAAAGAACATCGAGACTTAAGCAAATTGAAGAAACTTATCTCCTGAGTATTTTATCCTTGCCACGCATATTACATGAGTGTAAATATGTAAATACATGAATTGACATGATACATGACAAATACACTTATGAATATTTATAGAGAGAGTATAGTAGAATAATAAGGTATAATAAAATATATTTTCTAAACAGGTTTATGCCAATATATTATATGCTCAATGCAACTTGTTTGTGCGAATATCGTAAAATATAGTATATGGGATTAGAGGGTTTTATAACTGTAATTAATATAAACAATTTATAACAGCTATTGCTATAAAAAAAACTTCTGTGTACTTACTGCTAGGAGAGAAATACCTAGTTGATACTTAAAAAGCTTCCACTCATGGACAAAACGTAAGGAAATTGTACCAGAATTAGCATGAATAACCGGTTTCAGACAATAACTTCGGAATATATTTGATACACAGTGACCTTTATTGAAGATCACGAGATAACCAAGTGTGAACAAAATTGCCTTTGTCTCCTTAAAAAAAAAAAAAAAAACCATCACGAGCGATATCATAGACTTTCTACTTTCTTAATTTTTTCCTTGAGTATATTAATCAATAATTGCAGAAGAAGAATGTCTAATGCATGTAATTATATATCTTTATGCTGTTTTAAGTAGGAGAGAAATACCTAGTTGATACTTAAAAGCTTCCACTCATGGACAAAACGTAAGGAAATTGTACCAGAATTAGCATGTATAACCGGTTTCAGACAATAACTCTGGAATATATATTTGATACACAGTAACCTTTATTGAAGATCACGAGATAACCAAGTGTGAACAAAATTGCTTGTGAACAAAGGTTCCTTATTTGCCAAGATTTCCTCGAAATTGCTGACTATATATACAGAAGAGCCCAATACAACATTATAACGGTCTGTAAGATTAAACTTATGCAAAATACTTTGGAGGGTTTACCACTGATGAGTTAGAGGATTTCGTAACAGTTACCATAAAATAAGAACATTAGGAAGTTTTCAGATTAGAAATTAGCATAAACGATTTCTATTATTGTTAAACTATATTATAAATATCCATTTGCGCAAAAAAATGTGTTTCAAATATTATATACTAGCCGAATGACCCGGGCAACGCCCGGGGTTTACCCGATTAAATGCTTTTATTCAAATAATATTCGTTACAATTATAAATTGGCGCCGTGGATGTCATTCTTGTATAATATATAAATGAGTTTTAAAAATTGTAAAAAAAAAAAAATGCATCGGCCGGGAATCGAACCCGGGGCGCCCGCGTGGCAGGCGAGCATTCTACCACTGAACCAAAAGCAAACGGTGACAGAATTAAGAACGCATGACGCTGATAACTGTATATATTAATAGTAAACAACCGGCATATGCTTATCATTAGATTTGAAGATGTTTCTAATCATTGAATAAGTAAGATGATACCATTCTTATTAAGTATCTTATTTACAATTATCCGAAATATTCACCTATGTCAATTGTATTTCCCTTCCAGATTATTACTCTTATTCTTATAAGAATGTCAATGAGTTTATCACTCCTTGACATACTTAGAACGATAGAATATTTACTCATCCAGCAGTGGTGGTAGGTATCAAATACAAAAGTTAAAAGAATGAGCTAATAATTAGAAAAATTACCAAATTATGCAAATTTTACATATTTCTGACATCGATGTGTTTTTTTTTTTCTAATAAATCATAAAAGCTATTTCTGAAAGACTTACTGCAATGAAATTAGTTTTCGATTTAATCATGCAATCTATGAAAAAGAAGCTTTAATCTCAAAAGTAAAATATATTCGATAGGTTGCATTTTAAAATTGAATTATCATTGTCTAGTGTGAATAAATCTCCATAGGAAAGACGAGTAATATTTCAGACAAACAGCACGTTCAGATTGATTAGATGATTGGGATAATCTCTGGGACACACTCATATTCAGTATTAAAAAAAATAAAACAGCAGACTCATTTAGACTAACAGCAGACAAATTTAAGAATTGAAATTATTCTTTATAAGAAGAGGAGTGCAGGCCTTTCTGAAACTTTCCTCACACCGCAGTAAAACATAGAAAGAATTTGATTTTATTTTTCAAATACGCACGATCATTTCAATTCTTGATCATCGATGATAGACTATTACAGTATAGTTCATACAAATTTATTATATCAGAGAAGAATTTAGGCCCAAAAGACAAAGCCAAAGACAATATAGGCACTCAATGTCTTGCTTCCCTTTTTTACCCTGTGCTAAATTTGATTTAAATGAATTTGGGATTTAAATCAGCGAGGTTCTAGGACCTTGAAATCCGGTTCTGAAGAGCTACTTAAAAGTCCGGTATAGAGTTGTTTCAGGTTACTGGTTATCTTTAGTTACTACTCATATTTTTATAGAGAGTGTATATCAATTTATTAAAATTTTATTAAATGTGTCTATATATTTATAATTTAAATATGAAAAGTAAAAAAAGAAAAGAGAAGAAAAATAATTAAATGTTAGCATATTTTAAACATTTATTATATTAAATTATAAAATAAGTAAAAATAAATTATAAAATAATTTTCACGTATACATATATTAAATTATAATAATAAATAATGAATATATATTAGGACACACATTAAATATGTTATAACACATTGATAAAGGTTGGCGTTCAGCCAACTGAAATATTGGTTAAATAAATAATATTTTGATCCAATATATGCCTTTTTAATCAAAAAATATATTAATATATAAAGAATGAAGACATTAATACGCGAATGTTTCTTTTACAAATAAATCAAACTTCTACTGTCCTTACTGCGATGAAAAAATATATTGGGAGGGCTTGGCTCATCAGTGGTGAACTCTCACAGTGGTTTCGCCAATTTAATCCACCAGACCGCCTCTTTAGATCTCTAATACTGTATTGGATTATTTTGATTTTATGAGCTACATTAAATGGTGGAATCTTAGAAATGGCATTTTATCAAACTATGAACATAAGCTTCTAGGACAGCAGCACTACATTTAAATATACATATATTAATATACAGAAAGCTGAAATTATTGTATACTTACGAGCAGAAACGCACACGGATAAATCCTTGCGAACCAGAGTATATCGTCAAGTAAAATTTCTAAATAGAAGTAATTCTGATTATAAGCAAAAAATTAATTAACAATTAAATTTGAAACGAAATATCCACCACATTAAAAATTGATAAAATTCAATAATTAAAACGCACTTATTTTAATACAAAAAAAAAATGATAATAATAAATATATAAAGTAAAATTTGGGGCAAAAAAATCAACGATTGGTAAGTTGAATAATTAAAAATAATAACAACTAATATCTAGAAAATAAAAATAAAGGCGACACATAAAGTAAATAATAACGAAATAGTTTGTACAGGAGGGCTCGCTATGTATAGTTCAGGATCTTTGGTGAAGATAATGCTTAAAACTTGACTTATAAAAACTCTTTTAGTGTATTGTCTATATGGATATGCGTGATGATAATGGTATCAGATTATTGAAATATAACAGATAAAATATTTATTGACTTTTGGCAGCTTTTTACTTGTGAAATATAAAAATACAAAATATGTAACAAAAATACTATACATACAATTATAATAAATAATAATTGAAATAGAAACACAAAATATCTACCATTAGAAATTAATAAAATTCAATAATACGAACATGTTTTAAAAACAAAGCGCAATTTGATGATGATAAATAAATAAATAAATCTACGATTGGAAAATTGAAAATATAAAAAAATAAACATAACTACTAATATTTGGAGGATAAAAATAAGTATATGACACATCAAGTAAAATTTAACGGAAATTTTGGCATATAGATAGCTAAGTATAGTTCAGTATCTTTGGAGGAAATTGCTTAAAACTTTACAACTAATAAAACTTGTGAAAAATATTACAAAAGTGAATTTGTACTTGGGTCAAGTGGATAAATTAAGAAAAAAGCAACTTTTAGTTGCACGATCAGGAAATGCCTTTTTTCTTAATAAAACTCTGTATGTGTATTATCTATAAAGATAGTAAGTATTATATAAATGCTTAGTCTTCGTCTCACCAGTTGCAAGTCGTGAAACGTATAAGTTTCAGTTCGGTATATCATCTCACACATCTTTTTTCACTCGCCGTCCTCAGATGGGGGAGCAAATTACCATCATCGATTCCACGCCCGAGGGGATGAATTAAGACCAAGGAATCACAAGATATTTACCTAGAGAATTAATGCGGTGAGAACCTTCTGTAATTATGTGTACAAATAAACAGCTAGTGATATTTAGTGCTATTAGCTTGAAACATTCTTCTTTCTAAATAAAATTATTTCCTACCCCCCTCCTCCCCGTTGGATAAATTATTGGAAGGGCCTCGCAGAAAGAAAAATAAGATTTTTTTTTAAGTTAAAATTTCGCGCTAATATATAGTTCCAATTTTTATTAACAGAAGTAACGTTTGTATAGTTTGTATTTAGTTATTAGCTTGTTTGAGTTAATATATTGGCGATCCGTTATATCCAAGGATAAAACTGAAAGCCTATTTGAATCTGTTTAAAAAAATACAAAAAAACATGTACTTCTAGAGATTTTTCTTTTTCCCAATTTTTAATAAACTGATAATAAATAGCAATACCTAGAAATATGTTTGTCATTTTTTTAGAGATTTAGGTAGGCTTTCTTTATTGTTATCTTTAGGTATTAGATATTTTTCATTATTATCCTGGCCTAAAAGCGTCATTTCAAAAACATAAAATATATAAATATAAATTTTGTCAGGAGGAAATTGATATATAAAAGCATAGGACGCCTCTCCCTTAAAAAAAAAAAGTCAAAATTAGACACCATCTATTGACCGTCGCCGCACCGACCCGAGGCCGCTAGTTTGCGGAGACGGTCAATAGATGGCGTCTAGTTTAGATATTTATTTTGACAGGAGAGGCGTCCTATATGCTTTTTAAATATATGAAGTGATGGTTCATGAACATGTGCTGAGGCTGACATGGGCTAAGTATAAAGACAAGACAAAGCAAACATCATGTGCACCGTACCTGAATATTCCCAACAACAGAAAAAATTCGTTCAACTTATTGATTATCTTCGCTCCCCATTTCTACGTGTTTATTAAATATTCCTCCAACATTTTAATCCACGGGTCGAGGATGGAATAATTGGAGGATTCTAACCCAACTGAGGTCTGTCTCCCTGCAGGTGAAAACCTTCCGAGCAATCGATGAATTCCAATTTGAATTCTTCAAATTAAAAACGAAAATATTGACTTATTAGAACGATTCTTCTCTCTCTATCTCTCTCTCTTTAAACCTCTATGTAAATTTATAAAACTTATTTCGATTTCTTTTTCAGACTTGTTCAGAGAACTATTTTGAAGTTTTTATATAAATAAATTGGTTTTGACTTTACAGGAATAGAAATAAATTTGTATATTGTCCACAAAGATTTACGTACATTTTCTCCTTTAGAAAATTGTTTTTTATGCTTTTTATTATTGTTAAAAATATGTGACTATAATAAATCAAAATATAAATTATTTCATATATAAATATATATAATTATAATAATAAATAGTTATTTAATTTTATAGTCCAGTTTTGTATTAAGATTATCTTCACTATTATGATCATTTAAATTTAAATTATAAAATTTGTAAAATGTTATTAATTTGTAGATAGAGAGAGAAAAAAAAAATTCCTTTACTTCTAATACATCCTCAAGTTAATTATATATTTATAATTAATAACAATAAAAATTAACAACGTAACGTCTATTACATTATAATCTATACATACGTCTATACATACATTATAAATATATAATTAACTTGAGGATGTATTAGAAGTAAAGGAATTTTTTTTTTTCTCTCTCTATCTACAAATTAATAACATTTTACAAATTTTATAATTTAAATTTAAATGATCATAATAGTGAAGATAATCTTAATACAAAACTGGACTATAAAATTAAATAACTATTTATTATTATAATTAATTTAGATTTAGCTTGCTAATCTAATCAAATCTAATTGATATAAGTTATCATTATTATCAGTTTGCTCCTTAAGTTTTAAAATTAGAATCACTGTTATAATTTTGTTACATAGTTTCTACACTATATATATATATATATATATATATATATAAATAAATAGTTGTATAGTTTTATAGTTAAGTATTTTATTAAAATTATCTTCATTAATTTGATTATTTAATTTCAAATTATAAAATTTGTAAAATGTTATTATTTAGTATAGATAGAGAGAGAAAAAAAAACCCTTTACTTCTAAACATCATCTAGTTAATTATATATTTATAATTAATAACAATAAAATTTAACAACGTAACGTCTTTTGTATCGGCTTTTACACGTCATTTAGACATACTCTAATCCTATATATAGAATAATAGAAGTGAGAATATATATGATAGTTAGAAAAAAGAGAGAAAGACAGAACTAACTATCATATATATTCTCACTTCTATTATTCTATATATAGGATTAGAGTATGTCTAAATGACGTGTAAAAGCCGATACAAAAGACGTTACGTTGTTAAATTTTATTGTTATTAATTATAAATATATAATTAACTAGATGATGTTTAGAAGTAAAGGTTTTTTTTTTCTCTCTCTATCTATACTAAATAATAACATTTTACAAATTTTATAATTTGAAATTAAATAATCAAATTAATGAAGATAATTTTAATAAAATACTTAACTATAAAACTATACAACTATTTATTTTTATAACTAATTTAGATTTAGCTTGCTAATCTAACCAAATCTACTTGATATGATTTATCATTCTTATCAGTTTGCTCATTAAGCTTTAAATGTAGAATCACTGTTATATTTTTATTATATAGTTTTTACACTATATATATATATATATATATATATATATATATATATATATATATAAGTAAAATGTGATTATAAACAACAAACGTCAAGTTAACAATTGATTTATCACTTATCTAAAGATTTCTTGTACAATATTTCTTGTGTTTCGATTATTTCTATAAAAAGTAGATTTTTGTGGAATATTTTTACACACACACACACGTTTAAAATTAGATAAATAATACCTGAAAGTTTTCGGAAAAGTATTTTTCCTTATAAACACCAAACAATAGAAAACTAAGCGATTTAATACGCGTAGAATACCTTGTTGAGAGCATTAACGGATCACTACAGCTGCTATAATCCCTAAAACCTTCACAAGAACACTACAATGAAGATCCCAATAGATAATTAACAAATTTCTAACCGAAGAAACATTTTTACACAATTACGCTATTTTACTGCTCAAAAGTACAAAGTTATTGTACAAATATCTTTGTATTTTTGATAAAATAAATTAAAATATTCCAAAAGATCCTCATTATTCAAAGATGAATAAATAGCGCTTAAAAAGCCGCTTCATTAAAAATATAATTTAAAAGGGCTATTTTTTTTTTTAAATCTAGTCTATTTATAAGACAAAGAGAGAGAGAGAGTGTGTGTCTGTGTAAAATAAAACTATTTTACGCGAATTTTTGGGATTATTAAAAAAAAAAAAAACTTCCTACTTCTTTACTGCAATATAAAAATATTGGAAGAACTTGGCTAATCATTGGTGGACACTCCTAGCGGTTTGGCCGGTTTAATCTACTATATCGTTCTAGTAATGTTTTGGGCTGTATAACGTACATATAAATCAGTCACTTTAGAGGAATTATTGAGTCAGGTAGTTGGGGAAACTATGGACACAAGTTTTGAGGACCGTAGAAATACACATATAAGGATTAGAAACATCAATGTTGGTTGTTTACTTAGCATTAATTAGAGACTGATCAGCCTTCGAAATCTATTGTCTGGCGCTTGTATTTTTAACAATGTAAATCTAGTTTTAATGCATTTTAATATTAATTTGCTCACTTTAATATAATTTTATTAGTTTTAATTATTGTATATAGGAGATTAATGGATTTGAGCCGAATGTCGTGGTCCATTTGGATGAGGAAAGCGAAGACTTGCGAACGCAGCTGATTCGACACTCCCCTTTCAAGTGATACGCTATCTTTGACGTATAACACGGTGGAATCTGTAGCCACGTCGGACCTGGAGGCTCTTGTTGGGTTCTGTGCTGCCTGGAGTACAGGAGCTCCATCTATGCTTCCTTCCTGCGATGAATCTATATATGACCGGTGGTCTTAATAAAGCTGCATGTGTATGTATATATATATATTTCAGATTTTGTATTAATTTTTTCATCCACTCGCTACACATATTATTTAGGTATATATATTTAGAAACTTCATAGATTGACAATAGTCAAACTTCGCGTGAAGTTTTCACCCTGAAAAGGAAGGCAGTGGGTCGCCGAAATGTCGTACAATAGATTTCGAAGCTTGATACGAGTTCTGCATTCCTAATTATTCTATAGTATTGTATTGTAAATGGTATATTTACATACCCACATATATGGTTTTCATCTGAAACTAAATAACATGGTGTGGCACAGCCGCCATTACTGAGGATTGTCCAGCTTTGCCACATCTTATGTTATTAAGTTAGTATGATAGAAACTTCTACAATATAACTGATTCAACTCTTGGGATAGAAAGAGAGATTTAAAAGCATATTTAAACCCGCAGGAGGGAATGAATATTAATAGAAAAATAATGTGGGCATGGTTTTGGAAGAATGTATTTGTAGAATGAACCAGGAACATCCGAGGTGTAGTTAATTGATGGAACACTATCTGGTCGGGGGCCGGCACGGGTGTTTATGGGGACGTATGGTAATGGAGGGTTGCTGGACTCAGTATATCCATACCTCGAGGCTTACGTCTTCTTTGTCATCATTCCTTTCCTCAAAGAAATTGATAAGAAGTTATTTAAGCTTCGATTTAATCATCCTAGCCTTCTTGAACCGTTGCTCTTCAAGCTCTAGACACTAGCCAGATTTTCTCCTAGTAACTGGACGTTCTCATGTTTTATCTCACTTTATAACATTTTTGAGCAAATTGGATTCAGAATTAAACATTTTGACCACCTTTTTATATTTTACCTTGCGCTACCCTTTATAAGATTTTAGAATATTGTAGAATTCAGAATATTTTTTATGATGGTTTAACATGTTCTAAAAGACATAATCAAGTCTTCTGATATCTTTATTACAGTTCATTTTGGGTTTTCTTTGAACTAAAACTAGGTTTTGAGTTCTTGAGTTTAAGTTTACTTTATACCTGTATAGATGCTTGCCGTTTAAGGACGGGAATAGAGACAGAGTTCGTTAAACGAACATAATGGTGCTTCTTTTTTTGAAGTAAGATATATACATAGTAAAATGAAAGGATTTAAAAGCACGAATGTTTCTTTTATACAAAATACAAACTTCTATTGTCCTTACTGCGATGAAAAAATATATTGGGAGGGCTTGGCTCATCAGTGGTGAACCCTCCCAGCGGTTTCGCCAATTTAATCCTCCAGACCGCTTCTAAGAGCTCTAATACTGTAATAGACGATTCTGCTTATATACGCAGCACTGAAGGATGGAATCTCAGAAATGGTTTTCAAGAAAATTATAGATATAAGCTTATAGGACAGTAGAATTACATTCTAATATTTGCATCGAGCAATGCTCTTCCGCAAACAATAAAGACAAGGCCAGTTAGGCATAAATTAACATAAAGCAATAACGCGCCATCATTTTATATGTATAGATGGCGCGTTATTGCTTTGTGTTAATTTATGCCTAACTGACCTTGTCTTTATTGTTTGCGGAAGAGCATTGCTCGATGCAAATATTAGAATGTAATTCTACTGTCCTATAAGCTTATGTCCATAATTTTCTTGAAAACCATTTCAGAGATTCGTTCCTTCAGTGCTGCGTATATAAGCAGAATCGTCTATTACAGTATTAGAGCTCTTAGAAGCGGTCTGGAGGATTAAATTGGCGAAACCGCTGGGAGGGTTCACCACTGATGAGCCAAGCCCTCCCAATATATTTTTTTCATCGCAGTAAGGACAATAGAAGTTTGTATTTTGTATAAAAGAAACATTCGTGCTTTTAAATCCTTTCATTTTATTTGTATAGATGGCGCGTTATTGCTTTGTGTTATATACATAGTATACATGTATACGACAGCAATAGGGATCGAGACAGAGGTCGTTAAAATATTTTGTCGTTAAGCGAAAATATTAGTTTATCTTCATGAACAGACTGGGATATAGTGACCTGAATTGTTTAGCTATACGCTGTACCTTTGCAAAGTAGTTATTGATAAACCTATCACATTTAAAAAAATTTTGATTATAAATTTTTACACTTACATTTTCATTTTAAATATATTTAATTTTAAAAAGATTTTTATTTATGTAAAGATGTTATCTATTATGAAACATAAATAGACTCGTGTGCAGAAATCGTTACTTTCAGAGTTGAATTCGAGGTATTTATAAATTGGAAGATCTTCATAATTTTATTGAAACTGTCATGTTAGCTAAAAATAGTCCATTGCGTTGGAAATTGAATAAAATATTCGAAAATAATTAACCACGTACTCCGAAAAGTGAAGAAACTTTTGCGGAGTACGTGATTAATTATTTTAAAAGAGTCGGTCGTAAAGGTGAACAGGCCGTTATGCAGAAAGTAACCAAGTAAGGCGTTATGTATATTGAAATATATTAATGTCGAGAAAATATCGATTATGTAATAGCGTGTAAATTCAAATCGCAATCCAATCATCAAAACAATTCTTACGTGTTATAATGTAATAACATTTGGGGAAAATCTTCCATGGGATACTACACTCTGACGTTGAAACTCTGGGAATTGCACCAACATGTTTGAAAGGGGTGGAAATGCTAACACCTATAACTTACAGGTAGTATAATGCGTCATATATGACTAAAATTTATTTTAGATTCCAATTTTTGAAATACAAAGCTTTGTATATATATATAATGAAGATAGGGCTTGAAACTGCTGCTCAGGTCTTCATCTGAAGAGGAAGAGGCCAGCCTGAGTACCATCCTCTTTCCATCTGGTCTAACCTTTAAGGTTTTCATCCTTCCTAATTGGTTCATTAAATTAATATACTATCTTATACCGTGTCCTCCAGTATTACACTAAATTGTTTTTAAAATAAGCTTATAAAAAAATCAAAAAAATCTATCTTCTTTCATCAAGAGAGAAAATTGGGCAAAAAAAAAAACTTCTCTTTTACTAATTAGCTTAATTTTATATTTGGAAAATTATTATCATGGTTCTGTCTTTGCTCTTTTCTATAAAACTTTCTCTTCGCTTATTCTTTTTTTTTTACCCAGGCTACGACGCTTAACAGCCGATGCTTTGCTGGTGTTACTTTTTTTTATATATACTACTATATTCTAACTAATTATTTATTATAAAAAATGAAAAAAACAAACCTCACATGTTTAAACTCTAAATAACAAATTTTATAAATCTTGAAATTCTCATGACGCGATACTATTTGATACAGAATTAGCTTGCTATTCTGACTCAAAATTAATTCAAAATCGGTAGTTCTTAATATTTTACTTTTCCTCTTTTTTCCAAAATAAAAAAATTACTATATATATATATATTTATTTATATCATTCAAAAGTTATTAAACTTTGAAAGTTCATATAAAAATGAAAGTCATTATATTCCAAACTTATCTTAGGCTTTCCGGGCGATTCAATAAAATTGTACCGATCTGCCGTAAATGAGAGAAACACAGAAGTTCTAAAAAGCGTACAAGTTCTCATTGTCGCTAGAACGGCGGATAAGTGTGACGTGAGAAGAAACGTGTAAATTATGCAGATGCAATTTCAATAAAAGCCTAGAACTCAATTTTAGGTTAAACACAACTTTTAAATGTAGGATTTACGTCTTCAACCTCCCATAGAATTTAGAAAAAAGGTTAATGTGCCTGGGAGGCTCTGAATGAAGAGAGAAAGTTATGCAAACAATATCTATGTTTGGTACAAATCAAGAAGTAAGACTGTTTAAAACAACGTAAAGGTCTTATTAAAGTTTAAAAAAAAACTTCTAAAAGTAATGTGTTCGTCCCCAACGTCCCATAGGACCGAAAAGGAAAGGGTTATGTGCAAGGGAGGGTCTGAATGAAGAGCGAAAATATGCAAATACGCCATGCATGTGGCGCCGAGCTATTTATACTCGAGATTGTTGCCGCGGGGCTGTTTATTTCGAGACGGACTCCGGCCACTCAGTCGTGCTGCTGCCCACGGGGACACAGAGCGCATGGCTGCCCAGTGGCATTTGTTTATTTTAATTAATTGATTGCATTTGTGTTATACGTTAGAGTATTAATAATATTTTCTGTATATTTATCAGTATTCTATAATACGTTTCCATTTAGAGGTAGATTGGTTTCCATGAATTATCACAAAGTGACGTAACTACCTTGATTAATAATGGTTTGGTCAAAGGAAAAATCTATAGTTGATTAACATGATGGGAATATTTACCGAAGAACCGATTAACATCGCCTATGTCCCTCCAAACAACCGTATCGTTCACGTCGCTAAAATTTAATTCATTCAAAGCTTTGCCTAACATTCGGAGATGGCAGATTTGTGTGTGTGAACAATTAAATATTTGCATAAATAGATAAAATATATTTCCTACGTATTTAAACATAGAAACTTTCTCCTTGGAATATAAATACTATAAAGTAAAGTGCCAGGAGAAAATGATTTTTTATTAATCGACTACACGAGCTCGTGTAGTCGATTAATAAAAAATCATTTTCTCCTGGCACTTTACTTTATAGTATTTATATTTCCTACGTATTGCATAAACAACTAAACATATATAATACAGCTCTATTATCCAACTAGAAATAAATGCTTATATCATCGTTTATTTTTATCTTGAGAATGTGATAAAAACGGTTTCACAGCTCTTATGAATGCCATCTAAAAGTATTTTAGCATTTGTATAAATTCTCGATTCTGTATCGTTCTTGAGATATTGTTTTGGTACAAACATTCTGTACTAAAAGGGGGATAGTTACAAAGATTGAAGCTCAATTCGATCTAGTTTTTATCCTAAGAAGATGATGAAAATGTTCCACATTTAGAATACCATCGAAAAGGATTTTGCCGACACTATTGTATCAGTGGGATATGATGTTGGGCATGCTGCAGTACTCACAAAGATTGCTGCCGGCCCGGCCTTGAACCCCGAGGAGCAGCACGAGGACCAGAACGTCATGGCGGCACATCCTCCTCACGTGGTGAAGATATCCGAACGGCAAGCAGCACTCATCTCCACGGCGGCCGAGCGCCGACTGACAGAGCGCCCCCTCACCGCCGGCGTTCACCCGGGAAGTTAAATGTATCCACGCTCAAATCAATATATAGTAGAGATGCTTCGTTTAGAGAAACACACTCGTATATAAATTTTTCATATTCATGATACTCTAATAATTACGGAAATTTGTCGTGTTTCTCATAATGAATTAAAACAAGGTAATAAAATGGAATAGAATTTATAAAGATTATAGCCGATTAAAGTGCTTATACCTTCCTAGTTCGGTGAAATTGAGTTATTTTTCTCAGTTTTTTCAGCCATTAATATATTAAAGACTCGTGTTTTCATACAGATTCCTAATTTGTATGAACTTCTTTTATTTTTGGCTCAGCTAAATGTCTATTAGTTTTTTCATGGAAACTCATTCCATTTTTTTTTTAAATAATTGTAACAAATTTTATAAAATTTGTTGTTTCAGGTCGATTTTTTTACGCGCGTTATACAGAATAATTTGTTTCGTGATCTTAAAAATTTGCATTTAATTCTTTTGAAAAATCTACCTTCAAAATTTCGGTATATTGTAGCGAAGTATTAATTAATTTTATTATTTTTATTAACAGAGTGGTCATTTTTATGTTTATATTTTGCTACTCTGTAAATTTCCCTCGTGGCTTATCATTTGTTTACCATTCTTAGTTTGTTCTTGCCTGAAATAAATTGTTGTCTCATCCAGAAGTTTTTGTCTTCCCTAATTTTCCACGTGGCATTTTAGTGGAGATGCTGGGTAAGTTAGGGAAGACAAACTGAAGATCGCCGAAAAGACCTTGAAGCCATGGGTGCTGTGATCTACATTTTCGGAGACTGACTCCAGGATTCCACTGCCGTGATAAAGCCAAGACTTCCCTCGAAGATGACGATGTCCCTATAGACGATACGACGACAAAGCCGCTCTTCACGCCGCAAGAAAAAAAGACGCGAAGGTACTAGGGACAAAGTTCCAAGACTTCGATAGAATCCTTGGCAGAAGCACGTCAGATCCATGTCAGTATCTACAATAATTGCTAGCTGTGGGTCACAGCTCCCATAGAGAAGGAGCTATGTAGCGAATTATTAATTAATTTTATTATTTTTATTAGCAGAGTGGTCATTTTTAGGTTTATATTTTGCTAATCTGTAAATTTCCCTCGTGGCTTGTCTTTTGTGTACCATTCTTAGTTTGCTCTTGCCTGAAATAAATTGTTGTCTCATTTAAAGCTTTTGTCTTCCCTAATTTTTCACGTGGCAATATATATCTATGGAAATCTATAAAGGACGAGTTCGGTCGAAGCACTCGTAGCTGATTGAACTTGTATCATTGAAGCTTGTGTTCTCTCGAGCCGCCAGTTATTAAAATGGCGTAGAATATTATCTTGCAATAAGAATATTAAGTTTCAAAAAGGCTATCTGTCGAGCAGATACTCTTCAGAAGGTCTATCACCTAGTTCTAAGACTTCCAAGCTGGCAATAAGAAGGTTTGCCTCTGTGTAACCGGATATATATTTCCAGCTTGGAGCATTAGAATTAGGTGATAGACCTGCTAGATGATATATGGTTAGTTTCAGCCTATAGTTCATTTAGGACAGCCAGTGCAGGTCCTATGTTTCTCAACAAATATTTACATTTTTGCCCGGCGTGTTAATTTTAGTTAAATAAAAGCAAAGGTCGCCTCTCCGTCAAAATAAACGTCAAAACTAGGCGCCATCTATTGACTGTCGCCGCAAACTAGCGATCTCGAGTCGTTAACAAAGCCACAACAATAGCTTTGGCTAACTTAGAAGCGTCCACCTGGAGACCATGGTTTCGGGCTAATGGCCTTCTTCAGCCTAGGGCGGATTTTATTCCATAAGATCCACAAGGGATCTATTGGAATCTTCACAATCCGCCAAAGAGGTGTTTACATGTAAAGTGGCTAGGCCTGGGCTGAGGAAGCCCGAAACAATGGTCTTCAGGTGGACGTTTCTCAGTTTGCCAAAGATGGGGTTGTGGCTTTGTGAATGACCTGAGGCCGCTAGTTTGCGGCGACAGTCAATAGGTGGCGTTTAGTTTTGACGGGAAAGGCTACCTATGTTTTTATTGATCACTTTACTCCCGGAAAAATATACATCTATTTTTAGTTCACAATTATCACAACAATATTGTTTATCGACGCTAGATTTGATTTGATTTTTTTTATACGTTACAATAGCTTTCGGAGGCTCCCCTTTATCAAGTAAATTAATAACCACGTATATATATATCAGATTAATTGTTGTAAGCTGTATGTTTATCTAAATTAATAATATGTCTATATACATTTAGCTATTAACACATTTAGATTATTATATTTTTCTCTCTCTTTGTATTTTATTTATTTATTTATTTTTCTGTGAATGGATTGCGAAGGGAATTTGAAAAAAGGCTATGAATACCTATCGATTGCGTTGGTTGTATTAATATTTTATATTGTTCAGCAATTTCTGTATGATAGTAAATGGCTTACTTAAAGATTCCATTGCTTCTGTGGTGTGTTAGTCTTTGATGCTTTAGTAAAAGGTTCCATTCATTCTTTGGTTAATCTTTGAGGCTTGAGAGATAAGTTTGTCTATTTTTCCATTTTATCTAAAGAGTTTGGTCTTGGCTATCCTCTTTCTAGTTGTCATGAGATGAAACCCTCTGTTAAGATATCTTTTCTTAACTTATGAAGGCCGTTTCCTAGAGGACTTTAAATTCTGATGTTATCTGAAGTGACACCCTTATGGTGTCTCCAAATCCCAAAGTGACACCCTTATGGTGTTTCTAAAGCCTCTGCCAAAGAGAGAATAAAGGCACGACAAATACTATTCACACACGTTTTATTTTCAAGCACACTATATATACAATCAAACATACACACGTGACCAGGCACTCGTGGTCAAATATAATATAAACATATATACACAGAGTTACATTAAATAATAATAATAAACTCTAACATTCCTCCCCGAGTTGATGGGTCACATCAATTTTCATCATTAGCTAACACGGCAGCCAGTTCCTTTAATTGATTTTGAGCCAGATAGAAACGTGAACGCAACTGTC
Organism: Cordylochernes scorpioides; assembly: GCA_030710605.1. Classification (NCBI taxonomy): domain Eukaryota; kingdom Metazoa; phylum Arthropoda; class Arachnida; order Pseudoscorpiones; family Chernetidae; genus Cordylochernes; species Cordylochernes scorpioides. The sequence continues at coordinate 74,717,499 of CP092867.1, forward strand.
GTGCAGCTCCTACAAAACTTGTTCCCCGATCACTATATAGCCGAGTGCAGTGCCCTCTTCGCGCTACAACTCGCTTAAAAGCCGACATGATGGTCGGTGTAGAGGCATCTGGGAACAATTCAAGACGTACGGCTCGGGTCACATAGCACACAACTAGACAGATGTAGCCCTTTTCCGTCTTTCGACCTCTACCCTTGGACATTCGAAGGTCCACAGGTCCAGCATAATCTACACCACTGATTGAAAAGGGTTTACCCGGTGTTAATCTCTCCTTAGGTAAATCGCTCATTAGCTGGCCTTGAGTGACGTGAGTGTATCGATAGCATGTCACGCACTCTCGAATGCATCCTTTCACCTGGTCTTTTGCTCTCAGCATCCAATACTTCTGTCGCAATGTGGACAGCATCAGGTGCACACTTCCGTGCAAAGTCCGCATATGAACCGCTTGAATAATCATCTGAGCTACCTTTCCTGATGAAGGCAATAGCGCAGGATGTTTTTGTTCATATGTCATAGCTGGAGCCCATTTTAATCCACCGCCGACTCCAAGGATTCCTTGATCGTCGAGGAACGGTGCCAAACCACAAATCTTGCCCGTGCGCCTCACCGATCCTAAAGTGGTCAAACTTCTTAGCTCTTCCCTGAAATGCTGGAACTGAATTGATTGAAGTATTCTCCTATGAGCATTTCTCAGTTCGGCTGGGGTTAAGTGCGACTGATATCGCTCCGCACTGTAGCGGCAGTCATGGCAATAACGCAACATCTAAGGCCACTTTTCGGATATATCCATTAAAGGTCGAGCTCATCTCTCCGATGGCCACCAAGAAATGTGTTTCACTGATGGCATGAATACTCAGGAGCTCAATTTGACTTTAGTGCTCAAACACAGGAGGCATTCTAGGCCATTCTGTGGATTCCGCTGACAACCAGGTAGGTCCTGTCCACCAGATGGAAGACTATTTCAGCTCGGACCCCAGAATTCCTCTGGATTATCTCCTGTAGGAACATAGCGCCACTCCCTGACTTGTGGACAACTCTGAATCTCCGCGACACGATTGCCGATGAAAGTGGGGAGATTTCTAGACATAGTTCTTAACCAATTCAAGACTATGGTAGAATCGGACCAACAGGTAGTACTCTCCAGTTTGATATCCAACTCTTCCATTATATATTTCACTAGTCTGGTCAGCAGAAGAGCTGCGCACAATTCCAAGCGTGGAATTGACATCTTCCGCATGGGAGCCAACTTAGTCTTTGATGCCAACAGTCTTACACTGACTCCATCATCAGTGGGAATTCTCATGTAAACAGCCGCCGCATAGGCATCTTCGGAGGCATCACCGAATCCATACAATTTTACTCCCTGGGTATTCCTTCCGAGACCCAACCATCGGGGTATTCTCCAACTTCCTATTAAATTCAATTCCTTTCTAATGGTCCATGTTTCACTCAATGATTCATTCATCGGACCATCCCAATGTAATTCCGTTATCCACAACCTTGAACCATTATTTTTCCTGTTACAAGGATAGGTGCCAACCATCCTAAGGGATCTTCTAACTTGGCGATGAAGGAAAGCATTTCGCTCGTGGTAGTCGCCGATGTCTTTTCCAACGACTGAACTTCACATAAGAAACAGTCCTCACTTTGGATCCATCCCAAACCCAATGTCCTTATAACATTGGACTGTTCAAATGCAATCCTTTTTGCGCAATGTTCTCTCGCAAAGCTGCCCAAAATCGTCAGATCAATTTCTTTAGAATCTGTGGTCTCTAGGGCTTTGAAGGTGATTGAGGCCGGAGAGGGTTCGTTTCTTCCAATATCTTCCTCTTCCAAGTCTATGCTGGATTCTTCTTTCTTCATGCAAGGTACCCTGGAAGATATGGCTTTAGGGCTCTTTGTTTGAGCTCTTACCTCTTCATCGCTTGAAATCCCCACCTCAGAACTCTCCACATCACGAGGCTCTGAAGGTTGAGAATCTTCAATTGCAGACCTTTCGTCAGAATCTTCCACTGCAATTTCTGGAACCTCTTGAGAACCTTGAGCTTTACCTCTTGAAGAATCAGGATCTGATGCTAAGGCATCGTCTGCAGGCTTAGAGGTATCGTCTGAAGGCTTAGAGGTATCGTCTGCAGGCCTAGAGCAGTCATAGGACTCTGAAATCCTCTCTGTAGATCTCAAACCACTCAATAATAGTCCTATAATCTACCGGATTCGCAATCCTTTCAGTTTAGCACTTTTACCAGACTTTTCTGGAGATTTGTCTCCTAAACCAAGACCTTTCGCTGGAGTAGGCACTTGCCCCTTTGGAGAACTGGCCGGAGTATATAACATTGGAGTTACCACAGCTCCAGAAACAGTTTCCTTCGATACAAGTTGCATTTCATTGTTTGGAAGATATATGCCAATTGAACTTTTTTTCTATTGGATCTCTCCTCACATAGGTGATCTGGATGGTACAACCCTGTTTAGAAAGCGTCTTACTTTCTCCAACCTTTGCATCATTGCACCATCAGTTGTCCATCTTTTTCTTCCAAATAAATCTGAGGTAGTCCCAATCATTGTTCTTAATAGCGATCATCCGGAAATATCTTCTCAGGTCGGCCAAAACTCCGAATTTATTCTCCCGAAGTTTTATCCTTATCTCAGGGATTCTTTTCAGCAGACTGGGTTTCCTCTTCAAATATCGTTTCAACGAGAGTCCGTTGCGTCCTCGATAGGAAGCGTCGTCAAATACTGGCCGTTTAGGCGTCGTTTTGGACCCACACTCAAATACAGGGCGATCGGGAAAATAGCATCCCTTTACTTTAAATTCCGCATCTCCGGTTTTTCTTGCTTCCACCAATTTCCTCGATGCTGGAACTCTGACAACTCTTTCCTCAATATCATCAATGGACTCAGTTTCACCATCTGAAATCTCCACTTGATCAGCGCTCTCAGCTACGGCTTTAGAATTGCTCACCGATTCATAACCTTTAACTGCAGTCTCAGAATCCCCTACTCCATTGTCCTTGGTTTCAGCTTCTGAGTCTTTCCCATTCTCTAAATCTGCGTCTTGCTTTTCCGCCATCTTTGAATCGGTACCTTGTTCTGCATAGAGCAGCTTCACTTCTTCAGTGTTCTTTGAATCCATTCCTTGTTCCACATCCAGCCCTTTCTCTTCATCTGCTTCAACGGATTCTTTCTTAACTTCAGCCCTATGACTTTCGTCAACTTCTACAACAGACTTCTTCTTGACTTGAGCCTTTTCACCGTCTTCAGCAAAATGCCCTTTTACTACTTGAGCCTTTTTACTTTCTTCAACGGCAATCTGCTTGGATGTCTCTTCTACCATTTGCTCGGATAATACCACAATCCCAGCATCTTCCTTAATAGAAGCTGGATCAACTCCTTTCATCAAGGTAACTCCTACAACCCTTGGCTTCTTACTCATCCCGACTTCTAAACTGCTTCCATCGCAGATCCTCATATCCAATTTGGGCAGTCGGCATACTCCCGTTCCAGGCAGCGAGCCCTTTTTCGAACTAGCACCATGGAGGGCTTCCGTATCCTTCATCAGAGAGCTGAGGAAGTGATTTGTCTTAATTTCAAGATCTATCCACTTCTCATAGTAAAATGGATCACTGTATCCTTCTCCTCCTCTAGTACCTTGTAATCATTCTCCTTATCTTCTAGCATCAACTTCCAGATCAACTCATCTTCTTCCCGAAGATCTGCTATATTCTTTTCGATGAGTGTATAATTCGTTCTTATCACATCCTCAGAAGGAGTTTCTTCATCCAACTCCGCTTCTGCCCTTTTGATTAATTTGGAAATAGTCGTTCTTTGAACGGCTCTACTTCTTAATGCTCGCTTCATTCTAAACTTTCCTTTTGATCTTAACTTAACCTTTTATCCCTTAACGCACTATACCTCGGCCTTATCTTTTTAATCCAATTTGCAAAACTTTCTTAAAACCTTATTTGCATAACTTCTTCTTTTGTTATGATCTTGCCTAAATTTGCATAGGTCTTCTTTTCTTGATTATCTTAGTATTGACAAATTGAATTTCCGATTTTTAACTTTACACTTTAAATTCTTTGGCTCTTATCTTATCTTCTTTAGCCTTTTCTTCTTTGGCCTTTTTGTTTATACTTAACCCTTTGGCTCTAAATTCTTTGGCCTTTTCTTTCTTGATTTGCCGTTTCTCTTTTAGAATCCGGCTCGAGAGACCAAAATGTTAAGATATCTTTTCTTAACTTATGAAGGCCGTTTCCTAGAGGACTTTAAATTCTGATGTTATCTAAAGTGACACCCTTATGGTGTTTCTAAAGCCTCTGCCAAAGAGAGAATAAAGGCACGACCAATACTATTCACACACGTTTTATTTTCAAGCACACTATATATACAATCAAACATACACACGTGACCAGGCACTCGTGGTCAAATATAATATAAACATATATACACAGAGTTACATTAAATAATAATAATAAACTCTAACACCCTCCAAAGGATAGTAATGAAGGCGATAGATCTATCCCCAAGACCTAACATAGATATTGTTTCCTTCGCATTCTTGTAATGATGCTTTCGCGGTATATTCTCCATGCTTATTCTTAAGTGACATCAACCGCCTTAGGAATCTTTTGATGAACGCGTGTATTTCCATCGTTCCTTCTTTCCACACATCATAGTTCACCAGAACATCAATAAATCTTATACGTGTCTATTAATAAAGATTTCAGGTTTTGAGAAATCACATGTAGATTAAGCAGTTTATATATCTAATATATATATATATATATATATATATATATATATATATATATATATATATATATATATATATATATATGTGCTAAAAAAAAAAGAAAAAAAGGTCAGGTGTTGATATTAAAAACAGAGAAGGCATATCCTGAACACGAGTACACGTGCTTTTTAGATGGCAGAGCGCCATCTAGTGGAACAGAAATCAACTAAACGTTAATTACACTAGATGGGCTCTGTCATCTAAAAAGCACAAGTGCTCGTGGTAAGGATATGCCTTCTTTGTTTTTAATATATATAATATGAATTTCTTAAACTATTTGTATAGTTTCCAAATTACACTGGTCCGCAAAATTAAAGGAACAAAATATTTTTTCATTTATCTCAAATTTTATTGTACATTTATCAATGAAATTTTATACACAAATTTATTATTCCATTATTGATTATAATACCCGAAATCAAAGAATTCTAACAGGTATTTTATGCAAATTAGCCGGTCAAGCAATGATCGTCTTTCAGTCAGTGCATAAATATCTTGGCTATGTTGTTAATATGGGGTGTGATCGCCTTTAACTGATAGACAGGCTCTACATCGGTGACCCATACTAAGAATTAGGGAGTTTATCGGCTCCTGTGGAATCAACGCCCACTCTTGTGTTAAGGCTGTTTCTAGCTCGTGAGTGTTTCTAGGAGGGGGTTGGAGGGATGAGATCCGCTATCCTAGGTTGTCCCATACATGCTCAATGGGATTTAGGTCTGGGTATCGAGCTGGACAATTCATCCGAGCAATTGCATGGTTTTGGAGAAAAGTGTCGACCACACCAGCCCTATGTGGACGGGCATAATCATCCATTAGAAGAAAGTTTTCTCCCATTTTCAATGCTTGAGGCATCACATATGCTGCCAAGATCTCGTCCCGATACCTCTGTCCAGTCAGGGTCCCTTGCCGAAAAATAGGGAGTGCTGTGCGACCGCCCAAGAAGATTCCAGCCCAGACCATAAAACCTTGGCTTCTGTAGGGATCCCTTTCAACCATATTCCGGGGATTATTTCTGGTTCCTACCTCTCTCCAGACAAAGACACGACGAGAATCGCTGTTTAGAGAGAATCTGGACTCATCAGTGAACATTACACGCCTCAATTCATCTGGATTCCAGGCGACATGTTGTCTGCACCAAAGTTTCCTTGCTCTCTTTTGAGGTGGTGTCAATGGCACACAAATTATGGGTCGTCGAGCATAGAGGCCCTTCTTGTGAAGCCTTCTGCGTATTGTATCATTTGAAATGGGAGAAAACATTCTACTAATGGATGATAATGCCCGTCCACATAGGGCTGATGTGGTCGACACTTTTCTCCAAAACCATGGAATTGCTCGGATGAATTGGCCAGCTCGATCTCCAGACCTAAATCCCATTGAGCATGTATAGAACAATCTAGGACGACGGATCTCATACCTCCAACCCCCTCCTAGAAACACTCATGAGCTAGAAACACACTTTTAAAAAAGAGTGGGCGTTGATTCCACAGGAGCCGATAAACTCCCTAATTCTTAGTATGGGTCGCCGATGTAGAGCCTGTCTATCAGTTAAAGGCGATCACACCTCATATTAACAACAATATCCAAGATATTTATACACCGACTGCAAGAAGATCATTGCTTGACCGGTTAATTTGCATAAAATACGAGTTAGATTCCTTTGATGTCGGGTATTCTAATCAATAATGGGATAATAAATTTGTGTATAAAATTTCATTGATAATTGTTCAATAAAATTTGAGAAAAATTTAAAAAAAATGTTGTTCCTTCAATTTTGCGGACCAGTGTATATGAACTTGTCGCATTCATTTAGCTAATTTAATCCATCTTTGGGTAACTACAAAATAATTGGTATCGTTTTTACTGCAGGCATGTTCTTTTTTATTTTGTGAAATAACAAGTATTACATTATAAAAAGGACACTAGATAATAATTTTGTTTTGAAATTGTCTTTTGAAATAAAATGTAAAAGTTAAACTTTTAGAGCGTCATTAAATGTGTTCTTCTCAAGAAATACGAATGCTGACCAAGTGCAACCTCTATTTTAAAAGTACAACAAGTAGTGTTGGAGACTATATATTAACTGAAAATACCCCAGAATTTTATTTTGTTAGTCGATGTACTATAGAAGTTTCAAATAACGAAGTTATATGTACATACATATCTAATAATAAATAAATATGCGGCATATATATTCATATCTAGTTAGGATAGTTTTTTCAAAGACATTAATAATCTCTGTACTTTAAATGAGGAAAAATTTGATTCAAACTAAAAAGGTTAGCATTTTTTAAACGTTCATATGAAAACATGATGGATTCAGTTGCCACCAGAAATATTTCACTAAAATGAAAGGTTCTTGCAAGTGTGTGTTTATATAAATACGGTGTGTTATTCTGCATTAATTTTAAAATATTTCCGTTTATATAGAATTAGTATATATTTGTTTTAAAATAGCTAAAATCATTAGCAAAAAATAACATGCACGATAAAATATTTAATAAGATATAAAATAAAAATGAAAGCAGCGCAAATGTTAGGTCAATTAAAACGTATCAATTTTAATAAATATTTTTTAAAGGTCTCACAAAAAATATAAGATTTACATTTTCAAAAGAATTACTTGTATATTTGAGATTAAAATATAATTTTTGAGTTCAAAGCCTCAATTCCTTTTTATCTTATTAATTCGCCATTTGAAATTTTTAACGAATCTATTAGACGTAGGGTTCTATAATTTTGTAAATAAAAAGTAACTTTTATCTTCAAATAGCTCTACTTCTGATTAAATAAAATAGTTGAATATTAGTTAGCCATCCTATAAACCACAGAGAGAAACAATATGTTTAGATAAGTAGCCGCAAAAACTATAATTACTAACCTAACGATACCTACCACCATCGCCATCTTGCCTTGGAAATGGCCGTTAGATAAAAATCGCCGTTAATTTGCCATTAAATAAATTTTATCTTCAACGTAATGACACCTCGTCTATTGGCTTGTCTCAAATTTGTGTCGAACAACTGTGTAATTGCGCCATAGAAAAATATAGAGAGTGTATTTTGAGTTAACCAATAAGGACTCAAGGGTTTGTTTCTTTTCTTATTTCTTTTATTTCTCAAGCTTTCGGGCCAACATGCCCTTCAACACGGAGATCCTGAAATATGACTTCACGCCGAATTTATATACAAGTTTAGATATATGTGCTAAAATCTATTTTACATATTTTAAAAATCGTATATATAATATAATTCTATTGCTGTTAACTTTGTTTTTGTTAAATTTGTATATTTAGCCATTTTATGATTTAATGAAATGATTAGATTATATGTTAAACCGACATAATTTCATTAATAAATTTATCTTCAAGATAAAATGACACCTCATCGATTGATTCGTAAAATTTTGTGTCGAACAACTGTGCAATCCCCCCATATTGAACACTATATAGAGTGTATTTTTAAAATATAAATTCATTAAATAAATTGTATATCCAATTTATATAGGTTAAATAAAAATATTATTTCATTTAAAATTATATATCATATATTCAAATATTCTGTTAAATCGACCGCCAGAGGTCGCGCTTTCTGTTTATATAACCCGTTGTTTTTGTTTTCCCGATGGCCGGCTAAGACCTTTGTAATTATGTAAATATAACCTTTTGTTTTCCTTGTTCTACTCGCCTTAAGAGAGGCAGTACTTTTATCAAATTATATTTTTTATATATCCCATAAGCTCAATTGAAGCTATTTCTAATCTTCATTATTTTTTATTATTATAGTTTCAAGATTTTAACCACGACTGCATTGACCTAGCATAATCCTCAAGATAATCAAAAATCAACAGAAATTCATTTTTTTTAACATATATATATATATGACATATTGTCTCAAATTTGTGCTCGACAACTGTACAAATGTCTCATTAAAAACTATAAGTGTAATTTCGAGAAATACAAATTCATTTCGAGAATATTTGGTATATAATTGTCACTCTAGGAAAACTATACAATTTATTTTCAAAATATGAAGTTATGCTTAGAAAATATTCGAGATAATCATTGAGAATTCCCTCATCTCTTTTAAACCTTTTGTTCATAGAGAGCGAAGGATTTGAGAGGCTTAGAAGTCATATTGTTGGTTTGACTGGGACATACGTCGGATTATCCGTCGACCAAACTTGGAGTCAACAACAAGAAATGGACAAATTCCTGTAATTGGCTTTAAAACTTTGAAAGGAAAACCTTTTGGAGTTTAAAGGATTCTAATAAGGAATATGTCCTGATGTAATATAGGAATTTAAAATAATTGGGAACGTCAAAGTGTGTGCCTCTCTCGGGGATTTTGGGAACTAAATATAAATTCCTAAGAAACGAGCAATAACTTTTCTCAGTTTAATTGCCTGTAGATAACATAGAGTTCTTCCCTCACAAACAATTTGAAATAAAATCCTATTTTCATACATATATGGAATAGTTTACGAGTCCACACATATACAATTAGCACTACATTTGACGAGTATGGAATTGTCTTCGGACTCAAAACAGGAATTATCATTATATCCACGGCAAATATATGATTAGCACAGATCTTAACAAGGATGGAATGGTCTTCAGATTCGAGATATATATAAGGTTATAACTCCCAATGACACAGATGGAATGGTCTTCAGATTCGACGTATATATTGTTATATAAAGTTTGTAATATATTGCGACGTGGAAAATTAGGGAAGACCAACTTCGGGATGAGACAGAAATTTATTTCAGGAAAAAACAAACTATGAGTGATAAACAAAAGATAAGCAAAGAGGGAAGTGTACAGAGTACCAATATATAAATATAAAAATAATACTCTGCTAATAAAATAATAAATACTTTGTTACAATATATATATATTTTTTTAAATGTGGAATCACTGTTATATTTTTGTTATATAGTTTTTACACTATATATATATATTCTATATACAGTTACGAGCGTCATTCTTCATCTCCTAATCATTTATCATCTCTGTCACCGTTTGCTTTTTTTTTGGAATGGCGCCCTCCTATTGGTTGGCTACGATCACGCCACCTTTGCCCCCCCCCCCCACTCGCTTTTTCGTTTTTGTAACTATTGTGTTGGAGCGGGTCGCTCCTTAAATAAATGCATATATTAGTTAATAACCAAATGGAATCCTCTCTTTCTTTTTCCCAGTAAGAGACGCCTACGGAAGCCAACAGTACATAGACAGATAAAGCACATAGGTTATAGTTATTAACTAATATATGCATTTATTAAAGGCGCCAAATTTATAATTGTAACAAATAGTATTTGAATAAAAACATTCAATCGGGCAAAACACGGGCGTTGCCCGGGTCATTCGGCTAGTATATATATATATTCTTGGTGTGTTGAGACATATCAAATATTGCGTGTTTTCTAGTTATTTTATTTTTAAAGCATTTTATCAATTTTTAAATTATACTCTGCTAATAAAATAATAAATAATTTGTGAAAGTATAATAATATATTATAATAAATAATATAATAAAAAAATAATAAATTAATAATATTTAATATAATAATTAATTATAAAATATTTTGAAATATATATTATTATAAATATAATATATTATAATATAATTTAATTTAAAAATACACAAATTAATATAATAATTAATAATATAATATATATAAAATAATAAATAATAAAAAAGTAATATAATAATATATATAATAATTGTAATATAAGGTTAATACTCCCCATGACAAGAATAGAATGGTATTAAAGGCAACAAATATGCAAAAAAATTCACACAAGCCATCTGATATTCGAAGACTACATTTGTGAACTTACTAGACGATCCCGAGTATACACGGAATGCAAATCAATCAAACAATACCTTTATTAAGGTCTCTCTCTATATCTCTTTAGAGTCTCATATTTAAATTTATTGAGGGTCACAGAAAATTAATGGGAAAAAATAAAGTGAAATAAATTAGAATATATAAATTATAATAGGAAATTTTAGTACATATAGATCATGAATTATTTTGATACAATATTATATACATAGGGGGTATAAATATTCTGTCCTACTTTTATATACAGATGGAAGAGGGGAGAAGCATACTATACTCGACAATAAAAATAAAACTATATAAACAATTATGGAGCCTATATATACAGTTTTTTAATTCTTATTTTGAGAGAGAGAGAGAGAATATACAGAAAGATAGAGTATACATTCACACTTAGGTTATTTCATTCTAATTGCATGTTTGTAAAAATTAAAGAGACCTTGAGGAAAAACCGGTTCGATGTAGCGTTGGTTAGAATAAGTTGACTGTCGTTAACTTTGAAGAGAACGTCTTTCTCTCTTCACTTAAACATTTGTATCTAGATATTATAGTGTTAGATTGTTGTCTTCTCAGAAGCACACGTCAGAGCGAGCCGTTCGACCTCCGTTTCTAAACGTCAAAACCTTTTATTTATTTTGGTTTTAAAATAAGGATTTTTTTTCGAAAATATTTGAGTAGGTTGGCCATTATTTAAAAAATATATTTTGGATTCTCCGAAAAGCACAATGTCGTCTGCAAACAGAAGGAACGAAATGCAAATCTGGCGTAGTCTGCACATTCCCTGCCAAGGCTTTAAGACAAATGGAGCAAAGCCTCCCGCATACTTTATGAGGGACGTTGCCGCATTAAACTCGACCTAGTTAAAACTGAGAAAGAAGCTATCAGAACAACAACAAAACTTTAAAAAGCTTAATAGAAAAGGTGCGAGAAGAATTCTCCGTTAATTTGTTTTCTCCTAATCAGCAGGCTGTAATGAATATTTGTAGTTCATCGATTCTAGTGGAGGATCACAGGGTGAACATTTCTTGCAAGGAATAATTAGGTTAGAGATGAATGGAGGTAACTAACAGTGAGCTCGTTAACTTCGCTCCAACCTCTGCTAACTATTATCAAATTATTTTATTTCTCTCTCTCTCTCTCTTTTACACGACACATTTCTCTTTCTTCCCCCCTCTCTCTCGCTCTATATATATATATATATATACAGAGTTGCTAATTAAATTTCTAAAAGGAATATTCTTGTTCGATTGTGTTGATTTTACTTTAAACGCGCGAATTTCCATTCTTCCTTTATTAAATATTTATTTTTTATGGGGAGGGTGTGCTATGAGATTACATTTGAAATAGGAAATTGATTTTAATTCTTTATTTCTATGCGCGCGCGCGCTCATTTTAGGAGAAATTAATATATACGCTGATATATATATAAGCCGTAACGGCCGAGATAATAAGCGTGAACTTGTTATAACCCTATATTGTTACATAAAATATTAGAACCTTTTTGTTACCCAAATAATAATATTTAATAATTTGTTTTAATCATCATTAACTTACAACTATCTTTCATATAAATTGTATTTAATTCTAATATATATATATGTATATATATATATATAGTATAGTTATGAGAATTTTAAGATTTATAAATTTTTTAAATTTAATTTAAACATGTGAGGTTTGTTTTTTAATTTTTTTTTGTAATAAATAATTAGTTAGATTATATTATAATAGAAAAAAGAAAAAAAAGTCACGCCAGCAAAGCATCGGAAGTTACGCGTCATAGGCTGGGTTAAAAAAGGAATAAGCGAAGAGAAAGTTTTAAAGAGAAGAGCAAAGACAGATCCATGATAATAATTTTCCAAATATAAAATTAAGCTAATTAGAGAGAGAGAAGTATTTTTTTTTTTTTGCTCTATTTTCTCTCTTGTTGAAAGAAGATAGATTTTTGTGATTTTTTTTATAAGCTTATTTTAAAAACAATCTAGTGTAAATGTGGAGGACACGATATAAAATACTATATTAAATTAGTGTGCCAGTTAGGAAGGATGAAAACCTTAAAAGTTAGACCAGATGGAAAGAGGATTGTACTCAGGCGGGCCTCTTCAGATGAAGACCTGAGCAGCAGTTTCAGCCCTAACTTCATTACTGCTAAACCATACCTCTTCGACGAAATAGAAAGTAAATTTAGGTTGGAATGGAAATGGGGTAATAGCTGAGCTTCAGATATAACACAAATCAACAAATGAAACTGAGCAAGTATCATTTTCTGTATTTTCAAACCTAATTTGAAAAAAGGTGCTTTTTTACATTTTAGAAGTTAAAACTGGAAGAAAATAAGATATTAGAACTATAAGAAAAGGATCTTTTTTTTAATACTATCAAATTAAAATTGTGTGTGTCAATATGGGAGCGGAGAAGCTAAATTTATTAGATCAAAGGACTAAATCCTTTGTCTCATAATTTCAATTAACCTGTCTTAGAAAAGGCGGATACTATCAACTTAGTCGTATCCAAACTCACATTTACGTAGTTAAAAATTATAATCCAAGATGTACCTTTTCTCTACAATATTTTTTAAACTATAAAAAATAATAAATTCTTAGAAGTATAAGTTAATACGTCTTGATCCCCTCAAATAAGATGTATGTGTCAATAATGAATCAATGAAGTTAGTATCGACATATTAGGGATTGAATCGTTTGTCTAATTGAGGTAACTTCAGTAGATTCAAAACAAAAAGAACCAAATGATTTTTTTTAAATATAGGATCAAGTCTACCTATACTGTAATTACTATTCATAATCTAGTGTGTTCTTATTCGATCTACGTATTAGAAAAGGAGTGAGGAATGAAGATAAACAATTTTTTTTAAATTGGAAAATACAAGAGGGTGATATTAATTTGCTGGAAATATTAGATAATATGAGTCATTTCAAATAGATCAGCTGTGTGTGATAACAATGCTGAAGAAAAGTATTATTCAATAGGCCTAGGTCTGGATCCTTTGTTTGATAATAGTAGCTATAATTTATTCAGTTCCCCAAACATAATCAGATTGAGACATACTTTTCCCTTAGTGTTAAACTATAAATTAAATAGTGTTTGTTATTTTTGAATATAAGGACTGTATATATATATGATACTGATAAGAATTTAGTAATACAGTTAATAGATTATTACAAATACAGGAAAATATGATCCTATCCCAAGCCATTAACAATGTGCGTCGACAAGGGAACAGGAAAATCTAACATTAAAGAGCATAGAAAAATAAACTTTGTCTGATGTTGGTAGGTTCAAATTATAATCCATATTGTGTTTATACACTCTAAATAATAGGACTGCAGGAAAATGATAAGATATTAGAAGTACGAGATAATAAAGACTAATTAGAACTATAAGAATATACGAATAAATTCAAATAAGTTAACAATGTGCGTCATACCATAAATGGAAAGGTCAGCTTCAACAGACAAAGAAATAAATCCCTTGTCTGAAGATGGTAAAAATGCTGCTCCATATTAACTCACATTATCAATCTATATGGATCAGTCATAACGGTTCCGTATATTCTCTATGTAGTCCAATTTATACTTTTTCAATATAGGTATTATATATGCGAACCAGTACCTGCTATTTCTGCTTAATAAGGAAGTTTAGGAATTTAAGTTTTAGTGCTTCATATCAATTAGATTGACTGTTCATTCTCTATACCCCCCTTTATAAAGAGTGAACAAGCATAGATAATTGATATGTATGCTATAAGGAGAGAAAAAAATATTCTAAAGTTATTGTATCAATTTAAAGGATAAAACAAAGTGAGAATTAGAGAAAATACAGAAATAAAGGTATGGTATTTGTGTTTCAGAATATTGAATTTATTAGTTATATTAATGTAGACGGAAATATTTTTTTAAAAGCTAATTATTATTTGTTCTAAGTCCAATTGAAAGGGATGAAAAATAAAATAAATAAAACAACAAGCAACAAAAAAAAAAGGAAAGGAGAGAAAGAGGAGGGGGAAATATAAAATAATTTCTTTGAAAATATTTATAATAGCTGATAAATACAATAAATTAATGTGACAGCATTCCTTATGAATGTTATGATTTCAAAATATTTACCTATAGTTAATTTTCTTTTATTATCTAGATTAGTGAAGTACAGTTCAAATTCACAAAAATCCTCTTAAATTCAGAACCATAACATTTGGAATATATTCTAATTTAAGCAAATTAGACATTCAATTAGCTTCAACTTTAAAATTCTTGACAAAACAGATCCGCAATAAAAAAAAATACAATTTTATAGATTCCAACAAAAATGTATTAAATTTTTTCAACAAAAACCTTCCCAAACTCAAATCCGTTTATACTTTTGATTTTGAAGACCTTTTCTCTAAACTGGAGTTGGAGGATCTTAAACTCAAAATTATAAATCTATTTTCAGAATTTTTAATTGACAAGACATTCAATATACCCTTAATTCACAATGTCAACAAAACCATTGTAATTAACTACAATAAAGCAAAATTAATTTTAGAAACATTCCTTAAATATAATTATATCCACATTAAAAATCAAATTTATAATAAAAAACAAGGAGTACCAATGGGTACGTCATCTAGTCCATTATTGGCCAACCTCCTGTTATTTTGGTATGAGAGGGAATTCTTCTCTCTTAACAAAGTTAACTGGTGGTTGTTCCGATACTTATATATTTATATATAGATGACATTCTTATATTCAATAATAATAATTTTTCAAAATTAATAGAAAAGATCTATCCTCCGTATCTAAATCTAAAAAATATCAAATTTATTCAAAAAGTCAACTTCCTCGATTTATACACATAAATCTAAAAGAAAAAAAGTATACAAGTATATGACAAAAGATCAAATTTCGATTTTAAAATTATTAAATATAATAGACAAGATTCAAATATATCAAAAAATTGCCCCAAAGATATCTATTTTGGACAATTTTTAAGAATCTACAGAATTAACAACAAATTAAACAACTTTATAAGTAAAATAAAAAACTTAAATGATGAATTACAAAAAAAAAAAAAATGGATTCAGCCAAAATACAATTTAAAAAATTAACATTTTAGCAATCATAGAATATTTTCACAAAATAAAATTTCTTACAATTTCAACTTCAGTGACTTTAAAAATATCACTATGAGATTTTAAATAACTTTTGACCAGATATTCAAACTTGTTTACTCCGGTAACTTTAAAATCGGAAATTTATTTATAAACATTAACCGTCTCCATCTGGGTGAGTAGAATTTGCTTGGGATGTTAATTGTAACATACATATATTGAATTTTAAGTTGATAACATGAACCGCAATTCAATACATATAAATGAATGATCTACAATAATGTTAACAGCAATACTGACTTCAACTGGAACGCGCAAACTAAATACTACTTTCGCTTGATGACAATGACGCAACTAACATGAGTTACATCATCTATCTCTCTGGATTCACTAATTCTAAATGCACTCCACTAATCTAGATAATAAAAAAAAATAATTATAGGTAAATACTTTGAAATCATAACATTTATAAGGAATGCTGTCACATTAATTTATTGTATTTATCAGCGCTATTATAAATATTTTCAAAGAAATTCTTTTATATTTCCCCCTCCTCTTTCTCTCATTTCCTTTTTTTTTGTTGCTTGTTGTTTTATTTTTTTTTTTCATCCCTTTCAATTGGACTTAGAACAAATAATAATTAGCTTTTAAAAAAATATTTCCGTCTACATTAATATAACTAATAAATTCAATATTCTGAAACACAAATACCATACCTTTATTTCTGTATTTTCTCTAATTCTCACTTTGTTTTATCCTTTAAATTGATACAATAACTTTAGAATACTTTTTTCTCTCCTTATAGCATACATATCAATTATCTATGCTTGTTCACTCTTTATAAAGGGGGGTATAGATAGTGAACAGTCAATCTAATTGATATGAAGCACTAAAACTTAAATTCCTAAACTTCCTTATTAAGCAGAAATAGCAGGTACTGGTTCACATATATAATACTTATATTGAAAATGTATAAATTGGACTACATAGAGAATATACGGAACCGTTATGACTGATCCATGTAGATTGATAATATGAGTTAATATGGAGCAGCATTTCTACCATCTTCAGCCAAGGGATTTATTTTTTCGTCTGTTGAAGTTGACCTTTCCATTTATGGTATGACGCACATTGTTAACTTATTTGAATTTAATCGTATATTCTTATAGTTCTAATTAGTCTTTATTATCTCGCACTTCTAATATCTTATCATTTTCCTGCAGTCCTATTATTTAGAGTGTATAAACACAATATGGATTATAATTTGAACCTATCAACATCAGACAAAGTTTATTTTTCTATGCTCTTTAATGTTAGATTTCCCTGTTCCCTTGTCGACGCACATTGTTAATGGCTTGGGATAGGATCATATTTTCCTGTATTTGTAATAATCTATTAACTGTATTACTAAATTATTATCAGTATCTTATATATATATATATATACAGTCCTTATATCCAAAAAGAATAAACACTATTTAATTTATAGTTTAACACTAAGGGAAAAGTATGTCTCAATCTGATTATGTTTGGGGAACTGAATAAATTATAGCTACTACAAGGTGGGATCAATAAATAAGGTGAATTATAATTTATTAAAAAAATAAGAACGATATTAAAAATTAGGACTTGATTTATTCAAAATAATCACCTTGGCTTTCTATACATCGTCTCCATCGTTCTGGCAACTTGTAAATACCCTCTTTATAGGCACTCTTAGGAAGCGTGTGAAAAAAATCTTGCACCACTTTCTGGACATCTTCATCCGAGTCAAATCGCTTTCCCTTTAACTCCTTCTTTAGTAGTCCAAAAAGGAAATACTCAGAGGGGGCTAGGTCTGGACTATATGCAGGATGTTCTAAAACTTCAAAACCTAATTTAATGATTGTAGATACAGTTTTACATGATGTATACGGCTTTGCATTATAATGAAGGAAGAGAACACCTTTACTAAGCTTCCCTCTTCTTTTGTTTCTCATACCGGGCTTTAGCTTATTTACAAGAATGTCACAATAAAGGTCGCTTTTCATACGTTGCCTTGAAGATAAAAAATCAAGACAGGTTGGTTCATCAACATCCCAAAAATTGTTAACAAAACTCTACCGGCCGAACGTTGAGACCTGAGGAACATGTAATTCGTCCATTTATGAACTCGTTAACCCATTTATTATTTTTTTTAGACAAACAAGACTCACCATAGATATTTTTCATTCTTTGGCATATTTGAGATGTTTGAATACCTTCTGCATTCAAGTAACGAATAACTGCACGTTGTTCAAGCGTGGTGCAATCCTTCAAGGGAGCTTCCATTTTAGTTTATTTATAAGTCTCGCGCCGCGCGTGGTGAAAAAGAACAGAACACCTTAAATAGTGTCTCGATGTTATATTTTAATATTCTGTGGTTTAAATTATTTTTGATTTTTTAATTTTTAAGAAATAAGATAATTCACCTTATTTATTGATCCCCCTTTGTATTATCAAACAAAGGATCCAGACCTAAGCCTATTGAATAATACTTCTCTTTAGCATCGTTATCACTTCCAATTTAAAAAAAAATGTTTTTTTTTCATTCCTCACTCCTTTTCTAATACGTAGAGCGAATAAGAACATACTAGATTATGAATAGTAATTACAGTATAGGTAGACTTGATCCTATATTTAAAAAAATCCTTGGTTCTTTTTGTTTTGAATCTACTGGAGTTACTGAATAGTATAGTTGGGTAACATTTATTCATTTAAAAACTCTATGTGGTAACCTGTGATGCAGTCGATGTCGACGTAGTGAGAAAGTCTACATAGAATGAAGAGAAGACCAAGTTAGGTTTAAATTATGCGATCGTGAATAGAGAGAGGTTTGGACATTCGAGAAGCAGAGGTCAGGTCCTGGATGATTGTCACTCGAGTCGCCTAAAATTGTCCTTATTTTTTTATATTCTGTCTTTTTTCAAACTCTCTAGTTGAGTGTAAACGGTTATTGCCCTGCAGTGACGATAGGCCTTCACGCTGATTTTTAGAAAGTGTATCTTATCTCTAGGCCTAAATCCTCGACTCCCTTTCCCTCCGTTTCACTTTGTCATAACTTTATTGAAGACTTGAAGGTGGTACAGCGGTGAAATTAGATTGGTTCATACAAAATATGACCTACACTTATATATTCCCTAATTCAACGGAAGTATTTATTTTAAAACAACTTACCCACATTTACCTTTTTATTACAACTATATCGTCCAAACTATCTATCACAATAAAAGTGCGATCTGATATTAAACTGGCCAAGTCACTCAGAGGACTCAGCATTGATCACTCACGACCTCCAATTGTGTATTTTTATAATTATACACTGGTGTCCAAAAAATAAGAAACTTAACCAATATTGAAATTTCTCAAAAGCTAATTTATTAACAAATATAAAATTTAGTATACAAATAGTTTAAACTATGGAAAATTTGACTAGCTATATGAAAATAAAAATAATAATATTTGAAATTATGAAATATGCAAATTATTACCAACCTACCCAAAGCTAAGGCTCCAGATCTTAAAGAAATACGATATCAATAGGGAGTATGATCACCTCTAACAGCTATCAAGGTCTCACAGCGAGCCTTCATACTGTTTACCAGGCTTTGGAGGAGGTCCAGGGGTAATAAACCCCACTCCTCCAATAGAGCAGTTCTTAGCTCAACGAGGGTTCTGGGAGAGGGGTGACGAGCTCCAATACGCCTCCCTAGAGCATCCCACACATGCTCTATTGGATTCAGGTCCGGAGATCTGGCTGGCCAATCCATCCTTCGAATATTCTCAACTCTGGAGATATTCATTGACTAGCCTAGCCCTATGCGGACGAGCATTATCGTCCATAAAAATTAAATTGTGACCAATTTGATCTCTATAAGGTCTTAGATAGGGCTCAAGGATCTCGTCCCTGTTCCTTTGGGCAGTTTAAGTGCCCCCAGAAAAAAATGTGGAGGGGTGTGCGTCTGCTAGAACTGATGCCAGCCCAGACTAAGAGACTGCCCCCTCTAAAACTGTCTATTTCCCTGATGTTACTGGGATGATAGCGGGTTCCAGGCTCCCTCCAGATGAAAACTCGTCGAGAATCTGTGTTTAAACTAAATCTTGACTCGTCACTGAAGAGAACATTGGCCCACTGATCATGAGTCCAGGCGTGATGTTACAAGCAGCAATTCAAGCGGGCTCTCCTGTGAGCAGAGGTTAAAGGGATACAGACCATTGGTCGTCTTGCATAAAGAGCACCTTCGTGAAGCCTTCGGTAAACAGTTTGTCTTGAAATTCTCGTTCCAGTAGCACTTGAGAGTTCATTAGAGAGTTGAATAGCTGTCATCTCCCTATGGCGCTTGGCAGTTACGACCAGATAACGGTCTTCAGAGGTAGCTGTTTTTCTTTTTCTACCAGAACCTTCTTTTCTTTTGATGGTTCCTGTCTCAATGAACTGTTTCCATATTTTGCTGACCACAGATTTATTCACATTTAACCATTTTTCTACTTCAACTTGTGATTGCCCTGCCTCCATTCTTTCAACAGCTCTCCATTTTAAAACATCTGCTAAAATTTTTCGTGAACTCATAATCAACTAAGGATTAAATAAAATTATAATTGGACAATTCTTAGATGGGGTAAACGACACGTCAAATAGCACACTTATAAAGACAAGCAAAAATTTGCATATTTTCAATTTTACCGAATCGAATGGTTGCGATAAATAAATTCTACGACTTAAAATACCTAATTAAATTACTTTTTAGCTTTTAGCGTTGTATATTTTAAAACATATCATAAAAAACAAAAGTTTCTTATTTTTTGGACACCAGTGTAGTTAGATATCTTTTGTTATCCTATGCAGTTGTTAGCCTAAACATTTGTTTGGTCTCAAACTGAAAGTAGGACTGGTATTGAATATCATTTGCCCTTTTCTAATAAAGACTCTGGAAGAACAAACATTTCAAAAATAGCTTAAAAACGAATGCAATATTTTCAAAACTATAGAACAAATGAGACACTTCTGTTGAACCCCCTTGAATGAACTTAGCAATTTCGAATTTCAAGCATCTAATATTTCCTTTCTGCTACATCGAGCTCAACAATTTAATCAATATTTTAGCGTAGAAATTTTCTGAAGAGGAATTAATATATTACAAGATTAAATGTAATACAAAGCACTAACGCGCATCTATATATAACGAATGAAGACATTAAGACGCGAATCAAACTTCTACTGTGCTTACTGTGATGAATAAATATATTGGGAGGACTTAATTCATCAGTGGTGAACCCTTCCAGCGGTTTCGTCAATTTAATATACCAGACTGCTTCATGCAGAATGTTCCAATACAGTATTAGAGCTCTAAAGAAGCGGTCTGGTAGATTGAATTGGCAAAACCGCTGGGAGGATTCACCACTGATGAGTCGAGCCCTTTCAAAATATTTTTTCATCGCAGTAAGGACAGTAGAAGTTTGATTTATTTGTAAAAAAAAAACATTCGCGCCTTAATGTCTTCATTCGTTAAGAATAAATATGTATATTCTCGTTTGGATTTGAACGGGACTTCCAAATAATTAAATTGACACATCATTGAATGTCATTAAACATATATGCGTAGATATATGTTGAAAGTAAAATCATTCCTCAAATAAATATTTGTTCTATTCAACAACATAAATTATATTACTGTTGCTAAAAAATACTTTTCATCCCAGAAATTCTAAGTATTAAAAAAAAAAACGTTTTAAAAGGATTTACATTAATCAATTTGATGGCAAACAATTAAATGCCCGAACTTTTCTAATCTTGTTTTCAAAAGCAATTAGGTTTTTTTTTTAAATAAGTCTTCACTTCCTGAGGAATAATGCTTTTTTTTTTGTTAGCAAAAATATACTGTTGAAATCATTATGAATAATAATATAGAACTCTGATATATATTATAATATATATTTTGAAAATACACACGCGTTCAGCGCAGAGATAACAAATTGCATTGTTAGATACATTAATTAAATTTATTTTTTTACAAGGGCGTGTATTTTTTATTGCAAGTATATTTATAATTAGAAATGATATCAGGTTCGTTACGCCCTTTATCGGTTTAGGTTGTTGTTATTTTTTAGTTGCTCTGTTGTTCAGGTAAACACATGACGCTTTTAAAAAGAGCACATAAATTACGCTAAGGCTTAGTTATTTTTTTAAATCTTTGTGTCATTCTTGTGTTAACCCTTGTTTATTTCATGTTTAAACAGGTATTTATTTGACGAAGAGAGAGAGATTGAAATTGAAACTACTTTATTATATCGTTCGTATAAGGTTATATCAATGAAATAGCTGGCGTTATCCACTTCAAGATCAAGATGGTACTTGTAGATGGTAGCCTTCGCTACATTGGTTAACTTCATTGCCTCGGGATGGAGGCCGACGCCGAAGACCCAGGCCTGCAGATCCAGGGTCAGGATAGAGTAGGGTGTGGAGGGCCAGTCGTAGGGAGATGTCTGCGTCGTGTCCCGAGAAGCAGTTGCGACGCAGGTCCGCTCAGAGGATGGAGCGGGGCACATCCACGGTGGAGGTCCACCGGCCACCCAGCTCTGCAGCAAGATGCGCCTGGCTGGTCAGGTGGGTAATGGAGGTCGCCGATCCCCGCAGGTCGATGGTCTCAGCCTCGTACTCTGCGTGATAGCTGGAGCTGACGTTTTCCTGTAGTAGACGTTGGCAGAAGGTCCCTAGGTGCTGCGCGTCCAGGAAAGCGGCCCGCATTAGCGCGTTAGGGTAGGGGCGCCATCGGAGAAGTTACCGACAGTCGCCTGTAGCCAGCGCTCGGGAACCAGCAGGTTTGGCTGCCGCAGAAACCTGTTGTCGCCTCGAAGACGCAGAGACCTCAGGCAGGCTGGCCGCAGAACCCGGTAGAGAAAGAGAGAGAGAAAAGTTCAACTAGGGATATTTTATAATTTATATTAATTTCATTGCGTTTAGACCAAATTAAAAAAAAAATCGGTAACAGCGTTGTTACAATCCAATTATCCCTTATCATTCATCGCATTTGAAAATTGCAGAAAATAGGTTAAAATAATCGATAAAGTATTCCGCAAAAGGTGTTTTCACCGATTTATTAGTGTCCGCAAGTTTTCGATTTCAAAATTCTTTTACGGGCGTGTTTCTTCTAAACATATTCATTTCAAAATATATATTTATAAAAGGCCTTTAAGTGCGACTGTAATCGGGTACACCAGTCTTGCTTTAATTATTTATTTTATAAATTTATTTAAAATAATTGAAATATATATTTTGAACTGTTTATACTTATAAAAACGCCTATAAAAATGTTTTTTTTTTTAACTTGAAAGCTTGCGAATACTAATAAATTGGTAAATAAACCTTTTACGGAGTATTTCATAAAGTATTTTAAAATGATTTATATTAACTGTGTTCTTTTTTTTTATCTCTTTACTTCTCTCTCGTTTAAAAATGTTGTGTTATAATGTATATTTAAAGGGAGAGGTGCCTCTTTTTTGGTTCATGAATACCATCCTCTCTCGCAACTTCATATTGCAATATTGCCTGAAATTCGGCCCTTGCTACTTTACCAGTTTAAACACCTTTTTAGTAATTTCGACCGATTTCATAATTCTCTCGTAGGATGTTATGAAATCAAAGCCGCCTCTGTACTGATGAGGGCCATAGCCCGAAACCATGGTATACAGGTTGGCTTTTTGTCTGAAAATTTCAAAACTGGTGTTGTTCCTCAATCTTAATCACCACCATTTTTTACTAGGGTGATAAACATAATGCATTGTTTTAATGTATAATTAAAGTGAGAAGTGCCTATTTTTGTACATGCATATAGATAGAAATTTTTCCGGGAGAAAATTGATCTAAAAAAATAAAGGTCACCTCTCCAGTAAAAATAGTTACTAAAACTAAGTTCCATCTATTGACCGTCACCACGAACTAGTGGACTCATGTCGGTGACAAAGTCATAAGACAAGTTTTGGCAAAACTGAGAAGCGTCCACCTGGAGGCCATTACCGTGCTAATGGCCCTTGTTAGTCCAGGGCGGACTTTATTTCATGATATCCACAATGGGATCAAATCATTCCAATCTGCCAAAGAGGTATTTAGTTGGTAGAGGGGAGATGGTCAATAGAGGGCGCTTAATTTTAATGTCTTTTAGACGGGAAAGGCGACCTTTTTTCCTTTTATAGATCAATTTCCTCTCGGAAAAATTTCAATCTATATTTTGGCCTAGTCACTGTACCAGCTAAAAGATTCTTTGGCAGATTGTGAAAATTTATTTTTTCCCCTGTACATCACATGAAATGAAGTCCGTCCTGGACTGACGAGAGCTATTAGCTTGAAACAATGGACTCCAGGTGGACGCCTCTCCTTTTGCCAAAGCTGGTGGTGTGGCTTTGTGACCGACCTGAGGTCGCTAGCATGAGGAGACGGTAAAAATTACGCTTAGTTTCATAGTCTATTTTTAATGGAGAAGCTGTCTTTATTTTTATAACTAAAAATGGAGGAAAATAGCGTTAAACGGGCATATAGATAATAGCAAGAACTCGATGTTAGCAACAAAAAAAAAAAAAAAAGGTTATCAATTGTAAAGCTCTTTCATAATTTTTTATGTCAATTGTAGTTAGTTCCTCTTCCACATTTTCCAACATAAATATGTAGAGTTCTCACAAATATATACTGTAAGAGCTCAGTGCATCATCTTCATTTTTCGATTCTTCTATATCATCTGGTCTCTTCATTCAA
The DNA here is from genome assembly GCA_030710605.1 of Cordylochernes scorpioides. Classification (NCBI taxonomy): domain Eukaryota; kingdom Metazoa; phylum Arthropoda; class Arachnida; order Pseudoscorpiones; family Chernetidae; genus Cordylochernes; species Cordylochernes scorpioides. The sequence continues at coordinate 74,742,005 of CP092867.1, forward strand.
ATGCCTTGCACACTAACCTCCCGCCTCAACTGTGTTACCACTAAACAATCCTGTTCGACCACGATTGCCTATTTTATATCATTTTTATGTATTAAAACTGAATTTTCAAGATCAAACCCCTGCGTATATATTCTAGGTTCGGATTGGTAATATCCTACAACACCATGTTTCTCAAATACCTAGAAACGTTTAGCGAGAGATAGAAGAAAATCTGCAGTCTCTGAAGGAAAATGGTATCTATGATACACAGGGCAAGGCAAAGTTTAGAGGAAGGGTTCTATAACTGAACGAAGAGTAATCAATGGGATCCCCAAAAAAAAAAAAAGGTCGAGCAAAGAAAAGAAAGAGACAGTGTGTAAATAAGGTAGACAAGAGTAATCAACGCCAGGAGGGCGACACAAAGACAGAACGTGCGCCATTCATATTCAAATTCCTGATGCAGGAGAAACAATTGCTGCAGAAAGAGAGAGAAAGCCGCGCAATTTAAAATAAAATGTTCTTTGTCTGGAGGTTTTCTCTCTAGGGACCGATGGCAATTTTCATCTTCTACCTGGATGCCGGGTTATTGGATTCTTTGGGCGGTGTGATGAGGCGGTGCCTTCTACGGCATATTTAGTAGGCCATTCCAACCAACTTTGGTGGAGAGAGAAAAAAAGTAAATACCATTTGAATAATCGATATTTATAGCCTTTGTTTATAGATACTTGTGATTTTTATCTCTATTAGGTTTCATTAAATGTTGAAAACAAAATTGGCTAGAAAGGCTCTATTCAAATGTGTGTGCTTGTCATGCCGTGAGTATTTTAATTGAATGAAGTGTATTTGTATTTCTTTATAAAGACATTTTTATACAATGGTGTCCAAAATTAAGTGATCAATAGGAAGGAAGTGCAGATTATAGCTCAATGAGAAAATTTTCGAACTAAAACTGAAAGGAAAAAATCGAGAACCAATAAAAGATAAACAATTGGTGGTGAAATTGTACTGTGACACTTCTCGGATTTTTAAGGGACGATTATATCAGACTGTGGCATCATAGGATTAATGAGAGCACTGTTTTAAGGTAGAATAATTATCCCCAACTGTTTTGATTGCACACTTGTAAGTGCAAAAGTCGGACTTATTTTTACATGTGTAGACATGTGTTGCACTTGCAGTAAAATCATCCGCTAGCTACCTACCATGTTTTTTATAACCTGGACCTTTAATAGGAATAATATATATTTCAAAATCAGATAAAATATTTTCAATAAAACATGTTTCCCGGTGCGGGATTCGATCTCGGTTCCTAGTTGTCGACGCCAGTATAACATTACTCTATAGAATTTCTGCAGCAGTTCCCTGGGTTTACCCCACATACCGGAATGCGGAGATTTCCGCCTGAAACCTCCAGGATTAAATTGAAGTGCGCGTCTCGAAATAATTTTATTTCCAGGTCCAATTTGATAGGCAGCGGCTTTTCTTGATTTCCCCAGGTATTACCTGCGATTTAATCCTGGCGACTTTAAAACGGTTTTCTTTAACCGGGGTGTTTTAAACATATGACCACGGAATATCTCCTCGTGCAGACATTTTATACTATCGTCTATTCTTATTACTTATTTTTATACTACAATTTATATTCGAATACTACATACGTGATAGTGAATATCATGCCTCGGGAGTGACGTAATCGATTAAGATCAATATAATAGGTTAAATAGGTTTGGTGACTTTTTTTATAGTGAGTTAAAAATATTATATTTAGAGTTCAGATTCATATATAAGTATATTAAAATGGCATATCCTGACCAGAAGCACATGTACTTTACAGAAGGCAGAGCGCCATCTGGTGGAACAGAAATCAACTAAACATTAATTTAGCCTGCTCCCTGATATTTGGCCAATCCAATTATTTGATAAATAAAAAAAAAGCCATCCACGAACGCGTTTCGCGCTTTTGGCGCTCGTCAGCGTAGAGTAGGCTGAACCACTGCGACCAAAAAATATTTTTTGGTCACAGTGGCTTCTTGAAAAACCAAGAAATGGGTATTTAAGGCCAAACTTGCGTAAATACGCTTAGCACATCTAAAAACGAAAGAAAAAGATAAAAAGATCAGGTGTTGAAATCAATATTAAAAATGGCATATCCTGACCAAGAGCACATGTGCTTTACAGAAGGCAATGCGCCATCTGGTGGAACAGAAATCAACTAAACATTGATTTAGCCTGTTCCCTGATATTTGGCCAACCCAATTTCTTGATAAATCAAGAAAAGCCATCAACGAACGCGTTTCGCGCTTTTGGCGCTCGTCAGCGTGGAGTAGGCTGAACCACTGCGACCAAAAAATCTTAACCCTACCTTTTTTATATCACGATTATAGAATTCATTTTATAAATTCTATATTGCTGTGATAAATAATTTTTATGTGTAAATTTACATCAAGTAATTCAAAATAAAAAAACTACTTGAAAGGTAAATAACAACCTTTTCTTTTTCACGACTGCACCTTCAATTCCCTACCTTTTTCAACAAAAAATAATCACAACAATTTAAGCCGACAGGATTAACCTATTTTCTATTAAATTATATCATATATTAATACAATTTTCTTAAAAAACTAATACAAAATGCCGCCAAAACAAAAAAGTAGAACAAGCTACGATGCAAAGTACAATGGAAATACCAAAATTTAATGGTCAAAATTTAAACATAATATCTTGGCTCAAATTTTTAAACAAAAAATGTTTGCAGAAACTTCTTGATGAAGATTTCAAATTAACTAATATATCAAATTATCTCGAGGGTGAAGCTTTCAGTTATTATATAGAAGAGTTACAAGATATAGCTAATTGGGGGGATTTAGAACAAAAATTGATAACATATTTTACAATTAAAGATTCAAATTTATTTAGTAGGTTTATAAATTTAAAATATAATGATAAAAAATGATCTTGAACAATATTTTAAGGAAAAATCTGCCTTAGCCAAAAAACTTAATCTAGAAAAACCTTTTATTAGAAGAACTTACAGATGGAATGCCAAACCACCTCAAAAAATATCTAATAGCTGCAAGAGTACAAGAACCTTCAGATTGGTATAAAATCACAACCCAATTAAAATGCACCACAAATCAAGAAGAAGAACCCCAAAAACCCTCTACCAGTACAAGAAATAGGCAATTTACTCCAGTAAGATTTAACCCCAACTACTCCCAAACTAATAAATTCCAAACATTCCCAAGGACAGCAGCAGCAACTCACCACCAGCAAGAACCCCACAAATCCATAAACCTACCCCCATACCCCTGCAAGATATGTTCTACAAACCAGATACTCAACCAGATGCATTTCCATAGGGACTGCCCACTTAAGAAGAATACTCCTCCAAAGCCCATAAACCCAGGTAGAACATTAATATTATTCTCTGTTCTTATAAATCAAATATCTTTACCATGTGTACTTGATACTGCATCATCCATTTCTATTATCCCTTTAAAATACTTAAACCATATTTATTATAAAATATTAGATAATTCCCCAAAAGAAAGAATAGGTCAGGTAGAAGGATTTAGTTACCCATTATGCAAAATATTAGTTAGGCTTACCTTAGGAAAAATTACTAAGTATCAAGAAATGTTTGTTTGTGATAGTCCAATAGAGTATTTTATTTTAGGCTTACCAACATTTTATAAATTTAGATTACAAATAGATTTTTCAAAAAACCTTCTTTTCCAAAATTATAAATTTTTGTATTCCTTTAATCCAAAAACTGATAACCATAAGTCATATGCTACTACCCTATGTATTCCAGACCCATACTATGTTAAAAATTCATCTCTTCTAAATATCAACCCATTGTATAATTTCAATTTTTTTGATATGCCAAATACAAATGTTAAACTTATAGATCCTACTTCAAATCCCATTATTGATTCTAACTCATCTCATAGTATGCAAATTCCATGCCCTATTGTCAATTATAATTCATATTTAGACCTTAGTAAAGTAGATATTAATCCAAATTTCTCTAATCAAACAATTTCAGATATTTTGCATAAATATGAGAATGTTTTCTCTAAACACAAATTTGATATAGGAAGCAAAAGAACTAACCCAATTTGCATATCTCTTTTAGATAATATTCCAATAGCACAAAAGCCATATAGGACATATTTTTATAATAATGCTGAAATACAAAAACAAATAGCAGAATTATTAAAATATAATATTTTTAGACCCTCATCTAGCCCCTACAGTTCTCCTGCATTATTAGTGAATAAGAAATCTGATGTGTCCCAAATCACTTCACAAGACTTTGTATAGATTATAGAAAACTTAATCAAAAAACAGTTCCAGAACATACCCCAATTCCACTTATAGAACAAATTATAGATAGGTTATTACATTCAAAAATATACACTATTCTAGATGTTAAAAATGCATATTGGCATATACCCATAGATGAAAAAGATAAATATAAAACTTCATTTGTAACACAATTAGGATGTTATGAATGGAATAGACTTCCATATGGTTTTAAAAATGCACCCTCACAATTTGAAAGTGTTGGGATTCGGCCAACGGCTTCTGTACATATTGTCAAAATATATTTGGATATATATTTCTATGAATAGTTCTTGTTATGTTTAATTATATTCGGCAACATTGTAATAGCTATATTTAGAACTCTCGTTTATTTTTGCATATGTAGTTTTGTAAATTTAGAGCGAGTTTGCTGCTAATTGGTATGTAATGTTTTTGTTTTAAATTTCTATTAAGGTAAAATAGGTTAATATGTAAAGCTTTTCATTTTTGTTATAAATATAAATTTGTCAATTGAAGATGTCTTGATTTTGAACGTAGTCAAGTAAAAACATACCCTAACAGGTAAATCGATCTACAGAAGAATATTTTGATACTAGATAAATATTTAAAATACCATCATTTTTGGTATCAGAGAGCGCGGTTGATAGAAAATAAATATTCTGAAAAGTGTATTATGGATATTTATAATAATATGAAGATAGAAATTCTCAAGGGAAATAATTATCAAATATGGTCAATGCAAATGGAAGCCCTTTTAAATGCTAAGGACTTATTTAAAGTAATTGAAAATGATATTCCTGAAATAATAGAAATCGATCTCAAAAATAAAGAAGAAATTTTAAAATGGGAAAAATTAAATAGAGAAGCTTATGGCCTAATTATACTTTCTATTGAGCCATCAAATGCATTAATATATAGGGAGAATATAAGAGCAAAGAAGCTATGGGAGGTCTTAAAAACAAGATATTCAGGCATATCTGAAGAGAAAATGATGAATTGTTATTTAGAATTATCAAGATTAAGAATGAAACCCAGTGAAAGTGCTGAAGAATTTATAACAAGAGCTCAGGCATTAACAGTACAAGTCAAGGAATTGGGGAAACAAGTATCAGACATAGAAGTTACCCGATATATAACAGAAGGCTTATCTCTCAGATTTAACCCCCACGCCCTGTCATCATTGCAAATAGAAACATGTCTATTGATGCACTAAGACAACTTTTACTGGACTTTGAGAAACCATTGGAAACGACCGCTAGCAGCGCACATACACAGGCTCTAAAAGCGGAATATGGCTACATGTCTAGGGAAAAAAGATGTCATGTGTGCAATAAATTAGCACATCTCAAAAGAGACTGTTGGTATAATCCTGACAATGCAAATTCAAAATTTATAAAGAAATACCAGAATGCACGCCATCAAAATGAAAATATGCAAAATCGAAAAACTAATGGGGATAATAATCGGCGTAAGGAATATTTTCCTCAACGACATCATGCCCTTATGGCTTGAAAAGAGCAGCCTAGAACACTTGAAACGGAGTGGCAACTTGACTCTGCATGCTCAACTCATATGACAAATGATAATTCATTTTTAGAAGAAGTCATAGAATGCAATCAACCTATATTATTAGCAGAAACTCATCGCTCAATAGAAGCAACCCAACAAGGCAATATCAAAATAGTTTCAAATGAGAACTCTCATGTTGAATTACAAGATGTACTTTATGTCCCAAATATAAGATGCAATCTATTGTCAGTTGCTTCTATAGTTAACAAAGGAAACAAAGTGATATTCGACCAGAATGGAGCAACGATTTTAAGTGAAAAGGAGGAAATAATAACTAAGGGAATAAGGAAGAACAATATGTTCAAAGTCACTTTCAAACCTGAAGTTGCAAAAGAAAGTGAAAAGTGTATGCACGTGTCTAGTGACAATATGGAGTTGTGGCACAAACGACTAGGACATATCAACTCAAGCTATTTAATGAGGATGCACAAAAACAAAATGGTAAAAGGTCTTGAAGACTTAAAGGGAGAACTACCTTACTGCGTAAGCTGCAACAAAGGAAATATTACAACAGCTGAAGGAAGTCCGTCACTCGGAGAAACTACAGCAAGACCACCGGAACGAATACACGTTGACATATGTGGGCCTTTGACACCAACAATTGGAGGAAGGAAATACATGTTAACCATAGTTGACCAATACACTAGAAGATATATTATAGAAATTCTTCACAGTAAAGATGAATCTACCAGCAACATTGAAAATTTCATAAAGAGAAGAGAAAAAGAGACAGGCATGAACGTAAATAAATTGAGATCAGACAATGGCGGTGAATTTATAAATACAGAAATGAAGAATTTTCTAGAATCAAAAGGCATTAAGCATGAGAAAACAGAACCTTATTTGCCGAAAGGCAATGGTATGGCAGAAAGGGCCAACCGAACAATCATGGATATGACGAGAACTATTCTGATTGAAGCAAATTTACCTATCAAGTTTTGGGGTGAGGCGGCAAGAACAGCTGTTTATCTCCATAATTTGACACCTACAAAATCAGATTTGACTAAGACTCCAATGGAAATGTGGACTGGCCATAAACCATCAGTCAGACATCTCAAAATCTTTGGAAGCCCAGTTGTTTATAAAATAAATGATCAAAAGAGATCCAAACTAGACCCTAAAGGAAAGGAAGGAATTCTCATCGGCTATTCAAATGAAAGAAGAGCATATCGTATATATGATATGGAGGAAGAAATGGTTTATGAAACAATACATGTTAGGTTTGATGAAGGAAGACCAAGAAATACTAACCTAAATACCTCATGTGATAATGAATACAATTATTTCCATTACAAATCTGAGATAACCTATGAAATGCGGAATTCTCTTGAAGCACAAGATCAAAAAATAGATGAATCGAATATTGGAGAAGATACCGATGATGGAGTGATTTCTCAACCATCAATAATGGAAGATGAGAGTCATACAGATATTAATTCCCAACAAGAAGCCGAACAACGTCCACAAAGAAGACGTGTGATGCCAACTAAGTTTGGTAAGTTTGACGAATATGTTGTCTATAAGACAGATCAGGACATACCAAATAACTATCAAGAGGCGATCGACTCAAGTGAAAGGTCAGGCTGGAATGAAGCAATGTTAGAAGAGTTGAATTCAATAAAGAAACACAAAGTATGGCAATTAGTAGAGAGACCTAGAGATAAAAAGGTCATTAACAGTCGCTGGGTATACTCAAGGAAAGACTGAGCAAGGAATACAACCTAAATATAAAGCCAGGTTAGTGGCCGCTGGCTACAATAAAATAAAAGTAGAAGATTTTGTAAAAGAGTACAGTCCAGTTATGAAACTTGGAACTTTGAGGGTTTTGATATCTTTAGCTGTTAACCAAAAGAAGAATATAAGACATTTTGATGCAAAAACTGCCTATTTGAATATATATGGAACAACCACCAGGCTTTGAGACCAATCCTAATGAAGTATGCCTAGTATCCAAGGCAATATATGGATTACCACAATCAGGACGGAAGTGGAATGAAAGGCTGGATACTCACTAAGAGAAACTTGAAAAGAACAACTACAGATCCTTGCTTATATCGAACAGACCCAATAAGAAAAAAAATAAATAATTCTAGCAGTATATGTAGATGATTTCTTGATCCTATCCAATTCATCTAAGGATGTGGATGACCTAATATCAAGTCTCTCAGAAGACTTAGTTATCAATGAAGTAACACAAAATAGAAAATTCTTAGGAATTACTATAGAAAAACAAGAGAATGAAATACTGTTATCGCAAGAAAAATTCATTGATAAGATTCTTGATAAATATGGAATGAGAGAATGCAAAACTGTGAAGTCACCTATAAATTTAGGAGAGAAATATGATGATTATGAAAACAGTCCACCTTATTCAAAAAAGATGTACCAAGAAGCAATAGGATCATTACTATACTTAACTAATGCAAAAAGACCAGATATTTCATATGCTATAAATAGCCTATCACAATATATACAATATCCAAGAGAAATACATTGGAGAGCTATCAAGCGAATATTAAGATATCTGCAATACACAAGAAATATAAAACTAAAATTCAGTGAAGGATCAGAACAATTAACTGCCATATCAGATGCCGGCTGGTGCACTACGAAAGATGCCAAATCATTTGGAGGACACTTTATTAAAATTGGCATCAATATAGTTAATTGGAAATGCAACAAACAAAGAATGGTTGCAATGTCCACAATGGAGGCTGAGTTATTAGCTTTTTGTGAAGGAGTTTGTGATGTTAAATGGTATGATAATCTTCTGGATGATCTTGGATGCAAAGCTCAAAAGCCAATTCAAGTATATACAGATAGCCAATCCCTGATAGCATGGCTGAAAAACCCAATACAAGAATTGAAAAGTCGACATTTTAATAGAAAATTGTATTTTGTAAGAGAAGAATTAGAGCAAAAATAATAACACCCGTCTATAAACCATCCGAAACCATAGAAGCAGATATATTGACCAAAGGACTCTCCATCTCCAGACATTAACATCACATAAAGGAAATCTTCAGTACAGAACAACTTGAAGAACACCGGTAATGACTCTTAGAAGTATTTGGACGGATAAGGAGGGAAATGTTGGGATCCGGCTAACGGCTTCTGTACATATTGTCAAAATATATTTGGATATATATTTCTATGAATAGGTTTTGTTATGTTTAATTATATTCGGCAACATTGTAATTGCTATATTTAGAACTCTCGTTTGTTTTTGCATATTTTGTCTTGTAAATTTAGAGCGAGTTTGCTGCTAATTGGTATGCAATGTTTTTGTTTTAAATTTCTATTAATGTAAAATAGGTTAATATGTAATGTTTTTCATTTTTGTTATAAAAATAAATTTGTTAATTGAAGATGTCTTGATTTTGAACGTAGTCAAGTAAAAACATACCCTAACAGGTAAATCGATCTACAGAATAATATTTTGAACTAGATAAATATTTAAAATACCATCAGAAAGAATTATGAAATCAATTTTCACTGAACATAACATACAATATGCTTTAAATTATTTTGATGATATCATTATACACTCCAAAACTTATGAAGAACACATTAAACATTTAGATGACATATTAAACATATTTGAACAAGAAAATATAAAACTAAATCTCAATAAATGTGAATTTTTACAAAAAAAGAAATAAAGTTTTAAGATACACTATTAACTCAGGAAAATATACACCCAATAACACAAATATTGAAGCAATTTTAAAATTGAATACACCATAAAATATTAAAACATTACAAAGATTTTTAGGTACAATTAATAGATATAAAATATTTATTCCCTTTTATGCACAAATTAGGGCACCATTAAATGAACTTTTGTTAAAAGATGCTGCTTGGTTATGGAGTGCAAAACGTGAACAAGCATTCCAAACTCTTAAAAATGCACTCATTTCAAAACCTGTACTTTATATTTATGACCCATCTAAACCATGCCATTTAATCACAGATGCCTCAGGTCTAAGAGTAGCAGGAGTCCTGAAACAACCTGATGAACAAGGCATCTTACACCCCATAGCTTTTTATTCAAGAAAACTTCACCCATATGAGCAGAATTATACTGCCACAGAAATTGAAACATTAGCAATAATTAATTCTATTGAAGATATTAATCTGTGATTTTAAATGTTTCTTTTTGACCAGTACTTTTGTTTTGTTTTGCTTTTCCTAAAATGTTTCCTTCTTCTTCTTCATTATTATTTGTTCTATATGTAAAGCTTTGTTTGTGGGATTTGAAAAAACAAATTCAAGTTTATTATATTTTTGTGTGCTTTTAAAGTTAAAACACAACAGATTCAGTACAAAGATTTCATACATATTTACATAATACAAGGTGGGATCAATAAATAAGGTGAATTATAGTTTATTTAAAAAAATAAGAACGATATTAAAAATTAGTACTTGATTTAATAAAAATAATCACCTTGGCTTTCTATACATCGTCTCCATCGTTCTGGCAACTATGTTTTATAATTTTCAGATATATCCAAACAAATCTATGGTAATTTAAACCAACAACCCTATATTGTATAATACTTATAACAAGATTGTCATGTTGTATATAGAAAAACATATATAAATAATTATACGCATGATTGACATGTGTCATTGCATCACCATATGTAATGTACTTTGTACAAACTGAGGATGAATAAATAAAACTATGTAATAGATAAAGAGCTGAGCTAAGCAAGAGATCGAGATATAAATCAACCCTAAAGAGGAATTTGGCAGGCCGTTTCCATCAGGTCCAAAGATGTAGAAAATACCGCAGACACCCCACGCACCTTGTACCCGTTCAAAGTCCAAATTCTCGCATGTCTCCCCCCCCCTTCCTCGGCGAAGATATAAAACATCTGCCCTAGCCGAAATGTTACTTAGAGTTTCACCACCATCGTGAGCCCTTGTCGGTTGAACCCAGGTCCACCTCATCGCTATGTAAAACAGTAATAACTTTTTCTATCTCTATCTTGCTTTTAGCTCGACTCCTATCTGTTCACGGAATTTTCCTACTACAGCTGTGTCTCTTCGTTTTTTGTGTGTGGACATTCCCAAGCTTTTCACTCTGCCTCGACCACGACTGCACGTACTCTGTGAGAACTTTTAAAGGTTCTTCAAGGTGCAGAGAGGTACTGGAAAACTCCACACCCTGACTGTCCCTCTCGGTTACTACAGGTTTGACCCTCGGTTACCACAGCTATAGCGAGAGTCGACAGGATACCTCATCTCAGATAAGTCGACAGGATGACCAAAACGAAGGATGACCACAACGAAGAGGTAAGAAGCCTGTCCAGATAGAAGCGAGGAAGAGCAAATATGGAGGAACCAACCCGCCATTCCAACGAAACGACCGAGCAATCTCTCCCCCAACAAGAGACGATATTTCAGGAGCAAGCTGTCAACACCCCAAAGACACAGCCGAAAATCCCGCAAAATAAGCCGGTGAGACGTTCCCCACCTTCGGCCTTACAACGCAACCACCTTCCAGACGACATGCCGCGTCTCCAAACAGAAACTACAAGCTTCTACAAGCTCTACATGGAGCGTCTTCCGCGTCATCAGGACGACAACTAAAGACCAAGTTTCCTGACTGAACAATCATAAAAACTGTGAGTTTTTAAAAAAATCTACCTAACTCTCTCCTCGTGCTCACAATTTGATTCTCCATATATTCAATGTATATTTCACTTTAATCATTTTAAATCAATATTTGCCATTTTTATATCATTTCAATTCAAATTTTAAATCTTTTACACCCTCATTTATAAATTTTTACTTTATTTTAAGCAACTTATAAATTTTAATTCATTACTTTCAATTTTACATTTAAAAAACATTATTTTTTTTAATTAATCGTATCATAATTCTAAACTTATTTGTGTGTTTTTCTTAATATATTATTTTTATACCAAAACACCAATTTCTTAATCGAATGCTCACAACTTTGCAAAAATCATTGTTATGTTCACTATTTGATGTAAACGCCCCATTCAAATTATAAGTCACTATCACGCCATTGCCCTTTTACAAGGATAATTTTCGCACTACCATAATCAACGATATATTCAAATTTTAACAAACATAGGTGAAACGCATTTTTTTTTAATTTCAAAAATCGAAAGATACAATATCTTCAAAATCACAACTAGAAAAGTAACTGTCCTCCCCAAAACAAGTTAAAAATCCAACATAGTTCCACTCCCTCGTCCTTTCCTTTTACATGCATAATTATTAATCATCTACACATCTCTCTCAACAAACTTCAACACCTCGCACATCACTTTCTCCAATTGGCCATCATCTATTAGCGCGCGACTTAGCAACAAATCAATCTCGAGCCACACAAGCTCCATATCGTCGCCACTAAACGTGCCACATCCACTAACAGCCAAATATTTTGATGTGTTTTGTACAACCACCGCCCATGACTAGTAAATTTGTTATTCATGGTGAAACAAGTTAGATGCTGTACCAAAAACAACGACTTCACGTGACACCTTTCCATTCAATTCACTTCACAAGTGTCACAAGGCAACACAACAATAATTTTTTTTCTCAATTAACAGGCCACAAAGACGCCTTCATGCCTGTGACACAACTCACTCCAAAGCGTGTCCACGTCAAAAGTCGCACTTTCACCACACATCTAATCTGAAATCACTGAATAATATTTTTACTAAGTACGCAACAACGTCGAAACACAACACTTACGAACACCGAGAAAACTACATCTTTCAAATAGACCATAAAACTGCCAACAAGCTTTCACCACTCTCAAAGGGAGTTTAACCAGTAAACCAGTACCCTAACGTACATTCACACCCTTAAAACTGTACTACAACAAGGATTTCCAAAACGTCTGACATAGCGCTCGCCTTTACCTCAGAAAATTTCCGTAAATTTCTAATAACACATGGTATACAAACCCTACTCACCACAAGCAATAACCCACAAGCAAACGGTTTAATAGAAAGCTTAAATGCCACCATTACAGGCAAGCTCAGACTAGCTTATCTAGAAGATCCGAGAGCTTCCTGGACTCAACTAGTTAAGTGCGTCACTCAGACGTTTAATAACACACCCCATTCTGTCACAAGTTTTCCACCCACCTACTAAATGTTCAATGTTATACCCCAGATCTAAGAACTTATCTTAACCCATACCCCGTATAACCATATGCAGCCAGACATATTCAAGGCTGATGCAACTCGCATAATTCCTTCTCAAACTTTCCCAGCCATTCCTATATTTAAATCCAGATATATTTAACATCGATCGTTTTAAAACAAACCTCAAGTAGCGACCAGAAATTTCTCGTTAAAGTCACAAACCTATTCTATCTACATACTCTACACCAACCCATTTGGATCTGCATTACTTACTTACTTACTCTCTTCCACACAATATTTCTTTGAATCCACCAGATCCAGACTAGAAGAGAAAGAATTTAATGCACGTGCGCCGTAGACAAGCCCCATATCTCCCCCTTCAAAAACAATTCACATCGCACCCCGATCGTAAAAATGGACACCGCTAGTTGGCATACCAAAGGCCCCAGTGACGATAGACTGAACATCTCTAGACAAAATTACCGCGTCACTAAATCCATCGCCACCCTTCCCCCTAACTCGCCTCCAGTAAATTAGGACCGTGTCCCGCATTCCTTTTTATTCCACCCCTTTTACTACATTAGCAGTCGATATCTTAACCTAACTTTTAAAACATTTAGATATTGGAATTTGAACCAGACCTACCCCAAATTGAACATTTTGATATTTTTGATCCTGTGTAAATCTCTAATTTTTTCTACATATCAAACATTTTACATGTTAAATTGAGATCACAATACACAAAATTTAGTAACCAATCGAACCAATAAATTGCGCTTCTCAATTTTCGATTTATAAAACCTACACACAACATTTTTAACTTCTTTTTAGAATAAATATTTTTGTCCCATTCCTCTACCAAACCTTCATCTAACTATTATAATAATCTTTAATTATATTCTATTTTTTTGTATAAAATATTTTATTTTTTATTTTTTACCTTTCAATTATATAATCACAAATATTTAATCCAACATTATTAAAAAAAATCAATTTTACTTTTATTTTTCATAAAATTATTTTAGTATTACAAAAGATTTATTTGTTGTCAAAAATCACTTTAATTCTTCATTATTATTATTACTTTTATATAATACATGTTCGATTTTGTCCACTTAAACTTTATTCAACCACAATGATATTTCTATATTTTTATTCATTTTATATTTGTTTTTATACCTTTATATAATATGACCATGTTTATCTTTAACTATCGGGCATACAACAATCTATTTCTCTAACCACTTCAGTGTACTTTACACTACTATCTTTTTCCGCCATTGCTTCACATCAACGTAGAAAAACGACAGTACTGCTTGACATTTTTTTTTTGATTTCGGAATTTCAACAAACTCTTTGAACACAGTTCCCCAGATTTAAAAATCCCAACTTCTGGCTTAAACACGTTTCAAAAGTTTATTTCAATCATCCGTAGAGCACAATCACCAACGCATGCACAAAGCGTTCACAACTCTCAATTTTTTTAGCTCTAGCGGACCACAATCAACCTTTGATTTTGAGTCAAGTCAGATCACCTACTGTCGATACAACAATTCTACTTATCGCATGGCTCCATTTCACCCCTTTCACAATCATATTAATGAACAACTTTTTCTTCAACAACTTTTCAACCCAATAACCCTACAATTGTGATAAAGCAGTGTAACCTTATATAGGATCACAGGTGAAACATTGCCTAGGAAGACGCTAGAGTCTATATCCTCGCTTTGCACCTGGATATAAGTATTTGGTTGCCTGTGTAATACTTACACAATTGCATATTATTTAACCCCTAACCCTTTCCAACGCCCGCCAACAATATCTTAGAACATCATTTTATTTTTTATCATAATTATTTTTTATCGAGCAAAGGTCCTATCTAAATTTCTCTTTTATAATGAATATCATAACTTTTATATATTAAACATAAGTTTTATTTTTATAATTTTCAGATATATCCAAACAAAACATCTTGTTATAGCCCTTTTTAACCCTCAAAGTTTAAATTAATTAAAATAAATTTTAATTACTTACCTGTGTTAGAGAGGCTTTACCCGTTTAAACCCGGATAAACCCTTTCACTCCCGGGGCCCATCTATGGTAATTTAAACCAACAACCCTATATTGTATAATACTTATAACAAGATTGTCATGTTGTATATAGAAACACATCTATAAATAATTATACGCATGATGGACATGTGTCATTGCATCACCATATGTAATGTACTTTGTACAAACCATTCCCGAAGGGGGGGGGGGGGGTTGGACTTTGAACGTCTGCGGCATTCTGCACCCTTTGACCTCGATGGCAACGACTTGCCAGGGTTGTTGGATTTCTCTCTCGATTTTAGACGTTTTTGAACTTCTCAATCTTGCTTTAACTCTTAATCTCTTACATAGTTTTATTTATTCATCCTCAGTTTGTACAAAGTATATTACATATGGTGATGCAATGACACATGTCAATCACGCGTATAATTATTTATAGATGTGGTTCTATATACAACATGACAATCTTGTAATAAGTATTATACAATATAGGGTTGTTGGTTTAAATTACCATATATATATATGTTATATTAAAATAATTTATTTATAATGTTCAATTGAAATATTTTATTTAGAATTATGTTAAAGTGTTATTTTATTTCAAATTATAATGTCATAAATATAAATACTCTGTTTAAATCGACCGCCAGAGGTCATGCTTCCCATATAAAATCTCATTGTTGTTCTTCCCCGTTAGTCGGCTCAAACCATATGTAATTATGTAGATAATATGTTTGCTTTATTTATTCTTGCGCCTTAAGCCAGGCAGTACTTACCAAAATTATGTTTTGTATATATTTCTAGGCTCAAATAAAGGAAAACTCTGATCTTCAATATTTTTATTATTATTTCAAGATTATTCAACCACGACTGCACCACCATTACAATAATCCTCAACATGATCCAAAATTCAAGCAGAAACTCTCAATCATTTTTTAAAAATATAATATATATATATATATAGTGTAAAACCTATATAATAAAAATATAATAGTGATTCTATATTTAAAATTTGAAGAGTAAACTGAAACAAATGTATACTAACAAACAAATGAATACTAACAACTTCATCGATAAATTTATTGAAACATTATTTAAACTAAATAATAATAAATTTATCAAACTTATAGAATATATTAAAATTCATAATCTGACTAACAGATTAATAGATATCACACACGACATCTTTAAATACAGAAAAATATTAAACAATCTACTAATAACATTAATATTATCATTGAATTTAATAACAATTTATTTAATCACATATTAAATTTAATGATATTTTTAATAACCAAAACATCAATAATCTTTTCCCTATAAAAAATTTAAATTTTAAAACAATCTGGAGATACAACAAAAATATAGGTAGTTTAGTTTGCAATTATAACCAATTTATTAATAATTTAGCAAATTTAAAAAAAAAATAAATGTAATTGCAACAACTATATAGATAGATATAAGCTCTCAGGTCATATATTAACTAGCAATTTTTCTTTTTTAAATCCAGAATATCAGGATATTTTAAATAAAGGGTATAAATACCAGGTCTATTAGTATGAAACGCGAAAATGGGCGCCAGAGGCCGCTGTGCAACTTTATTTGAGCTGACGGTGGCGCTGTTGTAGGCGTTTTGTTCTTTGACTCACGTGGCATCAGCATGCGTGCAGTTTTGAAAAAATTCAAATCGTGAAAATTTTCTGGAGCCCGTGGAAAATGGCGATTTCCGAGCCAAAAAGTGCCCATTTGCGGGAAGTTTTGTTGTTCGCCTTCAACTGGAAGAAAAGTGCCACTGAAGCCCACCGAATGCTCGAGGAAGTTTACAGCGACCACGCTCTGAGGAAATCGCAGTGTTACAGGTGGTTTAAAAAATTCCAAAGTGGCGATTTTGAACTTGATAATGAACCACATGGAAAACCGCCCCAAAAGTTCGAGGGCGCTGAACTGCAAGCTTTGTTGGATGAGGATAGTACCCAAATGCAGAAGAAACTCGCAAAACAGCTCCAGGTGTCTCAAGGTGCTGTTTCTCTACGTTTAAACAGCCTCGGAATGACCCAAAAGCTTTCCAGATGGGTCACCCACGAGTTGAGCGAAAGGCAGCAATAACGGCGTCTGGTAACCTGCGAAGGGCTGCTCGCCAGGCATGAAAAGAAGTCATTTTTGCACCGAATCGTAACTTCTGATGAGAAATGGATCCACTTCAGCAATCCTATGCGCCAAAAGTCGTGGGGCCTGCCCGGCCAATTTCCAAAACAGACGCCTAGGCCCAATCGCTTCGGAAAAAAGGCAATGCTTTGCATATGGTGGGACCAGACCGGCGTAGTATATTTCGAGCTCCTGAAACCTGGCAAAATGGTCAATACTAGTCGCTACGAACAACAAATGCACAGTTTGAGAGAGGCGTTGAATGAAAAAAGACCGGAATGGCGTGAAAAGCACAACAACCTGATACTGCAGCATGACAACGCTCCAGCCCACAACGCTACGGTGGTCAAAAACACCATAAAAGACTTGGGCTGGGAACTCTAACCCCACCCGCCGTACTCACCAGACTTAGCGCCGTCGAACTACCACCTTTTCACATCTTTAGGACACGCCCTAAAAAACCAGGAATTTTCGAACTCAGACATACTCCTAAAATGACTTGTTGACTGGTTCGACTCAAAAGGAATAGAAATTTTCAGACAAGGAATTCGAAAATTGCCTGAAAAGTGGTCCGAGTGTATAGCTAATCAGGGCAGATACGTTGAATAAAAAATATTTTGTTGTATGGAATTGGTGAACTTTTGAATTCACTGAAAATTTTCGCGTTTCATACTAATAGACCTGGTATATACCTCAAATTAAACACAATTATAATAATACAATTAAATCTATATTAAAAGATATAGACATTTTAATAAATAAAACTAGTATAAAATACAGTATTCCAGAATTTACTTTTCTGGAATGGAAACATAATATTAAAAAGGAAATTATAAATTATTATAATAATACACTTAAATACACAAAACCTAATTCAGATATTCCTTCTTTTAAAGAAAATATAATTAAATTACAGAAGGACTTTATTATCACTCCTATAGATAAATGTTCCAATAATTTATCTATCATTTGTAAAAATCTATACCACGATATGCTAAAAAAGGAAATTGATAATAATAATAAATACACTTTTGCTAGAACTACAGCCACAAAAATCAAAAAGGACATCAAAAACGTGGAAAATTCACTAAAAATTTATATTTACAATAAAAATCCAAACATACCAAAGTTCTATATAATTCCTAAATTACACAAAAAAACAATTTCTTTCAGAACAATCACATCAGGTATAAATTCAGTTATAAAAAACATTGATATACAATTAGCTTCAACACTACAATTTGTTATAAATAAATTAACTAATAAATATAATTATAAATTTATCGACTCAAATAAAAAAATCATTAACTATTTAATGAACAATTGGACAAACATTGATACAGTACACACATTTGATTTTAAGGACCTATATTCGAAAATGAATTTAGGAGATCTAAATAATAAAATAACCAATTTATTTAACGAATTCATTAATGACAAAACTTTCTACATTAAAATTATTCATAACAGATATAAAACAATTAAATTAGATCTTAAAACAGCAAAAACTCTACTGGAAACATTTTTAAATTTTAATTATATAGAATTTGAAAATAAAATATATATTCAATCAGAAGGCGTTCCCATGGGAACTTCATCAAGTCCTTTATTAGCCAACCTAATACTATTCTGGTACGAAAGAGAATACTTTCTACAAAATTATGTTAATTGGCAAATGTTCCGTTTTGTAGATGACATTATTATATTTAATAACCCACAGTTTAAAAACATAATACCTGAAATATATCCTAAATACTTGAAACTTAAGAACAATGAAAAAATTAATAGAAACAAAAAAGTTAACTTTTTAGACCTAAATATAAACCTTACAAATAATTCTATTAAAATTTATAATAAAAAAAGTAAATATAATTTCAATATTATAAAATACTGCAATATAAATTCTAATATATCATTAAATTGCTGCAAAGGTATATATTTTGGTCAGTTTCTAAGATTTTATAGAATAAATAATATATTAAAAAATTTCATAGAAGATGTTAAAAATTTAAACATGGAATTTATTAAAAACAAATTTAGTATTAAAAAAGTAAAATATTTCAACAGTATATCAATTATAAAATACTTTTAAAAAAATAAATGGAAGTATCCATTTATTAAATCAACTTTTTATAATTTCTCTCAATAATAACTAATACAAATTTATAATATTTAACAGTTAATTAAACTTAAATTATATAACTAATTTGAAATTTTTTCACAAGATTTTTAAAGTCATATGGTATAGAATTCATTTTATTTAATCTCCAATTTCTGGGGAGGAAAATGGAAATTAAATAAAAATGAATTTTCAAAATTAATAGCTTTATCAATCATCTAATAATTTACCTTTTTAAAGGAAAATTAAAAGATAAATAATAATTGAATCAGTTATATTAATATAACTAACTGTAAAGATTATAAAGATTGGCTTTCTTCCCTTATCTATTCTCTTTCTTCTTCAGTTGTCTTATTGATCTGAAATTTCTGAGAAAGCAGTCTAATTTTGAAGGGACGAACATGTGTCCCCCCGCAACAGATGTTAACCAGAAATAGCTGTTTACAGAGGAAGGCGTCACAGATGAGGTAGGTAACAGTTAGAATTTCTTAAAACTAGTATTTTTTAAATCTGTGCATATGAATGTTTCACTGAAACAACTTAATATTAACACATAGAATCCGGTCGAAGAGAGATCTATGGCATAAAAGAGCAGGAGTGAAATGTCGCTGGATTTCTATTTGAAAATCTCCGGTCCAGCAGATCTCTCTTTCCACTAATTAATTCATTTTAATTTTTTTTTGTATATGTCTGGTCTACCATTAGGGTTTCAAAACATAATAACCAAATTTATAACAAAAGTTAATTCATATTATAGATATATTACTAAATACAACTAGATATATTCATATTATAAAATTAAAAAATCATAAAAAAAAGGATAAAATATAAAATTATAAAAAAATATATATATACTAACAATCTTATCAGCCTTCTTTACAATTTTTTTTTTCTTATTATTAGTTTGAAAAAAGTGCATGGTTCTGTCTTTCTCTCTTTTCTCTATAACTACTAAAATTTTTATACTATTAAATATATTCTCACTTCTATTATTCTATATACAAATTAGAGTATGTCTAAATGACGGGTAACAGCCGATTGCAAAAGACGTTACGTTGTTAAATTTTATTGTTATTAATTATAAATATATATGGATGAAGTGTAAGAAGTAAAGAATTTTTTTCTCTCTCTCTATTAAATAATAACAATTTACAAATTTTATAATTTGAATTTAAATAATTAAAGTAATAAAGATAATTTTAATACAAAACTAAACTATAAAACTAAACAACTATATATATATATATATATATGTTATATAAAGGTATTATTTAAAATGTTATATTAGAATATTTTATTTAGAATTATGTTATATTAGGGTGTGTTATTCTATTTAAAATTATATTTCATCGATTCAAATACTCTGTTTAAATCGACCGCCAGAGGTCACGCTTTCTCTATAAATAATCATTGTTGTTGTTCCCCGTTGGTCGGCTCAAACATGTTTGTAATTATGTAAATAATATTTTGTTTTATTTATTCTTACGCCTTAAGCCAGGCAGTACTTTTACCAAATTATGTTTATCCTAAAGCTCAATTAAAACGATCTCTTATCAAACCTATTTTTATTATTTTACCTTCAAGATTCTAGCCACGACTGCATCACCAATACCATATAGTACTAAAAAGAACCAGCAAATAACTGCATTACTATAATCCTCAGCATGATCGAAATTCAAACAGAAAATCTCTTTTCTTTATATAAGATATATATAGTTTAAATACTTATTAGTTGGAAGCAGCATTGAGAATTCAGCTGAAGTTGTTTGAAAAACCATATAATCCTCCTTTCTCTCAAATCATTGAAGAGCTAATCCGCACTAATTATTCACGTAGAATTTTAATCCAAACTCGAAAAGCCTTTTAAATAGCTCGGATAAAAAATCTGTCATTTCTAAACACGCAAAAAGTAGAGATTCAAAAAAGAGCTGCTTATTACCAAAGTTGAAGAGCTAATTAATGACTTACATTTTAAGCTTCAATTGAATATTTATATAGATGCATAGATGAAAGTAGAAGGTTTTGGAGTTGAAAAACAAAATGAGTGGAACCAGAAACTAAAATGTCCAATTTTAAAATAACAAATTCATTTCGTCAAAAAAGCTTAATCGATTAAAAATTTTCATTTTTTATATATAAGATAAAAAAGAGTTTGGACCATTAAAAAATAATATGTTTAGTGCAAGAATGAAGAAGGATGTCTGTCATGTATGCGCCTCTCCATCTAAAATGTATGAAAACAATGAAATTTTCTTATATTGCTCCAGTACAGAACCTCCAAGACGTGATAAGGGATGTGCCCCTTACACTCATAAACAAACTTACGGAAGTGAAAAGTCCTTGATATCGCCAAACGTTTATATATATCAATTGATATATTATATATATATATATTGATATATATATGATATACATATATATATGTAGCAATCCTGTCGACTCTCTGTAGCAACCCGTTTGAATCCTGTCGACTCTATGTAGGATCGGTGTGTATCCTGTCGACTCTATGAAGGATTGGTGTGTATCCTGTCGACTATGTAGCATTCCTGTCGACTCTATGTAGAATCCTATTGAGTCCTGGTGAGTTGTGTAGTTGGGTGGATTTGATTGGATTGGTGATTGATGGCGCAGTCTTGGTCGAATGGTGGTTTTCCACAGGGGAATAACGAGCACACCTGGATGGGGTAGAAATAAGACCTTGCGAAAGGGAGAGTGATGACACTGGAGGAGATATTTGGCTTTTCACATGATGGAGCGGACACTACCTTGGTTGGAGCCTATGTTGATCACACCTCGCTTCTAGCACGGTCACTTATCTTTTTCAACTTCTTGTCCGAGATCATCGTCTTTAACTCTCTCGGCTTCTCATTGGTGGAGATCCTTCCACGTGCTCTCTGATGATTCACTATCAGTTGGTCATGCTTAAAGGTGATTGGTTGTTGATTTTCATGCTTAACTGTGATTGGCTTAGTACCTCCATTGTCGTCATGATTGCAATCCTCCAGGGAGAAGAAGGCCTTTGAACTTAAGTTTTATGGTTCCAGGGCAGTGACCTATACTTCCTGGATGATGCAATCCTGTTAATTGTTATTTCCCTTTTCGCGAAGCCTAACTTTTATTAAATCTTTTGACGATACATTGCATAGATTGTGGTGGGGTTACATATTGCTATATACAGATTATCACATATATATACAGTATATATATATTTTTTTTTTAAAGAGACAGAAGCAATTTTGTTAAGACTTGGGTTTCTCGTGTGTCTTCAATAAAGGTCACTATGTATCAAATATCTTTCAGAGTTATTGTATGAATCCCGATATACATACTAAAAAGTACAGTTCCTCAAGTTTTGTCCATGGGTGTAGATTTGGCAAATATAGACAAAAGCAACAGCCTGTTTCCCGTGCTATGCTCCTCAATTAGTACTCCTCGATTCCATGCCATTTTACGAGAGAAGGTGTGAAATCGGTCCAATTACCACCACCTGAATGTTCTGTGTACTGAGGTTGATAATTCATTGGTTTATGCCTATTTAAAGGGATGTGTATCCATCTGATATATATATGTAGTATATTTTGACATAGATAAATCACAACCTTCTTCTAATACTTTTTATAACCCCATATCTATATAAAAACATGTATCAAACTTGTAACAATAGAAGTGACAAATAAAACAAAAGGAGTAGAGGTAGTCCAGACGACAAAGGTCAGACGTGATAAACAACCCAGACTAACAGGTGTTTATGCTAATGAGTTCATTCCCCCGTCAGCAGGTGGCCGAACAGGTGGCCAGACATAATTAATAACCCAGCGCTTGACAGGTGGCGTGATTTTATGGGAGCCAATCAGAACTCGCTGCCATCTGCGAGCGTCTCATATAAAAGCCCCCCAAGATTGGGACAAAGTTAGTTGTGTTTTAGTAGTTGGTTAGTTGTTTTCAGAGCGACGCCGTCATACGGTCGGGTTTCTCACCCCTATCCGCGATGTAGGGCATCCGTGACGCCCGTGGTCCGACTGTCTTCGTCCGTGGTCTGCCTCTACCTTCTTGGAGTTACCATCTAGACCTGCCTCTGTCTCTTGCTGTCCCAGCGCGGGAATCCCATCACGCACCCACAACCACGACTGCCCAGCACATTCTACATCTGGATTACTACAGAACCCGTTAAATTCGACAGGATGACTGAGGACAAGCAGAGGATGACGGAGGTCGAAGACGAACACGTCGCGGATGCCCTCACCAACATGCAGCCCCACTGCGAAGACCTAGTAAGCCGCCTAAATGACGCCATTCGGGGACTAGCCGTGCCTCGTGCGGAGGAAGCCATCATCCCCCCTTTCGACTGATCCCACGCGACAATCAGCCTTCTTCCAAACAGCCATCTCCAGAGATCAACTCCAGCCAGCATCAGCCATTTCAAGGTACTTTAAACTTTGTTTCTACCATTTTCCCCATAAATTTTATACTTATATTTTCACTTTAAGCATTTTAAAATCAATTATAACCTTTTTTATAGCTTTTTTATTCAATTTTTAAAACTTTCACACTCTCATTTATCATTTTTACTTTATTTTAATCAAATTATAAACTTTAATTAATCATTTTCAACTTTATTATTAAAAATATTCAATCACGCATTTTTGCCAATTTACTAATCTTACATGCCTTTCTTAAAGTCACCTAAAATGGCATTATCCCAATATGCAACTTTCAATTTTACGTAAAAAATCATATTATATTTTAATTACTCGAATCATATTTCTAAACTTATTTGTGTTTTTTTTAATACCTTATTTATGGCCATAGTATTAATAATTAAATTTATTACGCTCATTATTTTACTTGACCTATTACTATTTCAATTGATATTTTCTCAATATTTAAAAGTTTTAAAATTAGTCCTAGATTTGTATTTTTATAAATATCAATTTTAAATCATCTCATCTCATAATGTACCTCCCATTTTTCCCACAATTACAAATACAACTATAAATGTAATATGCGAAAACTAATGTCATACCATAAAAATTCCATATCCCATTGCATTTCATTCCTGCCCGTGTTACATTGTTAATTACGAAACTCTAACGAATTTTGTACCCATCATAACCTTTTCTCTTAGAAAAATTTCGTAAATTCATTATTTTTTAATTTTTCTAAACCTAATCACCGCTAATAATCTCCAATATAACGATTTGTCTGAAATCTTAACGCAATTGTCACCTGTTCAAACATACATTTTTATTTCGCACTTTCTACATTGTTCACATCAATTTTAATACTTCTCGCATATCCCATATCCCATTAACACATTTCGCATAATCATAACACATTTATTTATACAATAGTTAATTAATTAATTCTTTTATAGCCTACCTTTTCCCAATTATTCACACCCACGATTTCAATATTACAGATTAAAATTTATATCCTTCTAACAGAGGAACCTGCCAGATTAAAACGGATAGGAAAATTATATAAAAATACTTTTATACCAAATCTTAATTTTATAATGTTGTAGGATAGTTTATAATTTTGTCAACCCCGTTTAAAAATTAGGTCCCCACCATCTCTGAAAATCAATCCTGTACATGACACCATATGAGACGTCATCTTGGCCTACATTGAAGAACAATTAATTCCAGTCTTCATCCCAACGACAAACAAATCAAGGACACACTGAACTCCCCCATAATTGTTTTTACTTATACTTCGTCTTTCCCTCCCTACTTCTAAAGGGGTGGAATGACCTTGTTACATCATTAGCATCCATCATTAGCAGAGATAGTCCTTCCTACTGCAACACTCTTACCTGTCAATCAATCAATTATAGGCCTTCCATACTTCTCTCGTCTCTTGATCATTTTCCATTGGCCTTCTATGCCTTCGTTCTAACCACCCCTCGTCCATCGCAGAGTTCCTGTTTGCCGACTTTTTTTATTTACACCCAGGTCACCGTCCAAGCATTCTTTATTTCTCATTCTTTTTTCCTCAAACCCGGGTTCAATCAATCAATGGCAACAGTCGAGCCCTGTTTTCACAATCTACCTCCATCCTCTAACCTCTTCAACGGTTCCTAAGACTCCTGCTCGTCAACATTTTTTTTAATTTTTATTTTTTAATGATTCATCGACCTGGTACACTCTTACGGATAGGTACCCGTCGAAGGGCGTGAAGCCCGAAAGCTTGTAGCCCATGTATAGTAAAAATAAAAAATTTTCTCTTCGTTTTATAACTATTTACACTCTTCCTCCCCATGTTAACTCCACACGGAGAGCTTTGGTAACCAGCGAGATTTTTTTTTCTAATGCTCGACCCAGGCCATCACAGCACGATGCGCCCACTCATTTTTCGTTTAATTTTATTTTTCATCTGGTCGAGCTCAATCACCGACAGCAGCGCAACTCTTGAGACACCATCTCTTTTTAACCTCTCTCAGAAAAGATTTCTTTCCCATATTCTCCTATTAACTACCTCTCCTTCGATCTTCACGCCTTTCGCCTATCTGATCTAATGCTACTTACAGAGCATCTTGAGATTGCTGAACCTTGAAAACAATACTTCGCTTCTAAGC
This sequence comes from Cordylochernes scorpioides, assembly GCA_030710605.1. NCBI lineage: Eukaryota > Metazoa > Arthropoda > Arachnida > Pseudoscorpiones > Chernetidae > Cordylochernes > Cordylochernes scorpioides. Next base: position 74,767,908 of record CP092867.1, read on the forward strand.
TCGTATTGCAGGGCAGGACTCCTGAGATGTCCTTTGCAGAAACCAATTCAGACCTTCTTCCTTTATTCCTCACTGCATCACTACCTATCGCAAACCTTTTGCTTAAGTCAAATTTCTTTTATATTTTATTTTACTTTTATTACCTCTACTTCTCCTCCTTCCTGTATTACATCCCTGAAACTATGTTGTAAATATTCAAGACACCTTAAGTAACAAAAAACTGTAACTAGTATACCAACTTTCCCAAATATTTACTTTCGCTATTGTGTGTGTTTACTTTAAATTTATCCTTCCTATGTACTCCTCTTATATATTTTGTAGTTTTATAATATTATATCAGTGTGTCACCACTACTCCCCTTTATCTTTATTTTTATTCTAGTAACTAATTTTTGTGCCCCAAATTATTTCCCATTTAATAGGTTTACTAGCTTTTCTCTCATTTATTTGTAAATAGACTTATAGTTTTATTAGTTTTGTGGTGGTGGACTTTGCTTTTTAACTTACAGATGTATATAAAACATTTCACTATTAATCGATAATATCATTTTGTTTATTAATCAACATTAATGCCTTAAACTACCAATCAACCCTTTATATATTATTACCTTTAATATTTTTATTTTCTCTTTTTCTCATCATGTTTAGACTTAGAATTTTACAACTTCAACTATTTTAGGCACCATTTTAAAAAAACTACACCTAACAATATTTATAATATTTCTTAAACAGATAAAACATTTATCATTTTATTTTTTTAAATAGATTTTCAAAATGTTATTTTTGACGCTTCCCTTACAACCTCTTAACTCTATCCCATGAACCTTTCCTCCCAACCTTTTACAGCCATCAAGAGATTATTGTTCGTCAACCATTTTCTTTTTTTTTTTGTTGATTAACTAACTAGAAGACCCTTCCTCGCTGTACATTTCCCAACAGTGAGCTCAGGAGACCCAGTTAGTTTTTTATTTTTTTCTCTCATCGTCCGGGGCTCATCATTTTTTTTCATTTTTCAACTTTTTCTTTTCACCACACAAGCCGGACACAATCAAAATTGACAGCAATAATTCTCTTACACCCACCTCTCCTTTTCCGCATCCTTCAAACCTCCAACCTTCCAAGGGATTCCAGTTCGCCGAACATTTTTGTTTTTTTTCATTGATTAATCCGACTGGAACAATCCTTCCTCACTATACCATTCCCGATAATGAGTTCAGGATATCCAGCGCGATATTTTTTTTTTCTCATCGCCCGACGCATCATATCAATTCATCATTTTTTCAACTTTTCACTTTTTTCACAATTCAACCGGGCACAATCATTATGGACAACAGGGATCCCTCCTACCTCTACCTCTCCCTTTTACCTCCATCAATCTTCCCATCCCTTTTCACTGTCTGAACTAATGATGCAGACGGAATATCTTGGGCCTTCTGTTAATGAAAACAATGCCTCACTTAAACAAGTTCGTATTGCATTGCAGAATGCTTGGGATACTACTTTTGCAGAAACATGCTCAGATATCCCCTTTCCCCTTTTTCAACCTTAGCGTCACATTATACGTTCAGTCAATAAACTAACTTTTATGTAATAAGATATTTTCCTTGTACGATTCATTTTACCATATTTACCATTTTGTATTATATACTTTCTCTTAATCTTTTATCATTCATTTTGTGCGTTTTTATTCTTATAACCTTAAAATTTATTTCATTGATACACCACCATTACAACATCTTTCTCCTTTTAACTTGTAACTTAATAATAATTTTAACTAATTTGTATACAAATTATTTCTTTTATTTTTTATAATAGGTTTGTTAGGTTATCATTCATTACATGTCATTCCCCCAAACAAACCTTCATCACCGGGGACACATTCTGTAGTATATTTTGACATAGATAAATTACAACCTTCTTCTAATACTTATTATAACCCCATATCTATATAAAAACATGTATCAAACTTGTAACAATAGAAGTGACAAATAAAACAAAAGGAGTAGAGGTAGTCCAGACGACAAAGGCCAGACGTGATAAACAACCCAGACTAACAGGTGTTTATGCTAATGAGTTCATTCCCCCGTCAGCAGGTGGCCGAACAGGTGGCCAGACATAATTAATAACCCAGCGCTTGACAGGTGGCGTGATTTTATGGGAGCCAATCAGAACTCGCCGCCATCTGCGAGCGTCTCATATAAAAGCCCCCCAAGATTGGGACAAAGTTAGTTGTGTTTTAGTAGTTGGTTAGTTGTTTTCAGAGCGACGCCGTCATACGGTCGGGTTTCTCACCCCTATCCGCGATGTAGGGCATCCGTGACGTCCGTGGTCCGACTGTCTTCGTCCGTGGTCTGCCTCTACCTTCTTGGAGTTACCATCTAGACCTGCCTCTGTCTCTTGCTGTCCCAGCGCGGGAATCCCATCACGCACCCACAACCACGACTGCCCAGCACATTCTACATCTGGATTACTACATATATATATAAATATATATATATATATATATATTTATATGTATATGTGGCAATATAATAATAGGTGGGAAAATAAATAATCACACCACAAATTAGAGAAGGAACCCAGGCAACCAGAGATAGAGGGAGAGACGGGCCCGGCAAAGCCGGGCGTCCGTTCTTGTCGCACACAATCACCAACTGTCTTAATAGTCCCGATGTTCCAAGTAACGGGCCCCAGTGGTCGCCCCTTGGAATGTCGCTGAGGTTTGAAGTGACCGGACTTTACCCTCCCGTCTCTCTCTGGATCGACTGTAGGTTTGCTTTATTATCCCTGGAAGAGTATATATTATGACATATATATATATATATTAATAAAATGGAAATTTCATAAGTGGACATCACTAAAAACTTTCGTTACAATGCATCAATTTCAACCAAATTTTCAACATTTATGTAAAACGAGATGGAGCAGGTTTTGCTTAACATCAAAATATATTTCCTAATATTAACATGCGTAACTTCGCTGTTATCGATTAAATACAAAAAAATCAACAGAGTTAATTTTATTTATATATAAATACAAAATTAAATTTCAACAGAGTTAATTTTTTTACATACTAGCTAATAATCTCAATCTAAAAAATATTCAAAACAAGCAATTTTAAGATAACGCCATATGTAAAACAGTCGGCCAAGAAAACAACAACGATATTACATCTTTCTCACATATTCACACACAATCTTGATTAATAATTAAAACTAATCTCTAACATTGTTTATTATACTTCAACTTTTATTTCTACATTTGTTTTTAAATACCTAATTGTTTTATCATGTTTCTAATTTCGCCTAACAAATATACAAATTTATAGTGACCAACATATGCAAATTTTATCTTTGTTTTTATTTAACTTGATATCGTAAACATAACATCCATTGTAAGCATTTTTCTGTTCACCTTCCGTGGTTTCTCTTTTCTCTGATAGTTATTAGGTGTAGTATATTTTCTTATTACTAGACTACAAACATTCCCTCGAGAAAAACCTGGGCGAAGCCGGGTACATCCGCTAGTATATATATAAAAATAAAAGATAAGTGGGTCAGGTGTTGATATTAAAAATAAAGAAGGCATCTCCTGACCACGAGCACATGTGCTTTTCAGATGGCAGATCGCCATCTAGTGGATCAAAAATAAATTAAACGTTTATTTAGCTTGCTCCGTGATATTTGGCCAACCCGATTTCTTGATAAATCAAGAAAAGCCATCCACGAACGCGTTTCGCGCTGTTGGCGCTCGTCAGCGTGGAGAAGAAATATTAAACGCGTTCGTGGATGGCTTTTCTTGATTTATCAAGAAATTGGGTTGGCCAAATATCACGGAGCAAGCTAAATAAACGTTTAGTTTATTTTTCCTCCACTAGATGGCGATCTGTCATCTAAAAAGCACATGTGCTCGTGGTCAGGAGATGCCTTCTTTATTTTTAATATATATATATAATAGATTGAAATTTTGCCGGGAATAAATTGTTTTATAAAGACAAATTGGCAGATTGTGATAATTTTATCTAATTCTTTGTGGATCTCATGGAATATAGTCCGTCCTAGATTGACGAGAGCCATTAGCTCGAAACCATGATGTCCAGTTGAACGCCTCTCTGTTTTTCAAAGATAGTGTCAGGGCTTTGTCTCCTGCCTGAATCCGCTAGTTTTCGGAGACAGTCAATATTTGTCGCTTAGTTTTGGCGTCTATTTTTCAAGGAGAGGCGAACTTTATATTTATATAATTACGTCTTAATCTTCATTTAAAATATAAAAAATATATATACATATATATATATAAAAGTATCCCCTATTATTGTAACTTGCTTAGAAATAATGGATTTAAAGTAGGGCTGACGTCCCCAGAGGCAGCCGTGGCAACCTAGCGCCATAGCTCTTCACAACAGGAAAGGTCCGAACTTTGTCCATGGTATGGGGAACACGCCGGCTTAAATTAGAGCCGGGGGGTGGTTAAATACAGTTGGGATGAATTGTTCAAAGGAGATACGTCCGTATTGGGCAATCTCTTTGCTCGAGCCATGTCAACGCGCCTTTTTCTAGGGACGTAGCCTTCTTTTCGCCACTAACCTTTGTAGTATTCGTTTGCATAACCATTTACATTTATATTGAGACGTTACAAAAAAACAATTTTCAATTGTACATAAATTCCTTTAAGGTGTTACTTTAATTTTTCATATGTTTATTTTCAATTTCTTTTTCTCATTCATTAAAAGTCAATGATGTACATGCAAAATTAGTAAAAACTCAATAAAAACGATATGTAAAAATAGATATAAAAACAAATGGCTTGTAAACAAAAGCGGCAACAAAATGAGTTGAGGTAAAATGTATATTCCATTAACAAACATTTCAATTTTAAAATAATGAACTTTAAAATTAAAGTTTTACAAAACAGGAAATTAGCGTTTTAAAATAAAAACGTGGCATTTGGCGCAGTCGAAAAGGATACGGAAAAAAAAATGGCGGAAAATCCAAACAACCGGTTGCAAAAATTCAACGGCTCGAAGTCGGCAATTAGGCCTGAGTCATGGATCAAATTATATGATTTTGAAAATAATTCTTTAAAGGAAGATGAAAAAATCAAAAATCTTATGTACTACTTGACAGATTCTGCACTTGAATGGTATGCAGACGAGATTATTTCAAATCCTGCAATAAAAAGATGGGAAGTTGTAAAGGAAAAGTTGATTCAAAGATTTGGTTCATACAACGCAAATCCAATTGTCTCAGCATCACATCGAAGATTAAAACGAGAAAAGAGAGAATCAATAGAAAATTATTTTCAAGATAAAATTCGCCTGTTAAATCAAACCCATCTAACGAAGGAGGAAAAAATTCATTTATTAACAGACGGACTTCCAAATGATTGGAAAGATTTAATTGTGGCTGCACAGCCAACTGACGCCACAAAATGGTTTCATATCGCAGCTTCAATTGAACAAAATAGGGCTTCAATTCAGTTTAAGCCTAAAAACAAAATACATCTCGCGACAAAAAATAATGTTATGATGTACTATATTTATATTTAATTATATTTAATTCTGCTGTCCTAAAAGCTTATGTCCATAGTTCTTCTAAAATACCCATTCCAAGATTCTTACAACGGTCACCTATAAAAGGAAGTTCCAAAAATGCAATATAACAGCGGTATGGTAGATTAAACTGGCGAAACCGCTGGGAGGGTTCACCACTGATGAGCCAGGCCCTCCCTTTAATTTTTTCATCGCAGTAAGGACAGTAGAAATTGTTTTATTTTAAAAAGAATAATACGCCACTAAAATAGTTTTATAATTTTACAAAAAATAATGATAATAGAAAAAATGTTTGCCCATTCTGGTGTCCAATATGTTCGAAAAAGGGAATAAAAATTAAACATTGGGTCACAGATTGTGAGGATTATGATCCTAATTATAAAAAGGATAGTCCTAATCAAAACACTTCAGTGAAACAAGTATGCGGAGCCCCGGAATTGTTGAATGTAAGTACTTTGACAAATACCTATATACAAGGAGCTTTCAAGCGTATCAACATAAGTGTTGAAGTAAATGGAATTCCTGCGCAAGCATTTGTGGATACTGGAGCAACAGTATCAATAATCAATTGGCGATTGTTCAAGCGAACCCGTCTTCAACTTCAACCAAATTCAGACATTCACATTAGCCAAGCGGATGGTGTTACCAGGACATGTGGAAGCCTTCAGACCAAGGTAAGAATAGATAAACTAATTAAACCTGTAACTCTCCATGTAATGAAGAACTTTAAATATCCACTCTTGATCGGATTAGATGTTGCATCTCTTTTTAATCTTTTAATAGATGTCAAAGACAAAACAATTTACACCAAATTTGATGGATTACAAAATCCAATTCTTGTAAATCATCTAGTAGAGATAAGAGAACATGAATTAGAAAAAAATACTTGAACACAATAGGAATGTATTTTGTCAGCATGCCATTGATTTGGAAAAAGTAGCTATACAACATAAGATCATCACGAAAAGTGAACAACCAATTTCTCTTAGACCCTATCGTCGTCCTCTAAAAGAGTATGAAGAGATAGCTGAACAAGTTAAAGAACTTCTCGAACACAAGTTAATAAGAACTTCAGATTCTCCTTGGGCATTTCCTGTTGTTATGGTTCCCAAGAAGGATGGAAATAAAATGATGTGCATTGATTACAGACGTCTTAATTAGATCACGCTGGATGACAGGCAACCCCTACCTCACATACAGGACATGTTTGATCGATTGCATGGATCCAGATTCTTCTCTACCCTTGATGTTGCATGGGGTTATTGGCAGATCGAAATGGACCCGCAATCTATTCAAAAAACTGCATTCGTCACAAACGATGGTCATTATGAGTTTTTAGTGATGCCATTTGGTTTAAAAATGCTGCTTCAACGTTTCAAAGGATAATCCAACATATTCTAGGTGAATTATTATGGAAAGGAACTTGCTCTTTCCAAGATGACATATTGGTGTACACGAAAACATGGCAAGAGCACATAGAGCTTCTTAGTAAAGTTTTTGACAAATTAAGACAGTACAACATGAAATTAAAATTGTCGAAATGTATTTTTGGAAGAACTGAAGTAAAATACCTCGGACATATCATCAGTCACAATCAATTAAAACCTGATCCAGGAAAAGTAAAATCTATTCAAGACTTTCCAAGACCTGATACTGTAAAGAAAGTTCGTCAGTTCATGGGATTGGCAAATTATTACAGAAAATTTGTGAAGGACTTTTCTAAAATTTCATTCCCCTTGGTTCGACTCACTCGGAAGAATCAGCCCTTCATCTGGAATGAGAAAGTAGAGGAGTCGTTCGCTAAACTTAAAATGGCACTATCTACAAAACCTGTCCTTGCTATTTACAACCCGGACTACCCCTCTAAAGTTTATACAGATGCCTCCAAATATGGAATTGGAGCAATCCTAACACAAATTGGTCCAGACAATGAGGAACATGTAATTGCTTATTACTCCAAAACACTGCAACCACACCAAGATAATTATTATGCTTATGAGATGGAATGCCTAGCCGTGATACAAGCAACTGATCACTTTCATGTATACATAGAAAACCAACCATTTGAAATCATCACTGATCATGCGGCGCTCCAATGGCTTTTCACCATGAAGAAACCGAAACCTAAGTATTTTAGATGGATTCTTAGTTTATCCTCGAAATCATGTAACATCGTTCATCGTTCTGGAAAGCAACAAACTCATGTTGACGCTTTATCAAGACTCCCAGTTGTTAACATTGCAACTCAAGAACTTCAAGAACACCGACAAAATTCAGATTTGAGTTTCTTGAAAAATTCCCACACTCACGACGGTGTGGTAATGATCAAACAAAAAGGAGTTTTTAAAGCAGTTGTCCCAAACTCGCTTACCAAAAAAATATTGGAAGAATATCACGATTCATTGAGTCACCCATCAATAACCAAAACATGCAAACTTATAACTCAATGTTATTGGTGGAAAGGAATAACAACTGATATCAAGAATTATGTTCGATCTTGTAAATCTTGTCAACTAGTGAAGGTCAGACATGAACCAACTTTAGGAGAAATGATCACTCCAACGTCAAATATCCAACCATTACAAATGATCGGTTGTGACACTATTGTACTGGGAACAGCAGCAGCTAACACAAAGCATAAATTCATTCAAGCTTTTGTTGATCACGCAACTCGTTATCTATGGGCATATCCCACAATAACAAACACTGCTCAAGCTGTCACTCAATATCTTGATAAGATAATCAAATCTGTTAATTCGATCAATACTATCTTAACAGATAATGGCAAAAAATTTCTTTCTTTACAAGGAATTAAACACACATATACTTCGCCTTATCATCCTCAGTGCAATGGCATTTGTGAGAAATTAAATGATACGATAATGACAAAACTGAGAATAGCTGTTCTAGAGAAACCTAGATGTAAATGGAGCTCATTGTTACCGCAAGTTGTCAAAAATTATAATTCCACACCACATGACGTGACTGGTTTTTCACCGCTTTTCTTAATGTATGGAATCGGTAATGTACCCGAATTTGCCGACCAAACTCCAATTACAATTGAAGAAGCCAGGAAGAAAGCTAGCCTGCGGACAGAACAAATTAGAAGTAGGTGGAAGATTAAACACGATAGCCATCACCCCAAGTATGTCTTTAAAGAAGGAGACTTAGTCATAAGAAAAATTGCCTTCAACGACCCTCGTCTCATCAAGACATCACCAAAATATGAAGGACCATTTGTCATTCAAAAAAAAGATATCTGATGTAACCTACGATATCTCTCTGAAAGACCAAAAGCAAGCAAGACGCGTTCACATATCTCAACTTCGACCATTTATTACCCGAGAATAAATGCTTCAAGAAGGGGAATATGAGACGTTACAAAAAAAAAAAACAATTTTCAATTGTACATAAATCCCTTTAAGGTGTTACTTTAATTTTTCATATGTTTATTTTCAATTTTTTTTTTCTCATTCATTAAAAGTCAATGATGTACATGCAAAATTAGTAAAAACTCAATAAAAACGATATGTAAAAATAGATATAAAAACAAATGGCTTGTAAACAAAAGCGGCAACAAAATGAGTTGAGGTAAAATGTCTCTATTCCATTAACAAACATTTCAATTTTAAAATAATGAACTTTAAAATTAAAGTTTTACAAAACAGGAAATTAGCGTTTTAAAATAAAAACGTGGCAATATATATATATTTATTTATTTAAAACGTAAAAATGGGCAAGGAGGATATTCCTGTGCCAGATGGGAACGCCTCTCCTTTTAAAAGTACATCAAAATATTGCAATTGTACTCGCTTATCACCCCAGTACATAACTCAAAGGTGGATATAAATGAATGTGCCACAATACCAGTTTTGGCAAATTCCGACAAACCCCAATCTGTAAATCATGGTTTCGTTCTATGGCCATCGTTAGTACAACTTCGCCACAGCTTAAGCACCGGTGGAGAAAATTCTATTTTGTTTATATATTCTATCGACACTTCATATATTTTCATCAAATAATTATTAAAATACGAGGCCAGAAACACCAATAATCTACTTTAGCAGCACTACGAAGACGTGAACAACTGTTTTAAAAAGAGAAACTTTCTGCCTCTTGGAATATCGCGTTTTTTTTTTAAATAAATTTTTCTGTCATATCCAAAATACGCCTTATTTTTGGCCACAAATTACATATATGCAGGAATATTAAATACATGTCTTTACTGAAAATGTAAAAGTACAGTAGGCACACACATACAGAGAAGTTATCGATTACATATTCAAATATATGAAACACGTATACCAGTGAATAGAGAATGAGGATAGAATAGTACATAAAATCATGGTATATTGTGTCTGTATATCAAAAATATCAAAACGTGCCTATGAAGGTACCTACATAAGGGTTAAAAAATATATTCACAAAGTATAAATTCCATAATGCTACTAAAAAAATGTACACGCATAGATAGTGATTAAAAGAGTAATTAATTTAAGTATTGAAATTATAAACATACCTTTACCGCCTAAATGGATATTTTCAGGGATATTTTAAATGTGGTATTTAAACGCTTTCTAAACTCACATCTTAAAATATAATTATTCTTAAATTATATCACATAGCATTTTACGATTCTATGGAGTGAGTTGACAAGATGTCCAGCAATCTCAGGGTGCTCCAGGGATCAATCCTGGTAATGGGATGCCATTCGCCTCACAGGGAAATGTCTTTCTCAACATTTTGCCAAGAATTGATCGTTGGCCAAAAGGTAATGCATTTATGATCACAGAAGTGGTGCAATGCCAAACGGGGAACAAAATTTATTCAATAGAAGTGTTAACAAGGAATCAATTGGACGCTGACATTAAAAATGTACACAACTCGAAAAAACCTAATTAGAAATTCTCTGGTCACCTCCTATAGAAAGGTGTGTACATATCTATCGATATTGTGTGATCTAGAATAAATAACAAATTAATGAAATAATTCTTCAGGAAAGTCTTAAGATCGCCAACTCACAAAGGTGATAGAAAACGGCATCATTACGGAAATTTGCTTCCAATTTGTATTTGCACATCGGAGTGGTTAACACACATTTTAAAATGACCAAATTATAATCACGTGATAGGCGCGACAATATAAAATGGCCAAATTATAATCATGTGAGAGATGCGACAATATAAAATGGCTAAATTATAATCATGTGAGAGACGCGATGAAATAAAATGGCCAAATTATAATCATGTGAGAGATGCGACAATATAAAATGGCTAAATTATAATCATGTGATAGACACAACATTAATAAATCACCAAAAAATATAAATAAGTAAAAGCTACGAAGAACAAAAGAAATGTTTTAGGCTGGATAGAACAAAAAGGGGGATGCATTATACAAAAGGGAATAAGTAATATATTCGTTATGAATATGTGGGATGAAATTACAAATACAACACCACCTCATTATTATCTTGCTAACTAGGTTGACCTGTATATATATATATTACGCTCTACTCATATGTCGCATAGCCTTCTGGAATAGTTTAAATTCTGTTAATATAATACCCAATATTCTATTATATATCCAAGTGAGAATCAAAAATTTTAAAATTATAAAAGATAATGTTCAATTGGCGACAAGAGATTCTGCTATTCCAATATGGAAAGTTAGAAAATCCTATTTATACGAGCGATAAACAAACTAACGGTCAATTTGTGTATATTATAGTTCACTTTACACTTTTTCAATCTCTCATATGCGACAGGATGATGCTCTAGTACTATAATTTATAAAAATATAAATCACATATGCAATACATCTGTATATAAATATTATACACACAAATTCAAGCTTCACATATATTTTCTTCAAACGGTTTTTGCAAGGAGGAAAGAAAACATATTAATAAATTCTGAAGAGACACACGGCCTAAACCCGGCGAAAACACTTCTATTCCATAGTGAGTTTATTCAAGGCCTTACATAAACAGATATTACATACACCTTTTGTTTGTTTATCCAAAACTCTTTTCACTTTGAACAAAGCGACTATTTGTATTGGAGGGTATAAAGTTATCATAACTGTATACTTTGGCGGTTCCAAAATTAAACAAACAAGAAACTCATTTTCTATTTTTTTTAAATATATATTTGAAAATGAATTTATTTTATCCCTATACGATATATCTTATCATTTAAATTATAAATTAAATTTTAAAGATATTTTATTGGTATTTAGAATTTTCAATCCATTTATAAAACTTAAGTTTTCAGCCAATCTGTTGCTTCAAGTTTTACACATTTTTAAAGTTGTTGCTTTACTTTTAGAAGCTAGTAAATTTTTATAACATCACTATTCATATATATATTATTCACATTTAAACATTATTCCACTTCATATGTGGCGGAAAATTAAAGTATAGTTATATGAACTAAAATATCTAGTTTAACACTTTGAGCCCGTGAGAAAAAGAAGGGCAAATTCAGCTGGGACGCGCATTTTTTGAGTGTTGTTAAAAAAATCATAAATCACAAAATTGATTACTTACATTAATTATTTTATTTGAAATTACTTATATACCCTTTCTAGTAACTTATAAGACTGCAAAATCTTTTTATGAATGATTAAAAAAATAATATGAGACATATAAAATAAGTAAAAATATACAAAAAAATCGAATTCACTCCATAATTTATGGTTGCAAAAATATATGTATGTTATGAATATTTTGTGTTGTTGTTAGATTAGGCTTGATAAGACAAAGGATCGATAAGATAAAGGGTTGAGGTGCAGTCGTGATAAAAAAAGATAAATATTTACCGTCAAGTAGCTTTTATTTTCAATTACTTGAGGGAAGATTACACATTTGTTAGTTTTCACATTATATAGAATTTATAATTTAATCCTATATTAGTGATTTAAAAGGATTGATTGGTTAACTACGCATATTTACAACAAAATTATACAACTAAAACTGAAAGTCTTTTTAAAAACGATGATAACAAAAATAAAAATATCAATGAATAAAATAAAATATATATATTTTTAAAATATAGAAATATTTTAGGTTTTTAGATTATATAATATTTTTAGATTATATAATATGTATATAGCATATCTAGATTAAGAAAATAAAAAATATGTAGGGAAATAAAATAAAGAAATTAAATAATATTGAGATTAAGCCCAAAAATTTCTTTGGTGTGGTAAATCTTGAAGCAGTCAACTAGACAAAGTGGGACCAAACAGGTCTCACACATATATGCCGTATCCTTCCTTGCTCTATTTCCTGTTTTTCTTTTTCCTTTTTCGGAACAGACTTTACATTTTCTCTGAATATATGTGCCTTCTTTCCCTTCCACTTTGATTCTGGTTATGAAATGCTTCCCCAAAAGCCTATCTGGGGAACCAGAAGCACCTTGCTGCTCATCCAACATTTCAACACCTGCCTCTTCAACTAATTTTCTAAAATTCTCAAATTGAATTCTCTTAGGTTCAATTTCTTGTCCTGGTTCAATTTATTGTAAATAATTTGTGTATTTACGATACCAAGGTTGAAAAGGTGGAAAAATACTTTTTTCCACCACTTCATTGTCCTACGATAGAAAGGGTAATAGGACATGTATTGATCACTTCGATCAACACCAGCTTTATTTTTGTTGTAATCAACAACCACTGCTGGTTTCATTGTTAGCTCTGGTTCTGGAGTTCTTTTAGATCTTTTAGGGGCCTGAATCATTTCTGCCTCTTGATTTGTAGAGAGCATAAATACCTCTCTGGTGTCCCGCCATTTCATTGCAAGAAGGGGTCCTTTGATGGCTTCACCTTTTTTGAGTTTTTTAGAAAAAGCCTTTTTGGCAAGCCTTTTCTATTTTGCATTACTGTACCAACAGCAATAGTTTTCTTGCTCCATAAGTGTTCAAACAGTTGTGGAGAAGAAAACCAGCGGTCAAAGTAAATGATATGCCCCTTTTCAAAATTTGATTCAGCCAATCTTCCAACCAAACTCATTATGAAGTTTTACTCTGCAGCTTTAGCAGGGTGTTTTCCTGTATACACATCAATATTGCATGTGTATCCAGTGCTGGCCTCACACAATTGGTACATTTTTATTCCATATTTGTGAGGCTTTCCTTTGATGTACACTCTGAAATGGATTCTCCCACGAAATGGGCATATAGTCTCATCAATGGTAAGCTTCACATCTGGTTGGTAAACATTTTTGAATTTATGAACGAGAGGGTCGAAAAATGTCCGTAGTTTGTGAAGAGGGTCATATCCAGGTTGTCCATAGGCAATGTAAGTTGCATTGTCATTGAGATGCAGCATAGAAAGAATGGCTTCAAACCTTTCCCTTTTCATGCCTGTTGATTTGCAGAAAGATGATTTGATGCCTATGTGAGTTGACCAATAATATCTTATCCTTGGCTTCACAACAAGGCTCATATGTATTATAATGGCAAGAAAGAGTTTTATTTCTCCTACCGAAATGGCTTTCCATTTATCCAAAAAACCTCTAGGGCTTAAAGGGCCTTTTTCCTTTCCCTATCAATATTTGCTTTTGCATACTTATTAGTTTCAAGTTTTACGTTTCTGAAAAACTCTTCATCAAAAAATAACTTGAATACTGAATAGGGAGAAGTGTCGGGAAAATAGGCACTATTTGGACCATGAGGAGAAGAAAAAGAAGGTTTAGGAAAAGGGTCACTGACCTCGGTCCATTCTCCATCCTCAGAAGTGATTTTTTTAGCAGGAGCAACATCTTCTTCAGAATAAATTTCAGTTGCTTCTGAATCATATTCATCTAAAACAAAATCTGCATCAATAACAGAAACATCCAATTCTGAACCAGAATCTTGAAAATATTCATCACCAAACTCCTCAGGTTCTGTAATTGGAGCTATTCCTGAGGTACTGGGTTGTTCAAGATCCATTTTAGAAGCGAGCGCAAAAAAAAAGGCAATACATTAAATAACAACCGTCCAGGAAGCTAGCGGCAAGAGGAGGAAACGTGAGCTGAAGTGACGTCATGGAAAATCCCCCAACGGGGCCCCTTTCACCCTCCCCCGCGTGTGACCATGAGCACTGACGTAGACAAATGATGCAGCTATTTGATGGCAGAAGCCCGAAGGACGTGAATTATGCCACGATTTTATATTGAATTAGCCGAATGACCCGGGCAACGCCCGTGTTTTACCCGATTGAATGTTTTTATTCAAATACTATTTGTTACAATTATAAATTGACGCCTTAAATAAATGCATATATTAGTTAATAACTATAGCCTATGTGCTTTATCTGTCTATGTACTGTTGGCTTCCGTAGGCGTCTCTTACTGGGAAAAAGAAAGAGAGGATTCCATTTAGTTATTAACTAATATATGCATTTATTTAAGGAGCGACCCGCTCCAAAACAATAGTTACAAAAACAACAAAGCGAGTGGGGGGGGGGGGGGGCAAAGGTGGCGTGGTCGTAGCCAACCAATAGGAGGGGCCATTCCAAAAAAAAGCAAACGGTGACAGAGATGACTGATGAAGAATGACGCTCGTAACTGTATATAGAATTTTGAAGTTTCAGGACGTGGATCCACGTCCTGTGGGCTTTAGGCTTATATTGCTTGGACGTGGATCCACGTCCTACGGGCTCAATGTGAAAATATATTGGAATAAACAACTATTGAATGAGGTTAATCAAGAAATTACAGAGGTCTCTAAAGCTATGTTTTTTTTTTTATTTTTTTGAATTGCATTCTAGATTTAAAGCTGTCAAAATTTCCATTGAAGATGATCCTCGTCAAGTACGCCCAAAATTGCAAAGGACTGATGAAAATGTGCAAAAATCACCGATTTGATAAAATAAATTCCTCGAACCACTTTGCTGGAGCTAGAGCAAGACACAGGCATCTCTAAAACAACGATTGGAAGGATCATAACCGAAGATTTGAAGCTCAAAAAGACTCCTGCTAAATTCATCCCAAGATTCCTCACTAATGAGCAAAAACTGTGTCGGCTTGCAACCTGTGAGGACATGTTGGAAATGACAAGAACGGATCCGGAATTGAAAGACAAGATAATCACAGGCGACGAGACATGGGTCTATGGCTATGACCCTGAAACCAAGCGTCAATCTGCCGAGTGGAGAGGTCAGGGTTAGCCTAGACCCAAAAAATACAGGATATTGAAAACCAGAAACAAGGTGTTGGTGGTCGCTTTTTTGGATAACAAGGGCATTGTTCATCACGAGTATCTTCCTGCAGGCCAAACAGTTATTAAGGAAATGTATTTGGGCATTCTTCGCCTTCTAAGGGAAGCGATTCGAAAAAAAGGCCAGAAAAATGGACGAATGGTGACTGGATCCTACACCATGACAATGCCCGCCCTCACACAGCGCACTTGGTGACGAGTTTTTTCGGCGCAAAACGGGACACAAATCCTACCTCAACCACCCTATTCCCCAGAATCGCACCAAATGACTTTTTCCTGTTCTCCTAACTTAAAGCAGTTCAAAAAGGAAGACATTTTGACACCAGGGATGATATAATAGAAAAATCGTTGTTGGCATTGAAGAGCATTCCAAAAGAGGCCTATAAAAACTGTTTCGACAATTAGGAGAAACGATGGCGCTGGTGCGTTGAAGCAAGGGGGGGGGGGGTTACTTCGAAAATTTTTAATGACTTTTAAAAAAAATATCTTACCTTTTTTTTATGGACCCAGTCCGGGAACCTATGGGACATACCTTGTATATATTACACATATAAATTACACAATATATATATGTAGTATATTTTGAGTTAGATAGTTCACAACCTTCTTCTGGTATTTATTATAACCCCATATCTTTATAAAAATAATCGACCTTGTGGAAATGGATGTAACAAATAAACAAAGAGACAAAGGTAGACCAGACGGCGACAACGACCAACGGCGCCAGAAGGTGGCGTGATTACAGGAGCCAATCAAGACTCACCGCCATATGCGGGGGTCCAGTATAAAAGGGCCCAGAAAATGAGACAAAGTAGTTGTTTTCAGAGTGACGCCGTTATACGGTCGGTCGGATCTCTCACCCCTTCTTCTATCCGCGAGTAGGCTTAGGGCATCCGCGGCGCCCGTGGTCCGACTACCTTCGTCCGTGGTCTAACTCTACCTCTTGGAGCTACCATCTAGACCTGCCTCTGTCCCTTGCTGTCCCCGTGCGGGAATCCCATCACACACGCACGACAACGACTGCCCAGTACATTCCACGTCGGCTTGGTCGGGGTTACTACATAAATATTGTGATTCGTCTGCGGATATTCAAAAGAACACTACTGATGTATTCTTGAAATTGTTTTCTAGCATGTGTCTTGTCCTTCTTCTACCAGTTGGGCACTGATATTGGCACAATGAAAGTGCCTGGAAATGTGAAAGAGAATTGTGTGTACGAGTAAGTTGATGGCCCAACCATCTAAGCTGATTTGTTCTGATGTATTGATGAGGGAATTCTGTTTGGTTTGTGTTTTAATGCTTGGTATTTAAGATTTAGAATACATTATAATTTAAATATTTTTATTCAATTAAGATTATAATTACACAAGCATAACATTTAAATATATATATATATATCCTGCCTAACCATTCTCTATCCTAACCATATAACATTAAGCGATCTATTTACATTTTGTTTTGGTCACTGGTCCAATATTTCCATTTTCACAGACCAAATTATAAGATTAATTCACAGATGAAAAATATGCAAAATAACTAAACAAATATATACATCAATTTGATATTTATTTAAAACAAATGAATAACTATATACATCAATTTAATATTTATTTAAAACAAATGAACAACTATATACATCAATTCCCCCTTCTTAGGCTTGGCCCCCCTTATTTATTTATTTACTCTCCATATCTCTGCGGACATCTGCGCTCCCTCTGAGGATACCTGGGGGTTGTAACACTTTTCTCCTCCGAGATTGGAGTTGGCACACGTTCAGCATCATTCATATTAGTGGGATGTGATTTACCAGGCAACATTTTTCTAATGTAGTTTTGATGAACCTTTTTTATACTGTCACCTTGTTTTATTAAATAAACATTCCTTCCTAGTATTTTAATTATCTTTCCTGTATACCAAGAGGGATGCCCATTAGTAATCCACCTAAACTTCACAGTCTCATCCACTTTAAATTTACTGTTAACATATTGACTATTGAATTTGGAGGCTTTTACATCAAGATGGCATTTGATACCTTTAATAGGGTCAGATTTGCATTCAAAAATGGACTCGTAATCATTTAAAAGTGAATATATACTAAAAGAGTCCAATTTATGCAAATAATTGAATGAGATATTGAAAAGATTGAGGAAATCTCTTCCTAAGATAAATTTAGAACAATTTAAATTAGTTATTAGTATTTCAATGGTTCTAGAAACATTTCTTAATTTTATATCAAATTTAGCCTTGCCCAAAATAGGTATTTTAGAGCCACTATAGCCGGCCAAGACTGTATTACATTTATTTAATTTAACATTTTTGAAATATTTAAAGTACTCATATTTAGTTAATGTAGTAATGGCTGCTCCAGTATCAATTTCAGCCAACAATTTTATATTATTTACATATACTGTTTCAGTCAAAGGAGGATGTAAATTTATATTATTCAATGATAAATTATTTTGAGATCCCGAAGGATTATTATCATTAGCATGCTTTTTAAATTTATTAAAAGTATTTCTAGGATTTCTGGGCAATTTACGGGCAGAACTATCTTTTTTATAACATATAGTAGAAATATGCCCTACTCTACCACAAACTCTACAATTAGCTGATTTAAAAAAACAATTATAGTGTAGATGGTTGTTCTTACCACAGTGTTTGCAGGGATTATTGATGGCATGAAGATGCTGTGGGGACAGATGGGCATCTTCGGATCTCTTGAGGTTGTGTAGGTCATTATCTGCAGACTCCGCAGACAGCGCGATGTCTAACGCTCCCTCAAAAGTCAATCCTTCTTCCTGTAGTAGCTTCTTTTGGGTTGGTGTATCAATGATGCCCGCCACAAATCTGTCTCGCAGGGATTCTTGCAGAACATCTCCAAAGTTACACCTTTGAGCCTGTTCCTTAAGGCGTATTATGTATTTAGATATTGTTTCGCCTGATTTCTGATCCATTTTCTGGAATACAAATCTTTCATATATTATATTGATTTTAGGATTGAAATGTTTTAATAAGATCCTGCACAATTTGTCAAAGGGAACTTGATCAACTTCTTCCGGAAAAACTAAGTTTCGCAAGATCCCGAAATATTTAGGGCCGATGCTTGAAATAAGAAATGGCGTCTTAAAGTCTTCTTTTGTTTTAGAAATTAGCATGAATTGATTCAATCGATAAATATAATTTTCAACATTCTCTAGATTTTCGTCGAATCTTTCAAACATACTTGAAGACATTTTTAAAGTATAATTTCTTTTCACTATTTAAATTCTTTTTTCTTTACAAAATTTGCTTTTCCTCGTCGCCAGTTGTTTTAATGCTTGGTATTTAAGATTTAGAATACATTTATAATTTAAATATTTTTATTCAATTAAGATTATAATTACACAAGCATAACATTTAAATATATATATATATATCCTGCCTAACCATTCTCTATCCTAACCATATAACATTAAGCGATCTATTTACATTTTGTTTTGGTCACTGGTCCAATATTTCCATTTTCACAGACCAAATTATAAGATTAATTCACAGATGAAAAATATGCAAAATAACTAAACAAATATATACATCAATTTGATATTTATTTAAAACAAATGAATAACTATATACATCAATTTAATATTTATTTAAAACAAATGAACAACTATATACATCAGTTTGGTGAAGCATTTCTTCACTTCTGATAGGATAATTCCAAGAGTACCCAAGTATTTGGCGGAGTCTTATTATTTCTCGATGATATTTATGAGGTTTTGGATTGTGGTTGGATTTTTTTTTTGTGCGTCAGTTTTTATATACAATTCTGGCGCCTGTATTTCATGATGTCTACTCGGAAGGATAATCTTCCACGTAGCAATATTGTAACCTTCAACTAGCTAAGATGCTTCCGACTATATATTACAAATACCGGTAGTTTGCGATATATTTGCTCCATGAATATAGTTGCCAAACGGGGAAGTAGAAAAGGAACCTTATTCTGCGGTACCAGCGAATAGTGACTACTCTCCTAAAATCAAAGACGCACGAATTATATAGCAATCACAAACCAAAACAATATATTTCAATAAACCTAAAATAATAAATTTAAAATATGTAAATATAATATAATAACAAATAAACTACGCTACAATATAATGTTTTCTTTTATTTTGATTCGATATAAGCGTTTTGATTGAATAAATAAATACATAAAGACTTTAATTAAAAGTGTTTATTTGAAATTATAAAAGTTAATTCTAGTTTATATTTTGTATTTTGAAGGTTCTATTTGTTTATTCCTTTGGCTGTTTCGCGGTATTTAAATTTTCAAGAAAAATAATTCTCTTTAAAAATTGCGGATAGTATTCTAATATTTTTCGATGCTTTTCGAATTATTTCAATCTTTTGCATTCAGCTCTGGGATATGAAATTACCTTTAGAGATATAATATTCGTACAATATGAGGAACTCTATTCACCTATAGCAAAGAGTGGAATCTTTAGCTCAACAATATGTTCCTAAACTCCATGTGGAGAGTCATAATTATATCAGAGTGTTAGACAACACATAAATATCATTAAACAATCCAAAACATAAAGATTTTTCAACTAAAAATAATATCAAATCCCAATAAAAACCAAAATAATAATTAAAATTTCGAATATGCGGAATGAGTAAACTTGAACGTCGATAAGAAATAATCTGGTATCGGATGTGTAACATCCACAAAATATGATGATCAAAGGCGATGGACCGGAGACAGCCAGAATGAGGGATTACCGTTAGAATATAAAAGCCACTGACTGTTACCTGATAAATATGGCGATATAACTAGGGAGATCGTCTGTGATATGGAGATACGAAAGGAACGAATACGAAAGGAAGCGAGAGACAATGGCGTTATTCATATATTCAGAAGTAAAAAATCAACTAGAACCAAAATTACGGGTGCATCAAGGTAATCTGTAAAAGTATTGTAAGAAAAAATGTTTTTGTTAAGCTTGTGATATGATAATATATTGTGCACATCGTCATCTCTACCAAGGTTTGATGGTCAGTAGGGGCTGCCAAGTGTTAGATGCCCCTTGACCCTTCCCGGTAAATCTCAAAGGCCGGTGGATGCTTTCAATATGTAAAGAGTGGTTGAACGCCTACTCTTGTAGTTAAACGAAGGCGCTTTGATCACGAGGTCATGTTGTTTTCTCCGTTGAAAATTGCGCGGTTGGTACCTGTTATGTATGATATCAATATTCATTGAGATTTATTTAACATGATCATTTATTGTATAAAATGCTTTGTTTTTAATTAAAAGAGTAGTATGTAAAAATGACTAGCGTTGCGTCGTAAATCTCTTAAACTAGAAGATACATAATAAATTGGCGACGAGAAAAAAAGAATTATTTTAAGGTAAAGTAATCTTGAGCTAATTTTTAAACTAATTTTAAACTAAACTTTTATTTTTTTTTAAGATGGCTAGTTTCGGAAATATTGAGAATTTTGATCCTTCTAAGCCAGAGAAATGGACAACGTACGTGGAGAGAATGATCTTCTTTTTCCTTGCAAATGGAATTGAAAAGATCACGCAGAAAAAAGCTATTTTTCTCACTTTAATAGGCCCTGAAACTTATGCATTGGCAAGGTCATTGGCCGCGCCAAAAGATTTAGCTCATGTAAATTATGAAGAGATACTTACTATCCTGACTGGACATTTTTGCCCTAGGCCCAATTTGATAGTCCAGCGATACCATTTTAACAAACATAATCAAGGTAATGAACCGATTGCTACTTATATAGCAGAATTAAGAAGATTAAGTGAGAACTGTGAGTTTGTTGATCTGGATGATCGTTTAAGAGACAGATTAGTGTGTGGCTCAAAAAAAGAGTCACTTGTGAAGAGACTATTGTCTGAAAAAGACTTGACCTTTGAAAAAGCCATGGATATAGCACTATGTGATGAGTCGGCAAGTGCAAACGCTAGTGTTTTGATGGAGACGACTCCTGATGTAAATATATTAAAGAAAGCTAATAAGAGTGAACCATTTTATTTCAAATCGAAGCAACCTGAATTCAATAGAATTGCGAAAGGATTAAATAAGAAAATTATTTGTATACGATGCAAAGGAAATCATTTGCCTCATGTATGCAAATTCAGGAATTCAAAATGCTTCAAGTGTGGAAAAATTGGTCATCTGCAGAAGGCATGCCTGACTAGAGTAAAGAAATTTGAATACTTGAATAGAAGTAATAGTGATACATACCTACACTGTCTTGGAACTGAAAGTTTAAGTAATCCTTTTTACATAATGGTTAAATTAGATAATCATGACGTAGCAATGCTTATAGATTCAGCAAGTGCATACTCATTACTAAACAAAGAAACATTTTTAAAGTATTGGAGAGTAACCCAACTTGAAAAATCTGAAGTGCTATTGAAGACATGGTCGTCAAGTAACGTCAAGATTTTGGGAAAGTTTTTTGTTAAAGCAAAAGTAACAAATGGTTTTAAAAAATTATCAATCTTAGTGGCTGATGGTCTGGGTCCTAACATTCTGGGAAGGCAGTGGTTTGAAGCGTTTCGCCTGAGGATAAATTTTTTGAATCATATCGAAACAAATCCTTTTTCTTCTGAATTTGAAGAAGTATTTAAACAGGAAATTGATGCCTATAATGGACCTTTGATCCATATTGACATTCCTGAGAATGCAGAACCCAAATTTGTAAAGGCCAGAACCGTGCCATTTGCTCTGAGAGAACTAGTAGATAAAAAATTAAAATCACTGGAAGAGCAAGGGGTTGTTGAACCTGTTAAATTTACGAAATGGGCATCACCAATTGTGACGGTCCTAAAGAATGATGGCACTATAAGAATATGCCACGATTATAAAAGTACAGTAAATTTGTATAGTAATCCTGATAAATACCCACTGCCCACAATTCCGCAACTTTTGGATAGATTGAGAGGTGGCAGAGTGTTTACTAAGTTGGACATGGCTCAAGCATATCAGCAGTTGAAAGTGGATGAAACATCCGCAGAGATTCTCGCTATTAATACACCTAGAGGTTTATATAAGGTGAAGCGTCTTCCTTTTGGCTTAAATTCAGCCGTGGGAACATTCCAGAGATTCATGGATACTCTTCTGAGTGGAATTGATGGAGTTGCAGTGTATTTAGATGATGTCCTAATTTCAGGAAGTGATTGTGATGATCTTAAAAGAAAAACTGAAAAGGTACTGCTACGCTTCAGAGAATCTGGACTTCGTCTTAAAAAAGAAAAATGCCATTTTTATGTTCCAGAAATTGAATTTATAGGAATGATTATTGATCATAAAGGAATTCATCCATCCGAAGAAAAGTTGAGAGCAATTAAAGATGCCAGACCACCATCTAATAAAAGGGAATTGATGTCTTTTCTTGGACTTCTTAATTATTATGAGAGGTTTTTGAATAATAAAGCCACAGTAGCTGAACCTCTCCATAGACTGTTGGACAGTAATAGTCCATGGAAATGGAATAAAGAACATCAAAGATCTTTTGCAGAGGTTAAAAACTTGATTAGCTCTAGGTCTGTTTTAGCACATTTTAATGAAGATTTGCCTATCTTGGTCAACTGTGATGCGTCGGAGTATGGTGTTGGAGCCATTTTGTCGCAAATATACCATGGTGTTGAAAGACCAGTTGTGTTTGCCTCCCGAACTTTAAATAAAACTGAGAGAAGATATGCAGTAATTGATAAAGAGGCATTAGCAGTCATTTTTGGTGTATCAAAGTTTTCACAGTATCTTCTAGGGAGAAAATTTAAAATTTTGACGGATCATAAACCCCTAGTTGGAATATTCAACCCCAAAAAGCCGATACCTCAAGTGCTATCACCGCGCATGTTGAGATGGTGTTTGACTCTGGCTGCGTATACTTATAGTATAGAGTATAAACCGGGAAAAGTGAATTGTAATGCCGATGCACTAAGTAGACTTCCTTTAGATGAATGTCCAAGTGTAGTTCCGAACCCTTCAGAGGTGTTCTTTATAGAATCGGAACATGCTGCAATTAATTCTTCGGAAGTGGCAAAACTAACTAATAAAGATCCAATCCTTTCTAAGGTTAAATTCTGGGCAATGAATGGGTGGCCTGAAAGGAAAGTTGATGATAAATTAAGGAATTTTGTCTCCAAATCTAGTGAAATATCAGTTCATAAAGACTGTTTATTGTGGGGGAGCAGGGTGATTATACCTGAAAGATTAAGAAAGGATATTTTAAATCTTTTACATGATACTCACATTGGCATAGTGGGGACAAAAGCGCTTGCTCGAGGATTGTGCTGGTGGCCCAAGATGGATGGAGATATTGAGCGGATGATATCCAGTTGTGCGGTTTGTTTGTCGTGTAGTCACGATCCGCCAAAAACTGACGTATATCCTTGGATTTGGCCATCAAGACCTTGGTCGAGACTACATATTGATCATGCGGGTCCCTTTCAAGGAAAACTTTTGCTTGTTGTAGTAGATGCCTATTCTAAGTGGATTGAGGCTAAAATTGTATCTACAACATCTACTGAAACTACCATCAATTGCCTAAAGGAAATATTCGCGACCCACGGGTTGCCGGATGTGATAGTTTCAGATAATGGTACGTCCTTCACATCGGAACTTTTCAAGACTTTCTTAAAAAGAAATGGCGTAAGGCATATCTTGTGCGCGCCTTATCATGCAGCGTCAAATGGGCAGGTGGAAAGAGCTATTCAGATGCTTAAAAATCTGCTAAGAAAGAACAGCTCGGGAAATTGGACGACTAGGTTATCTAGATCGTTGTTATCCATGAGAATAGCTATAAACAGCACGACGCAGAAATCTCCAGCACAGTTGTTGATGAACAGAAACCTGAAGAGTCTCATAAATAAATTTCATCCTGAAGGTGTGTCGGAGGGAAGGATGCGACAGGAAAACAAGTTCATAAGAAATTGGAAACCCCATAGAGTGGTAAATGAAGGACAGGCAGTTATAGCACGAGGGTACCATGGCCCCAGATGGCTACCAGGTGTAGTGCGGGAAAAAACTGGTCCTGTTTCTATTAAGGTAGAGACAAATGACGGAGAAATTGTAAACCGGCATTTAGATCAAGTCAGGAGTTGTGAGGAAAGTGAAGCCTTACCATCTACATCATCGACCCCTCAAGTGACACCTGATTTTGAAAGACCTCCGGCTGTTCAAGAAATTGATTCTTCAGAAGGAACCCCAAGGCCTGTGTTGAGGAAATCCTTAAGAATAAGGAAACCTCCATCGTTTTTTGAAAGTTAAGTTATCTTTGGCTAATGGGGAGGAGTTGTTATGTATGATATCAATATTCATTGAGATTCATTTATCATCATCATTTATTGTATAAAATGCTTTGCTTTTATTAAAGAGTAGTATGTAAAATGACTAGCGTTGCGTCGTAAATCTCTTAAACTAGAAGATACATAATAGTACCCTATCGATTGATCCTAAAAGGCCAAATTGAATTATCCGAGCTCTATTTGAGCAGAAGTTTAAAGCTCCGAGTCGTAGGTATCAGGTCTTGGCCAACAGGGAGCCTACAACAACCCACTAAGTTCAATTCAGAAGGGAGTTGAAAGATTTCAAACTTTTACCAAATCCTGATTACAGTACGCGTATAGCTCCAAATGATTAACATTTGTTTTGATCATTGTTTTGATTGTTTTTCGATTTTTTTGGTCCCTTTGCTTCGAATTATCCATGTTCGACTATATATATCAGGTAACAGGCTAAATCAACGTTTAGATGCTTTCTGTTCCGCTATCTGGCGCTCTGCCATCTAAAAAGCACTTGTGCTCCTGGTCAGGATATGCCTTCTTTATTTTTAATATATATATATATATAGATGGAAAATTTGCCGGGAGGAAATTAATCCATAGAAGCAATGGGCGCTTCTCCCGTCAAAATAAACGTCAGAATCTGACGCCATCTATTGACCGTCGCCGCAACTAGCGGCATCGGGGCGGTGACAAAGCCACAACACCAACTTTGGCAAACTGATAAGCGTCCACCTAGAGACCATGGTTTCGGGCTAATGGCCCTCGTCAGTCTAAGGCGGACTTTATTCCATGAGATCCACACGGGATCTAATGGAATCCTCACAATCTACCAAAGAGGTGTTTTGCTGGCAATGTGGCTGGGCCAAATCTATGGCTAGAACATAGATGGAAAATTGTCAACTATACACGTCCACAATACGTAACTAATCTGACTGAAATTTTAACAGTATATAAAGTAGAATCTGGAAAAACTCTCAGTGAAAATTTCCGGCTCTATCCCGAATATCCGTCGTGTTATTTGCAAATTTGCTCTTTCGCTCGCGCCTCTAGCGGTGGAAAATAGGGGGTAATAACAGCTGACCTAATGTACATGTAAATTTCGGAGCGGGACGTTTCACAAGAGTGACATCCACGGCTCCGATTTATAATTGTAACGAATAGTATTTGAATAAAAAAAATTAATCAGGTAAAACCCAAATAACTTGTATACATACTTGTATACTTGTGTACATAGACCATAAATCTGTACATAGACAGGAAAATCACATATATTTTAATAATATAAATGAGTTTTTGAAATTGTAAAAAAAATGCATCGGCCGGGAATCGAACCCGGGGCGCCCGCGTGGCAGGCGAGCATTCTACCACTGAACCAAAAGCAAACGGTGACAGAATTAAGAAAGAATTGTGCATGACTCTGATAACTGTATATATTATGATACAGCAATATTTATATCATCATTTTCTGAATAAAAAACAACTACTTTTTTTCCCAGAACCTGTCAATTTATTTTTCTTGACTAAAAATCCGAAAAATATATTTTCCAGATTTTTCTCTATGTCCTGTTAAAACACGTTTTACATGTCCATTAGGTCAGCTGATATTACCTCCCATCTTCACCGCTAGAGGCGCTGCTTGCGAGCGAAAGGGCGAATTTGCCACGCAATTTGCAAATAACTTGTATACATACTTGTATACTTGTGAACATAGACCATAAATCTGTACATAGCAGGAAAAGAACATATATTTCAATAATATAAATGAGTTTTAAAAATAAAAAAATAAAAAATGCATCGGCCGGGAATCGAACCCGTGGCAGGCGAGCATTCTACCACTGAACCAAAAGCAAACGGTGACAGAATCAAGAAAGAATTGTGCATGACGCTGATAACTAACGGCCTCGGGTCGGTGACAAAGTTACAACACCAGCTTTGGCAAACTGAAAAGCGTCCACCTAGAGACCATGGTTTCGAGTTAATGGCCCTCGTCAGTCTAGGGCGGATTTTTTTCCATGAGATCCACGCGAGGGCCATTAGCCCGAAACCATGGTCTCTAGGTGAACGCTTTTCAGTTTGCCAAAGCTGATGTTGTGGCTTGTCACCGGCACGAGGCCGCTAGTTGCGGCGACGGTCAATAAGTGGCGTCTGGTTTTAGACGTCTATTTTGACAGGAGAGGCGACCCATGTCTCTTTAGATCAATTTCCTCCCGGCAAAATTTCCATTTATATTTTAGCCATAGATATGGCCCAGCCACTTTGCCAGCTAAACACCCCTTTGGAAAATTGTCAAGATTCCATAAGATCCCGTGTGGATCTCATGGAATAAAGTCCGCCCTAGACTGACGAGGGCCATTAGCCCGAAACCATGGTCTCTAGGTGGACGCTTTTCAGTTTGCCAAAGCTGGTGTTGTAGTTTTGTCACCGACCCGAGGCCGCTAGTTGCGGCGACGGTCAATAGATGGCGTCTGGTTTTAGACGTCTATTTTGACGGGAGAGGCGGCCCTTGTCTCTTTATATATATATATGAAAAACAATGGAAAAAATAAAAGATAAGTGGGTCAGGTGTTGATATTAAAAATAAAGAAGGCATCTCCTGACCACGAGAACATGTGCTTTTTAGATGGCATAGCGCCATATAGTGGAAAAAAAATAATTTAAACCTTTATTTAGCTTGCTCCGAGATATTTGGCCAACCCAATTTCTTGATCAATCAAGAAAAGCCATCCACGAACGCGTTTCGCGCTGTTGGCGCTCGTCAGCGTGGAGAAGGCTGTAACCACTGCGACGGTCAATAGTCATTATAATATATTGAATGATCAACGCTTAAACAAATCATCCACGTGATGCACGAGTGCATCATGTGCATCGATGACTCATGGTTCTGTCTTTTCTCTTTTATAAAAAAACTTTCTCTTCGCTTATTCCTTTTTTTTACCCAGTCTATGACGCTTAACCGCCGATGTTTTGCTGATATTACTTTTTCCCCCTTTATACTACTATATGCTAACTACTTATTTATTACAAATATAAAAAACAAGCCCCCCACATGTTTAAACTAGATAACAAATTTTAAATATTTTTAAATTCTCTTACCGGTATTATTCGATACAGAATTAGCTTGCTGTTCTGACTCAAAGTTAAATTCAAAATTTGTATTTCTTATTTTACTTTTCTCTATTATCCAAAAAAAAATATATATCACTCTTACTTTTATATGTATAACAATAAAAATAAAAATATAAAAATGGTCAGGTGTTGATATTAACAACAAAAAAGGTATATCCTGACAAGGCTCACATGAGCATTACTAGATGGCGCTCTGCCATCTAGAAATGCTCATGTGAGCCTGGTCAGGATATGCCTTTTTATTTTTATTTTATTTTTAATATATTTATATAAAAGTTTGATGTTTTATAGAATATTTATGCGTTTGCGGTTTTCAATAATTATGTGAACCACAAATTTGCATAATTTCTTCTCACTTTCATATAGAAGCAATGGGCGCTTCTCCAGTCAAAATTAACGTCAGAATCTGACGCCATCTATTGACCGTCGCCGCAACTAGCGGCCTCGGGTCGGTGACAAAACCAAAACACCACCTTTGGCAAACTGATACGCGTCCACCTAGAGACCATGGTCTCGGGCTAATGGCCCTCGTCAGTCTAGGGCGGACTTTATTCCATGAGATCCACACGGATATAATGGAATCCTCACAATCTACCAAAGAGGTGTTTTGCTGGCAATGTGGCTGGGCCAAATCTATGGCTAGAACATAGATGGAAAATTAGCAGGGAGGAAATTAATCCATAGAAGCAATGGGCGCTTCTCCCGTCAAAATTAACGTCAGAATCTGACGCCATCTATTGACCGTCGCCGCAACTAGCGGCCTCGGGTCGGTGACAAAGCCACAACATCACCTTTGGCAAGTCAAAATTAACGTCAGAATCTGACGCCATCTATTGACCGTCGCCGCAACTAGCGGCCTCGGGTCGGTGACCAAGCCACAACACCACCTTTGGCAAGTCAAAATTAACGTCAGAATATGACGCCATTTATTGACCGTCGCCGCAACTAGCGGCCTCGGGTCGGTGACAAAGCCACAACACCACCTTTGGCAAGAGAAGCGCCCATTGCTTCTATGGATTAATTTCCTCCCGGCCAATTTTCATCTATGTTCTAGCCATAGATTTGGCCCAGCCACATTGCCAGCAAAACACCTCTTTGGTAGATTGTGAGGATTCCATTAGATCCCGTGTGGATCTCATGGAATAAAGTCCGCCCGAGACTAACGAGGGCCATTAGCCCGAAACCATGGTCTCTAGGTGGACGCTTATCAGTTTGCCAAAGGTGGTGTTGTGGCTTTGTCACCGACCCGAGGCCGCTAGTTGCGGCGACGGTCAATAGATGGCGTCTGATTCTGACGTTAATTTTGACGGGAGAAGCGTCCATTGCTTCTATGGATTAATTTCCTCCCGGCCAATTATCCATCTATATATATATATATATATATATAATAATAAATAGTTATTTAATTTTATAGTCCAGTTTTGTATTAAGATTATCTTCACTATTATGATCATTTAAATTCAAATTATAAAATTTGTAAAATGTTATTAATTTGTAGATAGAGAGAGAAAAAAAAAAATCCTTTACTTCTACTACATCCTCAAGTTAATTATATATATATAATTAATAACAATAAAAATTAACAACGTAACGTCTATTATATCGGCTTTTACACGTCATTCAGACATACTCTAATCCTATATATAGAATAATCGAAGAGAGAATATATATAATAGTTAGAAAAAAGAGAGAAAGACAGAACCATGCACTTTTAATCAAACTAATAATAAGGAAAAAAAAAAAGAGTTTTATAAAGAAGGTAGATAATATTGTTAGTATATATATATATATTTTTTATGATTTTATATTTTATCCTTTTTTTTTTTAAAGATTTTTAAAGGTTTTTTTATTTTATAATATGATTATAAATAGTTGTATTTAGTAATATATCTATAGTATGAATTAACATTTGTTATAAGTTTGGATATTATGTTTTGAAACCCTAATGGTAGACCAGACATACACAAAAAACTTTAAATTGAAATAAATTGGAAAAAGAGATCTGCTGGAACGGGGATCTTCAGATAAAAATTCCAGCGACATTTCACCCCTTCTTTATTATGTCATAGATCTCTTTTAAACCGGATTTTATGTGTTAATATTAAGTTGTTTCAGTGAAATATTTAAATGAACATATATAACAGATACAAGTGTTAACAAATTCAAACTGTAAAACTACCTCGGCCGCGACGTCCTCCATTGTGAATATCTATTTCTGGCTGACACATGTCGCGTGAGGGGAATGTTCCCCCACATTTCAAATTTAGACCATTTATTCAGAATTTCTTTGAACAACAAGAAAATTAAAGAAGAAAGGAAAAATAGTTAAGGGAAGAAAGCTAAATTTCATAATCTTTACAGCTAGTTATATCAAAATAACTGATTTAACACTTATTCATCTTTTAATATTCCTTTAAAAAGGCAAATTATAAGAGTTTAATAAAGCTATTAATTGTGCAAATTCACCTTTATTTAACTTCCATTTTCCTCCCCAGAAATTGGAGATTAAACAAAAATGAACTATATACTTTAACACTTTAAAAATATTGTGAAAAAATCTTTTAATCAGTTATTTAATCAAAGTTTAATTAACTGTTAAAGATTATAAATTTGTATTATTTAATATTAAGAGAAATTATAGAAAGTTGATTTCATAAATGGATATTTCCATTTATTTTTTTTTAAATATTTTATAATTGATATACTGTTGAAATATTTTACTTGTTTGATACTAAATTTGTTTTTAATAAATTCCATGTTTAAATTTTTAACATCTTCTATGAAATTATCTAATATATTATTTATTCTATAAAATCTTAGAAACTGACCATAATATATACCTTTACAGCAATTTAATGATATATTAGAATTCATATTACAGTATTTTATAATATTGAAATTATAATTACTCTTTTTATTATAAACTCTAACAGCATTATTTGTAAGGTCTATATTCAAGTCTAAAAAGTTAACTTTTTGTTTCTATAAATTTTTTCATTGTTCTTAAGTTTCAAGTATTTAGGATATATTTCAGGTATTAATTTTTTAAACAGTGGATTATTAAATATTATTATGTCATCTACATATCGGAATATTTGCCAATTAATATTATTTTGTAGAAAGTATTCTCTTTCGTACCAGAACAATATTAGATTTGCTAATAACGGACTAGAAGAAGTACCCATGGGAACGCCTTCTGATTGAATATATATTTTATTTTTAAATTCTATATAGTTAAAATTTTAAAATGTTTCCAGTAGAGTTTTTGCTGTTTTAAGATCTAATTTAAATGTTTTATATCTGTTATGAATAATTTTAATGTAGAAAGTTTTGTCATTAATGAATTCATTAAATAAATTGGTTATTTTATTATTTAGATCTCTTAAATTTATTTTAGAATATAGGTCCTCAAAGTCAAATGTGTGTACTGTTTCAATGTTTGTCCAATTGTTCATTAAATAATTAATGATTTTTTTTTATTTGAGTCGATAAATTTATAATTATATTTATTAGTTAATTTATTTATAATAAATTGTAGTGTTGAGGCTAATTGTATATCAATATTTTTTATGACTGAATTTATACCAGATGTGATTGTTCTGAAAGAAATAGGTTTTTTGTGTAGTTTAGGAATTATATAGAACTTTGGTATGTTTGGATTTTTGTGGTTATTATAAATTTTTAGTGAATTTTCAACATTTTTGATGTTTTTTTTTATTTTTGTGCCTGTAGTTCTAGCAAAAGTGTATTTATGATTATTATCAATTTCCTTTTTTAGTATATCGTGGTATAGATTTTTACAATTAAAGATAAATTATTGAAAACATTTATCTATAGGAGTGATAATATAGTCCTTCTGTAAATTAATTATATTTTCTTTAAAAGAAGGAATGTCTGAATTGGGTTTTGTGTATTTAAGTGTATTATTATAATAATTTATAATTTCATTTTAATATTATGTTTCCATTCCAGAAAAGTAAATTCTGGAATACTGTATTTTATACTAGTTTTATTTATGAAAATATCTATATCTTTTAATATAGATTTAATTGTATTATTATAATTGTGTTTAATTTGAGGTATATATTTATACCCTTTATTTAAAATTTCTTGATATTCTGGATTTAAAAAAGAAAAGTTGCTAGTTAATATATGACCTGAGAACTTATATTTATCAATATAGTTGTTGCAATTACATTTAATTTTTTTAAAATTTGCCAAATTATTAATAAATTGGTTATAATTGCAAACTAAATTACCTATATTTTTATTGTATCTCCAGATTGTTTTAAAATTTAAATTTTTTATAGGGAAAAGATTATTGATGATTTGGTTATTAAAAATATCATTAAATTTAATATGATTAAATAAATTGTTATTAAATTTAATGATAATATTAATGTTATTAGTAGTTTGTTTAATTTTTCTGTATTTAAAGATGTCGTGTGTGATATCTATTAATCTGTTAGTCAGATTATGAATTTTAATATATTCTATGAGTTTGATAAATTTATTATTATTTAGTTTAAATAATGTTTTAATAAATTTATCGACGAAGTTGTTAGTGTACATTTGTTTTGGGTCCAGTAATTCTTCAAATTCAATGTAACCTAATTTATTTGTAGTTTTACCTCTAGTTTTATTAGGTTTAGTTTTAAATTCATTTTTTTTGTATTTGCAACTGATTTCATAAGTTGAAATTTCTTCTGTTTGTGGTTTGTATGTGTAGTTTAATTCGTCGTTAAGTCCATAAGGGAATAATGTG
Organism: Cordylochernes scorpioides; assembly: GCA_030710605.1. Taxonomy (NCBI): domain Eukaryota; kingdom Metazoa; phylum Arthropoda; class Arachnida; order Pseudoscorpiones; family Chernetidae; genus Cordylochernes; species Cordylochernes scorpioides. Next base: position 74,800,840 of record CP092867.1, read on the forward strand.
TTGTGTTTATAAATGTAGTTGTTTTCTAATAATATATATAATAATAATAATAAAAGGAAATTGATAATAATCATAAATACACTTTTGCTAGAACTACAGGCACAAAAATAAAAAAAGACATCAAAAATGTTGAAAATTCACTAAAAATTTATAATAACCACAAAAATCCAAACATACCAAAGTTCTATATAATTCCTAAACTACACAAAAAACCTATTTCTTTCAGAACAATCACATCTGGTATAAATTCAGTCATAAAAAATATTGATATACAATTAGCCTCAACACTACAATTTATTATAAATAAATTAACTAATAAATATAATTATAAATTTATCGACTCAAATAAAAAAAATCATTAATTATTTAATGAACAATTGGACAAACATTGAAACAGTACACACATTTGACTTTGAGGACCTATATTCTAAAATAAATTTAAGAGATCTAAATAATAAAATAACCAATTTATTTAATGAATTCATTAATGACAAAACTTTCTACATTAAAATTATTCATAACAGATATAAAACATTTAAATTAGATCTTAAACAGCAAAAACTCTACTGGAAACATTTTTAAATTTTAACTATATAGAATTTAAAAATAAAATATATATTCAATCAGAAGGCGTTCCCATGGGTACTTCTTCTAGTCCGTTATTAGCAAATCTAATATTGTTCTGGTACGAAAGAGAATACTTTCTACAAAATAATATTAATTGGCAAATATTCCGATATGTAGATGACATAATAATATTTAATAATCCACTGTTTAAAAAATTAATACCTGAAATATATCCTAAATACTTGAAACTTAAGAACAATGAAAAAATTTATAGAAACAAAAAAGTTAACTTTTTAGACTTGAATATAGACCTTACAAATAATGCTGTTAGAGTTTATAATAAAAAGAGTAATTATAATTTCAATATTATAAAATACTGTAATATGAATTCTAATATATCATTAAATTGCTGTAAAGGTATATATTATGGTCAGTTTCTAAGATTTTATAGAATAAATAATATATTAGATAATTTCATAGAAGATGTTAAAAATTTAAACATGGAATTTATTAAAAACAAATTTAGTATCAAACAAGTAAAATATTTCAACAGTATATCAATTATAAAATATTTAAAAAAAAAAAATGGAAATATCCATTTATGAAATCAACTTTCTATAATTTCTCTTAATATTAAATAATACAAATTTATAATCTTTAACAGTTAATTAAACTTTGATTAAATAACTGATTAAAAGATTTTTTCACAATATTTTTAAAGTGTTAAAGTATATAGTTCATTTTTGTTTAATCTCCAATTTCTGGGGAGGAAAATGGAAGTTAAATAAAGGTGAATTTGCACAATTAATAGCTTTATTAAACTCTTATAATTTGCCTTTTTAAAGGAATATTAAAAGATGAATAAGTGTTAAATCAGTTATTTTGATATAACTAGCTGTAAAGATTATGAAATTTAGCTTTCTTCCCTTAACTATTTTTCCTTTCTTCTTTAATTTTCTTGTTGTTCAAAAAAATTCTGAATAAATGGTCTAAATTTGAAATGTGGGGGAACATTCCCCTCACGCGACATGTGTCAGCCAGAAATAGATATTCACAATGGAGGACGTCGCGGCCGAGGTAGGTTTACAGTTTGAATTTGTTAACACTTGTATCTGTTATATATGTTCATTTAAATATTTCACTGAAACAACTTAATATTAACACATAAAATCCGGTTTAAAAGAGATCTATGACATAATAAAGAAGGGGTGAAATGTCGCTGGAATTTTTATCTGAAGATCCCCGTTCCAGCAGATCTCTTTTTCCAATTTATTTCAATTTAAAGTTTTTTGTGTATGTCTGGTCTACCATTAGGGTTTCAAAACATAATATCCAAACTTATAACAAATGTTAATTCATACTATAGATATATTACTAAATACAACTATTTATAATCATATTATAAAATAAAAAAACCTTTAAAAATCTTTAAAAAAAAAAAGGATAAAATATAAAATCATAAAAAAATATATATATATATACTAACAATATTATCTACCTTCTTTATAAAACTCTTTTTTTTTTCCTTATTATTAGTTTGATTAAAAGTGCATGGTTCTGTCTTTCTCTCTTTTTTCTAACTATTATATATATTCTCTCTTCGATTATTCTATATATAGGATTAGAGTATGTCTGAATGACGTGTAAAAGCCGATATAATAGACGTTACGTTGTTAATTTTTATTGTTATTAAATATATATATATAATTAACTTGAGGATGTAGTAGAAGTAAAGGATTTTTTTTTCTCTCTCTATCTACAAATTAATAACATTTTACAAATTTTATAATTTGAATTTAAATGATCATAATAGTGAAGATAATCTTAATACAAAACTGGACTAAAAAATTAAATAACTATTTATTATTATAATTAATTTAGATTTAGCTTGCTAATCTAATCAAATCTAACTGATATAAGTTATCATTATTATCAGTTTGATCCTTAAGTTTTAAAATTAGAATCACTGTTATAATTTTGTTATATAGTTTCTACACTATATATATATATATATATATATATATATATATATATATATATGGTAATTTAAACCAACAACCGCATATTGTATATAACTTATAACAATATTTTCATGTTGTATAATAGAAACACATCTGTAAATGATTATACGCATGATTGACATGTGTCATTACATCACCATATGTAATGCACTTTGTACAAACTGAGGATAAATAAATAAAACTCTGTAATAGATTAAGAGCTGAGCTGAAGCAAGAGATAGAAGTCATAACGTCTAAAATCGATAGAGATGGAAGTCACAAAACAACAAGGTCTAAAAATGGAAACTGCCACGGCGCCAGTGTCCAATTTCCCCCCGACCCTCACTCTTCACATCTGTTGGAATGCAACGCTCCCTTTCTCCGGGAAATATATATATAAAGCCCCCGTTTTAACCTAAAAATACAGTCACTTCACCATCTGCGTGAGCCCTCGTCGGTTGTACCCCAGGTCCACCTCATCCATCATGTAGACCAGTAAGAAATCTTCTATCTCTCCATCTTTCGCTCCTAGCTCAACTTTTATATGTTCACGGAACTTTCTAAGTGCAACTGTGCCTTCGTTTTTTGTGTATGGACATCCCCAAGCTTTCCACTCTGCCTCGACCACAACTGCCTGTACTTTGTGAGAACTGTAAAAGGTCTTCCAAGGCGCAGAGAGGTACTGGAAAACTTCACATCCTGACTGTTCCTCTCTGTCAACATAGTATAGCGACAGTTACAGGGACTCTCACCATAGATTAAGTCGACTGGATACCTCCCCACATAATAAGTCGACAGGATTCTACAAGAGTCAACAGTAACTCATTACATATATATACTCGTATATATAAATGTCATTATATAACATTAAGGATATCACACAACAAATAAAATGATAGTTTTTAAAAAAGTATCACGAATTATATTCTCATAAAATATATACAAATAATATACTATAAATAATATATCTGGTGTTGTAAATAGATACATGGAGAGAGTCCTAATATTATAAATAATAATCCAAATCTCTTCTAATATGAAAAAGAGATACCAAAAGAATAGATAAAAAGAATACTAAAACAAAGAGAAGAAGGAGAACAAAAGAAGCCATTCCTTGATCAATTAATGGGTGTCTAAGTTAGAAAAGTTGGAGAAATTCGGAGATATCAAATATTATCTTGCCACATGTGAGAGAATTTCTTCGCAGCATTGTGAGGTAACTCTATGATGATTATCATATCTAGTTGGAATACGTGTGTGTGATTTATTTGGAATATATGTATATATAATGGAGAGTGCATATGTAAATATAAAATTAAATTATTCATGTGAATTTTTAATATGAATAATTGAAACGTGCTTAGGGGTTCGGAGTAGGATTTATGAATTTAAAAAAATGATCTTTTCATTTTTTTAAATATCTCTCTCTTGTGAGAAACTATTTTTTTTTTCAAGAGAGAGAGAAAAAAAAAGAGAGAAAATATGAAAAAAAGGGTTTGAGTATAAAATTACGAATAAAGGAAAAGCAAACTTGGAAAAGAAGAAAAATAAATATACAATCAATGTGTCAACATATTATAGATTTTAAAGAAGCAAAAATAACACTAGAACACAAAATGAAAATAAATTTCTCCTCCTCAAATAAACAAAACATTTTCTGAGTTAACCTTTTGTGCTGATTAATGTGGTATCAATATATTTTTTTCCATTAGCTAAATTCCTCAAGTTATGAATATAATGCCTTTTACCCATGATTTTCATATATTGGAGGAAAATTTATGATATTAAACTTATTACTATATAAATAAATGCGCCAAAGATAGTGCAAATGAAGAAACAATATTATACATATATGCATGTTTATATATTTTACTTCAATAACTGCCCTTAGATAAATATATTTATCAAACTACTTATTCCATACCCATATAAATTTTCATTTATATATATATATATATGTTATATAAAGGTATTATTTGAAATGTTATATAAAAATATTATTTTATTTTAAATTATAATTTCATAGAATCAAATACTCTGTTTAAATCGACCGCCAGAGGTCACGCTTTCTGTATAAATACTCATTGTTGTTCTTCCCCGATGGCCTTTGGGCTCAAAAATCATAACTTTGGCTAGTAGCCCGTAAAACCATATTTTCTTTTCCCCGGCTCAAATTATCTCTTTTTATATATCCCTTTGACTCAATTAAATTACTGATCAAAACAATTTTTCATTATTTTTAGCCACGACTGCATCACCAATACCATATAATGCTAAAAAGAATCAGCAAATAACTGCATTACTATAATCCTCAACATGATCCAAAATAGAAGCATCAATTTTTTTTTCTTTATATAAGAATAGCCGACAGGATATTTACCTGTTTGTTCAATATGCCAAAAGCAAAATTTTTCAAATTCAAATATGCAAATCTTCCAATCAAAAATAGCTTTCAATCAAAAATAGTTCATTTCAATCAAAAATAGCCCACTACAATAAACAATTTTCATCTACAATCAACAATAGACATCAACAAACAAATCTTATTTTCAATTATGCAAATCAAGCATAGCCTACTTCCAAGCAAAAATAACCTTCTCTAATCAAACATAGCAATCTCTACTCAAACATGACTTTCTCTAATCAAAAATAGACATTTTCACCTACTTTAAACAAACTACAATCAAAAATAGCCTCTACAATTAAACATACCCATCTCCAAACAACCATAGAATCAACAAACAACCATAGAATCAACAAACAACCATAGAGCCAACAAACAAACATAGCATCAACAAACACCCATAGCATTCTCCACAAACAACCATTGCTTCAACAAGTCATCGCCATCCGCTCCAGCGCAACCCGTAAACATATCCAGAAGTTTCAAGCAGCCTTCTCCCTTTCATCTCCAGCCATCACATCTTCCGCTCAACGCCAGTCATCTCCCGGAGATCAACTCCAGCCTGCATCATTCATTTCAAAGTACTTTGTATCTGCCTTTTACATAATTTGCCCCGTTTTAACTTTTTCTCTCGTGTTTACAATCACTTATTTGCTTATAGTTACATCCCTTTTATGTCATTTCTTAAATATTTTTGCCACTGAAATAATGCCACTTCTTTGAATCATTTTAAAATGTCAAATTTTCTTTGCATAATTAGTCCAATATCTCTCCTAAATATATTTCATTTCATATTATTCTCTTAAACCTTTGTAATTAAGTTAAACCATTTACACCAAAGCAATTTTAAGATAACACGCCATATGTAAAACGGTCGGCCGGGAGGACAACAACAACAACAAATTAACATATTTCTCACATTCAATTTCTTTATAAAAAAATTAGCTAAACTTTAATGTTTATCATATTTTACTTTTACAATATGTTCAGAATTTCCTATTGTTTATCATATGACCACTATACCTTATGTCTTCACACACAATTCCATCTTATATTTGAAATTCCCAAACTTTTAATATTTGATATTTTCCTATTTAATCTTATTTCACAATGTTTTTATATTTAAAATTTGCATTTTTACTCCATTACTTATCTCATATGTAATTATCTAAAAGCGTTTCTGCCAATATGTAAATTTAGCGAGACCAACATATTTATTTATTTATTTCAACACACAAACGCGATATCCCGGCTAGGGATAATTGCGTCGATTTACATTTTTTAAACAGAAACAGTTATAAAATTTTTTTACAAAAAAAAAGTAATCGAAATAAAAAGAGAAAAAGCATATATATATTAGGAACCTGAACCTTTCAGGTTTGAAAGAAAATCATGAATATATTTACAAAAATAATTAAACTTATGATAATTCTCTCTGCTATTCACAAATTGATATAGATCTACAACATTATTTATTGTCTGTTGTCTAGCGGTGAAGAAGAGTGGACATTCCAGCAGTAGGTGTCTCGAGTCCTGGAATTCGTTCCCACAATGACAGCTAGAGTCTTCACTCGCGCCAATTTTTGATAAAAATCCCTTTAATTTCCATTGTTCGTTATAAATTGTGAATTATAATAGTTTGGTCGAAAATATTTCGGAATTGCATAAGGAAAGAAACTTTGAAATGTTTGATTAGTATTCTTTTTCAGTAAATTAATCCTTGATATAATGAAATCTTTGAGTATACCTGGAATATACAAATCATAAAATTGTTTATCTTCTGTTGATAAATTATTCAACTCATAACCTATAATTCTAGATTTCATATAATCAGTGATCAAAGGAATATTGGCTAAGGTGTGTACACAGTTATAACTGGTTGTTTTATATGTTTGGGTACACCATAGCAGAATTTGATATTGCATTGAGTTCAGTTTGTACTTATATTTTTTGCTAATAAATTGAAACCATATTTCTGTTCCGAAAGTTAACGTTGGTCTTATTATAGATTTATAAAGTGTAAGCCTTTTTTGGGTGCTAAGACCCCAAGATTTTCCACATATTGAAAAAAGAAGGTTTTTCAATCTTTGGGTTTTGTTTAGTATAATGTTAAGGTGAGGGCCAAAATTCAATTTGTTTTTCCATCTATGATTCGCAATCGTAATTCCAAGAATTTTAATTTCTTCTACGGGCATAATAATATTGTCTCTAAAATTAATTGAAATTTTGTCTTTATTGTGCAAGTGTAAAATACTAGTTTTATCAAGATTGATATTCAGCTTATTATCATTACACCATTGATCTATCTTTTCCAAATTAAACTCAATCGACTTTTATAGATTTGTTAACCCATTATTCCAACATATAATAGTTACATCATCAGCATAGCAAATGATTTCAGAGTTTGGTGATTGCAAATTAGTTAGCAGATCATTTAAATATATCAGCCATAACAACGGAGACAATGGTCCACCCTGAGGACAGCCCTTTGTTAATATTATAAAACTATTTTAGAGGCGTAATATTCTTTTTAAAATAAAACAATTTCTACTGTCCTTACTGCGATGGAAAAATTAATCCATCGCAGTAAGGACAGTAGAAATTGTTTTATTTTAAAAAGAATATTACGCCTCTAAAATAGTTTTATAATTTGATAACAGATGGCGCTCTAGTACATCGTAACCTTTGTTAATATCTTTGAAACTTTCAGATTATTATACTTGAAAATCGTTTTTCTATTTTTCAAAAAAGAACGTAAAATTTTGATCAATTCAACTGGTAAATTGTCTTCGTCTAAATTTTTTAAACAAGGCTGGCCACCATGTATTATCAAACGCTCCTTGTATATCAATTGCAATCAGCGTAACTAGTTGTTTCTGTCTATGTTCCATTATGATCTTTGTGATTTCTTTCAAACAGGTTGTTGTTGACTTATTCTTCAAGAAACCATGTTGTCAGGGGCTAAGGAGATCATTTTTTTCATAGTATTCGTATATTTTATTTTTCAAATTTTTCTCAAATATTTTTGATAAGTTAGAAATTAATGAAATAGGTCGATAACTCTTTACTAATTCTAAATTCGTTCTGTGAGGTTTTGGAATTATCCTGAGAGCTGCCTCTTTCCATCTATCTGGATAATATCCGAAGTGAATGCATTTATTAAATAAATCGCATATTAATGGTAAAAATTTTGGAAGGGCACTTTTGATCATGTTGTTACTTATACTGTCAACCCCAGGGGCTTTTTTGATGTCTATGTTAGATATTAGGTTCACTATTTCCCCTTCCTCAACACAGACCTTATTCTTGTTAATCATTTTTAGTTTGTAATTTCTAATTAGTTGATGGTAAGAATCATCCGTATCGAAATTATCATCTGGTACCAACTCATTTAACAAATTGCTCATTGATCGTTCTTTTAGGTGTTCTGGGGCATTGTCAATTAAGGGTATTCCCCTTTGTTTATCTAGTGTTCTTAATTTATAAAAAAATTATATGCGTTACCAAATGGATTGTTTGTATAATTTTCTTCTATAAGAAATCGCCAGTTAATTTTCTTTGCTTTATCAATTGCATTAGTGTATCGATTCCTAGTCAACTTGAATGTGTTATAACTGATTGCTCCGTGGCGATAATATAGGTTTCTTATGTAGTGAAAATGATCTTTCATTTTTTTCAAATTATTATTCCACCAGTTATTACTAGAATAATATTTAGAGTTGGAGGATATAACTTCCAAAGATTTAAAGGCAGCTTCTGTTAAAAGGTTTGTAAGTCCATTTACTATCATATCAATATCTAAATCTGAATTAACTCTTTCCACTTCACTTTTAAGTCTTATTATTTCTGTTAAAGATATATTATGAGAAAATCGAGACCAATCAGCATCTTTTTCTTTGAATTTCCAAGTGGATTTTTGATTATTGAATAAGTATTCGTTTTTTTTTTATTTCGAATTTTTTAGCAACATGGTCCGAAATATTTGTTAGTTGGGAAGTTTGCCAGTTATTTATTAAGCTTAATGAATGTTTATTGGAAATAGTAAGATCGATTATACTAGTTTCGCAACAGGTAGGCGTTTTCAAGTTATGTATATATAGATCGTTTTCATCTATAATTGGTTTTAATTTAAATCCGTTAGAGTTAGTTACTTTGTCGAACCATAATGGGTGACGAGAATTGAAGTCGCCACAGAGTCCTACTGGTTGGTTTTTATAGGTTTCAAGTAATCTGCTCATAAAATTCAGATGATAATTGTTTAGTGAGACCAACATATGTAAATTTAAAATTTTGTTTTGTGTTCACCTTGATTCTTTTTTTCAATGCCCATTCTTTATTCTTACCATTAATTTTTCTTAACATGTTCATTCCTTGTTTTCACATTTGCCTTTTATACATTAACTTTATCCACAATTTATCGCTTTTTCACAAATGCCTTTTTTCCCTATAATCACCCAATGTATTAATGTTGCCACCTATCCTTTACCCATGCCATTATTTTTATATTGTTTATTTTCAATGCTAGCATTTATATTTTTCATTCATATTCCTTTTAATAATTCTGCATTTTATTTTTATTCCTCATTAATAATATATGTGTATCATTATCTCATGTTTTTCCTAATCTATTAGCTCACAACAAGCCAATATGATCAAGGGATTTCATCCTTTTATTTCTAACTTTTAATAATCATGTATTTTATTTTCTTTCTTCACTCTTATAATGTGTCAATTTTCTCATTTATCTTCCCTATCTATTTGTTCACCATAAGCCAATACGATGATGGAATACCAATTTATTTTTTTCTCTTTGCCACATTTTCACTATTTATCAGCCAACATTTTATAATTATTGCACATATCATTTTTCTCATGTCTTTTCCAATCTATTGGCTCACAACAAGCCAATATGATCATGGAATATCACCTATCACTTTATTCTCTTTATCATAATTTAATCTTTTTTAAACTATATTTTTTACTTTTCTCTCTGCCCATATTATTCTTTTCACAGGGGGGGGGGGGATATTATATAAAGGTATTATTTGAAATGTTATATAAAAATATTATTATTTTTTTAAATATAAAATTATAGAATCAAATACTCTGTTTAAATCGACCGCCAGAGGTCACGCTTTCTCTATAAATACTCATTGTTGTTCTTCCCCGATGGCCGGCTCAAATCTTTCTACATTATGTAAATAATCTTTTGTTTTCTTTGTTCTATTCGCCTTTAGCCAGGCGGTACTTTTATCAAATTATGTCTTTTTATATATCCCTTTGACTCAATTAAATTACTGATCAAAACGAGTTTTCATTATTTTTAGCCACGACTGCATCACCAATACCATATAATGCTAAAAAGAATCGGCAAATAACTGCATTACTATAATCCTCAACATGATCCAAAATACAAGCATCAAATCTTTTTTCTTTATATAAGATATATATATATGTAATATTGTGTTGAGATCCTGTCGACTCTCTGTAATAATGTGTTGAGATTTGGTAAGCCTGTTGTAGAACCTCGTCGACTCTCGCTATAAGTTGTGGCAACCGAGGGTCAAACCTGTAGTAACCGAGAGGGACAGTCAGGGCGTGGAGAGTTTTCCAGTACCTCTCTGCACCTTGTAGGACCTTTAACAGTTCTCACAAAGTACAGGCAGTCGTGGTCGAGGCAGAGTGGAAAAAGCTTGGGAATGTCCACACACACAAAACGAAGCGACACAGTTGTCGAAGGAAAATTCCTTGAATAGATAAAAAGCGAGCCAAGAGCAAAGATGGAGATCGAGAAGGTTTCTTACTGTTTTACATGGTCGATGCGTTGGTGACAACCGGCGATAAGGGGTGACGCTGACCGGAACTGACTAGAACTGAACTGGCTGTTGCTACGTGGGGTCCTATTTATACAACTCTTTTGGACCAGGAAGGGGACCAGGAAGTATTGCCTTTCTGCACGTGTCCGTTAATCGACACTGGCGCCTGTCTGTTGGCTTCCATCTATCTTTAGAAGTTACTTGTGATTCTCTCTCTGGCTCTTAACTCAGCTTTTAATCTATTATATAGTTTTATTTATTCATCCTCAGTACATTACATATGGGGATACAAGGACACACGTCAATTATGCGTATAATTAGTTATAGTTTATAATTAGTTCTATATACAACATGACAATTTTGTTATACGTATTACATAATATAGGGTTATTGGTTTAAATTATCATATATATATATATAAATCTAATATCTTTCCCTTTTTTTTTCAAAATTATCAGGAGAATTTTTATATATATATAAGATGGAAGGGTCTTAAAAAAAGTAGTGTATGCGAAAAAACATTTTATTTGTTTTAATAAACATTATTTATAAAGTTACAGTAATATTTAGAAAGTAATAAAAAATATATTCCAGATTTAAAGATTTTTTCTGTGAAGTCTATTATATTTTGCTTGTTTCTCATCACGCATCAGATTTCAACAATGTTGATTCCAAAGACCATTGTATCGTTGCTCAATGATTTTAATATCTTGGTGGAAGCGTTCACCTTGTTCTTAGCTCTCTGCACCAAGATTATCAGGGGAAAAGTTTAAATGGGAATCCATAAAATGAAATTTTAGATTCGTTATGCACTCGAGCTTATGGAATTTGGAAATCAGATTTTCGACGATTCTCGCATAATTCGGTGACTTATTATTGCCAAAAGGTGTTTGACAACGTCGATGAGTGTAAGCCAAGCATTTTTCTCATCTTCTTTCAATGTTGCAATAAACTCTTCGTCATTTATTAGTTTACGAATTTGAGGCCCAATGAAAATACCTTCCGTTATCTTAGAACAACTAATCTTCGGAAATTTAGTAATTAAATATTTTACAGCATCACTATCTTTCTTTAACGCCTTTACAAAATTTTTCTTTAACACTAATTTGATATGTAAAGGGAGAAGAAGCATTTTTAGTTTATGGAAAAGCGGTTCATTTTCAACGTTTTGTTCACCTAAGCGAAACGTACTTCTTTCAGGCCAATTTTTTGTATATAATGATTCTTTCTGTCTCTGCTGTCCCACTTGCATAAAAAGCATGGATACTTTGTGTTTTCTTTCTGCAAGCCCTGTAAAATCCTATTGCTCCCTATTACGATAGACAGATATTTTGGTTTGTGGTAACAAGAGGTTCCTTTGCTTTAATCTTGATCCAAGGATTTCTGCTGCTTCTTTTGATAGCCCTAGATCCCTAACTAGATCATTTAATGATGCCTGATCAAATAAATGTGGAGAGCCACTTTCATTTGAAATAAATTCAGGGACTTCTAATTGATGATTGCAAATGCTGTGTGCTGATCATCCTTTTTGATATAGGAATCTTGAACCGTATTAGGAATCTGTATGGGATTCTCGAGGTCGTGAGGAATAGGTTGCCTAGCTGATTGTATATCAGAGTAAAAGTTAGTTTGCTTCTTTTTGCTATTAAGGCCTGTGATTTTGCAGACACAGAAATAACAAACGTCATGGTGATTTTTTTTTTGTTTTCGCCAAACCATTGGTACACCAAAGGGCATACCTTTTGATTTCCCCGATTTCCATTGCGCACACACTATGGGGGCACCACCACTTGTCTTGATCACCTAAGGCCACACAAAAATATTCTTTATAGCATTCTTTTATCTTTGGGGTGATACGTATCTTCTGTTTGGGAATCGTAAATTTTCTACAAATCTAGCAGAATATTTCTAGATTAGCTTTGCATTTACGTGGCATTATTTATATATTTAAAATGATTTTTGAAAATAAATATATTGTTAAACATTTTATTGATATAAAATTGCAATGGTATGCATTTCATCTAAATGATGATTAAATTTCATGCTCACAAAGTCAATAATTTAAAAATATTTTGATGACAGCGATGACATCAGCTTCTTTAAAAATTAAATATTTTCAAATATTTATCAAAATATTGAGCTAATTTTGAAAAATTAAGGTTATATTCATGATCCACGGATAGGAATTTACTAGAAACAACTTTCAAATATTGAGAAGGAAAAGGTGTGTGTACTAGTGTAATCTGCAATACGACGCTTTTGAAGAAATTTCAGCAGTTACGCGTAATAGATGAAGAACAGGAATAAAAAGCATAAATGAAGATAGATTTAGAGTAGAATAGGATTATATACAGAATCTCAAAATTATATTCGCTCCAACTCTTTTCCTACTATAAAGGTCGCCAGCTCAATACTGATTAATTCAATATCATCGAAATATTCTCTCTATGCAATTTGCGTTGATGGTATTCAAAATATTGGAAAATATGCCAAATATACTCTATATATAGGTACAGATACTCATACAAATACTCTATGATTAGAACAAATCAGACATAATTTTCAAATATCTTTCGCACTTAACAGAGTGCCGATGGTTAATCCAGCACGCTTTCTAAAGTCAGGGCTTCTTTTTATAAGTCATACAGCTAAAAATTAATGAAATTTTTTTAACCTAATTCCAGTACACTCAGAGTGCCAAACTCATGCTTTATGATTAACGGTGTCGGAGGGAAGAATCTATTAATCGACTACATTTTGAAATAAAAGGGCTATTATATGTATACTAGACGAATGGCACGGGCAATGCCCGGGTTTTACCCGAGTGCGAATATATTTTAAAAACGTTTTATTTCAAATACTATTCGTTATAATTATAAATTGGCGCCATGGATGTCACTCTTGTGAAACGTCCCGTTCCAAACTGTGTGTTTTTAAAATGTTTTTACTATATATAATATAACGGTATAATAACGGTATAAAGAAATAATGAGCCTATAGCCTAGTGGTCATGGCATCTGCCCGGTAAGCGGAAGGTCGTGGGTTCGATTTCCATCCCTTGACCTTGTATACATCTTGCTTCCTAGGGTTGCCTAGAGTGGCCGCTATAGACAGGGTGGTCTGTATAGACAGGTGGATGTATCACACAGCTGATAACAGGGTTGCCTAGAGTGGCCGCTATAGACAGGGTGGTCTGTATAGACAGCTGGATGTATCACACTGCTGATAACAGGGTTGTCTAGAGTGGTCGCTATAGACAGGGTGGTCTGTATAGACAGGTGTATGTATCACACTGCTGACAACAGGGTTGCCTAAAGCGACCGCTATAGACAGGGTGGTCTGTATAGACAGGTGAATGTAACACACTGATGATAACAGGGTTGCCTAAAGTGACCGCTATAGACAGGGTGGTCTGTATAGACAGGTGGATGTATCACACAGCTGATAACAGGGTTGTCTAGAGTGGCCGCTATAGACAGGTGTATGTATCACACAGCTGATAACAGGGTTATCTAGAATGGCCGCTATATACAGGGTTGTCTGTATAGACAGGTGGATGTAACACACTGCTGATAACAGCGTTGTCTAGAGTGGTCGCTATAGACAGGGTGGTCTGTATAGACAGGTGAATGTAACACACTGATGATAACAGGGTTGTCTAAAGTGACCGCTATAGACAGGGTGGTCTGTATAGACAGGTGGATGTATCACACAGCTGATAACAGGGTTGTCTAGAGTGGCCGCTATAGACAGGTGTATATATCACACAGCTGATAACCAGGGTTATCTAGAATGGCCGCTATATACAGGGTGGTCTGTATAGACAGGTGGATGTAACACACTGCTGATAACAGGGTTGTCTAGAGTGGTCGCTATAGACAGGGTGGTCTGTATAGACAGGTGTATGTATCATACTGCTGATAACAGGGTTGCCTAAAGTGACCGCTGTAGACAGGGTGGTCTGTATAGACAGGTGAATGTAACACACTGATGATAACAGGGTTGCCTAAAGTGACCGCTATAGACAGGGTGGTCTGTATAGACAGGTGAATGTAACACACTGATGATAACAGGGTTGCCTAAAGTGACCGCTATAGACAGGGTGGTCTGTATAGACAGGTGGATGTATCACACAGCTGATAACAGGGTTGTCTAGAGTGGCCGCTATAGACAGGTGTATGTATCACACAGCTGATAACAGGGTTATCTAGAATGGCCGCTATATACAGGGTTGTCTGTATAGACAGGTGGATGTAACACACTGCTGATAACAGCGTTGTCTAGAGTGGTCGCTATAGACAGGGTGGTCTGTATAGACAGGTGAATGTAACACACTGATGATAACAGGGTTGTCTAAAGTGACCGCTATAGACAGGGTGGTCTGTATAGACAGGTGGATGTATCACACAGCTGATAACAGGGTTGTCTAGAGTGGCCGCTATAGACAGGTGTATATATCACACAGCTGATAACCAGGGTTATCTAGAATGGCCGCTATATACAGGGTGGTCTGTATAGACAGGTGGATGTAACACACTGCTGATAACAGGGTTGTCTAGAGTGGTCGCTATAGACAGGGTGGTCTGTATAGACAGGTGTATGTATCATACTGCTGATAACAGGGTTGCCTAAAGTGACCGCTGTAGACAGGGTGGTCTGTATAGACAGGTGAATGTAACACACTGATGATAACAGGGTTGCCTAAAGTGACCGCTATAGACAGGGTGGTCTGTATAGACAGGTGGATGTAGCACACTGCTGATAACAGGGGTGTCTAGAGTGGCCGCTATAGACAGGGTGGTCTGTATAGACAGGTGGATGTAACACACTGCTGATAACAGGGTTGTCTAGAATGGCCGCTATAGACAGGTGTATGTATCACACAGCTGATAACAGGGTTGTCTAGAGAGGGGCAGGGAGGCCACGTGTTCGCCGGCAGCCAATGGGCGCGCATTCTATCCGTGAACTACAGACAGTGAACTTCAGACAGACAGAATAAGGCAATTATATAAGTAGATGGTTTGACGTATGATAAATTTTACATTATACGTGTCTAAGTGTCAAATTGATTGTCATCTTGGTTATCATAACAGGAAATAGGCATCAGGTTGGACAATATAGAGAAGATAAAAAGCAAAGGTATTTGATTTTTGCTTCTTTATGGTTTGTTAGATGACGGCAAAACTTTGAAACTTTTCTACTGTCTGGATGGCCAATAACACCTGGAACTTGTTCTCAGAATTGCTTTTTGTGAGGTGAGCAACTTCTTCACGTTCCTCCATGGTGGGAGAGACTAAGGAGTTCTTAGAAGCATGCTAGCACTTTAGGAGCAACTTCGGCGCATCGTGCAGCTTATTCATTTTGCCCGAAAAGGCCGCGAAGCTTCTCCATCAAATGGGGATTTTTTTATTATGATCGTACTATATATGTGGTCTCAGTTAGATAAATATACCATATCGTGTAGCGCTATGTTAAACCAATAAGACCGTCTGCTACGCTAAACAAACAAGATAATCTGCTATGATAATTCAACAAGATGTTAAAATCGATTCTACCTTCTGCGCTCAATTTACAACAACGATTTCAATACATTTATATCAATTAATCTTTTGCTGCATTACACCAACTAGGGTTCTCTGCTGAGGTTAAACACACAAGATGGATACAAGATGGGTATCATTGGAATGATCAGCTGCTTTCAAAAATCACAAATAATATAAAACAGCACTGAGTCTTACTTTGCGAAACAATACTTGTATAGAATCGACATTAACGGATCTATTTGAAAGGTTACGGTGGTGAAGTTGCCTCTTTTATTGAAATATATTTATTAAAATTATTTTAGTCCTAAAAAGTCGAAGCATCACCAAACCAGGTCATGAAAATATTTTGGAAATAGGTTTCCACGCCACCCAGGAGGCACCTGTCTCAGTGAGTTAGCCTTTGTGTATAGTGGCGCTTCGCCCCCGTAGGAGCCCTATTTCAATTTTCTGGCAGAAGTGGATCATCGAACTCGCTTAAATAATTCAAACTACATGTTTTTGTTTGGAATGACTCGATCGAGCTAGGTGGTCTTAGCCAGCTAGGAACTGATCTGCTAGTGCGATCAACACCGTCTTAGTTAGAGGGGCAAGCAAAGCCTGAGAATATATTGTCAAGAAGCTCCATCCAGATGGGACACCTGTCAATCATCCCTGGACCCCGAGGGGTACCACAGGTGTGAGGGATTCTCGGAAGCTGATCTGTAAATAGGGAAAACGGGACGGTGGCTGACGCCGTTCATTAGGATTATCTTTAATTTGGGGTAAGTTGTACTCTCTCTCCCTATAAATACCCCTTATAATAAATTAATTATTCCCAAATTTGCCATTGCTCTTTTTATCTACGCGACATATTTTGGCGGAGACGCTGGGTAACGTGACAGAACTTCGAAGAAGTCGACGTCTACAGGGACGTGAACCAATTATTAAACTTTTGCCACAACAAATAAAAATGGAAAAGGACCACAGACCTACTGTTAGCGGATCCTACCTTCCTTGTCAGCGCCAACGAGATCCATCTACCTTTTCTGGAGATGGAAATATAAACCCTGGACAGTGGTTGAAGGAGTACGAGAGAGTGTCGAAGTACAACAGATGGGACGATACCATGAAGCTTGCCAACGTCGTTTACTAGAACGGAACTGCTGGGAGGTGGTTTGATAATAACGAAGAATCACTCAACTCGTGGAGAAGCTTTGAAGATGCATTCCGCGGTGTGTTCGGACTGCAAGAGGATTCTGCTCGACGCGCCGAGGAAGTTCTGAAGTCAAGAGCACAGAAGGCCGAGGAATCCAGCGAGTCATATATCCAGGAGATTCTTAGTCTCTGCCACCAGGTGAACCCTCGCATGGAAGAAGGTAAGATAGTTGCTCACATTATAAAGGGAATTTCGGAGGACACATACCAGGTATTGGTGGCGAAAGACATACAGACGGTAGATGAGATCCTGAAGTTTTGCCGTCATCTGACAACCGTCAAGCAGCGCAGGATCGGCCGTACGAAATTCGCCAGGTTGTCAAACGTAATGCCCATTTCATGTGTTGACGACTCAGACGACTTGGCCGGATTAATTCGCCGCATCGTTAGAGAAGAAATACAAAAGGTCTTCTCACCACCTGAAGTGGTCAATCCTTTCCGAGAGGTGAACGCTCTGGAACAGACTGTGAGGGAAGAAGTTAGCCGTATTCTCCAACCTACCAGAGCACAAATCAACGTGGTACAACAACAACCACGCACGCCCTATAATATCGACCGACCAACCCAACCCAGGAAGACGGAACATTGGAAAACCTACGACGACAAACCAATCTGTTTCCACTGCGGACGACCCGGACATGTCGTCCGTTATTGTAGGGAACGACGGCAGGTCTTCGCTGAAGCCAGGTCAAGGAATGGCGGAAAGGGAATAAATGTTGGATTTTCGAGTCGACCCCCGAGATATGACGCCGACGACGACTATGTAACGCCCCAAACCTCGACGTACTTCTACCGGAGCTCTCCCCCACATCCAAGCCGTGCAAAGTCGCCAGCCCGACTACAATCCCAGTCGCCAGCCCGTCGTTTCAGCCGTTCTCCCAATCCTCAGAATGTGAAAAACTAAGCGGAGCGGTTTCTAACGGAGGTGAGGTCGCCATTGAGGAAAATCCTTCAGGGTATATCGCCGCTAAATTAAAAGAAAATTTTGTTATGGTCGAAATAAATGGACGCAAAATTAAAGCATTGGTGGATTCAGGAGCAGACTTTTCTGTTATTTCAGACAAATTTCGACGCGAACTAAAGACACCTCTCTTCAAAGAAACAGGTCCCATTCTTAAAGCCGCAAATAAAAATTTAATAGAGACCCTAGGAAAATGTGTCCTGAACATAGTAGTTAATGGTCTGAAGATATCCATTGAATTCGTTGTTATGGTGGAATGCAGCCATGACATCATATTAGGATGGGACTTCTTCAAGGCCACCGAAGCCGTCATTGATTGTGGCAGAAATGAACTACATCTCGGGGAAACCTCTGTCCTGGAATCTCGAGAGGAGGAAAACCAGAGATTGTTTGCTTCCGTCAACTTTGTCATCCCGCCTAAATCAATAAAGAAGATCAGTGTGATAAACGAAGAAATATGCGGTGTTAGAGAAGTTTTGGTCTCAACTTCTAAAGACTTATTATTAAGAAAAGAAGTTCTTATACCAAATTCATTGGTTACATTTCGACACGGCCGAGGTAGCATTTGGGTTGCGAATGGAGCGTCTTGGCCGCAACTGATTCCATCAGGAATGAATATGTGCACCATGGAAAGTTATGAGAATGGAAATATCTGCAGTCTTATCGAATCCAGCGATAAGTTACAAGAAACGCAGCTAAAGTCACGTGAATGGTCACAGAAGATAAACCTTACTCTAGATCCAGGGCTGTCTGAAATTTAAAGGTTACAGCTTGTTTCGTGCCTTGACGAGTTTATTGACATATTTGACTTTGGGGGAACTCCTATTAAACCCACCAGTACTGTGAAGCACAAGATAAACACAAGAGCCCACACTCCTATCAAACAGCGGCCCTATAAAGTAGCACCAAGTGAACGACGACTAATTCAAGATGAAGTGAACAAGATGATTGAAAATCACATCGTGAAGCCCTCTGAAAGTCCTTGGCCATCTCCTGTTATTCTAGTTCGAAAGAAAGATGGGACCTGGAGATTCTGCGTAGATTACCGTCGATTAAATAAGATAACAAAAAAGATGTTCACCCGCTGTCCACGCATTGACGATGCCATGGACAGTTTAGCTGGCTCTAGTTACTTCTCCACGATGGATCTTCGGTCCGGGTATTGGCAGATTGAAGTGGACGAAAAATGCAGGGAGAAAACTGCCTTCATCACTCCAGATGGGCCGTATGAATTCCGAGTAATGCTTTCGGTCTAGGCAACGCTCCAGAAACGTTTGAAAGGATGATAGATAGTGTTCTGGGCAGTCTTAAATGGAACATGTGCCTTTGCTACCTGGACGACATCGTAGTTTACGCACCTACCTTTGAGGAACATCTACGTCGTCTACGACTTGTATTAAGGTGCATCCAGAAAGCTGGACTAAGCTTGAACCACAAAAATTGTCTTTTTGGATCAAGGAGGATAAAGATTTTAGGACACCTAGTTGACGCCAATGGAATTCATTCAGATCCAGAAAAAGTTGAAGCCGTCTCTAAATTTCCGAGACCAAAGAATATCTCTGAACTGAGGAGCTTTCTTGGATTATGTTCCTATTACTGAAGATTTATTGAGAACTTTGCTGACAAAGCTAGATCTTTGCATGACCTACTGAAGACTGAAAAACGATTCTATTGGGATGCAGCTAAAGAGAAAGCGTTTGAAGTCTTTAAATCAGCTCTAATTTCAAAGCCTGTCTTGGGACGCTGATACCCATCTACACACGGATGCAAGCGGACATGGTATTGGAGCTGTTCTTCTACAAATACAAGTTGGAAAGGAGCGGCCTATAGCTTATGCATCTAGAAGCTTGACAAAGGCTGAACATAACTATTCTACAACAGAAAAAGAATGCCTTGCTGTAGTCTGGTCTATTAGCAAATTCCGTACATATTTGTTTGGTCGACCATTCACGGTTGTCACTGACCATCATTCTCTATGTTGGTTGGTAGGACAGAAAGATCCTTCTGGCCGTTTGGCAAGATGGGCGCTGAAGGTGCAAGAATTTGACGTGACCGTATCTAAAAGAGCGGACTCAAACATACGGATGCCGATTATCTGTCAAGGAGCCCGCTTGAGAACGATCAACCAAGTGCTGTGAGGTCACTAACCAACGTCGATATAGAGCAGACTAAAGACCCGGATTTAGCTAAAATAATCGATAATTTAAACTCGAGCTACACCAGAAAGGAATTCAGCATTATCGACGGCATCTTATACAAAAAAAAAAAACTATAGCACAACTGGAAGACCCTGGCTTATGATGATTCCTAAACACTTAAGATAGGAAGTGATGGCAGATTTACATGACGCTCCTACAGCTGGGCATTTGGCTTTCGTCCGAACGTATGACAAAGTGAAGAAACGATTCTATTGGCCTGGCCTTTATAAAACTGTTCGACAATATGTAAGCCATTGTCGAGAGTGTCAACGAAGGAATAAATTACCTCGACGTCCGGTTGGACAACTTGTATCCATACCACCTGTAGAAAAGCCATTCTATAAGGTCGGGGTTGATCTCCTTGGAAAATTCCAGTTTCTAAAGATGGAAACCGTTGGATCATTGTGTGCACCGATTATATGACAAGGTATGCCATAACGAAAGCGATCCCAGACGGAGGAGCAATCGAAACAGCTAAGTTCCTGGTTGAAGACGTCATCTTGAAGCATGGAGCTCCTAGAGAAATGATAACAGATCGCGGCAGAAATTTCATTTCTCAAGTAATAAAAGAAATCAATGCTGTGTGCAGAATTGTGCACAGATTTACAACGGCCTACCATCCCCAGACCAACGGCCTGGCTGAAAGGTTCAACAAAACTCTGGGAGATATGTTGTTCATGTACATAGGTGTTGAGCAGAAGGACAGGGACCAAGTTTCACCCTACGTAACCTTTGCTTACAACACTGCTAAACAGGAGGCGACCGGCTACACTCCGTTCTTTCTTGTCCACGCCCGCGAGGCCGAGAGCTATATCGATGCCGTACTACCTTACCTACCAGATGAGATCTCTGACAACTACGTTGGAGAACTTGTGACCAGAGCTGAGGAAGCGCGTTAACTCTCCCGATCACGCCTTCTACAATCACAGGCGAAAGACCGTAGACTTTACGACCAGAAACATACTCCAGTCTATTACCAGAAGGATGATATTGTGTGGGTTTTTACTCCCATCCGAAAAGTAGGGCTCTCAGAAAAGCTACTGAAGAGATACTTCGGTCCCTACAAGGTGACCAAGAAGCTTTCAGAAGTTACGTATGAAGTAGAGCCCGTGGACCCGTCTCCCCGATCACGGAAAGCCAAAGATATCGTCCATGTCATTCGGATTAAGCCCTACCTGGACCCTGGAGAACAACATTCCATTCTGCTAGGGTACACAGGCCGTGTTAGATTTCCTTCCAGAACAAGGGCTGGGACAAGCTAATCAGCGGGTCGCTGTTTCCTCTAAAGAGGGAGTAATGTCAAGAAGCTCCATCCAGATGGGACACCTGTCAATCATCCCTGGACCCCGGGAGGGACCACAGGTGTGAGGGGTTCTCGGAAGCTGATCTGTAAACAAGGAAAACGGGACGGTGGCTGACGCCGTTCATTAGGATTATCTTCAACTTGGGGTAAGTTGTACTCTCTCTCCCTATAAATACCCCTTATAATAAATTAATTATTCCCAAATTTGCCCTTGCTTTATTTATCTCCGCGACAATATTATATCCGAGGCAGCAAATATTTTCAGACAACAGTAGACCTGTCCCTCCTAAATTTCCCAACTCAATGTTGGACCGTTGGAAACAAGTTTTTCAAATAGAATTTTCCATCAAGTATAACATAATCATATGATAATTTATAATATATAGCATTATATATATATCAATATTGCCACGTGGAAAATTAGGGAAGACAAAAACTTCAGGAGGAAACAAAATTTATTTCAGGCAAGGACAAAACTAAGAAAAGTAAACAAAAGATAAGCCACGAGGGAAATTTACAGAGTCGCAAGATATAAAAATAAAAATGACCACTCTGTTAAATAAAAAATAATAAAATTAAGAAATACTATGTTACATAAATTAAATTAATACATACTATGTTACATAGCTTCTTCCCTATGGGAGCTGTGACCCACAGCTAGCAATTATTGTAGATACTGACGTGGATTTGACGTGCTTCTGCCAAGGATTCCATCGAAGTCTTGGAACTTTGTCCCGAGTACCTTTGCGTCCATTTTCTTGCGGCGTGAAGAGCGGCTTTGTCGTCGTATCGTCGTCTATAGGGACATCGTCATCTTGGAAGGAAGTCTTGGCTTTGACACGGCGGTGGAATCTTGGAGCCAGTCTCTAAAAATGTAGATCACAGCACCCATGGCTTCAAATTCTTCTCGGCGATCTTCAGTTTGTCTTCCCTAACTTACCCGGCATCTCCACCAAAATGCCACGTGGAAAATTAGGGAAGACAAAAACTTCAGGAGGAAACAAAATTTATTTCAGGCAAGGACAAAACTAAGAAAAGTAAACAAAAGATAAGCCACGAGGGAAATTTACAGAGTCGCAAGATATAAAAATAAAAATGACCACTCTGTTAAATAAAAAATAATAAAATTAAGAAATACTATGTTACATAAATTAAATTAATACATACTATGTTACATAGCTTCTTCCCTATGGGAGCTGTGACCCACAGCTAGCAATTATTGTAGATACTGACGTGGATTTGACGTGCTTCTGCCAAGGATTCCATCGAAGTCTTGGAACTTTGTCCCGAGTACCTTTGCGTCCATTTTCTTGCGGCGTGAAGAGCGGCTTTGTCGTCATATCGTCGTCTATAGGGACATCGTCATCTTGGAAGGAAGTCTTGGCTTTGACACGGCGGTGGAATCTTGGAGCCAGTCTCTAAAAATGTAGATCACAGCACCCATGGCTTCAAATTCTTCTCGGCGATCT
The DNA here is from genome assembly GCA_030710605.1 of Cordylochernes scorpioides. Classification (NCBI taxonomy): domain Eukaryota; kingdom Metazoa; phylum Arthropoda; class Arachnida; order Pseudoscorpiones; family Chernetidae; genus Cordylochernes; species Cordylochernes scorpioides. The sequence continues at coordinate 74,824,295 of CP092867.1, forward strand.
TCAGTTTGTCTTCCCTAACTTACCCAGCATCTCCACCAAAATGCCACGTGGAAAATTAGGGAAGACAAAAACTTCAGGAGGAAACAAAATTTATTTCAGGCAAGGACAAAACTGCTGGAAGGGAAGTAGAGCCCGTGGACCCCTCTCCCCGATCACGGAAAGCCAAGGATATCGTCCATGTCATTCGGATGAAGCCCTACCTGGACCCTGAAGAACAACATTCTATTCTGCTAGGGAACACCAGCCGTGATAGATTTCCTTCCAGAACAAGGGCTGAGACAAGCTAATCAGCGGGTCGCTGTTTTTTTCTAAGGAGGGAATAATGTCAAGAAGCCCAGCGGCTCCAATCACGAGAGGCCCCATGGGACGTCTGTCAATCGTCGCTGGACACCGGGTGTGAGGGGTTCTGGGGAATCTGGCCGGCGAGGGGAGCTGAAGTCCCTCATTAGGATTAACCTTAACTTGGGGTAAGTTCTATTTTATCCATCTCCCTATAGAAACCCCTTATAATAAATTAATTATCCCCAAACTTGCCCTTGCTTTATTTATCTCCGCGACATATTTTGGCGGAGACGCTGGGTAGCGTGACGGAACTTCGAAGAAGTCGACGTCTACAGGGACGTGAACCAATTCTTCAACCTTTGCCACAACGAATAGAAATGGAAGACGACCACAGACCTACTGTTAGCGGATCCTACCTCCCTTGTCAGCGCCAACGAGATCCTTCTACCTTTTCTGGAGATGGAAATATAAACCCTGGACAGTGGTTGAAAGAGTACGAGAGAGTGTCGAAGTACAACAGATGGGACGAGACCATGAAGCTTGCCAACGTCGTATTTTACTTGAACGGAACTGCTGGAAGGTGGTTTGATAATAACGAAGAATCACTCAACTCGTGGAGAAGCTTTGAAGACGCATTCCGCGGTGTGTTCGGACTGCAAGAGGATTCTGCTCGACGCGCCGAGGAAGTTCTGAAGTCAAGAGCACAGAAGGCCGAGGAATCCAGCGAGTTATACATCCAGGAGATTCTTAGTCTCTGCCACCAGGTGAACCCTCGCATGGAAGAAGGTGAGAGAGTTGCTCACATTATAAAGGGAATTTCGGAGGACACATACCAGGTATTGGTGGCGAAAGACATACAGACAGTAGATGAGATCCTGAAGTTTTGCCGTCATCTGACAACCGTCAAGCAGCGCAGGATCGGCCGTACGAAATTCGCCAGGTTGTCAAACGTAATGCCCATTTCGTGTGTTGACGACTCAGACGACTTGGCCGCGTTAATTCGCCGCATCGTTAGAGAAGAGATACAAAAGGTTTTCTCAGCACCTGAATTGATCAATCCTCTCCGAGAGGTGAACGCCCTGGAACAGACTGTGAGGGAAGAGTTCAGCCGTGCTCTACAACCTACCAGACCACAAGTCAACGTGGTACAACAACAACCACGAACGCCCTATTATAATATCGACCGACCAACCCAACCCAGGAAAACGGAACATTGGAGAACCTACGACGACAAACCTATCTGCTTCCACTGCGGACGACCCGGACATGTCGTCCGTTATTGTAGGGAACGACGGCAGGTCTTCGCTGAAGCCAGGTCAAGGAATGGCGGAGAAGGAAGAAATGTTGGATTTTCGAGTCGACCCCCGAGATATGACGCCGACGACGACTATGTAACGCCCCAAACCTCGACGTACTTCTACCGGAGCTCTTCCCCACATCCAAGCCGCGCAAGGTCGCCAGCCCGAAGACAATCCCAGTCGCCAGCCCGTCGTTTCAGCCGTTCTCCCATGCCTCAGAATGTGAAAAACTAAGTGGAGCGGCTTCTAACGGGGGTGAGGTCGCCATTGAGGAAAATCCTCCAGGGTATATCGCCGCTAAATTAAAAGAAAATTTTGTTATGGTCGAAATAAATGGACGCAAAATTAAAGCATTGGTGGATTCAGGAGCCGACTTTTCTGTTATTTCAGACAAATTTCGACGCGAACTAAAGACACCTTTCTTCAAAGAACCAGGTCCCATTCTTAAAGCTGCAAACAAAAATTTAATAGAGACCCTAGGAAAATGTGTCCTGAACATAGAAGTTAATGGTCTGAATTTCTCATTTGAATTCGTTGTTATGGTGGAATGCAGCCATGACATCATATTTGGATGGGACTTCTTCAAGGCCACCGAGGCCGTCATTGATTGTGGCAGAAATGAACTCCATCTCGGGGAAACCTCCGTCCTGGAATCTCGAGAGGAGGAAAACCAGAGATTGTTTGCTTCCGACGACTTTGTCATCCCGCCTAAATCAATAAAGAAGATCAGTGTGATAAACGAAGAAATATGTGGTGTTAGAGATGTTTTAGTCTCAACTTCTAAGGACTTATTATTAAGAAAGGAAGTTCTTATACCAAACTCATTGGTTACATTTCGACACGGCCGAGGTAGCATTTGGGTGGCGAATGGCGCGTCTTGGCCGCAACTGATTCCATCAGGAATGAATATGTGCACCATGGAAAGTTATGAGAATGGGAATATCTGCAGTCTTATTGAATCCAGCGATAAGTTACAAGAAACGCAGCTAAAGTCACGTGAATGGTCACAGAAGATAAACCTTACTCTAAATCCAGGGCTGTCTGAAATTCAAAGGTTACAGCTTGTTTCATGCCTTGACGAGTTTATTGGCATATTTGACTTTGGGAGTACCCCTATTAAGCCCACCAGTACTGTGAAGCACAAGATAAACACAGGCGACCAGTCTCCTATCAAACAGCGGCCCTATAGAGTAGCACCAAGTGAACGACGACTAATTCAAGATGAAGTGAACAAGATGATTGAAAATCACATCGTGAAGCCCTCTGAAAGTCCTTGGTCATCTCCAGTTATTCTAGTTCGAAAGAAAGACGGGACCTGGAGATTCTGCGTAGATTACCGTCGATTAAATAAGATAACAAAAAAAGATGTTTACCCGCTGCCACGCATTGACGATGCCTTGGACAGTTTAGCCGGCTCTAGTTACTTCTCCACGATGGATCTTCGGTCCGGGTATTGGCAGATTGAAGTGGACGAAAAAGACAGGGAGAAAACTGCTTTCATCACTCCAGATGGGCTGTATGAATTCCAAGTAATGCCTTTCGGTCTTTGCAACGCTCCAGCAACGTTTGAAAGGATGATAGATAGTGTTCTGGGTAGTCTTAAATGGAACATGTGCCTTTGCTACCTGGACGACATCGTAGTTTACGCACCTACCTTTGAGGAACATCTACGTCGTCTACAACTTGTATTAAGCTGCATCCAGAAAGCTGGACTAAGCTTGAACCACAAAAAGTGTCTTTTTGGATCAAGGAGGATAAAGATTTTGGGACACCTTGTTGACGCCAATGGAATTCATCCAGATCCAGATAAAGTTGAAGCCGTCTCTAAATTTCCGAGGCCAAGGAATATCTCTGAACTGAAGAGCTTTCTTGGATTATGTTCCTATTACCGAAGATTTATTGAGAACTTTGCCGGCAAAGCTAGATCTTTGCATGACCTACTGAAGACTGAAAAACAATTTTATTGGGATGCAGCTCAAGAGAAAGCGTTTGAAGTCCTTAAAACAGCTCTAATTTCAGAGCCTGTCTTAGGACACTTTGATGAATCCGCTGATACCTATCTACACACGGATGCAAGCGGACATGGTATTGGAGCTGTTCTTCTACAAATACAAGGTGGAAAGGAGCGGCCTATAGCTTATGCATCTAGAAGCTTGACAAAGGCTGAAAATAACTATTCTACAACGGAAAAAGAATGCCTTGCTGTAGTCTGGTCTATTAGCAAATTCCGCCCATATTTGTTTGGTCGACCATTCACGGTTGTCACTGACCATCATTCTCTATGTTGGTTGGTAGGGCAGAAAGATCCTTCTGGCCGTTTCGCAAGATGGGCGCTGAAGTTGCAAGAATTTGACGTGACCGTTATCTACAAGAGCGGACGCAAACATAAGGATGCCGATTGTCTGTCAAGGAGCCCGCTTGAGAACGATCAACCAAGTGCTGTGATGTCACTAACCAACGTCGACATAGAACAGACTAAAGACCCGGATTTAGCTAAAATAATCGATAATTTAAACTCGGGCTACATCAGAAAGGAATTCAGCATTATCGACGGCATCTTATACAAGAAAAACTATAGCACAACTGGAAGACCCTGGCTTATGATGATCCCTAAGCACTTAAGATCGGAAGTAATGGCAGATTTACATGATGCTCCTACAGCTGGGCATTTGGGTTTCGCCCGGACGTATGACAAAGTCAAAAAACGATTCTATTGGCCTGGTCTTTATAGAACTGTTCGCCAATATGTAAGCCATTGTCGGGAGTGTCAACGAAGGAAGAAATTACCTCGACGTCCGGCTGGACAACTTGTATCCATACCGCCCGTAGAAAAGCCATTCTATAAAGTCGGGGTTGATCTCCTTGGAAGATTTCCAGTTTCTAAAGATGGAAACCGTTGGATCATTGTGTGCACCGATTATATGACAAGGTATGCCATAACGAAAGCGATCCCAGACGGAGGAGCAATCGAAACAGCTAAGTTCCTGGTTGAAGACGTCATCTTGAAGCATGGAGCTCCTAGAGAAATGATAACAGATCGCGGCAGAAATTTCATTTCTCAAGTAATAAAAGAGATCAATACTCTGTGCGGAATTGTGCACAGATTTACAACGGCCTACCATCCCCAGACCAACGGCCTGACTGAAAGGTTCAACAAAACTCTGGGAGACATGCTGTCCATGTACACAGGTGTTGAGCAGAAGGACTGGGACCAAGTTTTGCCCTATGTAACTTTTGCTTACAACACTGCTAAACAGGAGGCGACCGGCTACACCCCGTTCTTTCTTGTCCACGTCCGCGAGGCCGAGACCTACATCGATGCCGTACTACCCTACCTACCAGATGAGATCTCTAACGACTACGTTGGAGAACTTGTGACCAGAGCTGAGGAAGCGCGTCAACTCTCCCGATCACGCCTTCTACAATCACAGGCGAAAGACCGTAGACTATACGACCAGAAACATACTCCAGTCTATTACCAGAAGGATGATCTTGTGTGGGTTTTTACTCCCATCCGAAAAGTAGGACTATCAGAAAAGCTACTGAAGAGATACTTCGGTCCCTATAAGGTGACCAAGAAGCTTTCAGAAGTTACGTATGAAGTAGAGCCCGTGGACCCCTCTCCCCGATCACGGAAAGCCAAGGATATCGTCCATGTCATTCGGATGAAGCCCTACCTGGACCCTGAAGAACAACATTCTATTCTGCTAGGGAACACCAGCCGTGATAGATTTCCTTCCAGAACAAGGGCTGAGACAAGCTAATCAGCGGGTCGCTGTTTTTTTCTAAGGAGGGAATAATGTCAAGAAGCCCAGCGGCTCCAATCACGAGAGGCCCCATGGGACGTCTGTCAATCGTCGCTGGACACCGGGTGTGAGGGGTTCTGGGGAATCTGGCCGGCGGGGGGAGCTGAAGTCCCTCATTAGGATTAACCTTAACTTGGGGTAAGTTCTATTTTATCCATCTCCCTATAGAAACCCCTTATAATAAATTAATTATCCCCAAACTTGCCCTTGCTTTATTTATCTCCGCGACAATATATATTTTAAATTTTATTTTGAAAATAAATATCAGAAAATATATAACTATGGAACCATAAAATAAAAATGGAAAACTCCAATATAGTAAAAATCATTAGATGAATTAAATAAGATCTTATATATCACCCTCTCATGAATTCAAATGTAGAAAAAATATATTTTTAATGTAAAAAAAGTGATTTTTAATGTTAAAAACATGACTATTTCTACCATATGCCTGAATATAACAATCTAACAAATTTTCAGAAGGTTTCCTCCTTTTAAATAAAATATTAAGCGTTGGCGGTATATGATACTCTTTTATAAGATAACTAGCCGAATGACCCGGGCAACGCCCGGGTTTTACCCGATTAAATGTTTTTATTCAAATACTATTCGTTACAATTATAAATTGGCACCGTGGATGTCACTTTTGTGAAACGTCCCGCTCCAAACTTTGTGTGTTTTTAAAATATAAAAATAAAAATGTAAATTTACACAACGATATTTGAAAATTATATTATTTTGTTTTCAAATACTATACGTTACAATTATAAATTGGCGCCGTGGATGTCACTCTTGTGAAACGTCCCGCTCCAAACTTTGTGTTTGAGAAGCGATATTTTTATAGAAAGATGATCTGGCTTTTGTTTTCTGCTGAATGTTTTTCTGTTAGAATTTTGTTCCTGCGTACAAAAAAAAAAAAAAAAACTGGTTTCACCCGTGGTCTCTGCTTTTTGGAATTTTTCCCGATATAATTTTGTATCTGATAATCAAACATAATACAGCAATATTGTCATCATCATTTTCTGACTAAAAAAACAACTATTTTTGCCCAGAACCTATCAATTTCAATTTTTCTTGGCTAAAAATCCGATAAATATCTCTTTCAGAATTTTCTCCATGTCCTGTTAAAACGCGTTTTACATGTACATTAGGTCAGCTGATATTACCTCCCATTTTCACCTCTAGAGGCGCTGCTTGCGAGCGAAAGAGCAAATTGCAACGCAATTTGCAGATAACTCGAAAAATATTCGGGATATATACCTGAAATTTTCACTATAAGTTTTTCCAGTTTCTACTATATATATTGTTAAAATTTAGCCAGATTAGTTACGTATTGTGAATGTGTATAGCCGACAAACATATATACATACATATATAGGGGTAATCACAATGTAACAAGATCCTGAAATGGGCGACGAATGACGGATGACCTTGAGATCAGCAATGACACATTATTATTATTATAGTCAATAGGTAACAGTCATAAGATAATAAGCCCAAATCACGATTAGTGAAATGTTTGTGACGTTTCGGTATCTGTTTTGATAACACCATCAGTCAAATTACTGCTTTGTAAAATACTGTGCAAAATACTTTGTCTGATGATGGCAACAAGTATGTTATCGAATCGTCACAAACATATCAATAATTTAGATTTGTTCTTGTTACTTTTTGATAAAAATATAATAATGCATCATTGCTGATTCAAGATCAGTCGTCGCCTATTTCCCGATGATCTCTTGACTTGGTGTTAGGAAATGACACAATTGATCCATATATTCAAAATATTGAATTTAAAAAATGCATTCAAATTCAAAATTTCACATTAATATTACATAGTAAATAGGAATATTATTGATATTAAATTTGAAAATGAATATTCTGATCTTAAAAATAAAAATAAATAAAATCATAAATGAAAAAAAAAAATGTATTTTACAATCTTGGTTTAACACCCATCCTATCTGGTTGTTAATATGTGAGTAATTTCTACAGAAGTATTTGTCATACCGGTATTGTTGCTGTGAGCTCAGGGCCAGTAAATACGTTGTAATCTTGAATTAGAACGTTAAAGGGAGAATCCATAGAGTCGACAAATTGCACATCTAATAAAATACTAAATCATTGAAAACTTTTTCGTAGACTTGCACTATTGAATTTGACTCAACCCCAGCCTTTAGGAAATTTTGAAAGAAAGTTCTATATATTATTGAATCTTGGAAGCTTAATTTCATTTAGTCCTTGGAGGCAATCTATAAAATTACCATGATATCTTGTGTGCATCTAAAGTTCTATCTTAGGATTTTAAGAAATCACAACCCATTTTTTACTGAAAGCAGCAGTAACCTTATTACACGGGTTGGCCTTTTGCCCATAGCTGGTCTGGTAGCGATTGAAATGATCTGTTTGAAGCGTTCAATGTATTAAGCTTTAAAAGAAATGATTATTTGTGTGTTACTTCAATCAGGTCTGTGCGCTTCGCACTTGATTTGCATCTATATAGAAAGTGTGATCAATAAACATGATGAATAGTCACGGTGGGTAGTTAGCGACTGCTTTTACTCTAAGAACACCACTTGTCTAGACATCTAGAAAGTCGTTCGACTTTTTCATCTACAAGTATGGAAAAGTTAGGTTACTTTCACAGCTTGGTGGGTTTGGACCATTGCATGAATTAAAGGTCATTGAAGAAAATTTATTTTCTAAGTGTCCTATACAGGATTCAATCCTGGGTCATGGCTGTCGAAAATTGACTGTGTTTATAACATTCATCCATCAATACCTTATTAAGATTTATCGATAATTCAATAATGAAAATTCTAATTTGTTCCACGCAGCCTGTAGATTATTTAGACCATTAGATATTAACTCCAAACACAAAAGAAGGAGACCCTAGCGTCAGCGAAAATCCAATAATAAGAGAGATATATTCCTCCCTACTAGACCGTCAATCGGGATCTACCACTTGATTTTTGCAGTCGATGGCCAAGCAGCTTCTCTTTTGTTAAAGAAGACACGGACACACAATGTATTCAGGAAAAATAAGCTCCCAACCAAAAACAATGAAAATAAGGTTGTCCCTAAACTATGGGTGATTTGAGGTGTGCACAAGACTTGATAGGAAGTTGGCTAAAATTCTTGAAGTAGATGTGAGATTCCCTAGCGTGAAGTCGGAACTGAACTGTGAGTGCTGCTCATCTTCTGCTTATCTGTCAACTATCTGCTGACCGTGAAAACTCTGCTGTCAAACTCCGACTGCCCCTGTCTGCTGTCAAAACCTGACTGATGTCCGTGCTGCACCTGTCATCTAGCCTGGACCTAAGGGTCACCTGATTTGGGGGACCAATCAGATGATGATACGTTACGGCAAAATAGTTGACAGGTTTGGATGGGGAAAGCATTTAAATTTAGCCTGGTTATTCAACCGACACACTTCCAATCTTTGTGCGTTTGTGCGCGCGTTAAAGCGCTTGATTTTATTCTAACTCTTTTGTTAATTAAATTTGTAGAGATGGAACACACAGGTTTTATTTACGAAACATTGGAAGTATGAAAGAGGCTTTTTATAAGATAGATAAACATTTAAATTATTTACAGAAAGTAAGAGTGGTTGAGTTGAAATGTTTGGAAGGTTAGGTTTAGGTGGTAAATAAACTAACGTTCATAAATTGTGACATATATATCGTAATTTAAACAAAGCGATATGTAAGTAATAAAGTATGACGTCTTTTCTAGTCGTCTCAAAGTGACACCAGCTTGCCACTGGACACCCGGAGGATCCAGAGATGGACAAAGAAGGGGCGTTGATCCAATGTTGACAGTTAGTTAGGTTACAGTGGATATTTTCGGACAGGCCGCTCAGTGCTAGGTCTCACGGCTGCTCTCGTGGCCGCCGTTTTGGCCCCTCCCTGCCTCCGCGGCTTCATGCAGGACTCCGAGCTTTCCTCAGTTAATCCTCAACTTTCCTCTGGTCCTGGTGCCACGTGAGACGTACTAGGAGAGCGTCCTTTGATCCCAAACGTAGTCCTTACTGTCCCGTGCGGACTTCCCACTCTGCACGCCTTGCCACTCAACCCCGACTGCTTCCAACTCACTTGTTGGCTTACCCGGGTTTACGACAGTAGACTCGTATAAGTCGACAGGATTATGATGGCCGACAGTGGACAAAGAACTATGGGCGAAGACGGGGATCGCTACGTGGACACTTCTGAGGTGCCCGCCACTTACATCCGGCCCAGCGTGACACCTCGGTAGACTGACTGATCAAGGCCCTCAAAGAAGTGACGGCTCCACGTGCCTATGTCCCCTCTATGGCACCTATCCGCGGAACACTTCTCCCGCAACTAGAAGCCGTGCGAAACGACATCGGGTACGGGTCTGCGAGACTCCATGAGCCCCTCAAAGGTGAGCTCCTTTCGCTCTTCGATGAGTTCGACTCGGCCTCCCGATCCTATTACCAGAGCAAACATTTTATTTCATTTATATTATTATATTTTCTTTTATTTTTCATATCATTTTATTTGCTTTATTTCATATATTTAATTATCATTGTGTGCTTTACTACTTTTACATTATTTTAACCCCAGTGTGAAATATTTTTCTAAATTAGAATCCCTTCTTTTAATGTTATCCTTATCTTTATTACAATCATCTTCTTCAATGCTATCCACTTTCAAAATCAATCAAGCTATCACGCTTTTTATATTCGTATGCTATATTTATTTGTTTTATTTTTCTATACCTCAACCACTCAGCCATTATTAACCATCCAAACCCCACCATTATTATAAACATTTTATGTTACTCTTATCATTAGCCATTATATCTTAGAATATTCAACCCTCATCAATCATTTATATTATTAAATTTAGAGTATTTTTTCATCTCTGTCATCATATATAGATTTTAAAACTTTACAACTTCGAACTTTTAAACATCATTTGAGTTTATTTCAACAGTATAATTTTTTTATTACCTCAAGATCGTCTATTTTCTGATATCCTTATTTCTATTAGATTAATAGTATTATTCCTTTTTTGACGCCTCTCTCTATATCTCCCAAACCTATCATTCTATATCACTTACTCACACCTCTTTAACCCACTTCCTCTCAACCTCATACAGTCTCCCATAGGGTTCCTGTTGCCAACCATTTTTTTTCATTAATTCATCTAGTGGACCATCCTACCTCGATATAAAATTTCCGATAACGAGTTCAGGAAATCCATATATTCTATCTTTTTTTTCCATCACCCGACAACATCATTCATTACATTCAACAATGGCGGGTTGTTCAATCATCAAAGGCAACAGTACCCTTTACCTTCCACAATCCTCACCTTTCATATTTCCCGCGGTCAAGAGTCTCCTGCTCGCCAACCAAACTTTTTTTATTTATTTATTTTGATTCAACCAGCTGGCTCAACCTTCCTCGCTGTACATTTCCCAACAGTGAGCTCAGGCGACCAGTTCGAGTTTTTTTTCTCTCAACGCTCGGATCATCATTACAACCATCATTTTTACCATTTTATTAGTTTTATTTTTCATTTTCATCCGAGCTCAATCATCATTGGCAACAGAGCAACTCTTGACTCCACCTTTCTCATTTCTCCACTTTCAACTTACTTACCTCCGCCGTCTGATCTAATGTTGATTATGGAACGTCTTGGGAGTTCGGTCAATGAAAACAATACCTCACTTACACAGGCACGTATTGCATTTCCGAACGCCATTGCAAAAATCAACTCAGACTTCCCCTCTTTTCACCACTGCGTCACTCTAAACCTTCAGATATCCATTATAAGTTCACTTGTAACATTTTACTACTTTTGATAAGTTAGTTTTCCTTTTTCTCTCTCTCTCTCTCACCATGTGAGACGTCTCTGAAATTATAATTATGAAAAAATAAAAAATAAACCATAATGGCATATCAATTTATTTACCACTTTTGACTTTTCCAAACATCGTCTAATTTTCGTTTATAAGCATTGCATCACGTGAGAAACACACTAGCCTAAATACTTACTATATATTTTTTTATCTTATTCATTTATAATTTTACGATCCTTGATGTGTGCCATTTTATATTGTAGAATCAATCCATATATTTTTGGATATTTCGTTTACATTATGATACTTCTTTTCCTTCCATCCCTTAACAGCTAAAACCATTAGCCAACCTATATAAACATCATCTGAAACCTTATTTTCTTTAACATCATTTGTTTTTATTTTCCATGACCTACGTCTAAGATAATTTAAATTTAAAAATTTTGTTTTAACAGTGACGCCTTTCTACCAACTGTCCCTTCTAATATCTTGATCCTTCCAACTCTGCCTTCCATACTTCTCTCGTCTCTTGATCTTTTTCCTTAGGCCTTCTATGCCTTCGTTCTAACCACCCCTCGTTCATCGCAGAGTTCCTGTTCGCCGACTTTTTTTTTGTTATTGATTTGCCTCAGTGGACTACTCCTTCCTCGCCATCCCATCCTGATGGTGTGTTCAGGAAAATCCATGGCTTTTTTTTATATTTACACCCGGGTCACCGTCCCAGCATTCTTCATTTCATTTTTTTTTTTCAAACCCGGGTTCAATCAATCAATGGCAACAGTCGAATCCTGTTTTCACAATCTACCTCCATCCTCTAACCTCTTAAACGGTTCCTGAGACTCCTGCTCGTCAACAATTTTTTTTTTTTAAATGATCCATTGACCTGGTACACTCTTCCTCCCCATGTTAACTCCACACGGAGAGCTTGGGTAACCAGCGAGATATTTTTTCCCCTCTCACGCTCGCCCCATCGCCATCATCAGCTTGATGCGCCCACTCATTTTTCTTTTACTTTTATTTTTCATCTGGTCGAGCTCAATCACCGACAGCAGCGCAGCTCTTGAGCCTCCATCTCTTTTTAACCTCTAGCCAGCTTTACTTTCAAATATTCTCCCATTACCTACCTCTTCTTCGATCTTCACGCCTTTTGCCCATTTGATCTAATGCTACTTACAGGGCATCTTGAGATTTCTGATCCCTGCAGACAATTCTAAGCTCGTATAGCAGGGCAGGACTCCTGAGATGTTCTTTGCAGAAACCAATTCAGAGCCTCTTCCTTTATTCTTCACTGCGTCACTGCCTATCCCAAACCTATTTCTTAAGTCAATTTTCTTTTATATTTTATATTACTTTTTTTTTATCTCTACTTCTCCTCGTTCCTGTATTACATCCCTGAAACTATGTTGTGAATACTCATGGCACCTTAAGTAACAAAAAACTGTAAATAGTATACCTAACTTTCCCAAATACTTACCCTCGCTGTTATTTGTGTTTACTTTAAATTTATCTTTCCTGTGTACTCCATATACTTTTTGTAGTTTTATAATATTATATCAGTGTGTCACCACTACTCCCCTTTATCTTTATTTTTATTCTAGTAACTAATTTGTGCCCCAAATTATTTCCCTTTTAATAGGTTTGCTAGCTTTTTCGCTCCATTTTATTTCACTCCCCTAATCAAACCTTTCTCACCGGGGGCACATTCTATCCTAATTTAAACAATGTGATATGTAAGTAATAAAGTATGACGTCTTTTCTAGTCGTCTCAAAGTGACACCAGCTTGCCACTGGACACCCGGGGGATCCAGAGAGAGACAAAGAAGGGGCGTTGGTCCGGATGTTGACAGTTAGTTAGGTTACAGTGGATATTTTCGGGCAGGCCGCTCAGTGCTAGGTCTCACGGCGGCCCTCGTGGCCGCCGTTTTGGCCCTCCCTGCCTCCGCGCTTCATGCAGGACCCCGAGCTTTCCTCAGTTAATCCTCAACTTTCCCCTAGTCCTGGTGCCACGTGAGACGTACTAGGAGAGCGTCCTTTGATCCCAAACTTTGTCCTTACTGTCCCGTGCGGACTTCCCACTCTGCACGCCTTGCCACTCAACCCCGACTGCTTCCAACTAACTTGTTGGCTTATTCGGGTTTACGACATATATGTGTGTGTATGTGTTAAATAACACTGATTTGCATTTCTAAATATTGGCCAAATAAATATTTTAACAAATCTGTGTTATAAAAATATATATTTGTTAAATATATTAATAAATTGTACAAGAATTTCTTCCTTTTCTATATGAAATAATTTAAGAATGTGAAAATATTGATAAAAAGTGAGAGAGAGAGAGGTTTCATTTTAATATTAAAGAATCCAAAAGAAAAAAACAGATTTCAAAAAAGAAGTAAAAAATATTTTTAAAAAGGAATAAAAGAGGTGCAAAGTCAACTTTGACATTTTGTATTATATGTATGATAAAAAAAAACAAGATGGTAACAATAAATAACATCAATGTCATTAACGGGGTCATAATGGCATGCATCGACGTGGTCCTTGGTCCAGAACTTTATTTTTAACAAAGTTAACTAAAAGTATCGCCTGATGCAAATAGTCCAAAGTCCATTTTTCACGCAGGCGATCCATTAGAGGTCAAAGATTGATAGTTGCCTCCAATATTTGCCTAGAGGGATTAGCGTCTGAGATTTATGGGCCGGTTGATAGTTACCAAGTCGAATAATTGGTTTCATAAGGCCGTGTGATGACATACTTATCATGATAATCATGGAGATAGATGACGGCTTTAACGCCAGCCGGTTGCTCGAGCGGCGTTGGAAGTCAAAACACTAATAGATCGTCTGCTGTAATAGGTCGACGTTAAAGAACGGTGATCAACGGATTACCATACCTACATGCCTGACTTATTTACATATGTAAGTTATCTAATATAGTCTGGCTGAGCATTCGTTCAATCACCTCCATCTACAAATGAATCAGAGCCATCATTAAAACATGCTTAACCTATTTATACAGCGCCCGTGTTTAATTATTCAGCTACCAAAGGCTGGTATAGCCTGATATATATTTTATATTTATATTTTCCATTTTTTCTATTATAAGTGACTAGACGAATGGCCCGGGCAACGCCCGGGTTTTACCCGAGTGCGTAAATATTTTAAAAACGTTTTAATTCAAATACTATTCGTTACAATTATAAATTGGCGCCATGGATGTCACTCTTGTGAAACGTCCCGTTCCAAACTGTGTGTTTTTAAAATGTTTTAATTAAAATACTATTCGTTACAATTATAAATTGGCGCCGTGGATGTCTCTCTTGTGAAACGTCCCGCCCCAAACTGTGTGTGTCTTGAAAATATAAAAATAAAAATGTGAATTTTCATAAAGATTTCATCATGTCGATTTTTTTTTTTTTGCATTTCACCTACTAAATCGATAAAGATAATTACATTTGCAACATGAACTTAGGTATATTGACTAAATAGAAAACTGCATAGTAATAAAGATCATTTTTTAAAGGCACCATATCGGTTTTTTTTTCAATAAAATCGAAACAAAAATTAACGATAAATAACGATAATTGCCTTAAAAAGAAATTGCCTTAAAAAAAAGAAACATTCGCGGTGATTTTGTCTTGCATTCGTTTATACAATTATTATATACGAATGACCCGGGCAACGCCCGGGTTTTACCCGATTAAATGCTTTTATTCAAATACTATTCGTTACAATTATAAATTGGCGCCGTGGATGTCATTCTTGTATAATATATAAATGAGTTTTAAAAATTGTAAAAAAAAAAAATGCATCGGCCGGGAATCGAACCCGGGCCGCCCGCGTGGCAGGCGAGCATTCTACCACTGAACCACCGATGGTTATGAAATTCCCATCCGTGAGCTTCAGACAAACAAATAGACAGAATAAGGCAAATATATAAGTAGATACGAATGACCCGGGAAACGCCCGGGTTTTACCCGATTAAATGCTTTTATTCAAATACTATTCGTTACAATTATAAATTGGCGCCGTGGATGTCATTCTTGTATAATATATAAATGAGTTTTAAAAATTGTAAAAAAAAAAAAATGCATCGGCCGGGAATCGAACCCGGGCCGCCCGCGTGGCAGGCGAGCATTCTACCACTGAACCACCGATGGTTATAAAAAATCCCATCCGTGAGCTTCAGACAAACAAACAGACAAACAGACAGAATAAGGCAAATATATAAGTAGATACGAATGACCCGGGCAACGCCCGGGTTTTACCCGATTAAATGCTTTTATTCAAATACTATTCGTTACAATTATAAATTGGCGCCGTGGATGTCATTCTTGTATAATATATAAATGAGTTTTAAAAATTGTAAAAAAAAAAAATGCATCGGCCGGGAATCGCGTGGCAGGCGAGCATTCTACCACTGAACCACCGATGGTTATGAAAAATCCCATCCGTGAGCTTCAGACAAACAAACAGACAAACAGACAGAATAAGGCAAATATATAAGTAGATAAGGCATGATTTGAAAAATCATGCTTTATCACTTATAATAGAAAAAATCGTAAGTTCTTGAAAAAAAAGAAGTACAAATATTTAACATTACTTTGAAATTTTAATACACTTTCCCTTCTAGTTTATAAGGCTATATTAGGAATTTTATCCCTAATTTCGAAATTATTGCAATAATATACCAATTATGAAAGAAAACTTTCATAATTTTATATCATATATATCTCACAATTATAACTTCAGTTCAAATCCCAAAATAATTATAATTATTGAAAAATATACAGTTAGATCTATCTTTGGAATAAAAATATATATATATACTAGCGGATGTGTACCCGGCTTCGCCCGGGTTTTATCCGAGTGAAAGTTTGCCTAACGAATATTATATATTATGAAGTATAATAAACAATGCTAAAGATTAGTTTTAATTTTTAATCAAGATTGTGTGTGAATATGTGAAAAAGATGTAATATCGTTGTTGTTTTCTTGGCCGACTGTTTTACATATGGTGTTATCTTAAAATTGCTTGTTTTGAATATTTTTTTAGATTGAGTTGAATGAATTGCTGAATTTTTTTTTTTGTATTTATATATAAACTAGACGAATGACCCGGGCAACGCCCGTGTTTTACCCGATTGAATGTTTTTATTCAAATACTATTTGTTACAATTATAAATTGGAACCGTGGATGTCACTCTTGTGAAACGTCCCGCTCCAAACTTTACATGTACATTAGGTCAGCTGGTATTACCCCTCATTTTCACCGCTAGAGGCGCGAGCGAATTGACTTTTTGTAAATATACAGGGTGTACCAGGTAAATTGGGACTAACTTTGACAGTCCATAAAACAAAAACTACTTGAGATTAAAAACTTGTTTTTTTTTTTCATAACGTAGCCATATTCATGTAAAATGCAACAGTACATGTGTGCGCAGTGTAGTGATGAACAGTAACCGAGAATTTGAAAATCGAGCTGCCATCATCGTTGCTCTGCGCGCCGGAAGGAGCCCCAAAGAGATAGTGGATTTTCTTAAGTTGCCCAAAACCACTATTTATCGTGTCAAGAAGCAGTTTGATGAGGCCGACAGTAACAAAGAGGGGATAGCTACATGGAAAAAGCACTCGCGTCGATCGGACAGGGTAAGAGGCGAAGAATTTGTCAAAAATGTCAAGGAGAAGATTGATGGAAACCCTGGGAAGAGCATGAGGGCCATAGCCAAGGAAATGGACGTTGGCTCTATGACAATTGTCAGAACTATCCATGAGGACCTTGGTCTCAAGTCTTATGCCCTTCGGAAAGGTCAGTTGCTGACTGAGAATATGAAGAATAACAGAAAAGGAAAGGCTGCTGCCCTCCTCAACAACCTGAAACACGACTCTTTTGGCATGCTAAGGTTCTTCTCTGACGAAAGGAACT
The DNA here is from genome assembly GCA_030710605.1 of Cordylochernes scorpioides. Classification (NCBI taxonomy): domain Eukaryota; kingdom Metazoa; phylum Arthropoda; class Arachnida; order Pseudoscorpiones; family Chernetidae; genus Cordylochernes; species Cordylochernes scorpioides. The sequence continues at coordinate 74,841,435 of CP092867.1, forward strand.
TTGACGTGGACCAAAAGGTAAATCCCAGGAATGATCGCTGGATCTGTAAAGACCCCTCAGAGATACCTGTCGTGATGCACACGAAATTTCCTGCCTCCGTAATGGTCCTTGGCGTTATCAGCAGTGAAGGTGATGTCATGCCTCCCCATTTCTTTGAGAAGGGCCTTAGGATGAACGCTGACACCTACATCAATGTTCTGGAGACCGTTGTGAAGCCTTGGATGGACATGGTGGCCGCAGGAAGGAAGTATGTCTTCCAACAGGACTCAGCTCCAGCCCATAAGGCAAAAAAGACACAATCGTGGCTGACACTTAACGTCCCTAGTCACTGGGGTCCTGATATTTGGCCTCCTAATTCTCCAGATTGCAATCCCCTAGACTACTATGTATGGGGCGTTGTTGAGAGAGAGGTCAACAAAGCTCCTCATACCACCATCCAGTCTGTCAAGAAAGCAGTTCACACGGTGATGACCCAAATGGACAAGGTCATCGTCGCCAAGGCCTGTGCTTCATTCCGCACTCGCCTCGAGACTGTTGTAGCTAATAATGGAAACTTCATTGAATAAATAAAAACTATATCCTTTTACCTACTACTGTGTCAAATTTCATTCGGATATTTTAATTTTTACTTGCAAAAAATTTCAGTTAAAATACCATTGTTGAAATTCCCAATTTACCTGGTACACCCTGTACATAATTATAAAGATAGAAGCTTCTATAGAAGATAATGATCATAATGATGATGCGCGCGCATCCGTGACAGCGATGAGGAATTGAGGAAAGATGGTCGTGACTATATATTAATGACGAATGACCCGGGCAACGCTCGGGTTTTACCCGATTAAATGTTTTTATTCAAATACTATTCGTTACAATTATAAATTGGCGCCGTGGATGTCACACTTGTGAAACGTCCCGCTGCAAACTTTGTGTCTGAGAAGCGATATTTATATAGAAAGATGATCTGGCTTTTGTTTTCTGCTCGAATGAATGTTTTATTGTTAGAATTTTGTTCCTGCGTACAAAATAATGAACTGGTTTCACCCGTGGTCTCTGCTTTTTGGAATTTTTCCCGATATAATTTTGTATCTGATAATCAAACATGATACAGCAATATCGTCATCATCATTTTCTGACTAAAAATATATAGTTTTAATAATTGATTAATATATTTTTTAAAATAGCCTACCGTCTTCCCCATATTTTTTTACCTATGTATGGACATTTTGGTTTGAATTAGTGAACTACTGCGAATTTGTATACCGGACATACAAACAAACAGACAAACATACAAACATTCATTTTTATATATATTGAGATTTACTCTTCATTGTTGGCTTTTTATATTATATTTACTCTTCATTGTTGGCTTTTTATCTTACATTCACTCTGTTGGCTTTTTATATTACATTTACTCTTCATTGTTGGCTTTTTATCTTACATTCACTCTTCATTGTTGGCTTTTTATATTATACTAGACGTATGACCCGGCTTCGCCCGAGAATTCCCCCGATTGCAATTTCCTTCATACTGGAAGTACATCAATAATAAATATTAGAAGTGCCATAGAATAGCTGTGGAATAATGGATCTCCGGACGCCGTCCAGACAGCTTGGGTGACAGTAAACAATGCCGGCGGCGCCAACCGCCAACAAAGAAGTAACAGAACACGGCTTGGTTTTGCTACCCACCAGTCGCGTGTTTTCCTCTGTCCTCTTAATATGTATTGAATAAAGTTAGTTAGAAGGAGATTTTTACCCCCTCCTTTCTGCTATTTAGTGATCTTATTTAAATCCTTGCAACAGCCCACAAAGAATCATCACAGTGAATTCTTCTACCGAATCTCGCGACAGTGTTTTGTGAAACTATTACCCTACATTTCTTCACAAAGTGGCGTCCCCGCGGGTGGGCATCTGACAAGGCAAGATCAAGTGGATTAACGGCGGAGTACAAGTTCAAGACTTAAGATAAGTACCTTTTGTTTTACCCTCTGTTTATAGTGTTTTTTTGAAAAATGGAAATTTTAAAAAGACATAGAAATTTACTTAGAAAGCGACTAACTCGCTGCTTGAAGACGACAGAAGAGTTTCTGTCAAGTACTCCACCGATACCTGTAGAGGACATTGAATATAATAGAGAGATAATTGAAGAAACTCACAGTGAGCTTCTTGTGATCCAAGGCAAGATAAGAGACTTCATGCTAACTTCAGACGTTAGCGAAGAGGAACTAGAGCAAGACGATGAGGAAGCCTTGCAATATACCCAGAGATATAAGAGGATATATAAAAAATGTCTCGCTCTTGTTGAACCCAGGATCACTGCATCCAGTCCCACGACCAGTGAAGTGAGCTTCGCTTCTAGCTCACACCATAGAACTGTAAAACTACCCAAGATAGAATTAAAGAATTTTACAGGAGAAATAAAAGATTGGTTGGGATGGTGGGCACAGTTCAACAAGATACATGTCGATCCTACTTTAGAAGACAGCGACAAGTTTCAATATCTTGTGCAATCTATGTCGCCGGGAACCAGAGCTAGTAAACTGGTTGATAGTTACCCCCTGACTGCCGATAATTACCCCAAAGTTATAGAAACTTTGACAGAAAGATTTGGAAGGCCTTAACTGTTGCAACAGGTCTATGTCAGGGACCTTATCCGCCTTATGATCGATTGCTCCTCCAAACAGCAGTTGAAGGTGACTTCATTTTATGATGAGTTGGTGACTCATTTGAGAGCATTGGAATCCTTAAAGATTAAGGCCGGACAGATGTCTGTATTTATATTTCCAATGATTGAGGCATGTCTCTCAGAGGAACTCATGAAGGCTTGGCAAAGAAGCCCCCTCCATGATGTCAAGATTGATGCTAATGATTCGACTCGGACTAGAGTTGACCTAATTATGGAGTTTCTCCAAAAGGAAGCTGCAGCAGAACAAGACAGAGCCTTAGCTGGATCCAAGTTTGGACTTAGATCTCTGAAACAAGATAGAAACGTGGGCAGACAATCACATCCTGCTAAGATACCTACGGCCTCTGGACTCTTTGCTGGACGTGCCCAGAATTGCATCTTTTGTAATAAAGATCATAAAAACACAGAATGTCTTGCTGCGCGCAGAATGAGCATTAAATAAAGAAGAGAGCGTATTAAAAACGCTAAATGTTGTTTCTCCTGCCTCCAACCAGGTCATATCTCTTCTAATTGTAGAAGGCGCATAACTGAATGTAATCGATGTAAGAAGAAGCACCTTGATATTTTATGCCCTCTTAATGCTCCTGGACGAGAGTCAGCGGATGAAGACAAGGAACAGGTGGAAGACTGTGACGTTTCTCCTACAGTTGAAAACGGAGTTTCATTCTCCGGTCTTAGCGCTTCGTCTCTGATTTTGCTACAGACTCTGAAGATTAAGGTCGAAGGTGCGACTTCGGCGAAAGTAGTGCGTGCCCTCCTTTACACAGGTTCCCAACGATCCTATATTTTGTCTAAAACTGCCCAGGATCTCGGACTATCTCCCATTGGCCAGGAATCACTTAAACATGTGGTGTTTGGAGGTCATACTAGTGAAAGTGTCCACCAAGAATACAGAGTCAATTTGGGTCATGCATCGGGGAATTTTAAGATGGTAGCGAAGCTTCTTGACCAACAAAAAATCTGTGGTAACCTACCAAGATTGAGCCGCGGGCCATGGTTGAAAGAACTCAAAGCCCGCAGAATCTGGGTTCCTGATATTGGAAAGGATGACATGGAAATTGAAATACTTCTAGGATGCGATGTATTGGGATCTATTTTCATGATGAAATCTTGTGTGTTGTCAAATGGCTTGACTGCGTCGCAGACACGTTTTGGATGGACTTTAATGGGAGAATGTCAGCCAGGTAGTGACGTTTCACTCGCTCATCATGTTACAACGATGACAATTTCGGAGAGCAGTATAACCAATCTGTGGAATCTCGATGTTCTTGGCATTATGGATCCTATTGAGGTTAAACAGAGAGACCAGAGAGACGCACTAGCGCGTCGACATTTTCTAAAAACAGTCCAACATTCTGTTTCAGGAAGATATGTTGTTTCCCTCCCGTGGACTGTAGAGAAAGCTAAAATCGCGGACAACAGGGAGGTTGCTATGAAGAGATTAGAACAGACGACTAAGAAATTAATCTCTTTGAATCTTTATGAGGACTATGATGATATTTTCCGAGGCTGGTTGGATGATGGGATAATTGAGAAAGTCCCAGCTGAACAACACGACGCCGAGGCCTTCTACCTGCCTCATCGTCCTGTGGTGAAACTCTCCAGTGGGACTACGCCTATCAGGCCTGTCTTTGATGCTTCTAGCAAGGTCTATAGATCCCCATCTTTAAATGACTGTCTTGAAAAGGGACCTAACCTCATAGAGATGATTCCCAACCTTATGCTAAGGTTTAGAAATGGCAAGGTTGGTGTCGTGGCAGACATTAAGAAAGCGTTTCTTCAGATTGAGGTAAATTAAAGGGACAGAGATTACCTGCGTTTTCTATGGTATTCCCAAAATGGAGAAAAGACAGAAGTATTCAGACATAGACGTGTCGTTTTCGGCGTTAACTGTAGTCCTTTCATTTTGGGGGCAGTAATCGAATACCACCTGTCTAATGTTCGACCTGAACATAAACCGTTAGCTCAGAGGTTGCAGAAATCCTTTTATGTGGACAATTTAGTCACAAGCGTTAACTCTTTTGAAGAGTTACAAGATCTCAAATTGACCGCAACGTCCATCATGAATAATGCTAGGTTGGAGCTAAGCCGTTGGGAGCATAGCCTGGACGTGGCCTCCGATACTTACTCCTTTGAAAGAGCAGAGATATCTAAAGTGCTTGGTGTATGTTGGGATAAAAGGGAAGGTTGTTTGTCATGTGAAATTCCCGTAGCCATACCCCCCAAGATAACCAAAAGGAGTATCCTGTCCTGCTTAGCTCAGATATATGACCCTATTGGATTTCTGAACCCAATATTAATAAAGCCTAAAATCCTATTGCAAAAGGCTTGGATAAAGCGCGATAACCAGTTGGGTACCTTTGTCGGGAATCGCGTGAAGGAGATATGCAGACTTAGTGATCCTGGAAATTGGAGATATGTTCCTAGCGAGTGCAATCCAACTGATTCACCCTCCAGAGGATGCAGCCTCTCCCGACTGATACAGTCTAGATGGTGGGAGGGCCCTTCCTGGTTAAAACTCTCCGATGAATGAAGAAGAAATCTGTGCGGAAAGAAAGAAAATTGCTGTTGTGACAACAGTTAAGAGTACCGATCATTGGTACATGAAATATTTCTCCTCGTTCATAAAAAAATGTGCGGATGATGGCGTGGATTAGAAGATTCATCAACAACCTCCGATCTTCAACGAAAGTAAAGGGCGAACTTTCTGTGAAGGAGATCGATGAAGCGGAGCTGACGCTTTTGAAATTAGTTCAGGCCGAGTGTTTCCCTAGCCACTCTATACCTGGTCTGAAGGTATGTGAAGTAGAAGGAATCCTGCGTGAGAAAACAAAATCATCAACAGCAGCTTCTTCGCGTTTGCTGAACGACAGAAAAGAGAAAACTGCAAAAATACAGACTAGAACGGGAAGAACCATTTGTATACCCAACCGATTGGACGATTATTTGTGTTTTTCTGTGTGCCTAGAAAAACAGGTGGGAGTATGTGGAATAATGGATCTCCGGACGCCGTCCAGACAGCTTGGGTGACAGTAAACAATGCCGGCGGCGCCAACCGCCAACAAAGAAGTAACAGAACACGGCTTGGTTTTGCTACCCACCAGTCGCGTGTTTTCCTCTGTCCTCTTAATATGTATTGAATAAAGTTAGTTAGAAGGAGATTTTTACCCCCTCCTTTCTGCTATTTAGTGATCTTATTTAAATCCTTGCAACAGCCCACAAAGAATCATCACAGCGAATTCTTCTACCGAATCTCGCGACAGTGTTTTGTGAAACTATTACCCTACATTTCTTCACAATAGCAATACAGGAGTAACACATAAACTACAGGAAAAAAGTGTGTGTTGGCAAAAATTGTATTATATTAGTGTTTAGGTATTTGATTTAATTAATATAGTTGATAAAATAATATATATTTATATTATACTAGCGGATGTACCCGGCTTCGCCCAGGTTTTTCTCGAGGGAATGTTTGTAGTCTAGTAATAAGAAAATATACTACACCTAAAAACTATCAGAGAAAAGAGAAACCACGGAAGGTGAACAGAAAAATGCTTACAATGGATGTTATGTTTACGATATCAAGTTAAATAAAAACAAAGATAAAATTTGCATATGTTGGTCACTATAAATTTGTATATTTGTTAGGCGAAATTAGAAACATGATCTAACAATTGGGTATTTAAAAACAAATGTAGAAATAAAAGTTTAAGTATAATAAACAATGTTAAAGATTAGTTTTAATTATTAATCAAGATTGTGTGTGAATATGTGAGAAAGATGTAATATCGTTGTTGTTTTCTTGGCCGACTGTTTTACATATGGTGTTATCTTAAAATTGCTTGTTTTGAATATTTTTTAGATTGAGATTATTAGCTAGTATGTAAAAAAATTAACTCTGTTGAAATTTAATTTTGTATTTATATATAAATAAAATTAACTCTGTTGATTTTTTTTGTATTTAATCGATAACAGCGAAGTTACGCATGTTAATGTTAGGAAATATATTTTGATGTTAAGCAAAACCTGCTCCATCTCGTTTTACATAAATGTTGAAAATTTGGTTGAAATTGATGCATTGTAACAAAAGTTTTTAGTGATGTCCACTTATGAAATTTCCATTTTATTAATATAGATTTACTCTTCATTGTTGGCTTTTTATCTTACATTCATTCTTCAATGTTGGCTTTTTATATTACATTTACTATTCAGTGTTGGCTTTTTATCTTACATTCACTCTTCATTGTTGGCTTTTTATCTTACATTCATTCTTCATTGTTGGCTTTTTATCTTACATTCACTCTTCATTGTTGGCTTTTTATATTATATTTACTCTTCATTGTTGGCTTTTTATCTTACATTTATTCTCATTGTTGGCTTTTTATATTACATTTACTCTTCATTGTTGGCTTTTTATCTTACATTCATTCTTCATTGTTGGCTTTTTATATCATATTTACTCTTCATTGTTGGCTTTTTATCTTACATTCATTCTTCATTGTTGGCTTTTTATATTATATTTACTCTTCATTGTTGGCTTTTTATCTTACATTTATTCTTCAATGTTGGCTTTTTATATTATATTTACTCTTCATTGTTGGCTTTTTATCTTACATTTATTCTTCATTGTTGGCTTTTTATATTACATTTACTCTTTATTGTTGGCTTTTTATCTTACATTCATTCTTCATTGTTGGCTTTTTATCTTACATTTATTCTTCATTGTTGGCTTTTTATATTACATTCACTCTTCATTGTTGGCTTTTTATCTTACATTCATTCTTCATTGTTGGCTTTTTATATCATATTTACTCTTCATTGTTGGCTTTTTATTTTACATTCATTCTTCATTGTTGGCTTTTTATATTATACTAATGATGATGCGCGCGCATCCGTGACAGCGATGAGGAATTGAGGAAAGACGGTCGTGACTATATATGTTGATAATCCAAATTGTACCTTATCATTAGATTTGGTCTTATTACCTTCTGCTTCTAATCTATATTCCAAATTGTACCTTATCAGTAGATTTGGTCTTATTACCTTCTAATCTATAATCCAAATTATTTGTATAATGATAATGATCATAATGATGATGCGCGCGCATCGCCCGCCCATGACGGTCATGACTATATATGTTGATAAAATTAACTCTGTTGAATTTTTTTGTATTTTATCGATAACAGCAAAGTTATGTATTTTAAAGTTAGGAAAAATATTTTGATGTTAAGCAAAACCTGCTCCATCTCGTTTTACATAAATGTTGAAAATTTGGTCGAAATTGATGCATTGTAACGAAAGTTTTTAGCGAACACCACTTATGAAATTTCCATTTATATAGAAGATATAATATAAATGAGTTTTAAAAATTGTTTTAAAAAAATGCATCGGCCGGAAATCGAACCCTGGCCGCCCGCGTGGCAGGCGAGCATTCTACCACTGAACCACCGATGCTTTAAAAAAATCAAATTCATTTATCGTCGCGACCAGTGCTGCGCCCTAGCGGTAAAAGACTGGAACTAACGCTTTTTGGTTTTTTATTTTAAAAAAAAGCACATTAACTTTTTTAGTTTTTTGAATAGCCTATATGTTAAACGAAATCTTCAGCTACCTACATGCGAAATTCCATAATGATTGAGTCAGTAGATTTTGCGTGATGCGATAACAAACATCGATTTCGCATTTCATTTTTATATATATACTAGCGGATGTGCCCGGCTTCGCCCGGGTTTTTACCCGAGTAAAGGTTTGTCTAACGAACATTTGTTAAAACAATTCTCTATAAACTTATTTAAAAAAGAAGATATATTTTGATAATTTGAAACTTGTAAATTTGAATCTCTCGATAAAGTGAACATTTTTTCCCGGTCCCTGTGTGCCGTGTCATCCTGAATTTTGTCTTTCCTAATTTTCTACATTACAAAATCATCGTTTTATCTAGTGAACATTTTTTCCGGTCCCTTGAAAAATACTCGATAAGTTGAATAAAATGAATATTAATTGGTTCCCTCGGTAATTGGAAGTTAAAGGAATAGTATCTTCGCCTTGGAATTGTATCATTATTCTTGTCTCAAATAAATTGCCGTGTCATCCTGAGATAATCTTACTTTTGATAAATAATATTTAAGATTTTATTATATATATTATATTATATATATATTACACGTTATTTGTTTTCTTGGCCGACTGTTTTACATATGGTGTTATCTTAAAATTGCTTGTTTTGAATATGTTTTTAGATTGAGATTATTAGCTAGTATGTAAAAAAATTAACTCTGTTGAAATTTAATTTTGTATTTATATATAAATAAAATTAACTCTGTTGATTTTTTTTGTATTTAATCGATAACAGCGAAGTTACGCATGTTAATGTTAGGGAAAAATATTTTGATGTTAAGCAAAACCTGCTCCATCTCGTTTTACATAAATGTTGAAAATTTGGTTGAAATTGATGCATTGTAACGAAAGTTTTTAGTGATGTACACTTATGAAATTTGCATTTTATTAATATAAGAAGGAAGGAAGGATGTTATTAAATTGATTGAATAAATATTTTCAAACATATATAAATGTGTAAAGGTTTTTACTAGGACGATAAAAAAATAATCTATTGTTCTAATATATATTTAAAGGGAGGGGTGCCTCTTTTGGTTCATATATATAAACATAAAGTTGAGGGAGGATGATATTCATGTACCTAAAGAGAAATACCTCTCTCTATAATCTAGAATCATAAGGGTGCATTGAATTCATCACCATAGTAAAAACAATTTACTAGTGGTGATAGAGATTGAATAAATTCCGGGATATGGCCCTCATCAATACAGGGGTGGCTTCGATGTCATAACATCCTACGAGAGAGGTTATGAAATCGGTCGAATTTACTAAAAAGGTGCTTAAGCTGATTGAGGGACGGTACAAGAATACCATCCTCCCGAAAATCTATGTTGTATTCTAGCCTTAAATCGGCCCTTCACACTTCCCACTTTGAACACCTTTTTGGTAAATTCGATCAATTTCATAACCCCTTTCGTAGGATGTTATTACAAAAATATTTGCTTCAAGTTCGATTCCTCCGATTAACACATCTTCTTTTTATCTTTAGTGTTTACTATGCTATATGAATAAACAAAATCCAGTTTGAACAGACAGAATGTGTGTGCGCTATGGATTGTTTACTAATGAAAAAAAAAAAACTGAATTTTTTTTTGTTGTTTATGTATGTATGGATTGTTGTGTGTGCTTTCGCATACATTTCCAAAATATTTGACTCATCCGATGTAATTTCGACAGAATTTAAAGTTAAGTCTGGGAAAAAGTAACTTAAACACAGTTATAGTTTCTAGAAAGGAATATTATAATTAATTTGATAATAGACTAATTTGTATATTTCCTTTTAAACACAAATAAAAGGCGGAGCCGTTTCTGTGTCGTAATTAGTGGCAGGCATTCCCCGGAACACTCTGTACGCCGCAGTAAAAATAGAAGCCTGTGCATGGTTTTAAATCTCTTCTCTTTCATATCTATACCAATATCGAGAGAGTTTGAAAATTCTCAACGAAATTTAATCAAATATAAAAGTGAGTTCACTTTTATCTATTTTTAGTTAACGGTTCTTATTACCCTATTTTTAAAGGTTTTTATCAAGAGGTTTTATCGCCATATGTTTTATAAAAGAATATTTATTATAAATTTCATTATGATATATCATCATGATTAGGGAGATAAGAAAGAGGAAGACAATTATTATATATAATATCATCTGTATCTATTCATGAATAATATTCTTACTGATAAAAAATAATATAGAATCAAATTACATTCACTTTAGCAGAACTAAGGCAAACCTGGTTAATTTATCTAGTGTTAACTTTCTATAACATTAGTATAGATTGAGGTAAACAAAGGGCAGAGTGTTATATATATTGAGTCTGAAATTGAATGCGACGGTTGTGTGAAGATATCTTAATGTATACAAATTTAATATACAACGTCGGGTAATCAATATATTTCAATTTTACGCCTATTTTAATTCTTTCATTAATCATGCCTTTAAAATGGCGCGCTCTATATAACAAAAGTTTAAAATATTTATTATCTAAAGGATTTTTATCAGAGGGGGTAATATATTTCGAAAATTAATTTAATAATTTAAAATTATGCCATATTTTAAAAATAACCTAAGCAACACATATATAATATATTTAAAAAATCCTGATAGAATGCAGATTATGTTGTACAACATCCTTTAGGAGCTCTCTCATCAATCATTCTGTTATAATATAATCATACCATGGTTTCAGGCTAATGGCCCTCGTCAGTCTAGGGCGGACTTGAGATCCACACGGGATCTAATGGAATCTTCACAATCTACCAAAGAGGTGTTTTGCTGGCAAGGTGGCTGGGCCAAATCTATGGCCAGAATATATATTGAAAATTTGTGGGGAGGAAATTGATACATAGAATCATAGGGCGCCTCTCCCGTCAAAATGAACGCCAAAACCTGACGCCATCTAGATCCATCCCGTCTGGATCTCATGGAATAAAGTCCGCCCTAGACTGACGAGGGCCATTAGCCCGAAACCATGGTCTCTAGGTGGACGCTTCTCAGTTTGCCAAAACTGGTGTTGTGGCTTTGTCACCGACCCGAGGCCGCTACTTTGCGGTGACGGTCAATAGATGGCGTCAGGTTTTGGCGTTTATTATGACGGAAGAGGCGCCCTATGATTCTATGGATCAACTTTCTCCCGGCAAATTTTTCATATATATATATATGAAAAAACAATAGAAAAATAAAAGATAAGTGGGTCAGGTGTTGATATTAAAAATAAAGAAGGCATTTCCTGACCACGAGCACATGTGCTTTTTAGATGGCAGAGCGCCATCTTGTGGAGCAAAAATAAACTAAACGTTTATTTAGCTTGCTCCGTGATTTTATTTATTTCATTTTATTTACGTTTAGTTTATTTTTGCTCTACTAGATGGCGCTCTGCCATTTAAAAAGCACATGTGCTCGTGGTCGGGAAATGCCTTCTTTATTTATATATATATACTAGACGAATGACCCGGGCAACGCCCGGGTTTACCCGATTAAATGTTTTATTCAAACACTATTCGTTACAATTATAAATTGGCGCCGTGGATGTCACTCTTGTGAAACGTCCCGCTCCAAACTTTACATGTACATTAGGTCAGCTGATATTACCTCCCATCTTCACCGCTAGAGGCGCTGCTCGCGAGCAAAAGGGCAAACTCGACGAATATTCGGGATAGAGACCTGAAAATTTCACTATAAGTTTTTCCAGATTCTACTCTATATACTGTTAAAATTTCAGTCAGATTAGTTACGATATAAATCTTCAAATCGAGCGAGCGTCTATAAATATTTCGATTTAGATCAAGTATTCTAATTATTAAGCGAACACTATTATCAATAAAATTTTGAAAAGATTTCGATTTTAAACGTATTTATAACCTTGATAGAGGGCGCTGTTCGTGAGCTAAACAGAATAATTTGAATATATAGTTTTAATATTTAATTTATATATAATTTAAAATAGCCTATCGTTTGCCTTGTTTTTTTTTTACCTATGTATGGAAATTTTGGTACTGTAAAAAAAAATTGCTTCAATAATATAAAAAAAAACACCCAGGCAAAGTTTCGAACCAAGGTTGTGGAAATACGAAGCCGCACACCTAACCATTAAGCTACGCTTGGCATCATAAATAGTCGCATGTAAAGCTATTTCAGGCCTTACATATTTCTAACGACCTTTTTGAAATAGGTTTTTGAAACATGGAAATTATAATACTTCAAATAAATAAAAATAGAGTGAACACAAATAAAACATACCAAATATTTAGAATTAGTTTTATTAAGTAAAGGATGTCCACAGGGAGGACCACTGTCTCCCACATTATGGAATATTCTTATTAATGAGATACTGAATAATAATCTGGATGATAACTGTGAAACAATAGGATATGCAGATGATATTACGTTAATATGTTGGAATAAAACTCCTGAACAACTAAGAAAGACAATAGATAACGTATTAAGAAAAATCAATGAGTGGTGTGAAAGTCGTAAATTAAAATTGTCAGATGAAAAAACAAAAATATTATATATTTATATAAATGCAATAGCGATATAATAGTCTCAGGTAGCAAGTTAATTAAACCGGTTGAAGAACTTAAGATCCTAGGAGTGACTATTAAAAATCACCGAGTCAGAAGCAAACTGGACTTTACGCCTCACGTTAATGAAACGATCATAAAAGTAACTAGAGCTAGTGGATACCTATTTGGCCTGACAAAGAAAGCATGTGGTCTAGACTTTAGACGAAGACTGATACTGTATAAGACATTATATGGAGGTACAATTACATACGGTTATCCAATATGGTATCCATTCATAAACAAAAAGTCTAAGGACAAACTAAATTCTCTTCAATATAATATTTTAAAACATTGTATACAGGCCTACAGTAAAACATCATCGGATTGTACACACATACTTGCACAAGTCCCCAAACTTACTGAATATATTGAATCTAATATGCTGAAAACCGAAATAAATTACAATCGATTTGACTCTTCAAGTAGGAATATAATTTCTAATTATATAAGGGAAAAATTGCAGAAATACTATGAGAAGACTAACACCATTTTCAAGTCCTTCTTTACTGATTCCCAAATCCCCAAATATGTCAAGCAAAATTTTTACAACGTTCAATTTTTTACTGGACACGGTAACTTTAGATCATATTTGTACAAGGTCAGAAAGACGGATTCGCCTAAATGCTCATGTGGTGCAGAAGAAGAAAATCCTGTACATATTCTAACGGACTGTCGACTTGTAGAGGACCTGAGAGTCAAAAATCAAATAAATATAAATTGTCTCGATCAAATAGTTAATAATATAATTGCTTCATTCTGTCTGTGTGAAGTTCACTGTGTGAAGTTCACGGATAGATTTTGGTCAGAATGGATAAAATAAAAAAGTGTCAAGGGATGGGAATCGAACCCACGACCTTCCGCTTACCGGGCAGATGCCATGACCACTAGGCTACCCTGGACATATTTTCCGTTCATAAATATTATATAAAGTAATTTAAAATACAATATAACGCGGCTGATGAATGTAAAACGAAAATTGCAATTATACCGCGGAAAGTTATAGGGTCATTTTTTTGTGATTTTTTTTTTGTTTCGATTTTATTGAAAAGAGAGACATCCACGGCGCCAATTTACAATTGTAACGAATAGTATTTTAATTAAAACATTTTAAAAACACACAGTTTGGAACGGGACGTTTCACAAGAGTGACATCCATGGCGCCAATTTATAATTGTAACGAATAGTATTTGAATTAAAACGTTTTTAAAATACAGGGTGATCCAAAAGTACCGCACAACTTTAAAAATTAATAACTCCGCGAATATTTGCGCTAGAGCAATGCGGTAAACACCATTGTGTTCAGGATGCAATGGGATTTTTAGGGCAAATAATGAAAAATTCGAAATTGATTTTAGTTACAACTTTATTCGCCAGATGGCGCTCTACCAGAATCAGAGATTCAGCGGCCAAATTGTTTGATAAATTGAAAAATATAACTGATCGACACGTATTTTTCCTATTTGAATACCCCAGGAAAGAACCCTAATAATATCAAATAACAAATTAATAAAACAACACTTCGCCAAAAGTATGAAGAATTGGTTAACGATTTTCAAATACAATCAGAGATATGTAAAATAGGTAAATGCAAATTAAAACATGTAGCAAAAATATTTATATTTTATATGGAGTTTTGTGAAATAGATTGAATGTTTGAAAAACACTGCTGATATCAATACACGAATTTTTGAAATGTTAATATAGTACCAAAAATTATGATGGCACTTCTAATAGGATTTCTTGCTATAAGAAATGTGTAGTTTCTTGACTGATTGGCGACACTTGACTATTTAACTGGATATTTGTCATGATCCAACAAATGAAATATAGAGGGAAGTGACAAAATATATTTGTCGTACTTTATTCCAAATATCCTATGGGCTTGTCAAATGTTATCATTGTTTATTATACTGTACACAATTTGAAAAAATGTGTCCCCTCAAATAAAAATATTTTTTAAATCTACCTTTTGCGTTGAAAAACGTGGTAGTAAAATCATTTTGTATTTTTTTTATTCACAAAATTTCTAAAGTTATTGGTGTACAGAAAATATTCCTTATGCTATTTCTTCTAATGAGCGAAAAGCGAAAACTAAACATAAGGGGAAAAATTGTGTGTACCAGTGTTATTCGAGAAGTTATAACACTCTGGTTTGCACGACATAATATGTGAGCAAATGGCAAACAAAATATTACTGTTCACAAAAAGAAGAGTCAAGATGTGAGGACAGCATTTATTATCCCCATATCCCAACACAAAGAGCTGCAAAATATTGGTAGATAATATAATACATGGCGGCTTATATAACACATGAGGTAACTGCCTTCTCTCTTGTATTAGGTCACAATCCTTGCTCAATGTGGCACACTTCATTCTCAATCACCGCCTGCAGACGATAAATGACAGAATGGACAGCATTAAATAACATATCTGTTGAAATTGATAAAACGTGCCATCTGATAGAAGCCTTCAACATGGCCAATGTGGTAGGCCAGCATCGATAAACACACGATTTAATGTACCCCCATAAACTAAAATCGCAAGGCGTCAAGTCTGGTGATCTTGGAGGCCACTGGTATATAAAGTGGCGACTTATCACACGATTTTTACCGAACGTATCCTTCAGCAATTGTTTGGCACCTCGGGAGATATGAGGAGGTCCTCCATCTTTCATGAATGTTATTTCGCTTAGTGCTTTTGCCTTGCAATATGGGAAATACCTTTTCTCTCAAAAGTTGAACATAACGTTCACCAGTTACAAAAACGGTTTTAAAAGTTCTTCCATTGATTTTTCAAAGAAAAATGGCCCAATAATAAAAGAATGAACCCACACAAAACTGTAACTCTAGGCTGGTAAAGTGGCATTTCTGTATAAACCCTAGGGTTTTCTGTTGCCCAAATGCAGCTGTTTTGAATGTTAAATTCTCCGTTTATAGAAAGATGAGCATCATCTGTCCACAGAACATTCGACAGCCAGTTTTCATCAATATCAATTTGCCGGAAAACCCATGCAGCGAATTCTTGACGCATCTCAAAATCGCCAACTTTCAGGTCGTGAAATCTTTGAATTTTGAATGGGTACACACAATAGAGACATTAAGTGAAGCGTCTTCGGATATCACAATCATACTCGGCGAATTTAACGCCAAAAGTTCAATTTGGGGATCACCTGTCCAGGATAACAAAAGTCAGCAGGTTGAGGACATGCTAACCGACCTTACACCTTTAAATAACGGAGAGAGCACCTACCTATCTAAGTCCACAGGCACAGAATCCGCAATAGACATCACAGCGATAAATTACAACATCGCACCCACAACACAATGGAAAATCCTGAGAGGTGCAATCAGTGACCACAGAAATTGAGAATGTCCATTAGAATAAAAGAACATGGAACTTTAGGAAAGCCGACTTGAAAATAATTCACAGAAAAGCTTGAAGAACTGTGCAACGAAAAATTGAATTACAGAACGCTTGACAAAAACTTGGAAAAATTCTCTTCGAACATTTCAAAAGCTGCAAAAGCATCGATACCTAGAAGTAGACGTATAGACCTGTGGATACCTTACTGGAAGGACCACACCATCGAGGCAATGATTTCAGAGAGAGAGAGACAATATCAATGAACTTCTTAAAAAAATAAAACAGAAGAAAACAGAAAGGAACTCATTGAAATTAGTAACAAAATAGAACAAGAAATTTGGATATGCAAACAAGAAAAATGGCAGAATTCTGCGAAAAAATGGATCCAAGAAAGGACAGCCAACACTGGAATATGATTAGAGTGTTAGAGAACAATCAAAACCAACACCAATCCTCCAATACTCTAACCGATATGAATAGAACAGCGAGAACGAGAACAAACAGATGGCTGACATAATTGCTGAATATCTTTCAAGCACTTCCATACTCAACTATACGAATGAAGACAGGAATATAAAAATAATATAAACCAGTTAGTTAAACAAGCAAGAAACTTCCATCAACAAGATATTTTATCGAGAGACTTCACACTGAATGAGCTAAACTTATCAATAAAAAAATCCATGAGGTCACCAAGAGATAATCGAATCTTTGGTCAAATGATTAAACACTTTGAAGACAAAGCTAATAAACAACTCCTACGAATACTGAACATTTCATGGCAAACTGGTAAACTACCAAAGAATTGGAAGATATCAATTATAGTGCCAATACTGAAGCCAAACAAAGATGCCAAGGAATACAAGAACTATCGGCCAATTGCTCTGACCAGCATACTTTGTAAAATACCAGAACGAATTATCCACTCTAGGCTCATAGTCTGACTCACTAACAATAATAAAATAAACCTCTACCAAACTGCCTATAGATCCCAGCACTGTACGACTGATCAACTGTTCTACTTCTGTCAATCAATAATAGATTCTTTCCAGGAAAAACCGTTAAAGAAGACAACGGCCGTATTCCTGGATATGACCTCAGCTTTTGATCGAGTGTGGAGGGAGAAATTAAGTGAAAAGCTGCACAACATCGGAGTAAGAGGAAAAACCTAAATATGGATTGCAGACTTCTTAAGGGTAAAGAAGGTTAAAGGTTCGGGTCAATGGAGAATTTTCCAAGGAAGGAAGAACATGGACTGGTGTAACTCAGGGATCTGTACTCAGTCCTCTACTCTATCTGCTATATATTAACGACATCCATCCTTACCTCACTGAAGACACAAAGGTTGCCTGTTATGCAGATGATATAGCCATATGGCACACAAGTAGCAGCATAGAAAAATCTTAAGAAATACTGAACACATCAATGAGAGGACTGGAGAAGTGGGCAATGGAACTCCGAATGACCATAAACCCAATAAAACCAAACCTATGCGTCTTCTCCACTCACAGGGAAAAAGGCATAAATATAACCACAGAATAAGCATAAACAAACAAATAATTGATAAAATTAGAAATCCATAATACCTAGGTGTGATACTGCAGTCCTGGATCTTTCAAGTTGGTCTCGAGGACCACGCCATCACCATCTCCTAAGCGGCGAAGTACGCTATCTGCGTATTCATCGTAGATCGCAAAATGCGTGGTGACGCTGGAGACACACTGGCGATTCTCCACCAAATTCTTCAGCGCTGGCAGAGGCGCCATATTCATTGCACATAGGGTATATAATACATATTATCTTTTTTTTAATAGTGCAGACTGTGCATGTATTGACAAGATGTCAACAAAATTATTTTAATTATTATTGATGAGGAATTGGAATTTTCAGAACACATAATTAGCACCTCAAATAGAGATATCAGAAAACTAAACATTCTGAGAAGGCTATGTGGAACAAATTGGGGAGCAAAACCCAGAATTCTCAGAACAACATATACCACCTTAATAAGGCCGATAATGGAATATGCAACACCGGTCTGGGCTCCCTCAAGCTCATCACTAAAAGTAAGACTAGACAGTGTTCAAGCAAAAGCGGCCAAAATAATCACTGGTGCTGTTTCATCCATCAACAATGAGAAAATTCAGAGAGAATGTGTTCTAGACCTACTCGCTCGAAAGCACAAGACAAAATAATACAAATTGGATCGGCACTTCGGAAACGAGGAACCAGAGGACGAGATCTCTCTGACCACTTGTGGTTTGGTAGATCCGCCCTTTTCTGAGAATAAGGTGAAACTGACGGCTTTCAAGTTCGGGAAAAGGAAATCTCCTGGTCCCGAAGGGATCGATAACACGGTCGTGAAAGCCCTGGTAAGGATGCACCCATCGCTTCTTTCCAGGTTATTCAATAGGTGCCTGGACACTGGTACATTTCCTGAGGCATGGAAGGTTGCCCGAGTAGTGCTTCTCGAAAGGTCTGGTAGAAAGGGTAATTCTCCTAATGATTATCGTCCGCTTTCTTTACTAGTGTGTCTAGGTATGGTCCTGGATAGCCTACTAGCTCAGCGACTGAAGCATTGGCTAGAGAGTAATGAGCTCCTTTCCGCTTTCCAACATGGTTTTAGGGAAGGGATGTCCACAACCACAGCTCTGAACGAGGTGTTAGAGGGGGTTGAGATGGGCTTAAATAAGGGTGTTTGGGTTCTTCTCGTGGCCCTGGACATTGATGGCGCGTTCAACTCCATGAGCTGGAACAAGCTGACGAGAAATTTGATGGATATGGGTTGTCCTGATAATTTGTGCAGCTTCCTGAGGGATAGACGGATTAGCCTCAGTTTTGGTGGGCGGAAGTTGGAAATGAAACTGTGCTAGGGGTTGCCCCCAGGGCTCTTGCTGCGGACCTATTCTGTGGAATATCCTGGTAAACACCGTTTTCCAGAAGGAGCTCCCTGAGGGAGCCAGGCTGGTTCTCTATGCTGACGACCAGTTCCTCATCATTGAGGCTGCTTCGAGAGCGAAGGCTGAGAAGTGTGTTGAAACTTCTCTCCAAATTCTCTCGATCTGGGCCCATGACTCTGGCCTTAAGTTCAATGTCTCCAAAACTAAAGCCCTCAGCTTTAAGCCCAGGGACATAAGACCTAAAAGGAAAGGGATCAAATGGGAACACAAGCCGGCTATCCGGATGGAAGGACGGAGGGTAGCGTTGGTCAATAGGATGACCATCCTGGGGGTGGTCATTGATGACAAGATGGGTTGGCAATACTAGGCGGAGGAGATGGTGGCGAGAGGCAGGGAGGCGTTGTGCAGGCCTGTCCTGGTTGGCTCTCAACAGGGGGGGGGGGGGAAGAAGGAGGGTACTATTTTTAGGGACCTCTGCCTCTCCTGTGTCGAGCCAATCTTGCTATATGCTTCCGGGGCTTGGTGGCGCCGAAACAGGGATCAGAAGGTGGCAACAACTCTAGAGAGAGTGCAGAGGACAGCGGCACTCAGAATCACAGGGGGATATCGCACTACCAGCAGTGAGGCCTTTTTGGTCCTCGCTGGGCTTATTCCCCTGGGATTGAAACTAGAGGAGGAGACCATCAGACAGAAGATCTGGAAAAACAGGGAAGATGCCCTGGGACTTGAAGCGGGGGTCCTGGAATCGAAGAGGGATTCAAGGAAGCCTCCGCAGTGGTTGCTAAAGTGGAATTGGAGTCCTGGAGGGCCGACAGGGATTGGCACGGAGGTTTTCACTGATTGTAGTAAGTCTGGAACCAATACTGGAGCTGGGGTAGTGATATTCACTAATGGAGAGCTGATCATCCAAGAAAGTTTAACACTCAGAGTGGACGATTTGGTCTTTTCAGCCGAGCTGGTTGCGATCGGGGTAGCCCTCAGAGTGTGTGCCGAGAGGAACTTCAGCCCGGACCGCCTCTATTCAGATTGTATGTCGGCCCTCGTCGCCATCAATCTGGAGAAAGGGCAACTCGCGCATCAAATAATCCAGGAGCTGGAGATGATGACGCGGGCTCCGGAGCTCCCTTGGTTTAGGAGACACAGCCTAATCGAAGGTAATGAGTTCGCAGACAGGATCGCTAAGGCAGGATGCTTTAGAGGTAGATCACTGAGGACCCCAGTGACCAAGAAAGAAGTTTATAGGAGGATCAGGGGGCACGTCCAGGACAGATGAAGGAACAGTGTGAAGGGGAGAGAGGTATTCAATGGGTTAACAACACCCAAGTACCTCTGTAAGGTAATGTCCCACAAACTCATTAGGGTAGTTCGGAACATGGGCTCTTCCCTAAGTCTCCACAGATTTGAAATTAAGAGAAACCCTGATTGGGTCTATGGAGAAAGGGATGTGAATGCACGCCACTACATCTTGGATTGTCCAAGGGTAGTGGGTGTGCAGGAAGAGAGAAGGAGGGCGAGGGGCGCGATCGAGAGTAAGCTGCTGAGAAATCACAGCAAACTTCTTGAGAAAGCCCACGACGTGGCAGCTGAGCTTTTCCTCAGCTGTGAGTGAACAGAGTCCACCGGTGGCCGCCTCCCCGCGGTCCCTGCTGGACACAGTAGATAATTTCCTATTTTGCTGTTACTAAAGGCCATCGGTATAGAAATCCTTCCAGACACGTTGTCTGGGAGGTGGTGTTTCCAGGTACAATGTCCAAGCACTAGCTTGGATACCGTTACTTGGCTTATGAGTTGAACAGAATAGCAGCGAAGGGCATGCTTCGCATGCCGGCTTGTGGACCGAAAGGTTTGGGTGGCCATCTGCTTCTAGGGTATACCAACTGTGCTTAGGTGGGATCCTCCAGTTCTTGTTTATTTTGGCTACTGTTTCTATTTCTTTAAAAGTAAGTTTATTTTTCTGTAGCAAGGGTTCTTTTGTGCCTTTTTTCGCTAGCGCATCAGCAGCTTCATTGCCTTCAATGCTAACATGTAAGGGTATCCATTGAAGGTGAATTTTTGAGGTATTGAGAGTTTTTGGAGATAACCAATTATGTTCCTGCTTACTTTGTCTCTAAGTTCCCCTGTGTGACTCAAGTGTTGTATGGCACTTCTACTATCAGTAAGAATCCATATATCGTGATGTTTAATGTTTCTGATGGATTTTAAGACTTCATAGATGGCTATAAGTTCTGATCTGAAGACTGAGCAAAATTCTGGGTTTCTTCTGTTTATTTTCTCATTGCCATTTGTGGTTTTAATGAGAGAGCCACTGCCAGTGTGTCCCAACTCGTCTCTGCTACCATCAGTATAGATAGTTATTGCATTTTTAGGAATTTTATATTAATTATTTCTAATGATAATTGTTTTAAGTATTCTGGATTTTGGTATTGTCTGTTGGTGGGTTCATTTAAAGTGACATTAAAAATAACATTTTGTTAGTGGTTCGCATGGATATATTTTTTCAGCTAAATAATATTTTTCCACTTTATATTTTAAAAATCCATTTCTTTTGGCCAGGTGGAGAGGGCCTTCTTTTTTGAGTCTTATATTGGGTTCCCAATTAAGTATGTATTTGAAAGTTCTGTGTTTGTTTTCATAACTCTTGATTTTGTTTATATATTTTGGCAGATTGTAGCTTATTCTATCCTTTAAGGGCATAATGTCTGCCTCGTAAAGTACAATATTATTAGGGCAGGTTTTTCGAAGACTTGCAATAATTCTAGCTGCATTTATTTGTATCCTTTCCAGTGTTTTTAGATTTGTTTCAGATGCTGTACCATAGATTTGATATCCATATTCCAAGATTGGTCTCATTAGAGATGTGTAATTTAATTTTAGTATTGTTGCTTCAGCTCCCCACTCTTCCTGAAATTTATTTCAAGATTTTTGGTCGGTCTCTTCCTTTTCTAACAACTCCTTCAATAGGCTTACTGGAGTTAATTTCTGGATCCAGGGTGTAGCCGAGATATTTAGGATGTTTATTATATTGCAATTGTTTTTCTTTCAGAATAATATTTGGTCTTATTTTGTATAATTTCTTATCGGTAGTAAAAAGACAGATTTCAGATTTTTGGGGGTTAAATTCTAATTTATGTTTATTAGCAAATTTTTCTAGGTGGAGAAGAGTCTTGTTCAAATCTCTTTCAGCTTTTTTCCAGTTAGTGTTGCTGCTCCATAGAATAATGTCATCAGCGAAAAGTCCAATATTGGTTTTATGTGAAATTTTTTATTCTATGCCTGCAATAAATAGGGTGAAGAGAGTTAGGCTAAGGATTGATCCTTGTGGTAATCCTTGGTACAAATTGAAGGTTTTAGATAGAGTGCCATTATATTTGACCCTGATGTATCTATTTTTAAGGAAATCATTTATCCAAGTGATAGCTTTTCCATCAATTTTGAAATGTTTGTATAATTTTGTAATTAACTTGTTTTTCCATACCTTATCAAAAGCTTGTGTAAGGTCTAAAAAGCAGCTATGGTGTGGTTAGTAGGTTTTTTGTTTTGTGCATCTTTTACCTTTTGTGTGAAAAATAAGAGTTGGTCTATTGTCCCATGTCCTTTCCTAAATCCATATTGTTCTTCTGGTAAGAGATTTCTTGTGTCAGGGTGGTAGGTGAGTCGTCTGAGTATAATTTTTTCCATTAATTTGCAGCAAATATTTGTTAGGGAGATAGGTCGGTATTTTTTTGGGTCATCAGCAGATTTGTCAAGTTTTTTAATGGGAGTTATTGTTGCATTTTTACAGTCTTGAGGCAATTTTCCAGTTTTCCAGGAGTTATTGAAAATATTAAGAAGTCTTTCTTTGCCAATTTTGCCCAAGTTTGATATCATTCGGCCATGGATTCCATCTGGCCCAGGAGTCTTGTTTAGGTCAGTGTTTTCTAATGCATAAGCTAGCTCTTTCATATTGATTTTTTTCATGGAAAATATTATGACAACAACAACAACAACAAAAAACCTTTATTAAGACACTATTGTCTTACAAAGGGATTCCCCTAAAAGGTTATATATGTACATGAGTGAGGAGGAAAAGCAATTTAGAGGGGAGGGGGAGCAATCAGCCGTTGTCTGTGGGGTTGAGCACTTCTTCTCTCATTTTATCAATCGCCTTGTAATATTTAAAAAAATTATAAACAAATGTTTTATCCAGCAGGAGAGTAGTAAAGATTTTATATACATGTTGTTCATTGTAGTGAGTTGGCCCCGAAATTTCGCGAATTTCCTGTTTCTTTTCATGTAGGAATTGGCAATGGAATTGATAGTGGACCAAATTGTCTTGGATGTCAACATTGCAGAAGTAGCAATATAAAGGGTCGCTGCTCCAAAATCCCGTGATATCCTCGCGGAAAAGTAGCCATAGAGGAAAATATTATGAGTGCTGGTGTCATTTTTACAGTCATGAATAATCTTTCGGGCCTTTTTTCAACCTTGATTTTACTACTTATTTGATATGAATTACCTAAAAGATTGGCAGCAATTTTGTCATTAGTTGCTGGTGTACCATCTGTATTCTTTATCATATTTGTGTTTTCAATTTGTGGCTGGCCTCTGTCAATTTGTTTTGCCAAATGCCAAAGTTTTGTATTTGGGTTTCTTGGGTTCAGGTTTTCACAAGTTTGTTTCCATTTTTCCCTTTTCACATTTACGTATAATCTTTTTATTTTTGAAATCACAATGTTCAGTTCAGTTCTTCAATTTGTTTGGTTTTGGGTGCACTTTTTGTAGTTCATTTCTTTTAGTTATGTTTGAATATTTTTTGCCTGGTGTGTATAATTTGGAATCCATTTCTTAATATTACCTCTTGGTATTGAAACTTTGGCTGCTTTAATAATGGTGTTTTCGAAAGATATCATATAAGCCTTTTTGAAGTTCCAGAATTTTTCTTAATTGAGCTAGTTTTGGTCTTGGTGCTAATTTTTATCAAATTAGGCAAATGATCACTTCCAAAACTTTTTAATATTTACTATTTGCATTTGTGGAAAATGTCAGGATAGTAAAAACTTATATCAAGGGCTTGTGCAGTATCATAGCTTGTAGGAATGATGGGTAGGATTCCCATCATTTAAGCACATGAAGGCATTGTCGTCAAATATGTTTGATAGTATTTTGCCTCTTGGGTTTGGCGTAGAACATCCCCATATTTTATGTTTGGCATTAAGGTCACCTACAATAATAGTATTGTCTGTAAGAAATTGAGCCATTGTTCCATCGTCGATAAATGTATTGTTTGGAGGGTGATACATATTGTATATGTTGATGGCTTTGTTTTGATTGAGGTAGACTTTGATACCTTGGGCTTCGAGGTCTAATGTGTTTGTAATATTAACGGCTATGTTCTCATAGTACAAATTCTTGATTAAAATTTCTAGGCCATGCCCTTTAACAGCATATACAGATGGATCTTCAGACCTTACCCTGGGTAATGGAGGGGCCGGAATTAACATAATACTGCAAGATGGAACAAACATCAAAATCAAAGAAAGAGCAGGACAGATTTCGTCAAACTTCACTTGTGAACTGACAGCTATCTGGAAAGCCCTTGATGTATGCCTTAACCAACCATCCCTGCATCAAGCAGAAGGAATTTTAATATACAGCGACTCCATATCCGCTCTAGAAGCAATTCAGAAGGGCAATACTAAAATCACACGGAAAATACACTCGTTACATACCCAACTGGAACCATTGGAGAATAACTGCATTCTACAATGGATCCCTGCCCATGCTGGGATCGGGGGTAATGAAATGGCATTTTAATTGGCAAAGGAAGCCAGAAAGTTGAGCCAAAGGAAAGAACAAATGTCATTATTTGACGCTGATTCTTTGTCAAAATACAAGATAATTAAACAAAAAATAAGAAAAGATCAAAATGCGAAATAAACTCTGAGAGAAAAATGAGAAAAACTATAACAAGACTTAGAACAAAACACTATAAAGGAATGACAATACATCCAGATGGCACAAGAACCTATAGGGCATGCAACAATTGTCCTGGTGTGGAACTTACACCTACCCACATATTCTCATAGCCAGCAATGGCCGCAGCCTTGCAGAAATTTGACATAGACCCTGAGCAGCAGCTTTACACACCTAAGATAGTGGACATTGCTGCTGCTGTGATGGAGATGCATGGATATATCTGAGGCTCTTTATTGGACACGACAACAACAACGGCATTCCAGAGTAAAATAAATTATCAGAGATAGATACATATTTTTCAAATGAATTAAAATAAATATAATCGATGCTGAGTGAGAGTTGAATTAAAAATATTAGAAATTTATTATCTTCGGAAACAAACCGTATCTAAAATATCAATTTTCTTTTTTCTACATGTTTTAATTTGCATTTACCTATTTTACATATCTCTGATTGTATTTGAAAATCGTTAACCAATTCTTCATACTTTTGGCGAAGTGGTGTTTTATTAATTTGTTATTTGATATTATTAGGGTTCGTTCCTGGTATTCAAAAAGGAAAAATACATGTCGATCAGTTATATTTTTCAATTTATCAAACAATTTGGCCGCTGAATCTCTGATTCTGGTAGAGCGCCATCTGGCGAATAAAATTGTAACTAAAATCAATTTCGAATTTTTAATTATTTGCCATAAAAAATCCCATTGCATCCTGAACACAATGGTGTTTACTGCATTGCTCTAGCGCAAATATTCGCGGAGTTATTAATTTTTAAAATAGTGCGGGACTTTTGGATCACCCTGTATATACGCACTCGGGTAAAACCCGGGCGTTACCCGGGCTATTCGTCTAGTAGTTAATAATAGATATATGTATATAAATTTTAATAGATTTTGTAGAATGTTTTTTAGTAATAGATAGCCTGGGCTGTAATAAATGGTAAATAGTTATATGCTGTAAATAGCTCTAAATTTCTGTTCTTATTTGTGATGTTCACTAATATTCATTATAGGGCTATTAAATCGTTAACTGACTGACAAATACGTTGATAATTTCTATTATAATAACTAGAATAAAATTAATAATTACTGTAAAAGCTCCTAAACTTGTGTATGCATGCAAATATCCAGGACGGATATCGCGTGCTTTGTAAATGATAATAATAAAAAAGAGCAGTTATTTTAAACGGCGAATTAGATCAGTTATATCTAAAAACGAAAATATATAAATAAATAAAACATACCAAATATTTCAAGAGCAGTTATTTTAAACGGCGAATTAGATCAGTTATATCTAAAAATGAAAATATATAAATAAATAAAACCTACCAAATATTTCAAATTAGAGCAGTTATTATATAAATATTTATATTATATGTGTTATTAAGCGAACTATTATTAATAAAATATTGAGAAATTTTAGATTTTAAACGTATTAATAACCTTTTAGTACTTGATAGAGGGCGCTGTTCGTGAGATAAGTAGAATAATTTGAATATATAGTTTTAATAATTGATTTATATATATATACTAGCCGAGTGACCCGGGCAACGCCCCGGGTTTACCCTAAGTAAGTATAGATAGTGGCTTGAAATTGGAATAGGTATATTGTAATTTATTAGAAGCAGCATTTCAAGAAAGGTTAAATAAAAATATTCCTAAGCACAGTATATACATTCGTGCACATCTGGTGGAAATTATCATTTATAGACGAATGACCCGGCTTCGCCCGGGAATTCCCCCGAGTGCAATTTCCTTCATACTGAAAGAACATTGCTAATAAATAGTATTAGAGCCATAGAATAGCAACACCGAAGTAATACATAGTTCAAATAGTTGGCAGATTTTCCACCCAACCTCCGAGGTACCCGCCCCAGCGTGTTAACTCTTATATATAGTGGTGCATCCTCTGTAGGTCTATTACACTCTTTGGGTAAAAAAGGGATAAGGATTGAAATTGCTTGAGAAGAGTGACCGTGATTGACCAAGCCTAGCCAGCAGCCTGTAATCTAATGTTTTCAGACCCCAGTCAAACATTCGTAGATGTTTTTCTGAAAAATAATTAAAAAAAAAACTAATATTAATATAAATCATAATAATCTGCAACTGTCCTTGAATATTCTAATTCTAGAGATTTTACCTTTCAAATATATACAAATATATACTTTTATAGAAAGAATTATGAAAATAAGATACCACTCAAACAACAACAAAAAAAAAAGAGACTAAAATAGCATTAAAAAAAAAATATTCATGACAACACAGAATACACAAAATTTGAAGTCTTATTTTCTGGAGCCAAAACATAAATATTTCTTCCTGAGCCAACTCTAGAGCAGTCAACATACAATTGCCCATGCGAGAAACAGGGTTGCTCCAAGTCAATGCCAGCAATTTTGAGGGACTGTCCTTGAGCCTTGTTAATCGACATGGCAAAAGAAACTCGAATGGGGAACTGCAATCTTTTAAAATGCAAAGGAGAATGTTTATCATCATGAATCAGAGGAATCCGGGGAATAAAAACCTCTTCAAATATATACGTACAAAGAAAGAATTATGAAAATAATATACCACTCAAACAACAAAAAAAAAAAAAGACTAAAATAGCATTAAAAAAATTATTCATGACAACACAGAAGAATACACAAAATTTGAAGTCCTATTTTCTGGAGCCAAAACTTAAAGATTTCTTCCTGAGCCAACTCTAGAGCAGGCAACATACAATTGCCCATGCGAGAAACAGGGTTGCCTCAAGTCAATGCCAGCAATTTTGAGGGAGTGACCTTGAGCCTTGTTAATCGACATGGCAAAAGAAACTCGAATGGGGAACTGCAATCTTTTAAAATGCAAAGGAGAATGTTTATCATCATGAATCAGAGGAATCCGGGGAATAAAAACCTCTTCATTTTGAAAAGAACCAGTTAAAATGGTTGCCTCTACCACATGAGGCCACAATCTTTTAACACAGAGACGGGTACCATTGCAAAGGCGGGGTGCATCAATATTTTGTCATTAAATATATACGTATATAGAAAGAATTATGAAAATAATATACCACTCAAACAACAAAAAAAAAAGACTAAAATAGCATAAAAAAAAATTTATTCATGACAACACAGAAGAATACACAAAATTTGAAGTCTTATTTTCTGGAGCCAAAACATAAAGATTTCTTCCTGAGCCAACTCTAGAGCAGGCAACATACAATTGCCCATGCGAGAAACAGGGTTGCTCCAAGTCAATGCCAGCAATTTTGAGGGACTGACCTTGAGCCTTGTTAATCGACATGGCAAAAGAAACTCGAATGGGGAACTGCAATCTTTTAAAATGCAAAGGAGAATGTTTATCATCATGAATCAGAGGAATCCGGGGAATAAAAACCTCTTCAAATATATACGTACATAGAAACAATTATGAAAATAATATACCACTCAAACAACAAAAAAAAAAAGACTAAAATAGCGCAAAAAAAAATTTATTCATGACAACACAGAAGAATACACAAAATTTGAAGTCCTATTTTCTGGAGCCAAAACTTAAAGATTTCTTCCTGAGCCAACTCTAGAGCAGGCAACATACAATTGCCCATGCGAGAAACAGGGTTGCCTCAAGTCAATGCCAGCAATTTTGAGGGAGTGACCTTGAGCCTTGTTAATAGACATGGCAAAAGAAACTCGAATGGGGAACTGCAATCTTTTAAAATGCAAAGGAGAATGTTTATCATCATGAATCAGAGGAATCCGGGGAATAAAAACCTCTTCATTTTGAAAAGAACCAGTTAAAATGGTTGCCTCTACCACATGAGGCCACAATCTTTTAACACAGAGACGGGTACCATTGCAAAGGCGGGGTGCATCAATATTTTGTCATTAAATATATACGTATATAGAAAGAATTATGAAAATAATATACCACTCAAACAACAACAACAAAAAAAGACTAAAATAGCATAAAAAAAAATTATTCATGACAACACAGAAGAATACACAAAATTTGAAGTCTTATTTTCTGGAGCCAAAACATAAAGATTTCTTCCTGAGCCAACTCTAGAGCAGGCAACATACAATTGCCCATGCGAGAAACAGGGTTGCTCCAAGTCAATGCCAGCATTTTGAGGGACTGACCTTGAGCCTTGTTAATCGACATGGCAAAAGAAACTCGAATGGGGAACTGCAATCTTTTAAAATGCAAAGGAGAATGTTTATCATCATGAATCAGAGGAATCCGGGGAACAAAAACCTCTTCATTTTGAAAACAACCAGTTAAAATGGTTGCCTCTACCACATGAGGCCACAATCTTTTAACACAGAGACGGGTACCATTGCAAAGGCGGGGTGCATCAATATTTCTCAATAAAATAATGGGAACACCAACTCTAAGTTCTAAGTGATGTGGTGGCATCCCAGAAGGTTCTAAAGAATTTAAAAACTCTGTTGTATATTCCACGCAATCCTCAGCATCAATGGTGGAATCCACAGAAGTATATAAAATGCTTTGCCCTGGTATTTCTTTCAAAAGCTGAGCATTTATGGCATCAACTACACAATTCCTTGGAGCCAAAATTGCCCGCTCACAAAGCCAAGGATAGTAATTCGCCCTTCCCCGGTTAAACATCTCCCCAATGTTAGGAAAAACACTATTCTTTAGGCCAGAGAGGGAGTCACACACAACAGTGTTAACCAATTCATTTGAAAAATTAACATTACCATCCGTATCATTAAGTTGGCCACTTCCAAGTTGAAGCAAAAATTGTGAAAATAACAGTGAGTTGGGATCTCCTGAATTGACAGCCCGCATATTTGTTGAAAGAGTAAGTCTTTCAACAAATGACCAAAGTGGGGATGCCTTTAAGCAAGCATGCAACTCATCTGCTATTGTACCTCTAGGGATAATGGGCAATATCTGCCTGAAGTCACCGGCCAACAACAACACTACACCTCCCATTGGTCTCTGATTCTGCCTACAATCTTTAAGTGTTATGTCAACTGCCTCTAAAGCATGCCTGTGTGCCATAGTACATTCATCCCAGACAATAAATTTGCATTGTCTAAGAACTTCACCCATTGCGGAATCAGCATTCAAATTACAAACTGGTACCTCATCCCTGGTCAAATCTAAGGGTAATTTGAAAGTGGAATGAGCAGTTCTGCCACCATGCAACAGAGTGGCCGCAATACCAGAAGTAGCTGTAGAAAGAGCAATGTCCCCAGTACTTCGTACCTTTGTAAGAAGAAGATTGATCAGAAAAGTTTTTCCTGTGCCCCCCGGAGCATCAAGAAAGTACAATCCGCCAGCATTCGAATCAATTTTAGAAAGGAACCTATCGTAAGCCTCCTTTTGTTCAGGGACATTGGCAAGTTTCGGTTCATTCGAAGCCACAAATTGTAGTAACCTGCTGAGATCATACGATGTTTCTCTTAAAAGGTTCATGACTGGTTCGGTGAGTAACATTGCGCTGTGGGGACCTCATGCCAAACTTTGTCAAATGGAAACCAGTCATTTGCAGAACTTTTTGTTCTAAAAGTATTAAAGCCTGATTTGACATTTCGGATGTCAGCTGTAAAAGACCGTCATTGGCTTGCTGTCTGGCAAGATTCAGAATATCTGCAGACATTGGTTCTTTAAATTGTGCCCAGATATCTTGAGGGTTGGTAGGGTGGCAGCAGGTAAGAATAATAGCAAAAAGTTCCCGGATTTTTAAAGGAGACTCACTTAGCACTGCTTCCTGAATACAATGATGCCATTGCTGGTCATTCTCAAGCAACCCCAAATGCAGACATGCCTCTTTATATGTTTGACAGAGCACACCATTGATTGTTCTGAGGGCTGCAAAAGAAGTCGGACCACGAACACTATGAAGCAGCATGCGAAGATAAAACATTCCTCAAAATTTGGATGAATGGTGTAGACTCTGTCAATAGCATCAGAAGCAAATGCAACTTGGTCAGCAATGCGAGTGCCTTGTTTTCGAGGCTGCCATGATTTAGAAGCAGACCAAATGTAGTAAACAGGAACTTCAACATAGAGAAGTGTTTTTGCAAAGTTATCGCGCTGGCAAAGGGCAAAAAATTCTGTCAATGTGGTCTTAGGTGGACGGTGAGCCTGTAGTGCAGCATTAGCAGAAGTAAAATATACACGCTGCCCATTTTCCAAGTGTACAGAGAGATGTTAAACCATTGGATGGCGTCTGTGAATAGGGAATCCCAGAATGCGCCAAACAGCTTCATTGCTACTAATATATCGACCATGTTGGTACTCCAGCACTTCATTAGACTCTGTTTGAGCACCAGTAACTGCAAAAGTTGATTGGTCTGAACCCTTGTATATGTATTTGCAGATATATTTTATAGCAGAGATTGAAGCACAGGACTCCACATTGATGTGAGCATCAAATAGTCTGCATAGAAGAGGCGAATATGGCACAACATACCTACTATCAATGGTAACATTAGTCATGCGCACAACCTGAACACCATTCTCAATGGTGAAAACTCTCACTCTTTTAACAAAAGAAAAGCCACCTTCCTCAGGCCTGCGACGTCTGTACAATGGGTAGCCATCCCTATCTGTCTGCGTTTCAGCCAAGAGTAGCCGTGGATATTTCTTTTGGCATCTACCCCGTTCCATGCAGCCAGGATTAGGATACCCATGTCCACATGGCCCATGAATCATATTTTTGGTTACAGTCCGAAACAGTGAAGCATCAACCTCCGCATTGGGGATTTCAGCACAAATGATCGAATCAATGTGGTTTGGGCGAATCTTTTCTTTAAGCCACAATCAAATATGCGCATGTGGTAGCCCTCGCTTTTGCCATTCAATGGTATAACACCAACATTGGGGCTTGCCAAAAACATCACCCTTGGTGATCAAATCTATAAGCTTGGTAACTCTCAATTGAAAAATGCGAGCAACCAAGTCATGCCGAACAAATGCACCTTGGGTGGGGAACTGCATTAGTTTTATCTCAGGCTACTCAGGATTGCATGTAAATGTAATAAAAAGGTCTGGGCGACCATATTTACGGACGTAAGTCATGCAATCCTGGGCATACTCATGCATGTGCCTTGGACTGCCCACAAAGGAAGAATAACTTGTCTTCCAATAAGGGCATGACTCCTGTCAGTGCGAATAGCATCTTAAGACCTGTGAAACTCGTTAATCCTCTGCACACCACTGCCTCTTTTGGAAAGAACAATGTCACGTCTGTCACAGTTTTGCTGCACAATAACAATGGCAACCTCATTAATGGTTGGAGCATTGAATGTGCGAGGATGGTGTCCAGGCGGTGCTTTGTCAGCCTTAATGACCAACTTGTAATCAGGAGAAGGCATTTTTTCAATGGAAGCTTTGAACAAATGGACATAAGGATTATGTTGATGCAACATATCTTGCAAAATGCTAACAATGTGGGGCTTAGTGATGGTAAAGTTTCTATGGCGGGTGGCAACCTCTGCACTACTATCTCCGATGAAGAAAACCTGAAGGAATGCTGGCTGTATTTGGCGGCTATCAGAATTGAGTGGTGGCAAAACAGAGCCAATTCTATGATAGACCTGGCCTTGGACCTTAAACGTTGGCATGTAACCTGGCAACACAACACGACTACCACACCCAAAAGATGTCATTTGGAAGGCATTGTTATAGTGACGGATATGTCGCATGAACTCAGCCGAGTGAGGAGAAGACCCATCGAGCAGAGTTCTGAGAGCTTCTGGGGGTTCAGGTAAATCAGGAATTCTGACCTTACCTGCAGAACAGCACATTCCAGGCCGCTCACCATTGTACTTAAAGGCAAAACAATGTTGACATTGTTTATCCATATGGCCAATCTGAAGAAAAGTAAATTGTTCATAATTCAGGGCCGGATTGTAATGGAAAGCAGCATTGAGCATATCAGTCCAAGTGCTAGCTCGTTGCCTGAAATACCGCAACTGGTAAGCCTCCTGTCGTGTTTGGGACTGCTGGGGAGTCTCTGATGCGCGTTGAACTCTGTGGTGCAGCCGGTCACTTTGGAGACGGGCTTGAGACTGTTGGGGATTCTCTGATGCGCGTTGAACTCTGTGGCGCAGCCGGTCACTTTGGAGGCGGGCTTGAGACTGTTGGGGATTCTCTGATGCGCGTTGAACTCTGTGGCTCAGCCGGTCACTTTGGAGGCGGGCTTGAGACTGTTGGGGATTCTCCGATGTGCGGCTACTTTGGCCTCTAGAAGCTCGGGCAGCCATGCGTCGAGCTGCAGGTGTACTTACTCCAATTGCAGATCTTTTGCGAGGCATATCAAATGGGATGATTCAATTTTAAAATATGTCCTAAAAAAAAAACAGAAATAGCCCAATCAGTACCAAAAATATTTTTGTATATAAAAAAAAAAAAAGCTTATAAGGAAAACAGTGCAGACCCAAAACATATGATTTTTTTAAAAGAATAACAAAACAAAGGCCATTACAACAATTAAAAAACATAAGCCCATTGTTTATATACAGTAATAAAAGTTTGTAAATATTGTCAAATCTGCATTGGTTACTAACCGTAACTTTGTAAAATGTAGTGCCCTATCAACATGCCAGAAAAAAAAATAATAATACTAAAAAAAAACTAATGCCAAAATAGCCATGTTAATATTTCAGGCTGATAAAAACCAAAGGGTATATGGATTATAGACAAACACATGTTTTGGCTGTTAAATGAGACAGTAATTCATAGTAAATTTTCACTACTGTATTTTCTGCATATTGACTATTGTTTGTTTAATTTTAAGAATTATCATATTGACTGTAAAAAAAAAAAACACAAAGGCCAGAACAAAAATGAATAAAAAATAAGAAAGCCATTGTTTACATACAGTAACGCTAATTTTGTAAAGTTTTTTTTTTAATTGTGTGAAACTTACCTTAACTTAGTATAAAAAGATATTTTAAAAAAAGTAAGTGTGAACGTACCTTAACTTAGCAATATAAATTTTAGACAAACACATGTTTTGGCTGTTAAATGAGACAGTAATGCATATTAAATTTTCACTACTGTATTTTTAGCATATTGACTATTGTTTGTTTAATTTTAAGAATTGTGTCATATTGACTGTAAAAAAAAAAACACAAAGCCCAGAACAAAAATGAATAAAAAATAAGAAAGCCATTGTTTACATACAGTAACGCTAATTTTGTAAAGTTTTTTTTTTTTAATTGTGTGAAACTTACCTTAACTTAGTAATATAAATTTCTCTCTCAATACTTTTGAAAAAAAAAAGTGACACTCGTATAAAAAGATATTTTAAAAAAAGTAAGCAAGCAACTTGAAAAGAAATGCAGAACGCTCATTGGTCGCTTAATTGGCCTCGTGTTGTTACTTTCCGTCGTATTTACTCCGTGTAAGCCTCGTATTTACACCGCGTAAAAAAAGTTCTTCAAATGAAAAAAAGAAATAGCCAAAAATACTAAGCAAATTGTATCCAAAAATTTTCCTCAGGTTTATAAAAAGCGACATGCAAAATTTGGTACCAATTGGTTCAGTAGTTTTTGAGTTTATCGCGAAACAGACAGACAGACAGGAATTGACTTTTATATATATAGAGATATATTTAATAGCCTATCGTCTTCCCCGTTATTTTTTACCTATGTATGAAAATTTTGGTTTGAATTAGTGAACTACTGCGAATTTGTATACCGGACATATACAAACACACAAACATTCATTTTTATATATATAGATATATATGGTAATTTAAACCAACAACCCCATATTGTATAATACTTATAACAAGATTTTCATGTTGTATAATAAACACTTCTGTAAATAATTATACACATGATTGACATGTGTCATTACATCATCATATGTAATGTACTTTGAACAAACTGAGGATGAATAAATAAAACTATGTAATAGATTAAGAGCTGACCTAAAGCAAGAGATTGAGATAGAAGTCCAACGAGGCCTAAAGATAGGAAACTGTCAGGGCGTTGCCAGAGTGTACAATATCGCTTCCGATTCATGCCCTTGTTGCATCCGCTGAAATCCAATATTTCCTCTCACAAAGATATATAAAGCTGTCAATTCGCGGAAAAATATGGTCACTTCACCATCAGCGGGAGCCCTCGTCGGTTGTGTCCAAGGTCCACCTTATCGACCATGTAGAACAGTAAGAGCTCTTCTATTCCATCTTTCGCTCCTAGCTCGACTTTTATCTGTTCACGGAACTTTCCTAGTACAAGGTGTCTCTTCGTTTTTTTTTTGTTTGTTTATGAACATTCCCAAGCTTTCCACTCTGCCTCGACCACGACTGCCTGTACTCTGTGAGAACTGTTAAAGGTCTTCCAAGGCGCAGAGAGGTACTGGAAAACTCTCCACATCCTCGATGTCGACAGGATCGCACACCATAGATTAAGTCGATAGGATTCCACAACGACAGGATTCTACAAGAGTCGACTGGATACCTCATCACATATATATATATTAAAAACCGAAATAAAAAAATAAAAGATAAAAAGATCAGGTGTTGAAATCAATATAAAAAAAAAAAAATGGCATATCCTGACCAGGAGCACATGTGCTTTACAGAAGGCAGAGCGCCATCTGGTGGAACAGAAATCAACTAAACATTGATTCAGCCTGTTCCCTGATATTTGGCCAACCCAATTTCTTGATAAATCAAGAAAAGCCATCCACGAACGCGTTTCGCGCTTTTTGGCGCTCGTCAGCGTGGAGTAGGCTGAACCATTGCGACCAAAAAATAATTTTTGATCCCAATGGCTTCCCGAAAAACCAAGAAATGGGTATTTAAGGCCAAACTTGCGTAAATACGCTTAACACATTAAAAACCGAAATAAAAAAATAAAAGATAAAAAGATCAGGTGTTGAAATCAATATAAAAATGGCATATCCTGACCAGGAGCACATGTGCTGAATCAATGTTTAGTTGATTTCTGTTCCACCAAATATATATATATGAAAAAATAGTACAAATGTAATATTGTACTGGGATAAGGTGCATAAATTAGGAAAAGGGCATCTACTTATCGTGCAACTGACATTTCTCAAATGAGAAATTTATAATGAGGATGATGGTTATAATTTAAAAAAAAATGATTTTAAAAATGATTAAAAAATACATCTATGTACATGGCGCCTCTGCCACCGCTGCAGAGTTTGATGGAAGGTCGCCAATGGGTCCCCAGCAACACCACGCATTTCGCGATCTACGAAGAAAACGCAAAAGAGAGAGAGAGAGATTGAGATTGAAACTGGTTTATTATAACGTCCATATAAGATTATATAAGGTTAAATACATAAAATGAATAAATAAGATTAATAATGATAGATATATGAATAAATAGATATAAATAGATAAAATAATTGATAAAAAT
Source organism: Cordylochernes scorpioides (assembly GCA_030710605.1). Taxonomy (NCBI): domain Eukaryota; kingdom Metazoa; phylum Arthropoda; class Arachnida; order Pseudoscorpiones; family Chernetidae; genus Cordylochernes; species Cordylochernes scorpioides. Next base: position 74,877,882 of record CP092867.1, read on the forward strand.
ACATATATATATAAATATATATACAAGATCTTCGTAAAGAAGGTTGAAATCCTCTGAAGAATGTAAGTAATAGATTCAAAGAGTACGAGGATGCGTATCTTATAAGTTTATAAGATACGCATCCTCGTACGCTTTGAATCTATTACTTACATACAAGATCTTCATTGGTGGCGCCCACCCCGAAAAAGACTCCGCCGCCGATGGACTGCGAGAGTACTTTCCCACAGAGTGGGCAGGTCGAGGTTTTGGCTGGCATTACCCAACTCAAGACCAAGATGGTAATTGTAGATGGTAGCCTTCGCCACACTTGTTAGCTTCACTGCCTCGGGATGGAGGCCGACGCCGAAGAGCCAGGCCTGCAAATCCAGGGGCAAGTCGCAGAAAGCGAACACCTCCCGGAGCAGGGGGCGCACGGCAGAGAGAGAGAGAGATTGAAACACCCCTTATTGACATCTTGTCAATTATGTTTTACAAAATTAATGAAGAATAATGGGAATATTTACAATGATTTATGAGTTAGGAAGGCTCCAACATCTGGATAGGGTCCTCCTCCAGACCAGGAGAGGGTCCTCTTGGACCCCCCGCAACACAAGGGCCAGGAGGTATTTGTAAATGCGGGTTTTGGCAGATGCCATGATGGCCAAGGCGTTGTCCACCAGGTCATGCCCGAAGATCTAGCTCTGCAGGTCAGGGGGCCGCTGGATGATGGTGAAGGCCTCCACGATGACTGGCCTGATCCGCCTACAGGACCAGTAGCGGTGGGCCAGTGACAGGTCTCCAGATCCACAGGCGATGCAGGACTCCCGGGCTGAGGCCGGATGCGCTGGATGGGGAAGAGCGTGCAGGGCCAGCCGCACAGCAACATCGGCATTGTGCCCCGAGTAAGCACCTCGCCGGAGAGAAGACCAGCTGATGGAGATGGGGATGCTGACGTGAGGGAGCCACCGGCCCAGTAGCTGGGTGTTGGGAAGTGCACCCAGGCGTGGATGCTCCAGCATGCGTCGGCCAGTGCGGATGGTTAGGCGCTGGAGGGGAGTGGCCGTCCCGCGCAGCACAATTACATTCTCGATGTTGTCAACACGGTGGGTGTGGTTCCGGTTCTGCTCTGCAATTCGGCTGCAGAAAGTGGTGAGTGCCGCGATGTCAGCTAGGGTGGCGCGGGTGGTGCGCAGAGGGAGGGATGAAGAGCTGGTGATGTCACCAACGCGGAACCCCGCCCACCGTGATGCAACCAAGAGATCTGGAGGCCGAAGGAACCTGCAGTCCCCGATGACATGGAGCTCCTGGAGCTGATGGGGCGGCAGCACTCGGTGGTTCAGCTCCAATATCTCCGAGACGGCCTCCCAGAGCCGGAGGAGCCTGCGGCGCCGAGGTGGAAGCCAAGTCCCAGATATCGGAGAAGACAGCCACGTCCCACTCACAGCGAGCCAAGAGTAGGCGTTAAGGCTTCCGCGCAGCGCGGCTTGCACGCCCTTCAGGCACGCCAGGCGAAGCTGTGTCCCTATATCCAGGAGTCCGAGGCCGTCCACGGAGACTGGCCTTGCAAGGACGCCGCCCGGCAGCCAGGCAGTACGATGAGGTCCCCATACAAATGCATCAGTCGGGCTTGCAGTTTGGCGATGGTGGAGTCTGTGGGCAGGTAGCCGTGTAGATGGTGCACCACAGCGGATAACACCAGCGAGTTGGCGGCTCTGGCTCGACCGACTAGGGAGAGGCCGCGGGTGAAGGGGACCCACCTCGTTATAGCACCCTCGAACAGTGAGAGAAGATGTTGTTCCTGGGCGGAGGATGACATTGCAGCCCAGCCCCGAAGCTGCTCCGATGTCCAGGATATGCCGAGGTGCGCTTCGGTGCGGGCTCGCCAGGCGCCGCACCATAGGCCTCTGCTCTTCGCGAAGTTGACGTCTATTCCGGAGGCGCGCCGGAAGTCCTCGAAGGTGTTTCTCACCACGTCGAAGAGCTCGCCGCGCCTAATGAGCAGCACGATATCGTCGGCGTAGGCGAGGACGTTTCCGGGGCCAAGCGCTCGCTCGAGGCGCACCAAGAGAGGGCCAGTGGCGAGGCTGAACAAAGCGGCGCTGACGGCGCAGCCCTGCCTCACCCCGTTCAGCAGATGGAAGGGCCTTGTGTGGAGGCCTCTGGCTCGTACCGCCGCATCCGCCCCGGCATACAGGAGGAGGAACCACTCGATGAAGGCTGGTGGCAGCCGCAAGGAGACCATCAGGGACACTATAAAGCTTCGGTCCAAGGTGTCGAAGGCCGACTCTAGGTCCGTCGAGATTACAGCCAGCTCCGACCCATTCCTCGTAGCCATGTGGATCTCGTCGGCTATTCTCGCCACGTTCCAACTCAGAGACCTTCCCGGGACTGCGAATGTCTGGCACCGAGGCACCAAGACTGGGAGATGGGGCCGCAGACGCTGGAGGAGGATGTTGCCCAGGACGCGGTAGTCTGCCGTGGGTAGCGAAATCGGCCTGTACGCGCTGAGCCCAGGGCCGCCGTTGGACTTGGGGACGAGGCAGATGGTGCTGCGCCTGATTGATGAAGGAAAAGCCCCACAGAGTTTGGAGGCCTCGAAGACGCGCCTGAGAGCCTCGACGAAGAAGTCTTCGTAGGCGATCAGAAACTCGCAGGGCAAGTCGTCCCACCCGGGAGCCCTTCCGAGCGGTAGTCGGCGGATGGCCGCCGCGATCTCTGCGCCGGTGATAACAGGGCGGATCAGTGGATGATTCTCTTCCAGGGTGAGGGGGACGGTCGTCACCCGGATGAACTCAGCGGCGGCGATGGGGTCGCTGGATTCACGGGCAAAGCGGCGCTGGTAGATGGAGTATGCTCGTCGTCGCAGCTTCCCGCCCTCGATGATGCCGCCATCCTCATCCCGGATGTTTGTGCAGGCGGGTCTTCGAACGCGAAGCGAGCGCACAAGGTCGAGCAGCGATGGGCAATCGGCGGCTAACGATGCTGCCTCCAGCCTGGCCTGCAGAAGTCTACCTGCGCGCGAGATGTGGTCGTCGTCGGCGACGCTTGAGACATGGAGTGATCTCACCTCCGCCAGGAGTTCGGCCTTGATCTTCGACCATCTCATCCACAGAGCTTCGCTGGACATGTCCGCAATAGATTCAGCTGTTCTCTCTATTGTTGCCAGCAGATATTCTTCCACCAGCACCGAGGGAAGCATAGCGGCCACGAAGGGCTGGCGAGGGAAAGGAGGCGGACCCAGCTGGACAAGGACAACTCGATGGTCAGAGAGTATGTAATAGATGGTTTTATACAGTGTCACTCTCTCCAGGAGTCTCGATGGCAGGAGAATTCTGTCCAAGCGAGCGGTGTCAACTCGACACCTACAGCTGGCCACTCTAGTTGGGAGGCGTGCAGCGTCAAAGAGGGTGGCTACATCAACGAGGGCTGTCTGTTCCATAAGCTCCGTGAGGGCCTCCACCGAGCCGGATGCCGTGTCGCTCGTGCTCTGGTCGTAGATGTTGAGGTCGCCCACCACCCAGGCGTCCTCCTGGATCACGGCTGCCGTGATGGACTCCAGCTGCTCAAGCCGCTCGCGAGGAATGTGTGACAGGTGACAGTTGATCGCGCGCACTTCTTGGCCGCGGACGTTATGGAGACGATGTAGATGTTGCCCGGCCACAGGACGCGCTGCTGCAGGACAGCGACCCCCGCGGCGAAGAGACAGGCGAGGCCCGAACCTCTGAGGGCTGCGGAGGGCACGATGACGGCGCTGTAGCCCAGACACAGATGTTGTATGGCGTCAAGCGACGAGGCGTTGGTCTCCTGGATGAAGGCGACGTCTAGGCGATGTTGACGCAGGAAGTGGCAGAGCTCTATGCTCCTCTCGCGAGCGGCGAGCCCGCGGGCGTTGATGGATGCCAGACGGAAGCTCATTGGATGCTTCTCGTAAGGGCACGAACGTCCGATAGCGCTTGTAGAGAGCACAGTTGGAGTCGGGCAGGGCGTCGATTAGCTCTTGGGCAGTATTGTTGAGGGCGGTAATCTGCTCACTCCCGATCTTATTTTTTAGGCTCTTCAGACCGGGGACTGAGGCTAGCGCCATTCGAGCCCAGACTTGTCCAAGATGTTGCTGGGAATGCGCTCAAGGAGTTCGTTGAGCTGCGTCCGGGTCACGTTGGACTTTTTCTGCGTCTTCCGAGCGCCACCACGGGACTGCTTTGATGTAGGAGGGATTGGGTTCACAGAAGCAGTAGGTAGGATCTCTGGAGCAGGTGCAGGAGCTGCAGGTGGAGCTGGTGATGCAGCTGGAGTTGGTGGTACTGCGGGTGGTTCTGGTGATGCATCTGGGTTCGGAGCAGCTGTCGATGATGAACCTGCGGCTGGCGTTGGTACTGGAGCAGGCATGGCGTTCGAGGAGGAGGGCTGCCTTCCTCCGGCGTTATTAGGACCAGCGGGGGCTCCAGGTGTAGAAGCAGGTTAGCTTCTTGGACGCCAGTCTTTCGGGGGCAGTTGGCACGCTTGTGCCCGTGCTTATAGCATAAAGATCACTTGATGCCATACGTGACGTACACGTGGCTAGTCACTCCTTTGAATTTGATTTCGAAAGGGGCTGGGATGTGTGAGAGCTTCACACCGTCTCGTAGAGTGATGAAGGCCTCACGCCGTGCGTCAGCCCAATATGACTCGCCCAGCTCCATCATTTTCTGGACGATGGATGTTATCTGTCCATAGGGCCGCAGGGCTGCCACGAGGTCCAGGTTTTCAACGAAGAACGGAACGTTCCCGATCACGATCCGTTCTGCCCGCTTCTTCAGAGGTGTTGCTCGCAGGAGGGCGTCCTCGAGCTCCAGCCCATCCTCCACGAGCTTGTCGGCTTGCTGGACACCGGAGAGGCCGACCAAAATTTGCCCCTCCATCTTCTTATCTGGTAGACGGTGCCCTTGCCCAGCTTGGCTTCCAATGCCCGGAAATACTGTTCCTGGGTGAAGTCTGGGCAGAACTCCAGGTTTTCAACGAAGAACGGAACGTTCCTTCTCACGATCCGTTCTGCCCGCTTTTTCAGTGGTGTTGTTCGCAGGAGGGCGTTCTCGATCTCCAGCCCATTGGTCCGCCTGCCCCGCTGCCGACCTTGCTCGGAAGGTTGCTTTCTTCTGCCTGGTGGTCTGGCATTCGTGTAATTTGCTGGGCCTTTGCGTGGCTCGTGGCCTGCTGGTCTTTGTAGTGATTATCGGTGCCTGGACGCAGCCTTTTTTCGTCCCCGAATTGGCGTGGTCGGGGTCATGTGGCCTTTTCTTTGATCCTCCCACTGTGGTGAAGATTCCATCTTCGCCCTCGGGAAGCTGGTCGTCTAGTTCCGGGCAATCAGCACAATTGCGGCGAGAATTTGCATGTCCGCCGTCCTCCGCCAGCTCAGAATTAGCATCTTTACGATTGTTCGGATCAGAATGGCTTTCAGCCATTTCTGAATCTTTTGCCAATTTTTCGGCGTACACTTGAGGGTTTTCTGTAAGTTTCATATAGGATTGCAGCCCATTCTCTTGGATTTCAGCCAATACCCCAAAGGGGTTAGTAGTCTCCATGGCCTCCATCTCAGACTCAAAGAAACGCGGAGCTCGCGCGCCGCGTGGCCGCGCGGCCGAGTGAGAGCGAGAAGAAATCGTGTTTATATGTGAAAAAACAATAAAAATATATAATAGGTCAGGTGTTGATATTAAAAACAAAAGAGGTATATCCTGACCAGGCTCACATGAGTTTTTCTATAGAAAATATATACTCATTGACAAAACTTGAAAAAAGTTTAATATTTTGATGTCGTCTGTTTTTTAAGGGTACAAAGGCAATTTTTTTTTCACACTAGGTTATCTCATATGTCTTCAATAAAGGTCACTGCGTATAAAATATCTGTCAGAGTTATTGTCTGAATCCCGAGATATACATGCTGAAAGGTTTAATTTCCTCAAGTTTTGTTTATGAATGTACATTTCTCCTATTTTTAAAAATATGTATATAATTCAATGTTATAAGTTATATAAATCAACACACACAAATAAAGTTGCATAAGGATGATATCCATTAACCCAAGAAGTCAATCTACCTTTAAGAATGCATTAAAACAATGCTGTTAAATGTTAAGTAGTATACTGGGATTAGTTATTGGGTGTCTGAGACGGATTAATAGGTTGGGACTATTGCCGAATAAAGTGTTAATGCCATACTTTTTCAGGGATCTTGATATATCCTTGAGGTGAAAAGGGGATAATACATTTATATCTGTAGAGACTGTAGGGGTTGAGGGTGTCCGGGAGTATAAGTGTGTTTGGTATTGAAAGATAATGGGTATGCAGAAGCGGTAAGGTGGCTGATTATCTTTTTCTACTGTTTTAAAGATAGGGAGGAAGCAATGGGTGTTAATTTGTTTGGTTAGAGTCTTGACTATATAGATTCTATGTGTAAGTGGACAGTAAGAATTAAAATGAGTGCAAACTGGTTTGAAATTTCTCTTGTAATGGATTGTATGTGTGATGAGCATTGGGGGTCTCTATATTACTAGTATATTCAAGAACGGGATTGAATGTTTAAATTATTTTTCAGATATATTTTTATAGGTTAATTAAAACACTATTTGTCACTTTACATGTGTGTGAAATGTATTGTGTATATGTAATATATTGTGTATTATATGTATTGCGTATATGTAATATATTGTGTATTATATGTATTGCGTATATGTAATATATTGTCTATATGTAATGTATTGGGTATATGTAATATATTATCTATATGTAATGTATTGTGTATATGTAATATATTGTCTATATGTAATGTATTGTGTATATGTAATATATTGTGTATATAAAGTGTAAAATATTGGTTTGATGTATAAAATCTCTATATAAACAAATAATTTTATTTACCAATATTTCCGATATTCAACAATAATTTTTAATTATTTGTTCGTTATAATTATTAACTATAATTTGAATTTTTAGAAATGCAGCACCATAAAATCACGAATATAATTTTTTTGAACCTTTGTCGTAAAATAAAATCTTTAATTGCTTTTTAAAATTTTTAAGTATTTAATTTTAAGCGATTTTATTTGATTATTAATTATATATAGATGAAGCAAAATGCATTATATTGGCTCTTTAATAATTATCTCTAGAAAGAGAATTTGTAAAATATCATTGCATATTTGATAAATTCTATTAGCACATTGTTTCTAATAATCTATTAAATATTTAATGTATGAATTAGTTAAAATTTAAAAATGTTTTTTTTTTTTTCAAAACTAATTTTATATAAATAATTAGCGGTTATTTTCTTCAATCTTATATTATTTATGCCGTATTCTTTGAACCTGTTTATTCTTCATTATCTTTAGCCACCGTTTCTCTTTAAAAATACAGAAATTTGTTTCAAATATATATATATCGTATATTTTAAACCGCATGACATTTTTGTATATATCACATATATTCCAATTAGTTAAAGCCGATACCTTATAATATCCTACACTTCTATTAAAATGTACACTATTTCTATTTACTACCACCCCATATTTTGTATTTAAACTATTTGTATTTTAACCCCCTATTTGTATTTAAAACTAAAAATGGTGACGTTAAAATAAAGGTCCAACGAGTGTTCTGTCAGCTGGTGGCAGGGACAGAGGGGAGGGAAAAGGCAAAGTCCAGCCCATGTGGGGTCCCGAGGGACATTTTTATAGACGACCCCTGTAAACAGGACAGGTTTTGGCAGGGGGTCAGCAGATGATTCTAGGGTGTTGTTTCTCGGCAGGCCGCTTGAGTCTGGCTCTCCAAGTCTCGGTGATAAGCATCCAAGTTTGTGTCATGGCCTCTACCTCTGTACCGTGGGCTGTCCCCGATCACTCTCGGTGCTAACATCCAGCCCTGCCTCTGCTTCTTGTTGTCCGCATGTGGGAAGAACATCAACACTCGCCTCACGTACACGACTGCTAGTTCATCCATTCGTCGGCACATTTGCAACAATAATACAGAAAGTCGACAGGATAACTGAGGACAGCAGAATGCAGAGGATGACAGAGACACCGGTGGTCAACGGCGCATTCGTGTGGATGCTCCTTCTACTTGCCCTCCACCTTGACGATCCAGTGGACCATCTCAAAGACGCCATGCAAGGACTAGCCGTACCTCGCACCGAGGAGATCATCATCACCCCCATCGACAGCTACTGCGCCACGAGTACCTTCCTCCATCGGCTCGAACAAGTAGACAAAATTCGTCGAGAAATCCTCGCATTGCCCCGCTTACCAAAAACGACGATGTCCCATGGCAACCAAAAAGTGATCACCAAGCCTCATCGCAGCCTACTCCACAAGACCCATCCAAGACATCATCCATCACGAATATAATTTTTTTGAACCTTTGTCGTAAAATAAAATCTTTAATTGCTTTTTAAAATTTTTAAGTATTTAATTTTAAGCGATTTTATTTGATTATTAATTATATATAGATGAAGCAAAATGCATTATATTGGCTCTTTAATAATTATCTCTAGAAAGAGAATTTGTAAAAAATCATTGCATATTTGATAAATTCTATTAGCACATTGTTTTTCGCACTGAATTAACTACTCAATCGATTTATGGCAATAGCATTTTTATTATAAATTCATTAAGTTCTTCATTTCACCTGCCCCAATGTTATTTAAATTAAAATAACTTTATATGTGTATAAAACATCATAGCATTAATCAATTATATAATTATTTATTATTATTGAATTTAACCATCATTAGCAATGCCGTCAGCCATCAACAACTAATTATATAAAAATAAGAGATTCTTCTTAGAGCTATTATATTACAATCTATAAAATAAAAGAAGACAAGTATCTTAAACGGTTTTTTATATACGCAAGCTTTCGGGTGAGAACCCTTCGACAGGCAGAAATAAACGATACAAACACGGCACCTATGGCAGGCAAGATTATATACACATATGATATTTACATTGCTATGGTAAAGAGAATTACAAATAATATATTTACATAATTATGAATCGACGTATATAGAGAATCTAATTTTCAATAAAGATGCTAATTACATGATTGGAGATAGGAGTTTCTTTGGAATACAATACTTAAATGATAAAAGATACTATAGGGGTAGAATTACATGAAGGCCAGGAGAGCATGGTAGGCTTCGGGGAGGTCGATTTTTCTATTGATACTGCCTTGTTTATGTGATTCTATTGATTCCAATATGAGTCTTTGGTGTTGGTTATGTATGCGTCTGTAGAGTATTTTAGGTTGTGTGATGCTAAAAGTGTGACCAGTGTCCTGTATGTGCTGATATATGAGGGATTTAGAGTCACAGTTGGATATGCTACGGGAGTGTTCAGACATCCTGATGGCAACGGTTCTACCCGTCTCACCCACGTAAGTGGCAGAGCATTGCTCACATGAGACGGAATAGACCGCGCCACCAGAACGCAGGGGATCTATGGGGACGTGGGGCTTAGTATAAGGATGTCGGAGGGATGTGAGGAGGTTGGGGGAGTTTTTATAGTAGGTACGGATGCCATATGACTTAAGATGTCTTGCTATATCAACTGCAGGGGGGGAATAGGGGAGGAAACATATGGATCTATAAGTTGTGGATGAAATAGGGGCGCCCGGTGTGTATGTATGTCTATTGATAAAAGCAAGGGGGAAGGAAGCCCTGGAGAGATGTGATATGATATTGGTCTTTTCTATAGTTTTAAAATATCTAGAGAACAATGGGTATGTATTCTTTTGGTGAGGGTCTTAACTATGTTAACTTTATGTGAGGTGGGGCAATGTGAGTTAAAGTGAGTGTAACAAGGGGGGCATTGCTTCTTATAATGAACTGTGGTATGGTATGACATAGGGTTACGGATAATAAGAACGTCTAAGAATGGAATAACGTTATTGGACTCTATTTCTAGAGTAAATGAAATACTATTGTTGTAACTATTAAGATGTGATAATATAGAGCTCTCCTGGCCTTTTTTGCAAATACAAAACACATCATCAATATATCTTCGCCATAATAGAACATCTGAAGGAAGAAGGCTGGTAATCCATTGGTCTATCTGTAATAAAACAATTTCAGCTACAATGGAGGATAGAGGGCTGCCCATCGGGGAGCCCTTAATCTGTCTATAGTGATTCTGTGAGAATGTAAAAGTATTCATATTAAGACATATATCCGTGAGCTGTACTAGAGATGAAGAGGTCTGGGAATCTACGCCTTGTGTGTTGAGAAATTGCGATAAACTCCTAATGATAAGCTCGTGAGGTAGACTAAGATAGAGGGAGGTGACATCAAATGAGCACATAATGGTGGAAGGGTCGGGGGTCATAGTGGTTATTTCACCGATAAAACGGGGGTGCTATTGATGGAATAAGTATTATTGCAGCTGCTTAATATTGGGGACAGGTGATTGGATAAATACTTGGCTAAAGGGAATGCAGGAGATAGATGATAGGCTATGATGGGGCGAAGAGGTATATCTGTTTTGTGTATCTTAGGGAGGCCGTATATGTAAGCCGAGCTATTTAGGTTAGAGGTAAAGAGGTTATAATTATCTGGAGTGATATGTTTGTTCTTTTTTAATCGTAGTAGGGAAGTTCTAAATGCTTTAGTGATGGAGAGACTAACCTGGTTTGATATAGGGGTGAAGGTGGAGCTATCACTAAGGAGGTCCTGCATTTTTGAAAGGTAACTATTTTGATTTAAGATGACAGTATTAAATCCCTTATCAGAACGCGTGATTAAAATGGATCTGTTGCGCTTTAGTCTCTGAAGTGTGGTAAGGTCTGCACGGTTGTTGGGGGAAGGGCAATAGGGCTTAGATAGAGATTTAGTCACCATATTCCTGATGGAGAATTTATCACGGAAGTCAAAGGATTTAACTGATGCTTCAATAGCACTGACGGTCTCTGGGAGGTTGGGCTTGGCAGGAATACGGAACTTTAGACCCCTTTCCAATAGGGTGACTTCCGATGGTGATAGTTTATGGCTTGAAAGGTTGACAACAGATGAAGACCCATGTTCAAGGTTCTGGGTGACGACGAAATGCAAAGAATATTTCCTTTTCCAGAAGGTAAATTTTTTGTGATGCCTAGCCAAAATTGTTCTTTCCTGAGTCTTAACATCCTGAGTGATCCTAGCAATATGGTTGGCCAGTTGAGATGGAGGGATATCTTGGGATAATAGGAACAGCATGCCTTTGATCGATTTCGTGAGCAGTCTGATATTGGAGAAACATCCTTGAATTCTAGCACTAAGTAACTGATGTTGGGTTTTTTTGATGATATCCTTTGAAAATGGGTTGCCAACAGGGTCTTTCATTCTAAGAGAAGGTGGGATGAAGTCTACACTTTTGCAAAACCGGTTGAACCTAAGATGGCATCTCCATCGTGCTAGCTGCAAAGATTTTTTGTAGGTTAGCCATAAGTACATTTCTATATCGCTCGCAGAGTGATTCATAGTGAAAAGCAACTTTTGATAATAAGAATAAGAGATTCTTCTTAGAGCTATTATATTACAATCTATAAAATAAAAGAAGACAAGTATCTTAAACGGTTTTTTATATACGCAAGCTTTCGGGTGAGAACCCTTCGACAGGCAGAAATAAACGATACAAACACGGCACCTATGGCAGGCAAGATTATATACACATATGATATTTACATTGCTATGGTAAAGAGAATTACAAATAATATATTTACATAATTATGAATCGACGTATATAGAGAATCTAATTTTCAATAAAGATGCTAATTACATGATTGGAGATAGGAGTTTCTTTGGACCTTCCCAGACCTCTTCATCTCTAGTACAGCTCACGGATATATGTCTTAATATGAATACTTTTACATTCTCACAGAATCACTATAGACAGATTAAGGGCTCCCCGATGGGCAGCCCTCTATCCTCCATTGTAGCTGAAATTGTTTTATTACAGATAGACCAATGGATTACCAGCCTTCTTCCTTCAGATGTTCTATTATGGCGAAGATATATTGATGATGTGTTTTGTATTTGCAAAAAAAGGCCAGGGAGCTCTATATTATCACATCTTAATAGTTACAACAATAGTATTTCATTTACTCTAGAAATAGAGTCCAATAACGTTATTCCATTCTTAGACGTTCTTATTATCCGTACCCCTATGTCATACCATACCACAGTTCATTATAAGAAGCAATGCCCCCCTTGTTACACTCACTTTAACTCACATTGCCCCACCTCACATAAAGTTAACATAGTTAAGACCCTCACCAAAAGAATACATACCCATTGTTCTCTAGATATTTTTAAAACTATAGAAAAGACCAATATCATATCACATCTCTCCAGGGCTTCCTTCCCCCTTGCTTTTATCAATAGACATACATACACACCGGGCGCCCCTATTTCATCCACAACTTATAGATCCATATGTTTCCTCCCCTATTCCCCCCTGCAGTTGATATAGCAAGACATCTTAAGTCATATGGCATCCGTACCTACTATAAAAACTCCCCCAACCTCCTCACATACCTCCGACATCCTTATACTAAGCCCCACGTCCCCATAGATCCCCTGCGTTCTGGTGGCGCGGTCTATTCCGTCTCATGTGAGCAATGCTCTGCCACTTACGTGGGTGAGACGGGTAGAACCGTTGCCATCAGGATGTCTGAACACTCCCGTAGCATATCCAACTGTGACTCTAAATCCCTCATATATCAGCACATACAGGACACTGGTCACACTTTTAGCATCACACAACCTAAAATACTCTACAGACGCATACATAACCAACACCAAAGACTCATATTGGAATCAATAGAATCACATAAACAAGGCAGTATCAATAGAAAAATCGACCTCCCCGAAGCCTACCATGCTCTCCTGGCCTTCATGTAATTCTACCCCTATAGTATCTTTTATCATTTAAGTATTGTATTCCAAAGAAACTCCTATCTCCAATCATGTAATTAGCATCTTTATTGAAAATTAGATTCTCTATATACGTCGATTCATAATTATGTAAATATATTATTTGTAATTCTCTTTACCATAGCAATGTAAATATCATATGTGTATATAATCTTGCCTGCCATAGGTGCCGTGTTTGTATCGTTTATTTCTGCCTGTCGAAGGGTTCTCACCCGAAAGCTTGCGTATATAAAAAACCGTTTAAGATACTTGTCTTCTTTTATTTTATAGATTGTAATATAATAGCTCTAAGAAGAATCTCTTATTCTTATTATCAAAAGTTGCTTTTCACTATGAATCACTCTGCGAGCGATATAGAAATGTACTTATGGCTAACCTACAAAAAATCTTTGCAGCTAGCACGATGGAGATGCCATCTTAGGTTAAACCGGTTTTGCAAAAGTGTAGACTTCATCCCACCTTCTCTTAGAATGAAAGACCCTGTTGGCAACCCATTTTCAAAGGATATTATCAAAAAAACCCAACATCAGTTACTTAGTGCTAGAATTCAAGGATGTTTCTCCAATATCAGACTGCTCACGAAATCGATCAAAGGCATGCTGTTCCCATTATCCCAAGATATCCCTCCATCTCAACTGGCCAACCATATTGCTAGGATCACTCAGGATGTTAAGTCTCAGGAAAGAACAATTTTGGCTAGGCATCACAAAAAACTACCTTCTGGAAAAGGAAATATTCCTTGCATTTTGTCGTCACCCAGAACCTTGAACATGGGTCTTCATCTGTTGTCAACCTTTCAAGCCATAAACTATCACCATCGGAAGTCACCCTATTGGAAAGGGGTCTTAAGTTCCGTATTCCTGCCAAGCCCAACCTCCAGAGACCGTCAGTGCTATTGAAGCATCAGTTAAATCCTTTGACTTCCGTGATAAATTCTCCATCAGGAATATGGTGCCTAAATCTCTATCTAAGCCCTATTGCCCTCCCCCCAACAACCGTGCAGACCTTACCACACTTCAGAGACTAAAGCGCAACAGATCCATTTTAATCACGCGTTCTGATAAGGGATTTAATACTGTCATCTTAAATCAAAATAGTTACCTTTCAAAAATGCAGGACCTCCTTAGTGATAGCTCCACCTTCACCCCTATATCAAACCAGGTTAGTCTCTCCATCACTAAAGCATTTAGAACTTCCCTACTACGATTAAAAAAGAACAAACATATCACTCCAGATAATTATAACCTCTTTACCTCTAACCTAAATAGCTCGGCTTACATATACGGCCTCCCTAAGATACACAAAACAGATATACCTCTTCGCCCCATCATAGCCTATCATCTATCTCCTGCATTCCCTTTAGCCAAGTATTTATCCAATCACCTGTCCCCAATATTAAGCAGCTGCAATAATACTTATTCCATCAATAGCACCCCCCGTTTTATCGGTGAAATAACCACTATGACCCCCGACCCTTCCACCATTATGTGCTCATTTGATGTCACCTCCCTCTATCTTAGTCTACCTCACGAGCTTATCTTTAGGAGTTTATCGCAATTTCTCAACACACAAGGCGTAGATTCCCAGACCTCTTCATCTCTAGTACAGCTCACGGATATATGTCTTAATATGAATACTTTTACATTCTCACAGAATCACTATAGACAGATTAAGGGCTCCCCGATGGGCAGCCCTCTATCCTCCATTGTAGCTGAAATTGTTTTATTACAGATAGACCAATGGATTACCAGCCTTCTTCCTTCAGATGTTCTATTATGGCGAAGATATATTGATGATGTGTTTTGTATTTGCAAAAAAGGCCAGGAGAGCTCTATATTATCACATCTTAATAGTTACAACAATAGTATTTCATTTACTCTAGAAATAGAGTCCAATAACGTTATTCCATTCTTAGACGTTCTTATTATCCGTACCCCTATGTCATACCATACCACAGTTCATTATAAGAAGCAATGCCCCCCTTGTTACACTCACTTTAACTCACATTGCCCCACCTCACATAAAGTTAACATAGTTAAGACCCTCACCAAAAGAATACATACCCATTGTTCTCTAGATATTTTTAAAACTATAGAAAAGACCAATATCATATCACATCTCTCCAGGGCTTCCTTCCCCCTTGCTTTTATCAATAGACATACATACACACCGGGCGCCCCTATTTCATCCACAACTTATAGATCCATATGTTTCCTCCCCTATTCCCCCCCTGCAGTTGATATAGCAAGACATCTTAAGTCATATGGCATCCGTACCTACTATAAAAACTCCCCCAACCTCCTCACATCCCTCCGACATCCTTATACTAAGCCCCACGTCCCCATAGATCCCCTGCGTTCTGGTGGCGCGGTCTATTCCGTCTCATGTGAGCAATGCTCTGCCACTTACGTGGGTGAGACGGGTAGAACCGTTGCCATCAGGATGTCTGAACACTCCCGTAGCATATCCAACTGTGACTCTAAATCCCTCATATATCAGCACATACAGGACACTGGTCACACTTTTAGCATCACACAACCTAAAATACTCTACAGACGCATACATAACCAACACCAAAGACTCATATTGGAATCAATAGAATCACATAAACAAGGCAGTATCAATAGAAAAATCGACCTCCCCGAAGCCTACCATGCTCTCCTGGCCTTCATGTAATTCTACCCCTATAGTATCTTTTATCATTTAAGTATTGTATTCCAAAGAAACTCCTATCTCCAATCATGTAATTAGCATCTTTATTGAAAATTAGATTCTCTATATACGTCGATTCATAATTATGTAAATATATTATTTGTAATTCTCTTTACCATAGCAATGTAAATATCATATGTGAATATAATCTTGCCTGCCATAGGTGTCGTGTTTGTATCGTTTATTTCTGCCTGTCGAAGGGTTCTCACCCGAAAGCTTGCGTATATAAAAAACCGTTTAAGATACTTGTCTTCTTTTATTTTATAGATTGTAACTAATTATATCTTTTCTTTTTTCTTCAAATCGTATTTTTCATCATCTCTAGGCTTATTACACACATATTATAACTTTAACCATCTTTCTCATCATTTTAAAACTTTTAATATATTGACAACGTTAATAATATTATTTAATAGTTTAAGATATTTTGAACTTATATATTTTATCAATTTCGTTTTTCTAATTTTATCGTTGACGTCTCCTAAACTCCCCCACCCATACCTTCTCATGCATTACCCCAAGGGCTTCCTATTCGCCAAACTTTTTTTTATTGATTAATCCAACTGAGAACTCCTTCCTCGCTATATCATTCCCAATAGTGGGCTCAGGATACCCAGCTAGATTATTTTTCTTATCACCCGGCTCATCATTACCACTCATCATTTCTCTCTCTCTCCCTCGGCCGTGCGGCCGCGCGGCGCGCGAGCTCCGCGTTTTATAGAGATTGAGATGGAAGCAATGGAAATTAATAATGCATTTTCGGTACTGGCGGAGAGCCAGGTTAATGAAAAGCATGATGGTGGTATTCCCACCCAGCATAAGCCTACCATTGCCGAGAAGTCGGCGGAAGACATTTCCAAGATTGATTTGAAAAATACTTTTTCAATCAAGCTAACAAACGGCGACTATGTAAATCAGGCCGCTGGTAAAAAACAAGCCTATGTAAATTGGGCGAGAATAATAGAAGCTCCGGACAAGGAATCGGCTTTGGAACCGGAATTGGATTGGAAAATTCCTTAATCCAACAAAAGAAAAGGCCGGGAATCTCCAACCCAGCCAACAAAAATTGCAAAGGCTGAAGCCATCGCAGCCAGGCCATCACTACAACCGAGGCAGGAAAGAAAAGATACTGTCACGCAAATTAAAAGTAGCAGACAGCAACAAGAACTAGCTAAAGCAGCGGCAACATTTGATCAGTGTTGCTTCATCGAATGGTGCCCGGACTTCCACAAAGTCCAGTACATGAAAGCGCTGGAACAGATGATGGGAAAATCTTCAGTTTACCAGCTTATGAAGATGTCCGGCCATGTTCTGGTGACACTTTCCAGCACTGAGAAGGTCGAACGCCTAATCGAGGAGGGCCTTACCATCGGCAGCACACTCCTGAGAGCCTTCCCTTACAGGAAGAAGGCCGAGAAGATCATTATAGGCAACCTTCCTATCGCCGTAAAAGATGAGGACATCGTTGAGGCACTAAGGCCTTACTGCAAAGTGGCCTCGATGGCCTACGAAGTAGTAACCTGCGAAGGTTACTCCTGGACCACGGGCAGCAGGGAAGCCTTCGTCCTTCTGAACGAAGGACGGAAACTCCACCAACTCCCTGCCAAACTGGTGATTATTTCCAAAGGAGAATCCACACCCGCCTACATCACCTACGGCGTAAGGTGTAGCAAATGTCGCCGCCAGGGTCATCGGCGAGCCACCTGCCCCTTGGGAACCCCCCAGAGTCGTCCTGCCCATCTTCAGGACAACCAGAATGGACTGCTGTCGACAATTCTATCCTCCCAGCCCAAGTCCTTGCAAAATTCCGCAGCGCCTAAATCGGCTGTACTGGGTCCTGACACCACTAGGCAGACCCCTTCGGGACCTTCCAGCCCTGCCACATCATTGCCTGTGGCGAACCTTTCTAACCCTCCCCAGGTGACTCCGGTCACTGAACCTTCTGCTTCAGCGCCCAACGCCAACCGGTTGACGCCACTACAACCGCCTTCTTCGGCCTCAAGTCAGAAGAGCAGCGTAAACACCCCTGCTCCTGCTCCCACCATCACTACAGCTGCACCTCCACCTGCAGCATCCGACCACCCTGCGCCAGAGGCGCCAGAGGACTCTCATACCAACAGTCCATAAGGACAAAACCCCCGAGACTGCACCCTCCACCAGCATTCCGGAAACTTCCAATGCCCTAACTGAAAAACCTCCCCGATACGCTGTGGATATGGTCGAAGAGCTTTTTTATAAACTGGACTCTCGCTTAGTCCTGCGTCCCCTGGATTATGAGACAGAGACGGCAGTTTCGGCGGTATTTAGCAGCGAAATTAGGGAGGAAGTCCTGGTCAGCCTTACGCCCGAGGAAAAGATCATTCTCGCGGAGCTCCTCGACCGTCCAATAGCAAGTATTGGGGACACTGACCACTACATAACGCAGAAGCTATCCGATTTTAAGGTGGCTTGTGAAGCTTAATTCCGGACGTCCCTTCATTGAGTGTTCTGTCTGATGTACATATATATTTAATTTTGATGTTTTTTTTTTTTAACTTTTGTTAATTTTTTTCCCATGATTTGTGCGGATATTTGCACTTTAACATTGTATTGACAAGATGTCAATAAATTATGTGAATTGTCTCTCTCTCTCTCTCTTTTTTTATTTTCATCATTTAAGTCGGGTGAAATCATCATTGGCACCCTTGCAGCTACCTTCCCTTTCTTCATTCCCCAATCTTATATATTCCCCTCAAGAGATTCCTGCTCGCCAGAATTTCTTTTTTTCCTTTTTATTACCCGGCTCATCCTTTTTAAAATAATTTTTTCATCATAAAAGCCGGGTACCATCATCATTGGCAGCAATACATCTCTTGCGCTTACCTTTCCACATTCCTTAACCTACCTACCTCTTCCTGCTAGTCTGAACTAATAATGCAGACGGAACATCTTGAACGTTCTGTTAATGAAAAGAGTACCTCACTAACACAAGTTCGTACTTTATTGCAGAACTCATTAAGCTATTTCTTTGCAGGAATATACTCAGATATCACATATACCCTCATCAACCCTCTGTGCTTCAACTTATAATCTTAGTTCAACTTAATTGCTTTATGCTTTTCTTTCAGTTATTTTTTCATACAATCGGTTCTCAATTTTTTTTCTATAAGTAAATTACTTTCACGGCATTTCTAATTTTATTTTGCATATTTCCTCAATTTTATCATTTATTCTTATGTATTTTTCTTTCATCATATTCTATATCTTATTGAGACGTCATCATTATATTATTGTCCTATTTTATACTCCTATATTTATAATAATTTCAACTAATTGATTTTATAATAGGTTTGTTAGGTCATTATTCATGTTATATTCATTTCCCCCAAACAAACCTTCATCACCCAGGGCACATTCTATCGTATATTTTAAACTGTATGACACTTTTAGTATATGTCACATATCTTCCAATTAGTTAAAGCCGAGATACCTTATAATATCCTACACTTCTATTAAAATGTACACTATTTCTATTTACTACCACCCCATATTTTGTATATAAACTATTTGTATTTTAACCCCCTATTTGTATTTAAAACTAAAAATGGTGACGTCAAAATAAAGGTCCAAAGAGTGCTTTGTCAGCTGGTGGCAAGGACAGAGGGGAGGAAAAAGGCAACGCCCAGTCCATGTGGGGTCCCGAGGGACATTTTTATAGACGACCCCTGTAAACAGGACAGGTTTTGGCAGAGGGTCAGCAGATGGTTCTAGGGTATGTTTCTCGGCAGGCCGCTTGAGTCTGGCTCTCCATGTCTCGGTGATAAGCATCCAAGTTTGTGTCATGGCCTCTACCTCTGTCCCGTGGGCTGTCCCCGATCACTCTCGGTGCTAACATCCAGCCCTTCCTCTGCTTCTTGTTGTCCGCGTGTGGGAAGAACATCAACACTCGCCTCACGTACACGACTGCCAGTTCATCCATTCGTCTGCACATTTGAAACAATATTACATATATATATATATTCATAGTAAGTCACTGTATTCAATTATTAAATAAAATATAATGAGTGTTTAGAGAGATGTTGATTGAAACTGATAGTTTCTAAAAGTTTGTATCGTTTCTCTTCGATCGATTTTTCTTATTTGGATTACTCAATTTTTTTTCGGGATTATTAAAATTCTTTATAAATAATTAAGGGAATGCCCGGATTTTTCTTGAGTGCATTTTTACAAGAGTATGCAAATATAGAGAAACTATATAGCGGAATTAGAGTTCTTCAAAGGGATATATAACAATTAGGGCTTCTAATCCCGGTACATATTTTCAATCCCGGGATCCCGGGATATCCCGGGATTGAAAAACATTTTCGTCTTTCTACGCCAAGAGGTATATCGTTTCGTTCGTTATATTTTTAATGTTTTCTTTTATATAGTGCCAATGACGTGGCCACACGTCACAACCACACGAGCTTTTTTCGTCACTTCATTTATATTTTTCTTTGAAAATACTAGGGATTGTGGATACATTGCTTCAGGGAATGAGGGATGTGTTACCTTTAGGCTAACGTTAAATGAAAATGTATCCTCATTGTTATCTCGGAAAGGTGAGATTCTGCTTCATTCACTGTTGCGGAAACGAATTCAGGAACAACCCTCTCTTTTTTCTTATCATAAAGTACATCCTTCACATCCAGATTGAGACCTTGCGTGTAGCAGAGCTGTTGCAGTGGACCAATAATGTGACCCAATTTTACCATCATTGCGCACCCATCAGTTGTTACACACACAATATCAGTTTCGATGTCGATTCCAAACTCCAAGAGCTTAGCACCAATGATATATTTGCATTGTTCAGAGGAAAATACTCCAGATATTCGAGTCAAGCCAAGATTCCACACCTTGGTACGGCTATGAATATTAATGTTCAGGTAACGCTTGCTTCTGATTGACGTCCATTTATCCAGCGTAAGGCTGAAAAGTTGCTCCTTTTCTTTCTCCATCTGAAGCTCTCGAACGACCTTCTCACGAAATGTGTCCGCATAACGACACACTTTAATCTTAATGGTCTCTGCGGAGAGAGGAATTCCATGTCCAAGAGCATTGAGGCACTTGTGTAGATCCTTAGATGTGACAAAAACGGAGAATAGCAATCCGTCGAGAGCTATCATTCTAGCTAGCACAGCATCAGTCGATCGATCGATGGAAACAGACGAAAAATGATCGAGAATTGATATCTTGGGGGTCTTGTTTGCAGGGGTCTGTGTATTAACTTCCTCTTTAACTTTTCTCTTCGAAGTTTCGATTCCGTGGACCGCCTTCTGGTGTACATGCAGCCCTTTTGTAGACCCACCGACGCATTTCAAAATCCTTTTGCACGCTATACACTGTGCATTTTGGCCAGATACGTCTCGTAGGTAATAGCACCAGATTCCTTCTGATTTAAATGGAATAAACTTCGCCATCACAATCAAGAAGTGATAAGCTTACCAAAAATGTCCGACGCGTTTTCAATTGAGAAATAACAAGGTCCGATAATATTATTTTAGAGACTTTGTTTTATGTTCGTATAAGTTGAAAACTACTTTAGGCTGATGCTTGACAGTGACGAATCATTTAATGAAATGACATTAAATAAATTTAATTTAAATTAAATGACAAAAAAGCTAGCGAGGGTTTCACAAAATGAACAGCAGAGCAGTGCGTTCATGATGACCCATGCATACAGAGTACAGGATGGAGAGTATAAACATAGATTTTTAAAAATATATAAAACAATTTGGAGCCCAGATAAGAGGTTAGTGGCGGGTCCATGTTACACGCAGGTCCGCCACAAAAATAAAGGGATGCCGCTACTATCTAAGAAGCCACTATTTGCATGTCAACAAAATAATTTCAAATCTCTCAGAAAAAAAAAAAGACCAGAAATGCAGCTGTATAAATAAAACGTTAAAAGTGTGCTATCGCATCATCTGTTTGATTATCAAAATGCTAGATAAGAAAAATATATTTTTGCGCTGGTTTTCATGCACAAACCAGTAATCCCGGGATTTTTCGAGCGGAATCCCGGGATTTCGGGATCATTATTTGGCTCCGGGATCCCGGGTTTGGAGGCCCTAATAACAATAGAAGTTTACCTTAATCATATTCTCTATTATCAAACATCATTATTATAAGAATCAATTCCTATACAATAGTAAAAATGCTTTAAAATAAAACCAAAGGGCGAGAAGTAATGTCTTAATGCGATCAGAAATAAACCAAAGCTAATAAATTTATGCTGGTTAACTCTAAAGTGAAGGCTGTGAAATCCTATAAAGCTCCTGTTGTCAATCACATAAATAGAAATGTGCCCTCAACGTATTAAGGATCCCTTCTAGCTTAAGTCACTCGCCCTAATTAATTTATATTTCATAAGTTAATTACATAAAAGCTGAATCTCCCCGATTGAAAAGAGGATTGTGATGCCAACAATGAAGTCACAAATTGAATAAGAGAGAATTAAGAGCTAATTACCTGGGTGTAAATCAAACAAAGCGGTTTAAAACACCGATCAATTCCATTTGAGCCACATTTGCCGATAATGGATTGATTCGCTTATTCAAATATTTAGAAATATACCAGTCCAATCTAACTTGGAGATATCCAAAATAAATGAAAATTACTCTTTCCTGTTTCATTTATCTGAATTTGTTTACAATAGGGTTGCTTTGAAGTGTTTCCAATTCTGGTTTCCTATCTAGAGAAAGAGAGTGAGAATCTGTTTTGACTTTAGATTATTTTCTTTTATACGTTGAATGTTCTCAATATCGAAGCATCTAAATATATTGGATGCTTAGATGTGAAATAGATCTTAGAGTGAAATTTCTCTCCTGTAACACCATACAGACAACTATAGACTTAAGCCAGGCCGTCCCAAAATTTCAATTGCAGAAAAGAAAGTAGGGGATTGTATTATTATAAATTGAAAAAAAAAAATAGAGAAGAATATTTTCATTTTTCTTATTAAAAGATGGTTTGATAATTCTATATATTTAACTATAGACCAGATAATGGTTGTATCGAGTGAAAGTCTCTAGGACGCTAAGATATGGTTCGCGACTACCTGAAGACATTTGATGACCTTAAGGGATAATATTTAGTTACCTGAAGACATTTATGTCTAGACATCCTACCATCGATCGTTACACGAAGAATCTTTTTCATAAATTTCATTACTATAAACCTATTCGACTGGAAACTAGTATTGAACCCATTGGCTATATTTTTATCTATACCTGACGAATCTCATGTTGAACCTCATTATTGCTTCCCAAAAATATATATTTAGGAGTAATCATTTATTTTTAAAAATAACGTTAGAATGAATTTTTCAAAATGTTAATGTGATCGACTAAGCATGAATCACGCGAGTTTGTCATCTGCACGGCTGCATGTGCGTAGGGTATTGTTTTGAAAATGCTCATCTAACTATGAATCAGCAGCTTTCTGTATTTCATTAAAAGATAAAATTTTCTATAGCGCCAACTGTCATATTATGTAAATAGCTTGATATTTTGATCGTTGTCATGGCTGCTCATGTCCTTTTCAACACAGGTAGTTCCTATACGGAATACACCCGCGCATTGTAGATTTAAAAGTGGTCTCATCCATTACTGACATTTCAAGTTGTTTCCGCGGGGTTGTGGCCAGGGTGTAATTCATTCAGAAAATATTTGGGGATTTCCTTTTCTAGTCCAATTGAGCCTTTATAAGAACGTAGAATTTCATACAAAATACAAAAATTTTATATGCTTTTTTTTTACCCTAAAGCAGGGGTCGGCAGCCTTTTGAAGTGTCAAAAATTACAATTTACAAAATTTCAAATTTTTAAAGAGCCACATTTTATCTTTATCCAACAATAAATAGTACTCGCGTAAATAAAAGCTTATTTATGCGAGTACTACACGCAGTTTCACATCCAAAGAGCCGCATGTGGCTCGCGAGCCGTAGGTTGCCGACCCCTGCCCTAAAGTAATAACGATTGTTCATGGGTCCTTGGTCAAGTTAATCTAAACTACCTAACTGTTCTCCAAGCAAGGCCATATATTGGTAAGCCTCTGGATCCGTAGCAGTGACATCAGAAATGGCCGCTCTCCTTGTGGGCGCATTAAGGTAACCGTCTAAAAATGCATTCTTGCCTAGAAATAAAACCTGGAGAATTTTGACAAGGAGCCTAAAGCAAGCATTTAGTGGAGAAAAGGCTAATTTAAAGAATGTTGGTGATGCTAGTTACCATAGAATTTCATTATTTCATGATTGTATGTATTGTAACAGAATATTAAAATTTTAATCAACGGATTATATATATTAATTTTAATGCTCAGCATATCTTTCTTATTGCCTTCCTATTATTTGATCATAATATAAGTTGATAATTATTTTGACAATAATTAATTGAATTATCATGTTTGTCTTTCCTCAATTTCTACACACATGACCATATTGATTCTTCAGTAAGAGGAGTCATTTTCCTAGAAAATATAGAAAGAGAACATACTAAGACATACTTTGGTACCCAAGCCCCTATTAAAATAATATATAAAATAACAAAAAATAAGAAGCAATTAATGACCTATATGCGCGAGACAGAGAAATTATAGCACATTTTAAGTGATCTTATGAAGTGTATATATATATATATTAAAAATAAAGAAGGCATCTCCTGACCACGAGCACATGTGCTTTTTAGATGGCAGAGCGCCATCTAGTGGAGCAAGAATAAGCTAAACGTTTATTTAGCTTGCTCCGAGATATTTGGCCAACCCATCTAAAAAGCACATGTGCTCGTGGTCAGGAGATGCCTTCTTTATTTTTAATATCAACACCTGACCCACTTATCTTTTATTTTTTTCTATTGTTTTTTCATATATATTGTTGCACCAGGTTGCGGCTTGGCAGACTCTTCAGCCTTGATTCTCTCCTGTGCTGGGTCTTGCATCTTACCAGAGCGTGTTTCAACCATCCTACAAATTTATATAAGGGAATAATGAGATAAGTCTACTTTAAGTAACCTCCAGAATGATTTATTTATTTTCTCACATCAAAGAGAGCAGTGAAGTCACAGTGTACCTAAATACAAATGATGATAATCTAATCTGTTTTAAATAAATATCATTGAATATTTTATATAAAAATAAATAAATATATAATTTAAATTTCAAATATATTAAAAATAATATAAGAAATACGCCATTAATCATGATGTAACACTTCCCCCTCTCCAGAGGTCGTCACGTCCTCGTGATTGACCTCATCAATTCTTTCAAAATAGGGTTTGATTCTTGAGACATGGACAATCAATGGGTCTTGGCCAGGATTATCTTTTGGTTCAATTAAGTAATTTACGTTGGACAGCTTCTTTAATATTTTATATGGGCCAAAATATTTTCTCAGTAGTTTCTCACACTTTCCTATTTTCCTAATTGGTGTCCAAACTGCTACTAATTCTCCTGGTTCGTAGCTTCTTTCCATGTGTTTCTTGTCATAGTTCTTTTTCATTCTTTCTTGAGTCTTTATTGTGTTGTTAATAACTAATTTTCTTGTTCTGTTTATTTTGTCTAAGTGATGTTTTATGTATTCATCATAATCATCCTTGTCAATGTCCACCGAGATATTCCTGTCGTCCAAAAGAGACGTGGGTTCTCTTCCAAACATCAGGAAAAAGGGAGAATATCCTGTGGTTTCCTGAATTGTAGTATTGTAAGCGTGAGTGATGAATGGGAGTATTTCGTCCCAATTCTTCTGATCAGTGTTCACATACATACTGAGCATATTGATCAATGTTCTATTTAACCGCTCTGTCAATCCATTAGTCTGGGGATGATAGCTCGTTGTGAAGCAATGTTTAATCTTGCACGTTTTCATCACCTCTTTCATTAAATTACTGGTAAATTGAGAGCCTCTGTCACTAATAAGATATTGTGGGGCTCCGTGCCGGAGAAAAATATCCTCTACTAGAAATTTTGAAACTTCTTTCACTGTTGCTTCCGAGACTGCTTTTGTTTCTGCATATCTAGTGTAGTAGTCCGTCAGCACGATTATCCATTTTTTCCTGTTTTTCGTAGATGGCAATGGACCAACAAAGTCAATTCCAATTCTTTCGAAAGGAAAGTTGGCTGGGGGAATGGGCTGTAGTAGTCCAGAAGGTAATTGGTTTGAGCCTTTTCTACTTTGGCAAAGATGACACGTCTTAACGAACTCTGAGACATCCTTTATCATGGATGGCCAAAAGTATTTACTCTTTATTCGGTACATGGTTCTGGCGACACCCAGATGGCCATTCGACATATGATTGTGATATTCTTTCATAATTTCTCTCTTTTTCTTCTCTGGAACCACAAGCAACCACGCCCTGCCTTCAGGGTTCGGGTTTTTCTTAAAGAGGCATCCATCTTCTACTTTAAAGTTTTGCGCAATTGATCGCCTGCTTCCATTAAGGTTTTTCTTAACACTTTCGATAAACTTATCCTCTTCGTCTGTTATTTGATTTAAAAATAGCCTTTCAAAATCCTCATCCCAATCAGTTTCTGGTAAGGGTCCCCTAGATAAGCCATCGGCGTCCAGATGTTTCTTTCCTGATTTATGTATTATATCGAAGTCATATTCTTGAATTTTCAATGCCCATCTTGCCAATCGACCTGTTGGATCCTTCAAGTTTTTGAGCCAGCATAAGGCGTGGTGGTCTGTTACTATTTTAAAGTGTCTTCCATAAAGGTAGGGTCGTAATTTTGACATTGACCAGACAACGGCCAGACATTCTTTTTCAGTGGTTGAATAATTTTGCTCCGCTTTACTTAGGGTACGACTCAAATATGAGATCACCTTCTCTTCACCACCGATGTCTTGGACAAGTGTTGCACCTATGCCGATGTTGGACGCATCAGTATGAACATAAGTAGGTGCATTTGGATTGAAGTGACCTAAAATTGGTGGACTTAATAGTGCTGTTTTTAGGGTTTGAAACGCTTCCTCTTGTCTTTCTGTCCAGATAAATGATACACTTTTTTTTATAAGGTTGGTCAAAGGGTCAGCAATTTTTGAGAAGTCTTTGATAAATTTTCTATAATATGAACACATTCCCAAAAAGGATTGTACTTCTTTGACCTTTTTGGGCCGAGGGAAATTTCTGACAGCTTTGATGTTATGTTCCGCGGGTTTTATACCATGTTTGCTCGTTATATAGCCGAGAATCTCCAATTCTTCAAAAGCAAATCGGCATTTTTTGTCGTTTAACCTTAAATTAGATTCACGAAAACATCTAAAAACAGCTTCAAGTCTTTTGAGGTGCGTTGGAAAATCCGGGCTATATATGATAACATCATCCAGATAACACAAACAAATTTGCCATCTCAGATTTCCAAGCATATTCTCCATATTTCTCTCAAAGGTAGCAGGTGCGTTACAAAGTCCAAAAGGCATCACGTTGAATTCATATAATCCATGTGCTGTAGTGAAAGCTGTTTTCTCTTTGTCTCTTTCTTCGACTTCAACTTGCCAATATCCAGATCTGAGGTCTATTGCTGAGAAGTGTGTAGATCCTTGGAGAGTATCCATAACTTCGTCTATTCTAGGGATCGGATAGACATCTTTTACTGTCACATTATTCAGTTTTCTGTAGTCCACACAAAATCTGTATTTACCATCTCGCTTCTTGACCAATATTACTGTAAAAGACCAGGGGCTAGAAGATGGCCTAATTATGCCTTCTGTAAGCATCTCGTCAATTTGCTCTTTTATAATATCTCGTTCTTTAGCACTTACCCGGTAAGGCTTGTGTTTAATTGGCTTCGCGTCTTCTGTGTCTATCCGATGTTTTGCCAAATTGGTTCTCCCTAATCTCGACGAAAAAAGATCTCCATACCTTTCTAAAACTTGTTTTAACTCCTTCTGTTCCTTTGGTGAAAGATTTTCGTTTATTTGGAATCTAGGTTCTTTGTTCTCTTCCACCTCTCTTTCTCGACTCACATTTATTTTCGCTGGACTACTTCCAAAAGCCAATGTTTGGTTTTTCATTATTTTTAACGGTCGAGGATACGGATTAGTTATCCAGATGTGTGTTTCCCTATTTATAACATTGATCAAGCTTCTTGCTAGACGAAGTCCATTTGTTTGAAACATTTTGCTGCTCTCTTCGATAATATATTCTCCATCCTCTGTTTCTACCAATGCCTTGATCAATTTCATGGAACATTCCGGTACAATGGAATCCTTGGCACTCTTTATTTTCAACATTTCAAAATTGATTTCGTCATGATTATTCGTCAAATCGTATTTGATAGTTTCTTGCTTACAATCTATTTTTGCGTTAATTTTCTTAAGGAAATCTCTCCCAAGAATTAATGTCCGTAAATGCGTTTTCAATATCACAAAGTTGTGTGATAATGTTTCGTCATCAATTTTTATATTTAAAAATATACTTCCTACCATGTCCAATTTTTTTCCATCGGGTCCTTCACAAATTTTTGCGAGTTTACTTATACCATGGCCTGTATCGAGGGCCGTTCTGAGGTCGACCACTGAGAGGTCAGCACCTGTATCAACCAAAGCTTCAAAAGTCCCTATCTTGTCCACATTAATTTTTAATTTGTATTTAGGGTCCAACTTCTTGATTCCGTTTATGGTCGACTTGCTTTGATTGACAGATTCAGGCGCGACGCTTAGTTTAAATCTTCCAACACGGAATATCTATTCCGGGTAGGAATATTTGTCTGTGTGTTATGACATACATCGGCATAAAGCCGAGGTCCTGATTTCTCTGATATTTCATTCATTTGGCATTTCTCTTCGACCTTCTCTTGGGTATCTGCTGGATCCTCTTCTAAGATTCTTATAAACTTGACCCTACAATAACGGGCCACGTGCCCTGGCTTGTTACATTTAAAGCAGATTGGTCTCCCGTCTTCTGTCCTATTCCTAATTGAATTTGGATTCTTATTGTATGTTTTACTTGGGTAGACTGGTTTTGGCTCAGGATTAGGAGTGTAAGATCGTCTAGGGGCAGATACCTGGGGCAGAGGTTTGTCCTGGTAGTACCTCGGAGTGGGGGCCTGGGGCTTGGAGGTGTTCTGGTAGTACCTCGGAGCGGGGGCCTGGGGCTTGGAGGTGTTCTGATATGGTCTTCTGAACGACGTAGCATTCTTCCATTGCTCTTGATGATGGGGACGAGGAGAGCGTGGTCCATTATATAGAGCTTTTGATTTTTCTGCACGTTCTTGGTAATTCTTTCGAACAAATCCAGCTTCTTACAAATTTCTAGGAGTTCATTGGTATTTTTAGGAGGGTTTAGGTGAAGGGCAAAAGAGTATTCTTTCTTTAACCCTCCAATAACCCAGTTTATTTTAGTCTTTTCTTCCATTTGGGGGTCGACCTTGTTGCACAGTACAAGGATATCCTCTGCGAACCTGATTGCAGGTTCATTCCACTGTTGCATCCTGTTTAGTTTCATCTTAATTTCTTCTTTGTTGGCGTCTGAGGCAAAATCCTCAATTAGGCGGCTCTTGAAATTTTCCCAGCTGGTGAAACTTATCTTGTGTAGGTTCAGCCAGGTTTTGGCGCTACCAATCATATTCATGGCAGCATAACGAGAGATAATGTAGTCTGCCCAATGGTACAGGAAGCCAATTTCTTCAAGAGATTCAATCCATGGGCGAGGGTCTTCCGTTCCATCATACTTGGGGATGTCGATGTTGGGATTCAGGACAACTGGGTCGGAACTAGCATCTCTACCAATTGTTGCACCAGGTTGCGGCTTGGCAGACTCTTCAGCCTTGATTCTCTCCTGTGCTGGGTCTTGCATCTTACCAGAGCGTGTTTCAACCATCCTACAAATTTATATAAGGGAATAATGAGATAAGTCTACTTTAAGTAACCTCCAGAATGATTTATTTATTTTCTCACATCAAAGAGAGCAGTGAAGTCACAGTGTACCTAAATACAAATGATGATAATCTAATCTGTTTTAAATAAATATCATAGAATATTTTATATAAAAATAAATAAATATATAATTTAAATTTCAAATATATTAAAAATAATATAAGAAATACGCCATTAATCATGATGTAACAATATATATATATATATATTTATAAAATGTAAATAATAAAGTTAATCAAATAAAATTTAAATCTTAAATATAATTTAAATTAAGTTGATATTATAGAGTAAGTTAACATGGATTTATATATTGATAGAACTATATTTAAAACTTTTAATAATAGTAATATTTTATATATAAAAAGGAAATTATATTAGATTAGCAAGCTAAATCTAAATTAATTATATAAGATAAAAGTTGATAATTATTTTTGTGTTTAAGTTAGATGATTAAAAAGTTGTTTATATGTATTATATTTATATCTTATTTAGGAGAGAAAAATGTAATAAAAGTAATTATATGTTAGAATAATATGTTTTTATTTTAAATAGAAAAAAAATTTTGAAAAATAAAAAGAAAATTTAACAAGAAAAGAAGAATTAACAACGTAACGTCTTTTAGCATCGGCTTTTACCCTTCATGTAGACATACTCCAAAAATAAATAGGAATAAAGAAGAGATTTATAATGATTATATATTTATTTTTTAGTAAAAGAGAGGAAAGAGATAAAGAAAGAACCATACACTTTTATTTCAAACAGGTAGAGAATTGAAAGGGTGTTAGTATTTTCTAGTTAATATTTTTTGTAATTTTTTTATTTTTTTTTCTATATAATTTTAGATTTTTTTTTAAGAGTAAGAATAATATGATATAATGTTTTTGCCTAGTTAAGGATAGATAAACATATTTTAAATTTTTGCCTATTAGAAATTATTTTTTTGAACCCTAATGGTAGACCAGGACATTACACAAAAGGAGATTGGAAAATCTATTGGAAAGAGAAATCTGTGGTATCAGGGCTCTTCAGATGAAAATACCACATCCCATTTCACCCTTAGGGTGAAGGGTAAGGGTGAAATGGGATGTGGTATTTTCATCTGAAGAGCCCTTATACCACAGATTTCTCTTTCCAATAGATTTTCCAATCTCCTTTTGTGTAATGTCCTGGTCTACCATTAGGGTTCCAAAAAATAATTTCTAATAGGCAAAGATTTAAAATATGTTTATCTATCCTTAACTAGGCAAAAACATTATATCATATTATTCTTACTCTTAAAAAAAAAATCTAAAATTATATTTAAAAAAAAATTATATAAAAAAATTACAAAAAATATTAATTAACTAGAAAATACTAACACCCTTTCAATTCTCTACCTGTTTGAAATAAAAGTGTATGGTTCTTTCTTTATCTCTTTTCTCTCTTTTACTAAAAAATAAATATATAATCATTATAAATCTCTTCTTTATTCCTATTTATTTTTAGAGTATGTCTACATGAAGGGTAAAAGCCGATGCTAAAAGACGTTACGTTGTTAAATCTTCTTTTCTTGTTAAATTTTCTTTTTATTTTTCAATTTTTTTTTATTTAAAATAAAAACATATTATTCTAACATATAATTACTTTTATTACATTTTTCTCTCCTAAATAAGATATAAATATAATACATATAAACAACTTTTTAATCATCTAACTTAAACACAAAAATAATTATCAACTTTTATCTTATATATATATATATATATATATATATATATAATAAATAGTTATTTAATTTTATAGTCCAGTTTTGTATTAAGATTATCTTCATTATTATGATCATTTAAATTCAAATTATAAAATTTGTAAAATGTTATTAATTTGTAGATAGAGAGCGAAAAAAAAAATCCTTTACTTCTAATACATCATCAAGTTAATTATATATTTATAATCAATAACAATAAAAATTAACAACGTAACGTCTTTTGCATCGGCTTTTACACGTCATTTAGACATACTCTAATCCTATATATAGAATAATCGAAGTGAGAATATATATAATAGTTAGAAAAAAGAGAGAAAGACAGAACCATGCACTTTTAATCAAACTAATAATAAGGAAAAAAAAAGGTTTATAAAGAAGGTAGATAAGATTGTTAGTATATATATATATATTTTTATAATTTTATATTTTATCCTTTTTTTTTTTAAAGATTTTTTAAGGTTTTTTTATTTTATAATATGATTATAAATAGTTGTATTTAGTAATATATCTATTGTATGAATTAACATTTGTTATAAGTTTGGATATTATGTTTTGAAACCCTAATGGTAGACCAGACATACACAAAAAACTTTAAATTGAAATAAATTGGAAAAAGAGATCTGCTGGACCGGGGATCTTCAGATAAAAGCCCAGCGACATTTCACCCCTTCTTTATTATGTCATAGATCTCTTTTAAACCGGATTTTATGTGTTAATATTAAGTTGTTTCATTGAAATATTTAAATGAACATATATAACAGATACAAGTGTTAACAAATTCAAACTGTAAACCTACCTCGACCGCGGCGTCCTCCATTGTGAATATCTATTTCTGGCTGACACATGTTGCGGGGGGGACATTTCAAATTTAGACCATTTATTCAGAATTTTTTGAACAACAAGAAAATTAAAAAAGAAAGGAAAAATAGTTAAGGGAAGAAAGCTGAATTTCATAATCTTTACAGCTAGTTATATCAAAATAACTGATTCAACACTTATTCATCTTTTAATATTCCTTTAAAAAGGCAAATTATAAGAGTTTAATAAAGCTATTAATATATATATATATATTATATTATTATATTATATATTATATTATATATATATATATATATATTATATATATATATACTTGCCACAACAAATAACGCTACAATATATATATCTAAATAGGTGATTACATAATAGACTTAGGTTGACTCGATATGATTCATTGCGCATATTTATTTCACTACTAGATAGTGGTAATTTAGAGATTCTTTGAAAAATATTTTTTTTCGAGAATAGGTTTAAAATAGAAGTTAAAATTGGTTTCAAATATATATATATAGTTCCAATTTTGTGTCATGCCGTTTAAATACATTTTAGGGAACTCTGAATAACATTTAAAAATAATTCTCTCCTAATGGTTTTACTCTCTGTTGAGAAAATATAATTAGCCGGCCTGTGGCTTATCCAATTCGGAACTTTCTAGCTGTTTATCCAGTACTGTATAGAATTGTATTTGGAACCTAGTTTTCGCAAGTAAAGGCGGGAGGTGACTTTCATGCCTTCTTGATGACATTCATAGACAAACTATAGAAATTATTCATTGTGTAAAAGGTGCTAACTTTAAAAAAAAAAAAAACATAGATGCATTATCCGTTCTGGAGTTGTTTATTTACCTACCTTTTACTGAGAGATACCTCGAAGGAATGAGTTCCCGGATTAGGGATAAAAACGCATCAGAAGTTTTTCAAGAGATTATAAAACCATTAATTCATTTATGGGCATTATGCAGAAATACATCTCAGCAAACCTTTAACAAGAAAGAGTGGAATGTTTTCCCCAGATTTACAGGAAGTCTAGTGACACCTTTCAGCCTGATGGTTACAGATTGAGCATACGTACGATAAAACGGAAACAGTAAAATGGCAAACGGAATCAATAGTAAATAAATATTTATGTAAATATCTATGTAAGTTGAGTGGGACTGTCTGAGTCCAATATGGGAGTCCTGGGAGAGGGAAGGGTTCCAATTCTCTTATGGACGGAGATGTTGAGATGGACTGACGAAGGATTCGATCATGTACCGGCTTGGTACAAGATTTCTCTCTGACTCTTGGGTTGATACCTTCCTTATTGATAGTTGATATAATGATCTGCCAAATAGTTCAACACTTCTACTCTGTTAAAATTTTGTTGTATGTTTAAATAGTGAATCAAGACAGAGCAAGAGTTTTAAATACGCCTTGACTTTTTTAATTACGCCTCAAGGGAGAGATACATCAGCTAAAAAATTAAAGATGCTACTATAGCGAAGCTAATCATCAATAAAGAAAAATACAAGAGCAGGGTGATATTAGTTTATATAAAATTTTACTCTTCACACACAACACTCCCCTCTAAACCTTTCGTTTAAATTAGGCTTCCTTTCATTTTAATGATTTTGGGTGAATATTTCCTTTCTTTCCTTTTGAAAGGTTGGATTTAATATCATCCTCTGGATAAATGCCACTGGAGAAGTTGTCTGGTTTATTTGTACATTATTTGAAATTAGGTTATTCTAAGGTTTCGTGTCAGTGTAAATAATTGGATGAATTATTAGTCGTTTTCTCTTTTCGGATTTGAGAGATTTCTTCATCTTCTTGGTATTGGCAACAAAGGAATCTTACAATTATTATTAGGGCCCATTGCCCTGTATGGATTCGCCATAACACAACAAAACAATACAGCATTTTTTCTCCCTTTTCCCATGTGCACGTGAGCCTTTGTTTGAGAAGGGATTTATTTACAAATCTGTTCTAAAACTTTCCTTACTACCTCTTTTGTGTATGAATCTATTTACAATTGATCTGTAGAAATTATAGAGTTCTATTGCTATATTTTTCTTTTCTGGAATAGTTCTCAGCGGGTTTCAGTGGGTTGCTAAATCCCCAGAAGGTGTTTTTAAGAGATTTTTTCTCTTTCTTTACCTAAATATTTGCATTCTTTGATATAGTGGGAGATTTCATCAGATATCATATTTCCACAAATCCTGCAGTGAATGTTTCATTTTTGATGATGAGAATATGACTTTTTCTATCTAGAGTTGAAGTAAATTCTAGTCCGTGCAACGAAGGCTATTATCTTCGATGACAGATTCCATGACAAGTATCGTTCTGGCATGAATGAATTACAGAGAAGTTTATAGTTTGAAAAAAATTTCGAATTGTCGAGTCTAGCGAAGTCTTGTTGAATAAGCTGTTCTATTTTTGTTTTCATAATCTTAGGAAGTTCTTTTTAATTGTATCATAGTTCGGTGGGAGGTTCAGCCATGACTGACCACAACAGTTGATTATCATTAACGGTTTTGTATAATACTATTGTTAAAACTAACAAAAAAGATTGTAAAAATAAAATAATAATAATAATAATAAATCCATTTAAGAAATCAAAACTATGGAGGTAGCGATAGGCAGGTGTTTCTTTGGAGGAAATGATCACCCTTATTGCTGATTAAAATAATTATGAGGCTTTATTACACGATGAGCAAATACAAAATGAAATGAACCTTTTCCAGTAAAAGTAATTCTTGCAGCCCTCTGGGCAAGCCCGACTCAGCCCCCCTCTTTCTACGCACTTTATCTTCTCCTTAGTTCAGGCCTAATCTTCCGCCTTTTACTTTGTACTTTAGGCCTTATTCTCTGCCTTTTGCTTGAACTCTGGGCCTTGCCTTCTATTCGGCAGGCTCCTCTTCAGCCGACTTCTAATCAGCAGAGACTTCTTGTCAGCAGAGACTTCTAGTCAGCAGAGACTTCTAGTCAGCAGAGACCTCTAATGGGCAGGGACTTCTATTCGCTGAGACTTCTATTCGCTGAGACTTCTAATCGGCAGAGACTTCTAGTCAGCAGAGACTTCTAGTCAGCAGAGACTTCTAGTCAGCAGAGACTTCTAGTCAGCAGAGACCTCTAATGGGCCGGGACTTCTATTCGCTGAGACTTCTATTCGCTGAGACTTCTAATCGGCAGAGACTTCTAGTCAGCAGAGACTTCTAGTCAGCAGAGACTTCTAGTCAGCAGAGACCTCTAATGGGCAGGGACTTCTATTCGCTGAGACTTCTATTCGCTGAGACTTCTAATCGGCAGAGACTTCTAGTCAGCAGAGACTTCTAGTCAGCAGAGACTTCTAGTCAGCAGAGACCTCTAATGGGCAGGGACTTCTATTCGCTGAGACTTCTATTCGCTGAGACTTCTAATCGGCAGAGACTTCTAGTCAGCAGAGACTTCTAGTCAGCAGAGACTTCTAGTCAGCAGAGACATCTAATGGGCAGGGACTTCTATTCGCTGAGACTTCTATTCGCTGAGACTTCTAATCGGCAGAGACTTCTAGTCAGCAGAGACTTCTAGTCAGCAAAGACTTCTAGTCAGCAGAGACCTCTAATGGGCAGGGACTTCTATTCGCTGAGACTTCTATTCGCTGAGACTTCTAATCGGCAGAGACTCCTCTACACACTCAGACTGACTGCCCTAATCTCTCCGCGCGCCTTCTTTTTATAGGGTCTGCTGCACGTGACCAAACCACCTAGAACTACAAAATCAAACTTAAACAAATGAAACCTTTCATTAAAAGAAAAAAATATGCAAAAAAAACCATGCAAGAAAAACTTATGCAAAAACTCTGCACAAAACTATGCCCAAACTATACAAACTAGTTTCAACATTCTCCCACCTAATTTTGACAATTATTAATGTCAAAATTAATTTTATACACTGAATACATTATCCAGGGATATATTTTTCCGATCTCTTAATCTCTCTACCATATCTATTTTTATAACCTTCGGGAACTATCCCTGGCTCTCTCCTCGATGTACCAACCGAAAAGGGCTTAAGACTCAAATGGTCAGATTGGTTTTCCCCCCCCATTTGATGTAATTTCTAGCGGATATAATCGCTGTATTGCTCTGACCAAGGTACCTGTGGAAGTTCTAATATGAGCCACCCTTGCTATCCCATATTTTCCCGAAATGAGTTTTACAATGCGTCCTTTGGGCCAAAACATTCTTTTCACATTATCTAAACCAATCAACACAATGTCTCCTATCTTTAGTTGTCTTCTATCGAAATTTTCGGATTTTTGAACTAGAGTGTCTAAATATTCCTTTAAAAACCTTTGTTTTAATTATTTCTTTAGTTGCCCTAATCTTCTATATTTCGCATGCAGCATTTCTGTTTTTAAGTTTTCCAGTTCCGGGAAGCCAGGTTCTGGGCCATTTTGTAGAAATTCTTGAGGTGTTAAGGGCCTTAGATCGCTACCGTCTTCAGAGACATAGGTGAGAGGACGATTATTTATGAGATGCTCTATCTCACATAAAACAGTTTGCAATTCCACATAGCTCAGCTTCTGATGACCCAACATTTTAATCATCATTTGTTTTATCGTCCGCACCATACGCTCCCAAAAACCTCCCCACCAAGGTGCAGCAGGAGGAATAAAAACCCAATGGATTCTTTTATTTGAAGATTCTTTTTCAATTTTAGACCAATTTAAATCTTTGAACACTCTATTTAGCTTGGAGAAATTGGTGCCATTGTCACTAAATATCTTCTCGGGACGTCCTCTTCGACAAATAAATCTATGCAGGGCCATCATGAAAGTTCCCGCCTCTAAATTCTTGACCAATTCCAAATGAATGGCCCGATAGACCGCGCAGGTAAAGGCGGCTACCCATACCTTACCACCATCCTTCATATAGAGAGGACCCAACAGATCAACCCCCGTAGTTTGGAATGGTTTCCCGAGTCCTATCCTGCTCTCCGGTAAAGCTGCCATTGGTCTTTGTAGAGACTTTTCCCTAAATCTTTTGCAAACAATGCACCCGTTAATGATTTTCCCTATGGTTCTCCTTCCCCTAATTATCCAAAGTTTTTCTCCTAAGATTGACAAAATGAACTGCACCCCCGCATGACCATTCTTTCGATGTACTTCCCAAATCAGTTGTTCTACAAAGGGATGATCTCCTGGGAGAACGGCTGGAGTCTTGAATTCTTCGGGGACCTGTCCGTGTAAAAGTTTGCTTTCCACACACCACAGACCCTCAGAGTTTTTAAAGATCTTCAAGCTTTTGATGGAACTCGATTTCTCAATAGAAACTATTTCTTGAATCATAGCTACAAGCTTCTTTTCTGCAAAATTCAATTCTGCAACTTTTAGAGGACCTGCTTCCGTAGACTGTCTCTTAAGTCTCCCTATGAATCTTATAACATAGGCCATAATTCTAATGTTAAGAGAGTAATCCGATCTTCTAGTCAACAGCCAATCATTACAATCCACATTCAAATTAATATTGACCTCCACTAATTACTCCTCGGAACCCAGTTCGCGCTAACTTGTAGAGGTCTCCGATATAGGCCATAACTCTTTTGGTTCTTTCAGCCATTCAGGGCCCTCCCACCATCTACTCCGCACAAAGTGGTAAGGAGAACACCCTCGCGACAAAAGATCGGCCGGGTTTAAATGTCCTGGCACAAACCTCCAATCGTTCAAATTGGTAGTGGATTGAATTTCTCTGACTCTGTTTCTCACGAAAACCCGCCATTCAATCTCCTTCTTTATCCAGCTCAAGGCCGTAGAAGAATCAGACCAAAGGGTCATTTCGCATTTTCTCTTCAAAGCCGCTTGAATCGCGTTGGCCAGTCTAGCGCCCAGCACCATAGCCATCAATTCCAGGTGAGGGATTGTCATCCTTTTGGTAGGAGCTAATCTAGCTTTACTCCATATTAAAGTTAAAACAATTTTCCCTTGTACCTCGCTCCTTAAATAAGCCACTGCTCCGTAAGCTATCTGACTGGCATCACAAAAATGTGAACTCCGGAGGGGAAAACATGATCGTTCCACATATGCCTGGGAATCTTTATTAGTTCAATAAATTTTATTTGGTCATACCATGTTTGAAACTCGCGAGCCATCTCCATAGGTAGTGGGGCATCCCAGCCCATTTTTAACCCCCATGATCGCTGCAGCAATAATTTTGGTCCCACGAATACAGGAGCACAAAAGCCAAGTGGGTCAAATATCCGCTGGACTACTGACAGCACCAGTCGCTTCGTCAATCTTGAAGGGAGGCTCAGATCCCTGGGGAAATCACACTTCAATATATCTTCCCCTTTGTTCCAAACGACACCCAGTATTTTTGTAATATCCTTTTCTCTCGGGTTATCCTCAAATGAATACTCCCACTCTCTCAAACTCATTCTAGCCCCTTCCATAATTTCAATGGCCGTCCTCTGAAACTCCTTGCCCTCTAGCTTAGTTTCCAGAGAGGCAACACAATTATCCATGTAGAAAGACTGAGCCAACATCTTGGCCACCTTCTCTTGAGGACCCCTTACAGTTTGAAGATGGTATTCAATTACGGCGCTTAGTACAAACGGACTACAATTTAAGCCGAATACAAGTCTTTTATGCCTAAAGGCCATCAGTGCTCCACCATTTGCCTCTTTCCACCAAAGAAATCTGAGGTAATCTCTATCTGACTCTCTAATGACTATCATTTGAAAAGCTCTCCTTATGTCTGCTGACACCCCAAATTTATCTTCCCTAAATCTTATCAATATTTCCGGGATTCTTTCCAATAGATTCGGCCCTTTCTCTAAACATTGATTTAAAGAGAGTCCATTGCGTCCTTGACAGGATGCGTCGAACACCGGTCGTATTGGCGTCGTCTTGGACTCAATCTTAAATACAGGGCGATGGGGCAAATAATATGCTTTCACTTTAGGTGGACTTTCATCAACTCGTTCAATAAGTCCTTCATCCAACCAATCTCTCAAGATCTGATCATATTCAAACAATTTGTTTTGCAGTCACTCTCCTGGTGCTAATTTCCAACCTTCTTTTCGCTAGATGATAATTATCTGGGATTGTCACTTCTTCCCTCCAAGGCAATCCAACAGAATATCTTCGATCTCTTTGTCTCTGAATTTGGTCAATAAACTTTTCTTTTACCTCTTGATATTTCGTCTCTTTGGAACAAGTTTCTATCGGATCTCTTATGCCCAATACCTCCAGGTCCCATAGCTCTTTTAAATCATTATGGACTGTGAGCAAATTCAACGCTTGTTGTACCTGTCCCCCTCTGTCAATGATCGGCGAATTGCCCATCAACGTCCATCCTAATCTGGTTTGCACAGCGGTCAAGCTTGGATCCAGTTGCTCAATCCTTCCCGTCAGAAGCAAGCTCAAATAGTTAGCACCGATCAGGACATCAATATCTTTTCTTCTAAAATTATCAGAAGGAATGCCTATACCCCTCGTACTCAGCTCCTTATACCAATCACCTCTCGGCAAAGGAGGTATATTCTCACAAATTTTATGCTGGCCCAGAGCCTCGATCTGTACCCGTTCTCCTCTATTTCTTAATTCCTCCAAGACCAAAATATACCTTCCATGCTTTTCTTCTGCTATTCTTTTACCGCCAAACAGACTTTTAGCAATCGTTGTTTCTCCCAATTTTTCTAGTCCCAAATACCCAACTAGAGATTGCTTCACATACGAGTATTGGCTTCCGCTGTCAAAAATAACTCTTACATTTTCCGAAGCATCTTTACCATTCAATAGTGCCACAGTTGTCATCAACAAAACCTGATCCGTACAGGCCTGATTTGAAAGAGACGCTACCGGCTCTGGCATAACTTCCCTTAAGTTTTCTCTCCTACCCTGGTCAACGATCCCCCGTGAAGAATTCCCCCTACAAAAAATGTCCCAGTGGCCTTTGCCACAATTCCTACACTTAAGGCTCACTCTACACTTTTCCACAAAGTGTCCTCTTTGTAAACACCTGAAGCAAAGCCGCGCATTCCTAATTTTTTCATTCCTTTCCCTTGATGACATTCCCACAATAAAGCGGCACCGATGACTCTCATGATTGCTTCTATCGCAAAAACAACATTTCAATGTAGTCTGGGCACCAAACAAACTAGACACGGTGGCAGGTTTAAACTTGTTCCATCTCTTTGGCTCTACATTACATGACTTCCTAAGAGGCTCTTCGAATTTAAACCCTTTCTCTATAAATTTCAGCCTCTGAGCACTCTTTACCTCCGCTCTCAGAAAGTCCATCAATGCCTCCAACCTCTCTGGTATTGCCCTAGTCCTATCCAGGGTATTTTCCATCTTACTCTTCTCTTGGCCATACCCTGCAGCAGGATGTCGCTGCCACAGTTTCAAAATCTCCGCTGGCAAAGATGATTCCACCAGAGGGTACAAAAAAATACCAGAGGTCTGAGGATCTATCCCAAGGGTTTCCAGCGATCTCAAGTGACTTGTTAGTTCGTCATATAAATTATTTAAATTTTTATTTTCCCTTCTGACGTTAGCAATAACCAAATTCAAGAGCTGTCTTACATAGAGTTCTATTAACATATCTGCATCACCAAACCGTTCCTGGAGGGACTGTATAGCCAAATTATAATTCTCCCCTGTAACTGGATAACCCACCACTACTCGGTAGGCTTCTGTATTAGGCACAAGGGCTTGTCTTAGATACAAAAATTTGTCGCTGCTAGTCAAGTGTTCATTATCATATATCCTAGAAAACTGCGCCCACCAAGACAACCAGTTCTCCAGAGCGCCATCATATGCCTTCAGTTGCAACTCTGGTAGCTTTATATTTAATTTAGCCTCTCCACTAACGGTGGAGATAGCATCACCCTTTTCTTGCTCACGCAAAGCCTTGACTTTTTGCTCCATAAAAAGTCTGTCCTGGATGTATTTTTCACATTCTTGAAATTTCTTGTCGATTTCTTCGTCAGAAGCCTCATCTTTGGCTAATAAGACTGACTGGCATAGCTCGTTTAGATTCGTGAGTTCTACATGGAGAGCCTCTATCCTACTGAATTTTACCACCACCCTTCTACTATCAATTGAAGGCTCTTTCAGTTCAATATTTAAATCATTGATCAATTTTGTAAAGCTACCTCTCACCGCCCTACGTCGTCTCTTGTTCACCTCCTCCATTCCACCACCAAACCTATCGCGTCCGGCTCACCATAAATGTTAAAACTAACAAAAAAGATTGTAAAAATAAAATAATAATAATAATAATAAATCTATTTAAGAAATCAAAACTATGGAGGTAGCGATAGGCAGGTGTTTCTTTGGAGGAAATGATCACCCTTATTGCTG
This sequence comes from Cordylochernes scorpioides, assembly GCA_030710605.1. Lineage (NCBI taxonomy): Eukaryota > Metazoa > Arthropoda > Arachnida > Pseudoscorpiones > Chernetidae > Cordylochernes > Cordylochernes scorpioides. The sequence goes on from CP092867.1 coordinate 74,919,289, forward strand.
ATTTAAATAATTATGAGGCTTTATTACACGATGAGCAAATACAAAATGAAATGAACCTTTTCCAGTAAAAGTAATTCTTGCAGCCCTCTGGGCAAGCCCGACTCAGCCCCCCTCTTTCTACGCACTTTATCTTCTCCTTAGTTCAGGCCTAATCTTCCGCCTTTTGCTTTGTACTCTAGGCCTTATTCTCTGCCTTTTGCTTGAACTCTGGGCCTTGCCTTCTATTCGGCAGGCTCCTCTTCAGCCGACTTCTAATCAGCAGAGACTTCTTGTCAGCAGAGACTTCTAGTCAGCAGAGACTTCTAGTCAGCAGAGACCTCTAATGGGCAGGGACTTCTATTCGCTGAGACTTCTATTCGCTGAGACTTCTAATCGGCAGAGACTTCTAGTCAGCAGAGACTTCTAGTCAGCAGAGACTTCTAGTAAGCAGAGACCTCTAATGGGCCGGGACTTCTATTCGCTGAGACTTCTATTCGCTGAGACTTCTAATCGGCAGAGACTTCTAGTCAGCAGAGACTTCTAGTCAGCAGAGACTTCTAGTCAGCAGAGACCTCTAATGGGCAGGGACTTCTATTCGCTGAGACTTCTATTCTCTGAGACTTCTAATCGGCAGAGACTTCTAGTCAGCAGAGACTTCTAGTCAGCAGAGACTTCTAGTCAGCAGAGACCTCTAATGGGCCGGGACTTCTATTCGCTGAGATTTCTATTCGCTGAGACTTCTAATCGGCAGAGACTTCTAGTCAGCAGAGACTTCTAGTCAGCAGAGAGTTCTAGTCAGCAGAGACCTCTAATGGGCAGGGACTTCTATTCGCTGAGACTTCTATTCGCTGAGACTTCTAATCGGCAGAGACTTCTAGTCAGCAGAGACTTCTAGTCAGCAGAGACTTCTAGTCAGCAGAGACCTCTAATGGGCAGGGACTTCTATTCGCTGAGACTTCTATTCGCTGAGACTTCTAATCGGCAGAGACTTCTAGTCAGCAGAGACTTCTAGTCAGCAGAGACTTCTAGTCAGCAGAGACCTCTAATGGGCAGGGACTTCTATTCGCTGAGACTTCTATTCGCTGAGACTTCTAATCGGCAGAGACTTCTAGTCAGCAGAGACTTCTAGTCAGCAGAGACCTCTAATGGGCAGGGACTTCTATTCGCTGAGACTTCTATTCGCTGAGACTTCTAATCGGCAGAGACTCCTCTACACACTCAGACTGACTGCCCTAATCTCTCCGCGCGCCTTCTTTTTATAGGGTCTGCTGCACGTGACCAAACCACCTAGAACTACAAAATCAAACTTAAACAAATGAAACCTTTCCTTAAAAGAAAAAAATATGCAAAAAAAAAACATGCAAGAAAAACTTATGCAAAAACTCTGCACAAAACTATGCCCAAACTATACAAACTAGTTTCAAAAACTATAGAGTTTTTTGACATTTGATGTACTTCATTCAGTCCGTTCCAGCATAATTTTGGTAGTCTGTACTTGTCCATTTCCAGTATTCTCATGTAGTATTTCAATGTTAATTTGTGGCGGTAGCAGTAAGTGAGGTTCTTCCAGTTTCCAATCTTAGTATGTGCCCCGGGATATATCTTGGTAAATCAAGAAAGTTTTTTATAAATTAGGTTTGAAGTTGCTCTATAATTTCTCATTATCGCAGGCCCACACTGGGGCCGCGTAAAAAAGAACTGATTTTATCGAAGATTCAAATAGTTTGAATGCAACTTTTATCGAATCGATTTTTTCTCTTTTTAGAAAACCAATGGTTGAGTTTAGTGCGGTATATGCCTTTACTTTGAAAATTAACGCAGCTTGTCTGGCATTGTGTGTGTTTGTATATGGGGAATTCCAGATATGTTATTCTAGGGGTGACAGTCAACGGAGTGCCTCCCCATAACCAGTTTTCATTTCTTGCTGGTCTTCCACCATTTCTGAACACCATTATTTTTGACTCTTTTTCATTTAACTTCAGATAAGTCCGAAGTAAATTGAATTTGCTTTGCAAATTGATTTTTGATTCTCCCAATATTGCTATGTCCTCTGCATACATGAGAAGATGAAGGAAGCCGAAGTCGGGAAGATAGAATCCTGTAAGTGAAGAATTATTATAATATTCAATTAGATCATATATATGAGTTATAAATAGTAGAGGTGACAGTGGCTCTTCTTGTAAAACTCCGGAATCAATTTTTACGTTGTTTGAGTATTCACCTTTCCATCTAACTTAAATTTTTGCTGCCTCATAATACAAGGGGAGATCAATAAAAAGGGTGAATTATATTATTTCTTAAAAATTAAAAAAGTAAAAATAATTTAAACCACAGAATATTAAAATATAACATAGAGAGACTATTTAAGGTGTTCTGTTCTTTTTCCCACGCGCGGCGCGAGACTTATAAATAAACTAAAATGGAAGCTCCCTTGAAGGATTGCACCACGCTTGAACAACGTACAGTTATTCGTTTCTTGAATGCAGAAGGTATTCAAACATCTCAAATATGCCAAAGAATGAAAATTATCTATGGTGAGTCTTGTTTGTTTCAAAAAACATTTATAAATGGGTTAACGAGTTCAAAAATGGACGAATTACATGTACCGATATTGAGCGACCTGGACGACCAAGTGTTACACTGACGCCAAGCACGATAAATGCGGTTGAAAACTTGATTTTGGAGGATAGAAAAATATCCATTTTTACCAAAGCCGACAATTTGAATATAAGCTATGGAACTGTGCACACCATTATTAAAGAACAATTGCAATTTAGAAAAAATATGCTGCAGATGGATTCCACATTTCCTTAATTTGGACCAAAAACTTAACCGTATTCGGGTTTCAAAGGCTCTGTTGAAGCGGTATGAAGAGGAAGGTGATCATTTCCTTGACCAAATTGTAACTGGAGATGAGAGTTGGTGTTATCAATATGATCCTTCGACAAAACGTGCATCTATGGAATGGAAACGAGGCGACTCTCCAAGACCAAAAAAAATCAGGTCTCAACGTTCGGCCGGTAAAGTTTTGTTAACAATTTTTTGGGATGTTGATGGACCAATCTGTCTTAAATTTTTATCCTCAAGGCAACGTATGAACAGCGACCTTTATTGTGACATTCTTGTAAATAAGCTAAAACCCGGTATAAGAAAAAAAAGAAGAGAGAAGCTTAGTAAAGGTGTTCTCTTCATTCATGATAATGCAAGGCCGCATACATCATGTAAAACCGTATCTACAATCATTAAATTAGGTTTTGAAGTTTTAGAACATCCTGCATATAGTCCAGACCTAGCCCCCACTGACTATTTCCTTTTTGGACTACTAAAGAAGGAGTTAAAGGGAAAGCGATTTGACTCGGATGAAGATGTCCAGAAAGTGGTGCGAGATTTTTTTCACACGCTTCCTAAGAGTGCCTATAAAGAGGGTATTTACAAGTTGCCAGAACGATGGAGACGATGTATAGAAAGCCAAGGTGATTATTTTGAATAAATCAAGTCCTAATTTTTAATATCGTTCTTATTTTTTTAAATAGATTATAATTCACCTTATTTATTGATCCCACCTTGTAACTTTTTATTATTGATATAAACCTTGGGCTGATTCCCTTTTTTTTTTGTAATTTATTCCAGAGTATTTCGTGAGGAACTGTGTCGAATGCCTTGGTCAAATCAACAAAGAAAACCTATAGTTTACCTCGTTTCTTTCTTAAAGATAGTTGGATAAGGGTATTCAGGGTAAAAATATGGTCTTTTCGGAATCCAGCTTGATTTTCTCCTATATAATGTCTTTTCTCAATTCAATTGTTGAGTCTGTTTCTTATAATTGAGGTAAATATTTTGGACATATTGCTGTAAAGTGCAATTACTCTGTAGTTAGATGGGTTATTTCTGTCCCCGTTTTTGAAAATAGGATGTATAATTGTATAAATGTATAATTGAATTCGTCCAAATCTCTGGATATTTCTCTGTTATAATTATCTTCTTGAAAATAGTTCTTAGTTTTTCTAGAAAAAAATAGGTATTGGTAATTTCTTTAAAAGTTCATTGGGAATATTATCCGCTTCTGCTGCTTTTCCATCCGCTAAACTTTTAATTTCAGCTTTAATCGCATCAAGCGTTATTTCTTTATCTAATTCTATATCTTCCCACCTGGTCATCAGGTTTGCTTTATGGAAGGGTTCATTGTCGCCTTTATTTAGCAGTTTCTTGTAGAAGATAAACCAGTCCTTTATATCTATATCAGCTGATAGGGTTACTTTTTTTTTCTGAGAATAGATAGAGCGCTCCAGAAAGATTTGGGATCTCTAGCTTTTTTATTTTGTCTATTTTGTCTTTGTTAAATTTATCAATTTTTGTTTTTAGTAATTTCAAGTATTTCTTCCTATCTTCTATGTATTTTTCCGGTCCTGTTCTTCGGCTGAGAATTAGTATATTTCTTTAAACTTGATTTAATTGTGTTTTTCATTTGATAGCATTCCCTGTCGTACCAGGGCTTAAATATTGTGTTGCATTTATTTACTATTTTGGTAATATTTGATAGTTCCATTGCCTTGAAAATTTGCTCGGCGAAATTTGCAGTCATATTGTATCAATATCTGTAGCGATGTCATCTATTTCTTCTAGTGCATCCAGATTTCGTTTTAGTAGTTCTTCATTTTGAGACCAGTCGTATTTTCTGAATGGTATCACGTTTTTTGTTTTGATTGCTTCTGTTTTTTTATATGCTCTGTATTTAGCACTAATATTATTGGTAGATGGTCAAAATAGGGGAGTTCTTCTATCCACATTTCAGATATGTTCTCTATTAGGCTTTGTGTGAACATAAAGTAGTCGGAGACGGATGAACCTCTATCTGACACAAAGGTAAATGTACCTTCTGTGTCTCCTTTGTTCTTCCATTTGCTATTGTTATTGAGTTTGAATCATTGAAGGCAATGAGTGTTTCTGATAATGGAGAAATTATTTGGTCTTTGGAATGTCGGTGCTTATTTAGGGTTGTTTCCAATTGTAATGGGTTGTGCAGACTGCCCCTGTTCCCTGTTCTTATATTTATGTCATCAGCAATCACGACTTCATTGCACTCTTTTATATGGTATTCAATCTGATTTATCAATTTAGTTACATTTTGTTCATGTGATGCATTGGGGGTAGGTATGTAAAAAGCAGATATGTATTCACATCAGACCCATCGATTAATTTGTTTATAATTATTGTTATCCAACAGGAATCTACCTCTGTTTTTTTAATTGTAAATTGTAATTTTTTTCTAAGCCCTACCATAATTCCTTCGGAAGCTCTTCACTTTATTTCTATCTTAATTGCTGGGAGTTGTATAATATGGAAATCCTCTGTCAAAATTTTGGTTTCTTCTTTAAGCCATGTTTCAGTAATTGCAAACATTTCGAATTTTTAAAAATAATCTATGAGTGAAAATAACGTTATGATTCTGTGGTATCCGTTAATATTCCAGTGTAGTAATATAATTGTCGCATTCTTAGCAGGAAACTGTTTTTAGACAAATATCTACATATATAGTTACCAGTTCTATTTTTGTGCAGCCCGATATTCAAATTTTCAGGTGTTTGTGTGTGTGTGTGTGACAATTTGACAATTAAAAATTATTTATTGCCTTCTAGACAATTTTACACAATTTCAATCAAAAAGAGAGAGAGAGAAATATATTACATATAACAAGGAAGAAAGAAAGAAAATATATACATATGTGATGTTTTACTTAAAAAGCCCTATTTTTAGAAGACAAGAGAATGTTTAAGGCAAAATGAAAACTCTAACTTTATTACTTTCTTCACCTATATATCTATATCGCGCTTCTCGCGGACATGCAAATTCACCATCCTTTTAAAAGAAACAAAATGTAAAAATATACAAAATAAAATAATATTATGCAAACATCTCAAGGTATGCGACAGACTCCCCCTCCATGACCTCTCATCACTCCTGTGATGGGACTCCTGGTGGTCTATGATGGAATTTAATGATGTTGGTGATGTGGGCACTCTGGGTTCCTCGTTCCGATTCATAAAGGACATATTTAACATAGCCGTCCACCATCTTTAGATCAGTAACAACATGGGGTCCAGTCTGCAGTCGTTGTTTACCTGTGTATTGGTGTTTCACCAGAATCGAATCTCCAGGTTTGATATCAGTAGGTCTTCTTCGATTTCTATTATAATAATATTTAGTGCGCAGACGGTATTTATGGCGCTGTTTGTCATTATTCTCCGTTTCAATTCTAAGGAGTTGTAAGCCCAATTCCTCGTCAGCAGGCACTATTGGTACTGTTCCCTTCCATTTATACCATGGAGAGCATCCCAGATAGGTATTATGATGCCTATTGTGATAATTGACGGCTGCCTCCAAGCAACACTTCCATCCTTTAGGAAACTGTGGATAGCACTCCATGAAGGTCTTAATTTCCTGAATCACTCTCTCGGCCAGACCATTTCCCGCAGGGTGATAAGGACTGGTATGAAAAAACCTGATTCCCTTCTCCTGCGTCCAGTTGTAAAATTCCCCTCGAGTAAAGGAGGTACCTCTATCGGAAATAATTTTCTTTACATTTTTAAGAATGGGATGGTCCGTAAAGTATTATTTTAGAGCTTTACCCGACTGTTTCATACATTTAGCGTATACAATCCGAGTAGCTTCATCAATCACTACTAAAAATGACTGGGTAGAGGCATTGGATTCCGATTTCTTTTTGAGTTCTGCGAAGTCAACATGAACCGTATGAAATGGAACATGAGATTGAATAGGCAAAATCATCTGATCAGAGGTAGATCTATATTTGGCCTTCACCTTCTGATAGGTAGAACACGATTGAACATAACGTCGAATGTCCCCCTTCATATTTTGCCACCAAAATCGATTCTTAATTGTATAATAGGTTCTCCAGAATCCCGAGTGGCCACCAGATTTAGGATCATCATGATATAAGTTGAGAATGCTAGGAACCTGTTCAGGAGTCACCAAATAAGATTTTATTTGTTCGTCGTATTTTAGCTCTAAAGCTTTATGCTTCAACCAGAACGTCTGTTCATCAGACTTGTCTGGGACGCTTACACACAATCGTGACAACGCGTCGGCGTCCCTCAGTTCAATTCCCGACCGATGATTTATTATGATATTAAAGGAGCGCAGGAATAACTGCCACCTGGCCAAACGGTCTCTAAGTTCTCCACAACTTAAAAGTTGAGTTAAGGCTCGGTGATCGGTATGCACCACAAAAGGGCGACTCTCCAAGTAGGAACGAAAATGTTTCACAGCTTTTAATACCGCCAAGCACTCTTTCTCGGTAACAGAATAATTTTGTTCGGCTTTTGTAAAGGTGTAGGAGTAATAGCCAATCACCCGAAGTTGTTTACATCTTTTTTTCCTGGAGGTCCCTTTGATATAAAATGGCTCCAGTTCCATAGTAGCTGGCATCCGTTGATAGCTCGAATGGCAATCTCCCATCAGGAACCCTAAGAATTGGTTCCTCAGTAATAAGTGCGATAAGTTTTTGATAAGCCGTCTCGCATTCAGAATCCCACTCGAAGGTTACATCTTTTCCTTTTAATTTGTCTAATGGTCTCACTATATGAGCATAATCTTTTATAAAGGCGCGGAAGTGGTTAGTCAATCCGGTGAAACACTGTAAGGACCTCAAATTGTATGGACGTTTCATATTTCGAACCTTTTCGGTAACCTCAGACCTTATTTTCTTTGTGTCTCCATCAATAACTCTCCCTAATAAGTCTATGCGAGGAACGCAAAATTGACATTTATCAAGATTTAGCACTAGGCCCGCAGTGTTCAGCCGTTCAAGAATTTTATGCGTCAAAATGGAGCAATCCTCCTGAGTGAAGCCACCACAACATATGTCATCGATATATGCTACTACCTTTTCATTTAGTAGGTCTTCTAGAATTGTAGTCATTATTCTCTGGAACTTAGCTGGAGAATTTTTCCATCCAAACGGAAGCTTTAAAAACTCGTAATGACCAGATGGAGTTACGAAGGCAGTGTATTTTCGAGTATTTCTGATATACCAAGTTGCCAGAATCCATCCTTCAAATCGAGCTTTGAGAAAAAACGACATCCTCCGAACACATTAATATTGTCATCTATTCGAGGAAAGGGAAAAGGATCCAAGAGTGTTTCATCGTTAATTTTTCGATAGTCGATACATAATCGATAGTCTCCATTCTTTTTTGGAATTACTATGCAAGGAGATGCAAATGCCGAGTTTGATGGCTTAATTATTCCTTCGCTTAGCATCTATCTAATTTTCATATTTAACCAGTTTCTTTTTGTATTTTCTAATTGATATGGCTTCGTACTGATAATTCGAAAATTTTATTGCAGTTCAAAGTCAACTTCAAATTTTGAAATTATTGGTAAAGTCCTTTTGCAAAGGCTGGGGTATTTGGCTTCGACATCCCTCCTGGTAACAAGGTCCGGGCCAGTTTCAGAAAAAAACTGATTTGATCTGTAAAGAAGTCCCACTTCAATTTCAGGGATTTTAACGTAGGCTTACCAATAAACAGATCAAAGGGCATATCTTGGAGGACAATGGCCTGGATTTCGATTGATTGTTCCCCAGCCTCCAAAACCAGATTAATGGCTTCGGTAGCAGTGAATTTATTATGGTTGATTGTGTTTATTAAAATCTTGGTAGGGTATGTTTTCCACCTGTTTTTTCGTATTAAATTTTTATGTATCAGATTGAGAGAAGAACCGCTGTCCAGATAGGCCTTTACCAAGTGAGAGTTTATTGTCACATCAATGAAGGAATGGGGAGAATCACAAATTAAGAAAATGGTCGATTTTGACCATGGGACCGGCGAACCCATACTCGTCAGTTTTTTGACAAGAACGAAACATTTCTATCATTCGCCGCCTGGTGTAACCCCGTGTCACTAGTTTCAGTAAAATGAACTGGTTTCTTGACTGTGCCAAGAGTTCTTGCAGATGGCCTGGATAGAATAATTCTTTTCCGATATAGGCCTGATGTTCTCCAGGAGTTTGAGTAGATTTTGCTTGCATTTAATATTTGCCATGGCCAGTTGCTCCTGCATATACTGGGGAAGTCCATGAATTATCCCAATAATCAATAATTCCTCGCTAAGGCCAGGCATACCAAGTTGCTTCTTTCTTTGCTTTTGGTAAAAATATTCCACCAAGGATCTTCCTCGATATCTCCAATTAAAAGCACGGTCGTAACTCACAATTGGATTTTCGTTAAAAGAACAAATGAATTCTTGCTTCCAATCTTTCCAACAATACTCCTCTTCATCCTGAAATTTGTTGTCGAACCATAATAGAGCCGATCCTGTCAGATAGGATCGCATTCCATTGATTCTAGCCTCGTCTCCAACCCATCCATTGTTTCCACAAATATTTTCATAAACTTTGATCCAAATTTTAGGATCCGCATTTCTTCCATCAAAGGTAGCCACATCCATTTTAACTGGCCTACCTACCCTAATGTCACTCTTATATTTAAGAAGAAAGTCCGTCATCAAGCGCTGCTGATCCGCCAACGTCCTGATGAGGCTTTCAATGGTCGAATCTGATAGTTCTTTATCCTCATCTGCCAAATCTGTTTCTTCATCTTGCATGTCTTGCTTAATAAGTTTAAGCTTATCAAATTCTCCATCGGCATACCATTGTATAAGGCCAGTTGGAACACCAACAAATCGGTTTGAATTCTTTTTAAGATAAAATGCCATTGGTTTCTTTCCATACTTAAAAGTCCTTTCATGATGCTCTGGTGACTGGTATTCTTCTGGAATGTCAATAATCTCCTCACCAGAGTGGAAACCAATTCCAATCACCTTTTCATCCCTGATGTACAAGACTATCGATCCTGTCGGCTGCGCCATTTGTGATGTTTTACTTAAAAAGCCCTATTTTTAGAAGACAAGAGAATGTTTATGGCAAAATTAAAACTCTAACTTTATTACTTTCTTCACCTATATATCTATATCGCGCTTTTCGCGGACATGCAAATTCACCATCCTTTTAAAAGAAACAAAATGTAAAAATATACAAAATAAAATAATATTATGCAAACATCTCAAGGTATGCGACAACATATATGAAACATATATATTACAAGAAGATGATGGGAGATGAAGGAAGAAAACCTCGACGCTGGAGGGTCCTGGACCAGGCGATGAGCGGGTCCTCCACTGCTTCTCCGAGCCCAACCTGGACAAAGTAGCGATAAATTCGCAACTTTGCCGACGCCAGGATGGAAAGGGCGTCGTCCTCAAGGCCGGACTCACCGAAGATCCAAGCCTGCAGGTCAGGGGGTCGCCCTATGATGATGAAGGCCTCTCTGATGAGAGGCCTGATGGAACGGCAGCACCAGTAACGGTGGCCGAGGGAACGGTCGATGGACCTGTTGAATATATGAATTCAATTTTAGACTTTAATATTTTATATAATATTGTCACTGAATAATTATTTTAAATATTCTGTGGTATATCATCATTAATATTTCCATAGTTATCACTCCTCACTATTCTTATATATTATTACTGGTAAATAAATGGAAAGATATAGTTTTGCATAAATAAACTATTTTCAATTACTAAAATCGTATGTATTAATTTCTAAAATAATATAAAACCTTAAAACCTTTCTAACAGTGGTAGCAGAGCGTGGTTAAAACTTAAAATCTAAAATCGTAAAAATAAAAATGGCTGCTGTTATGGAATATATTTCGATTATAAATAAATTAAAAGACTCTGAAAATTTTGATATTTGGAAATTTCAAATTAACATTATTTTTAAAGCTAATAATTTAATTGAAATAATAAATGGTAAATTGTGTTTTAAAGATCAAAAGGATGAAAAAGAAAAAAACGTATGGATAATAAAAGATGCTAAAGCCCAAAAATATATTATTTTGAGCATCGATAAAACGATATTAACACACATAATACATTGTGAAAATGCCAAATCAATGTATGACACCATATGCAGAATATTTGAAAGAGATGATGAACAATTAAAATGTAAGCTGCTACAAGAATTTCACACTTATAAATTTGATAAAAATGTAGACCTTGTAGCCAACATAAGTAATTTAAGAAATTTGGCTTTTAAACTCAATAATCTAAAACAGAACTTTGATGACAATATTGTTATTTCAAAGATTTTAACAATTTTGCCAGAAGAATATAATTATTTTTGTACTGCTTGGGAGTCAACTGGAAAAGATGAAAAAACTATTGAAAATCTAATATCAAGATTGACCACTGAAGAAATAAGAAGAAATAGACAGAGCCAACCAGAAGACCGAGTGGCTATGAATGCAACAAAACAAAAGGTATGTTTTACTTGTAATAAACCAGGACATATATCTAAAAATTGCACCCAAAGAAAATTCTGCAAATTTTGTAAAAAAACTAACCATGAAGAAAAGGACTGTTTCTTTAAGAACAACAGTAAACCTGCTGCTAAAGTAAACAAAGAACAATGCAGAATATGTAAAAAGTTTAATCATAAAGAAAAAGACTGCTATTTCAGGAACAAAGAAAAGCAACCTCCCATTGCTTTCATTGCTGAACAAAGAGAAGAATATGATAAAAGATCATCAGTCACTTTCATTGTTGATAGCGGATCCACCTGTCACATGATTAATGAAGAAAAGTTGCTTGATCATCAAAAAAAAGTGTGATATGAACATCAATGTTGCCAAAAAAGAAGAAGTTATGAGAGCAAAAACTTCAGGACAATTTAAGGGGAGACAATGTAACCTAAATGAAGTAATATTTGTGCCTGAATTATCAAAAAACCTTTTGTCAGTGACCTCAATTGTTAACAACGGAGGAGAAGTAAATTTTAAAGGTGATAAAGTGACAATTTTGAAAGATGGAAAAAAAGTTCTAGAAGGAGATCAACTTGAAAATGGACTTTGGGCTGTAAATATTGAACAACATTTTTCAAAGAAAAATGACTCGAACCTTACCTTACCAAGTGAAAACAAAACCCAAGAATCGCACAGAAAATTGGGACACATTGGAATGCAGAATCTAAGAAAACTTGAAAGTTTGGTTGATGGTATGGAGCTTAACAAATTGGAAAAACAGGAAAATGATGTGTGCGAAATTTGCATCATGGCAAAGCAAACTAGGAAGTCATTTGGAAATGAAAGATCTAGAGCTACCCGACCTTTGGAAATTGTTCATACTGATTTGTGCGGCCCAATAGAACCCTTAACACATGATAATAAGAAATATATAATGACATTTTTGGATGATTATACACATTTCTGTTATGTGTATTTGCTCAGCAATAAATATGAAGCAAAAGAATATATTAAAGAATATGTAAATGAAGTAGAAAGATTTTTAAATGCGAAAGTGTCAAAATTAAGGTGTGATAATGGCGGTGAATATGCCAATACGCAAGTTAAAGAATGGTGCAAAATGAAAGGAATAATACTTGATTTTACAGTTCCATATACTCCACAATTGAATGGAAAAGCAGAAAGGTTGAATCGAACTCTGATTGAAAAAACCAGAGCACTTTTGCTGGATTCCAAATTAAATAAGGAAATGTGGGGAGAGGCCACAAGAGTCGCTGCCTATTTAATCAACAGAAGCCCTTCAAATACAGTACAAACAACACCAGCACAGATGTGGTTTGGAAGAAAGCCTAATCTTTCTAATGTAAAATTATTCGGGAGTGAAGTGTATGTCAAAAAATTGGGAAACCTAAAAAAATTGGATAGTAAAAGTGAAAAATATTCACTTATCGGATACAGTGGAAATGGATACAGATTGTGGGACATGCAGAAAAGAAGGATTATAATTGCAAGAGATGTGGTGTTTACAGGAAAACTAACAAATGAAATGACCAGTGTCATTTAGCCAAGATACAGAGAAGATTTGGATTCTGAAATAGAGGAAAGTCAAGACACTAAATTGGAATTGGATACCCATGATAAACCACAGAACTCGACCAATTCAAGATATATGTTAAGGAATAGAGAAAATATCAATAGACCTGAAAGACTAAAAGATTATGAAGTGTTGAATTCTGTTTCTGGAGAAATAGGATTGTTAACATACAATGAAGCTGTAACCGGAGTAGACAAAGAAAACTGGGTAAAAGCAATACAGGAAGAAAAAGATTCAATGAAGAAAAATGAAACTTGGGATTTTGTAAAAGCTGAATGTGTGAAAGAACTCATTTATATAAAAGCACTTATTGAAGAACTTACAAATGAAACCATACTTGCTAAACTAAATATTGACAACCAAAGTGCAATGACTTTAATGAAGACAGGACAAATGAACAGAAAGACAAAACATATAGATGTTCGATATCATTTTTTGAAAGATCAGATAAGAGAAAATGTCGATGTTCAGTTTTGCCCAACCCAAGACCAAGTTGCTGATATCCTAACCAAGCCTCTGCCAAAGGAAACTTTTGAAAAACACAGATCTTCACTGCTACAGATGTTTTGGTAGAGTAATTAAAACTCTAAAACATGAATTCAAGAAGGAGTGTTGAATATATGAATTCAATTTTAGACTTTAATATTTTATATAATATTGTCACTGAATAATTATTTTAAATATTCTGTGGTATATCATCATTAATATTTCCATAGTTATCACTCCTCACTATTCTTATATATTATTACTGGTAAATAAATGGAAAGATATAGTTTTGCATAAATAAACTATTTTCAATTACTAAAATCGTATGTATTAATTTCTAAAATAATATAAAACCCTAAACCTTTCTAACAGGACCCGCAGGCAGGACAGGAGGGGCCGACCGAGGCAGGATGGGCCGGATGGGGCAGGGTGTGGAGGGCCAACTTGAGGGCCGCGTCAGCCTCGTGGCCCGAGTAGGCGCAGCGCCGCAGTGAGGCCCAGTCGATCCTGGATGGTGGATTGATGGTGGGCGTCCATCTCGCCAGGAATCTGGAGATGGGCGTGGCGGCGAGGCGCGGGCGATCTAGGGCCCGTCGGGCCGAGCGGGTCGTGAGGCCGTTGAGGAACGGCATAGCCGTCCCTCGCAGCACCACGGCCGCAGCTAGGGAACTGGAAGAAGGCGTTGACTCCCCCCCGAAGCCCACGGCGTTCTCGGAGGTCAGCCTCCGACAGAAGGCGCCCAGGGTCGCGGGTCAGCCAGGGCCGAGCGCTTTGGGCGGGCGATGAGATGTTCCTCCACGATGAGGTCCCGGACTCGGGCTCCGCGCCAGCGGGCGGGGGCCAGGAGGTCGGGAAGGCGGAGGAACCGGCAGCCGCCGATGATGGGGAGGTCCAGCAGCTGAGCCGTGGGGAGCGCCCGGTGGTTGAAGCTCAGGATGTTGGAGGCCTCCTCCCAGAGCTTCAGCAGCCGTAGACGGCGGGGCTGGAGACGGGTGCCGTCCGGTGGAGGGTGTATCCAGGCCTCACCGCTTTCTACCAGCCAGCTGAAAGCATTTCTGCCTCCGCGGAGCGCGACCTGCACCCCCTTGAGGCAGGCGAGCTGGAGCTGGGTCGCGAGGTCGTGGAGGCCGAAGCCTCCGATGGCAACTGGCCTCGCCATGACGTTGGCGGGAAGCCACGCCGTGTGGTCTGGCCCCCAGACGAACCTCGCCAGTCGGGCCTGCAGCTTGGCGATGGTCGGGGGTGATGGGAGGTATCCATGCAGGTGGTGCTGGATCGTGGACCTCACCAGCGTGTTCGCCGCTCTTGCTCGTCCGACGAGGGAGAGAACGCGGGTGAAGGGCGTGCATCTGCGGCACGCAGTCTCCAGGAGGGCCAGGAGATGCTGCTCCCGGTGGGCGACGGTGCTCCTGGGGACGATGTCGAGCCCGAGGATCCTGATGGAGGTGGTCGACCAGGAGGCGCCGAGAGGGGAGTCGCCGCGGTTGCGCCAGGCGCCCCACCAGAGGCCAGCGCTCTTCCGGAGGTTCACGCCAACTCCGGAGGCCTGCCTATAGTCTTCGAAGACGGTCGCCACCCGCTCGAAGTCTCCGTCGCGATGGAATAGGAGGACGATGTCGTCGGCGTAGGCGATGACATTGCCCACGACGAGGGTCAACTCCAGGCGACGTAGCAGCGGCCCAGTGGCGATGCTGAAGAGTGCGGCGCTTACGGCGCAACCCTGCCTGAGGCCGTTGAGAAGGGGGAAGGCTGTTGTATGAAAGCCTCCGGCCCGGATGGTGGCGTCCGCCCCGGCGTAGAGGATGTTAATCCAGGCCATGAAGGCCGGCGGGAGGCGGAGGGATGTTAGCAGGGACTCCAGGAAGCCGCGGTCCAATGAGTCAAAGGCGGACTCTAGGTCGACGCCCATGACGGCCAGCGGCGAGCCCAGGGCGGTGGCCTCCTCGATGGCGTCCGTCACCATGGCGATGTTCCATGACGGGGACCTCCCGGGGACGGCGTAGGTCTGGCATTCCGGCACCAGGGTCCGCAGGTGGGGCTTGAGGCGCCGGTGAAGGATGACGGCCAGGACCCTGTAGTCGGCCGAGGGCAGCGCGACAGGCCTGTAGCCATCAAGGCCGCGACCTCCGCGGGCCTTGGGCACGAGGCAGATGGAGCTGCGCCGCGTCGACGGAGGCAGGGCACCGCGGAGTCGTGAAGCCGCGAACACCCGGGCCAGAGCTTCCGCAAAGAAGTCCTCGTTGAAGGCAACGAGGAGTTCGCACGGCAGGCCGTCCCAGCCGGGGGCCTTTCCGCGAGAGAGATGCTCGATAGCGTTGGCGATCTCGCTGGGGCTGATGTCCGGCTGGTGGAGCGGGTCCTCCTAACTCAGCTCGCGGGTGGTGGTGGGCGCGATGCTGGGGATGAAGGCAGCTCCCGCAGCTGGATCGCTGGTGGGACGGGCGAAGCGGGGCTGGAAGGTAGCGAACGCCCTCCGCCGAAGCTCGGGGTCCTCGATGATGTTATCCTGCTCGTCCCTGATGACGCTGACCGGGCGTCGGAGGCGGATGGCGCGTGCTAGGTCCGGCAGCGATGGGTAGTCGGCCCGGATGGAGGAGGCCGCGATGTAACGTCTCGCCCTGTAGACGTAGCTGTCGTTGGCAGCGTGGCGCGGGTCGTGGAGGGATCTGGCCTCCGCCAGCAGCCCCGCCTTGATGGAGGTCCACCTATCCCAGAAGGTCCCGTCGTCGTCATCGTGCGCTGTGTCTTCCTCCAACTCCCGGATGTAGCCAGCCAGATGTTAGAGAGCAAGGCCCGAGCGGAGCATCGCGGCCAAGCGAGGCTGGGTGGGGGAGGAGACGGCGGTGGTGGGCGGGCCCACCTGGAGCAGCACGAGGCGGTGGTCCGAGAGGTGGTAGTGGCTGGTCGCGTAGATGGACACGCGATCCAGGACTCCAGCAGGGACGAGGATCCGGTCCAGGCGGTTGGATTCGACTTGGTCGCCGTGCATGGCGACTCTGGTGGGCAGGTGGGCGGCGTCGAACTGGGTGGCCACGTCGACCAGCGCAGAAAGGTCCAGAAGAGCGGCGAGGGCATACGATGATGATGATGATAATGATGATGATGAGGGGCCCCGATCCCTGATGTTAAAGTCGCCGATGATCCAGCAGGCCCCCTCCTCTTCCTCTGCCGCTGTCGCCGCCAGGAGCTCCAGTTGTCGGTTTCTCTCCCGGGGTTCATGCGCCAGATGAACGGCGATGGCCATCATTTCCTCGCCGTGGACATCTATTGTTGCCAAGGCGATGTGGCCCGGCCACAGGATACGCTGTTGTAGCACGGCTACGCCTGGTCCGAAGACGCAGGCGAGTCCGGATCCCGAGATGGCTACGGGATGGGCCAACACAACAGCGCCGTAGCCGAGGCAGAGGTCTTGGCCGCTGCCCAGATGAAATGCGTTTGTCTCCTGGACAAACGCGATGTCCACGTGATGTTGCCTGAGTAAATGACAAAGGGCAAGGCTCCTCCCCCGAGTGGCGAGCCCTCGCGCGTTGATGGTGGCGACGCGGTAACTCATTGGGGCCGTCCTTCACGCAGCACCTTCCTGGTCTTCTGGAGGGTTTTGCGGATGGTGGAGTTGGAGTCTGGGCACAAGGCCTTGATGGTTTCGTGCAATTTTTCGAGGGCGGTGAACTGTTCCTTTGTTAGCGTGGGCGCTCGCCTCTTCATAGTGGTCTCAGAGGTGAGGAGCTTCTGAGCCTCCTCGCAGTTCAGGTCGGGCAGTTTGTCCCAGTCGATGGAGGGGTTGGGGAACTTCCCGAGGTGCTCCAGCAGCTGTTCGAGTGCGGCCTTTCCCCGGGCAGGCGTGGCGGGAGGTGAGGACAGCTTCTCCACCGACATCTCGTGGTCGAGCGGAGGGATGCGAGGCTCGGGGGGCCGCAGGGCAGCCAGGGGAGCAGGGTGGGCAGCAGGGGCGGGGTGGGTGAGATCCATCTGTTCGGCAGGCTGGTGTGCCGAGGGGATCGCCTGAGCCTCGGCCGAAGTCTTCGCCGGTTGGACAGGGGACGCCGGTGTTGCGGGCGCAGGTGCCGGCTTCCTTGGTCGCTGAGGAGGAGGGAGGGGGGGCCTTGCGTCGGTGGGGGACGCTGCTTGCCTGGGGCTGCCGTTCCCTTGCCTGGCGAGCGCTGGGCAGTTGGCTCTGCGGTGGCCCTGTTTACCGCATTTGGAACACTTGATTCCAAAGGATAGGAAGGCCGACAGGGTGTCTCCCTTGGAGTGGATGGTCAGACGGGTGGGCAGCGTCTCCAGACTTACGCCCTCGCGGAGCAGGATGAACGCCTCCCGGCGGCCGTCAGTGAAGGTGAACTCGCCCATTTTGACCAGGATGGGGGCGATGGAGGTGACCTTCCCAAATTGGCCCAGGGCGGTCACGATGGTGCTGTCCTCAACAAAGCCGGGCAGGTTGGCCACGACTATGCGCTCCGCCCTTTTGCGGAAGGGGAAGACCCTGAGGGACGTACCCTCGATTTCCAGGCCGTCCGCGACCAGACGATTCGCAAGTTCCTTGTCCGCGAGACCCACGATGAAGTGACCGTTCATTCGATGGAACTGCGTGATGTTCTTTGGCCCCCCGAGTAGCGTGCTCATGGCCTTGAGGTAGGAGTAGTCCGGGATGTCTGGGCACAGCTCCACGAAGATGTAGTTCTCGTGGTTGGTGGTGGCCTGCCTCGCCCTGGCTGCGGCGATGTTGGCGCGCGTCGCCTTGATTTCCTGGGGCGGCATTGACCTCGGCCCTGTTGTCCGCTTCTGCTGCTGGGGGCTGCGTTTCTCAGCAGGCCTGCTTGCCTGCTTTGCGGCGTGCTCAGGTGTTGAAGAGAGGCGCCTTTTCTTGCTCTTCACGACGGTGTAGCCGTCGTTGGCGTCCACCTCCGCCATCTCGCTGTCGGCCCAGTTGAGCGAGGCCGGGCTAGCTGGAGTTGCGCTGGTCTTAGCAGCAGTCTTCGGCGCCGTGACGTCACAACGCTCGGCGGCCAGATTTGCATGCCTTCCGCCTGCCGGCGAATTTGCATTTCTTTGAAATTCAGTAGAATTTTCGTTAGATTTCATCTCAATTTGGTTTTTCGGCGATAATTCCTCGCCTGGTTGAGACAGGATGCTGGTCCTTTCAGGCACTTGTTCAGCAGAGCCTGGGCTACCTTTCGGTACCGAATTCGGCATGTTGACCGACATTTGCACACACTTTAGAGGCGAAAACGGCGGAGCTCGCAAAAGCGTGGCCGCTCGCTCGTGTGTGTGTGTGCTATATGGATATTCCGGTGGCATTAACTACCTGGCCGATTTTAACCTGGTAACTGACACCGTTTACAAGCAGCCTATTATCCCTCAGTTTCGCTTTAGTACCCCTCTCTGACAGTTCTTTCCTTTTGGCATTCAAGATGCGTCTTTGATCTCAGATTTTACGGCTATAGTCCTTGCTTATGAAAATCCTATCACACCTAAGTCTGCTTGAGTTCCTGAATATTTTTGTTCTAATCGTTTGCTTCGGTATTTCAACTATGACAGGGGCACTAGGTCTTCTAGAGAGACGGTGGCAGCATGTTATCTCCGATTCCTCTGTAATTTGCAATTTTTCCTTTATTATTTTAGTGGCCTTTGTCAGAGTCTCATCAGAGTTTTCATTTTCAGTTCCATTTAATCCGTATATTACGAGGTTGTTTTCCCTGATCTTTCTCTCCATTGATTCGACATGTTCCTCCAATCTCAGTACCCTAGTATCGTTCGCGGTAACCGCTTCCATTCCTTTTTTTAGGGACGTTTCAACGGCACCGAGTCTCGGGTCCCAACTTTTGTTCAATACTTTGTAATCTAGAATTTAGTCTTTCACCTAAGTCTTTTAAGTCTAAAGCCATTTGTTTAATAAGGGTTTTAAGTCTTCATCTTCCAATTCATCCTCGGTGTTACTTGAAGAGCGCTTAGCTTTTCTTCTGGACTTCATTAGAAGTCCATTGCTGCTAGCCTCCGACCTCTTCTTCATTTCACATTAGTAGCTTTATCAACATTAATATTTCCATCAAAATCAATTCTAGCCTTTTGTCCAATGCCTTTGATGAATAATTTTGTTTTATATATTCAAACACCTCTCTTTTATCTTTAAAGCCTATATTTAATACAAAATATATTTTAATTTTCTACCTATTAATCGATCAAGTTCCACATATCATACCTTTGCAAGGAGGTTTATTCTTGTATATAGCTCTTGGCCAATCTTCATTGTTTGAAAGCACATCCATACAACTTGGTGAATTTTTGTGTGCGAAATTCAAGCCATTTCACAATCTTTAACTTGGTATAAGTGTAATGAGAATTTTTCTATTATATTTTAAGGATCTGTCTTGAGAAGGTTTCCTTTAAATATGTACTCCCTCTAAGGAGTTCGATTTGTTGACTCATCGATACTATTCATTTTCTAATCCTTTAAATCTTTTAAACGATTTTCTTATAATAAAAATCGCATCTCTCCCCTTTCTTTAATTTGGACTCTAAACCGGTTAGCCATTAGAGTAAATTATTTTCCATACAAGAAGATCTAGGCTCTAAATAGTGCCTAATTCGAACAAATAAGCCAACAAGTATACAAACCATGGTTTGCCTAATGAAGGACATAGTACGAAACCATGGTTTGATGGTTGTCCTTTTTGTCCAAAACAGGGCTGTTGTTTATTCTATGATCTAAATTTGCCGACTCTGCATTATATAAATAAATAAATCTTTAATACTTCTATTAAAAGGGAGAGGTGCCTTTATTGCACATGAGTATCTTTCTACCACAGATTTATGTCGTATTCTGACCTGAATATCTGCCCTGCCACAGATTTATGTCGTATTCTGACCTGAATATCTGCCCTGCCACTTCACCAGCTTAAACATATTTTTGACCAATTCGACCGATTTCATGAATCCTCTCGTGGGAGGTTATGAGATCCAGGCCCCTGTACAGATGAGGGCCAAATCCTGAAACCATGGTATACAGAGGTTGGCTTTTTTCTTATTTTTCAAAATCCTGCGTTGTGGCTCCTTTTTTATCATCTCTATTACGTTTTGTACAGGTGTGCTAAACTTAAATGCTTTGTTTTGAAGAGTTGTTGAAGGAAGAGGTGCACCTTTGGCACACGAATACCATCATGTATATGCCATTTTCTATTTTCAAATTCTTATTTGCTAAAGATAGTGGCGTAGTCGCTCAAAGAAGTGACCGTTCATCAGATGGGTCAGTCAAGGAAAATTTTACTCTATGTGGAGTAACAGTATCTTGAAATATAAAAAGACCCTATAATATTTTATTCACCCCCCAAGTTTGTTTTGTTAACTAAATTATATATAGTTGAATAAAAAAAGATAATTAAAAATAAATTACATTTTTTTCCTCTTCCTTCCTATTAAACATATATAACACGATGGTAAAATAAATTACAAAATTTAATTTAGAAAGAAAATTAATTATAAAATTTTATTATAGGAAATCTTATTATTCTTTCGACCTAAGAAAGCTATATATCTTACACAAATAAAAATTTTCTAAAGTAAATAGTTATTTTAGTTAAACGGATTTTTCTCTACTTAAAATATTTGTTTGGAAATTCCTTTAAACCGCAGAGGTAACTTTCTAAATTCTAAATAATGCGTATTATCTTTAAGAAACGGACTTTTTCTTTTCTTGATCGAATAAATTTTTATTTTTAAAGGACTGATTTCTTCCAATTTTCACACTAATTTTGGGTTCAACTTGAGTAGATGTCAAGATTTAGTGTTTACCCACTCTGATAGACATGGGGACTCTGGTTCTTCTTTCCAAATGACAATTTTATTGACATAAAGAGTTGAAGCTGGAAAAATAAAATCTACTTTATCTTTTGGCGTATTAATTTTTGTTTGTCTAGTTATTTCAGCTTCGAAATAGCAGAATAGATATCTGAGCAAAGAACGCGAGATATATCTTCTTTATAAATTTCTTAATAATATTGATAATGGAATGATATCACTGATAGCGTTGGGTTCTTCATCGATGAGCCATACATTCCACCCATCTAATTTCAGTTGGATTAGACGATGCATAATTGTTCTATTTTAGAAATAGTGCGGTTTCATTTCTCAGAATAATAGCGCTCTAGACGCTTATATTTATTATGTTAAGCTATATATATTATAATTATAATATTTTATACTGAGAGAGGGAGTATATATATCGTAACATCAGGTTGCTGTTTAGAGGGTTCACCATTCTTACGCTTCAATACTCATATCAAATATACTTCCCGAGCGAATTTCTACAATTAAAAACAGAGGTAAAATATATATTCGAACAATTATATTTTTAAATGATCAATTTATCTATGTCTTCTCCCTTGAAAGTGATTTGACCCAAAGATCTTCTATCCTTTGAATCGTGTCAAAGGTCTCCTCTTTCTGCGGAAATGTTGAAGTAGTATAAAGTGACAGTAGTGCGTCACAAACTGAATATACAATAACAATGTGAAAACATAATATATCAGACTATCGGGAAGGATAAATATTTAAAAGTTTAATATTGGAAAATAACAGTAAAAATTAAAAAATGAGTTAAAAATACGCGCATGAAACATGATGCACCAATGCAAAACATATAGAAAGCATTAAGATATTCAGAACTGTATAAAACAATCATCAGGCCAGTTCTTACATATGGTTCAGAAATTTGGTGCAAATTTATTAAGAGTCGATGCAAAGAAAAATTAAATTCTTCCCAATATCAAATTCTTCTTCGAGCGATTATAGCCAATAAAACTACTTCGTCCAACTGAGTGCATAGTTTAGCGAATATCCCCCTTATCACAGACTATATTGAATATAAAATAATCAAATTTGAATTGACTCAACTTTCTATAGAGGATCCAAGTATAATTAGATCATTTATAAGTACAAACATGGATGAATTACAGAGGGTGTTCACACTTATAGGAAACAAGTTTATTATAAAATATTAAAAATTAACACCATATTTGAAATTTTTCAAATATTCTATTTGAAAGACTTTTTGTTTATTTACAGAACGGCACCTGATTTTCCACGATAGTAGACACTTTCTGATCATGGTCATACTTAAAAGATCCCATTCTTCCTTTACCACTTTCCAGAGACCTTCAATTGTCCTAGGGTGTCTCTTTCCAAGTGCTCTTTTAAGGCATTCAAAAATGCAAAACTCCATCGGGGCTAAATCAGGAGATTTTTCAGGGGTTCTTTTCTTTGGAATAGTGTTGATTCCTGTTCTTTGCCTTAGATATTCCAAATAAGCTTGGGTTGAAGATGAGGTATGACTTGTGGCGTTATCATGGTGAAACCAGACTTTGTTGCTCGTTTTCCATAGATAGAGGGAATATCATTTAAAAATATAGGTTCTAAAATGTTGTTTTGATAGTACTCCGAGTTTATTTTGGCATTTCTTTCAACTTTTCTTATTTTTAATTTTCCTTCATATGATATACCGCATGTCACCATAAATCCTTTGGGGTAACTTTCGGCACATTCCTTCAACCAAATTGGCATATATTTTCCCCCTTTTTTGGATAGTATATAGCTCTTTTTCTGTCGCAATCGGTTAAATATACCCATGCTTCGTCATATGTAACAATAAATTTTCATCTATCAGCAGCCAAGAAATTTTCATAAAAATATCTGCTGATAGTGTGTCGCTGACGAATATGGCTCTGAAACAATTTGTGAACCGCATGTTTTTTTGTAGCTTTTAAGCCTAAATCTTTATTTATTATTTTATTTATTGTTGACACTGATGTTCCTATTAATTTGGCTATATCACTTTGTGGCATAGGATTTTCTTTTGTAATATATTTTTTCACTTTTTTGACAGTTGCAGGAGTTCTCACAGATATAGGGTGATACTCTTTTGTCCATTTCTCCGTAGGTGCTTTGAATAAAAACTTGATATTTTTGTCGTGAATAATATTATAAATACATTTTTATAAATGTTGATATCATCTTGTTTGCATATTTTAATTATGTCCAAATAGGTAAGATTAGCTCTGGAAAGTCCTAAAATATAACCTCTTATGAAATTATTGTATTTGAAGGGCATTTTTTTAAATTTAAAAAATGTATTGCGTGTTAGAATTGAATTAGCTCAAGCATTTTCGAATTCCACGTTGTTGATTTTTTTTAAAATAAAGTAGCATTGGGTACCCCCTGGAGGTAGGGGAGTGTCACCGGTCGCAGCACATCATCAACGTATCGTTGGGCCGTCATAGTGCCCTGAATACGAAGTAAAGGTGACCTGGAATCATACGCGATTGCGCCTCAAACCATGATTCCACGTTGTCGCACGGTGGGGCGTTCCACAATTGCTGCCGGATTGGACCTTTCTCCACGTCGACGCCACACGCGTACACGGCGACTATCACCGGACAAGCAGAAACGCGACTCATCTGAGAACACGACCCTGTGCCATTCCGTCATCCACGTCGATCTAGCCCGGCACCATTCCAAACGTTGGCGCCTATTCGGTGGGGTCAATGGCAGTCTTCTTAGCGGACGGCATGAGTGCAAGCAATTAGCAACCAATCGACGGGAAATGGTTCTGGTCGAGATGGAATGATCTAGGGTGTCTTGCACATGTTGCATGATGGCGGTACAAGTGGCTTGTGGGGCCGCCACTGCTTGTCGAAGGATACGCCGATCCACACGTGCTGACGTCACTCTGGTTGCACCGACATTCCTATAAATTGCCACATTTCCTTGTTCCAACCATCTTCTCCACAGTCGGTGCACCGTGGACGCACCAAGGTGTGTATCAGCTGCGATTTGACGTATGGACCAACCTGCCCTTTTCAGTCCGATCATCATGCCCCTCGTAAAAGCGTCTGTCTGCTTGAACTGCCTCTGTTTACGATGACCTGGCATTCTCTGTTATTACACGTGTCTTTTGACACAAGAACAAAATTTCTACAATGATTTTCCTTGAAGAAATAACGACACGAATACTGTCCTTTCTGCAAGTTCCTTCCCTTATATCTTACTCCATGTGCGCACGAGAGCTGCGCATTTTACATCATTTGCATAACTCGGTTAGGCGCGTCTACCCTGAAATTTGCATAATTTTCTGGCCACTATTTCTTGGTGTTCCATTTTCAATGTCACGCAGTGCAGTTCCTTTTTTACACCAGGCGCTCGTTTCCTATAAGTGTGAACACCCTCTGTATTTGTAAAAACAAATCAAACATTCCAAAGCTTTTTCCCGTTACGAATTCATCATTTTCCGTTATAACTTTTATGATACCTAGTTTACAACAAACCACGGAAATTTTAAGGGCTTTTTTAGCAACAATTGAAGCGGTTGACGACTCTAGCTGTTATTGTGGCAAGGAAACCCAGGACTCGAGACACCTACTGCTGGAATGCCCACTCTTCTTTAGAGCTAGACAAAAGACAGCAAACAATGTTGTAGATCTATATGAATTTGTAAATACTAGAGATAATTATCACAGATTTAACCATTTTTGTAAATATATTCATGATTATCTTTCTAACCTGGAAGGATCAGGTTTCTAATATATCGTATTGTGTTTTTTTTTTTTGCATAATATGTTTATAACTGATCTTGTTTAAAAATTTAAATCGACGCAATTATCTCTAGCCGGGATATCGCGTTTTGTGTGTTGAAATAAATGATAAATGTATTTAGATGTACCAAGCGTTGTGGAAGACTTCACAGAGATGTCTGAGTTCCAAATAAAGAATAGAGGAAATTTAAATATTATTATGAAATCATATCTTATTGCTATCTCTATTCGTTCACTTACATATTAACAAATCTACATACCTTACACAAATTGTATCGTATTACAAACCTAAAGAGGCCTGCCCTTAGCTGCTCAATGAGCTTTTAGAAGACAAAACTCAATCTTCCCCTTTCGCATATTATTATACACTGGTGTCCAAAAAATAAGAAACTTAACCAATATTGAAATTTCTCAAAAGCTAATTTATTAACAAATATAAAATTTAGTATACAAATAGTTTAAACTATGGATAATTTGACTAGCTATATGAAAATTAAAAAAATATTTGAAATTATGAAAAATGCAAATTATTACCAACATACCCAAAGCTAAGGTTCCAGATCTTGAATAAATAAGATATCAATAGGGAGTATGATCACCTCTAACAGCTATCAAGGTCTCACAGCGAGCCCTCATACTGTTTACCAGGCTTTGGAGGAGGTCCAGGGGTAGTAAACCCCACTCCTCCAATAGAGCAGTTCTTAGCTCAACGAGGGTTCTGGGAGAGGGGTGACGAGCTCCAATACGCCTCCCTAGAGCATTACACACATGCTCTATTGGATTCAGGTCCGGAGATCTGGCTGGCCAATCCATCCTTCGAATATTCTCACTCTGGAGATATTCATTGACTAGCCTAGCCCTATGCGGACGAGCATTATCGTCCATGAAAATAAAATTGTGACCAATTTGATCTCTATAAGGTCTTAGATCGGGCTCAAGGATCTCGTCCCTGTACCTTTGGGCAGTTAAAGTGCCCCCAGAAAAAATGTGGAGGGGTGTGCGTCTGCTAGAACTAATGCCAGCCCAGACTAAGAGACTGCCCCCTCTAAAACTGTCTATTTCCCCGATGTTACTGGGATGATAGCGGGTTCCAGGCTCCCTCCAGATGAAAACTCGTCGAGAATCTGTGTTTAAACTAAATCTTGACTTGTCACTGAAGAGAACATTGGCCCACTGATCATGAGTCCAGGCGTGATGTTCCAAGCACCAATTCAAGCGGGCTCTCCTGTGAGGAGAGGTTAAAGAGATACAGACCATTGATCGTCTAGCATAAAAATCACCTTCGTGAAGCCTTCGGTAAACAGTTTGTCTTGAAATTCTCGTTCCAGTAGCACTTGAGAGTTCATTAGAGAGTTGAATAGCTGTCATCTCCCTATGGCGCTTGGCAGTTACGACCAGATAACGGTCTTCAGAGGTAGCTGTGTTTCTTTTTCTACCAGAACCTTCTTTTCTTTTGATGGTTCCTGTCTCAATGAACTGTTTCCATATGTTGCTGAGCACAGATTTATTCACATTTAGCCATTTTGCTACTTCAACTTGTGATTGCCCTGCCTCCATTCTTCCAACAGCTCCCCATTTTAAATCATCTGCTAAAATTTTTCGTAAACTCATAATTAACTAAGGATTAGATAAAATTATAATTGGACAATTCTTAGATGAGGTAAACGACACGCCAAATAGCACACTTATAGAGACAAGCAAAAATTTGCATATTTTCAATTTTACCGAATCGAATGGTTGCGATAAATGAATTCTACGACTTAAAATACCTAATTAAATTACTTTTTAGCTTTTAGCGTTGTATATTTTAAAACATATCATTAAAAAACAAAGGTTTCTTATATTTTGGACACCAGTGTATTACAATTTAACTGCCTTCATATTCACCTCTTCTTTCTTTCTTTTAATTTCCTTTTTAGCACATTACTAACAAACTATTTTTTTTAAATTAAAATATACAAGTATCAGAGTCATCAACACACAATCAATCAATTCTGTCACCGTTTGCTTTTGTGAATGGAATAAATACCCGAATATGACCATTTCTTATAAGCATCGGTAGTTCAGTGGTAAAATGCTCGCCTTCCTCGCGGGCGGCCCGGGTCCGATTCCCGGCCGATGCATTTTTTTTTTTTACAATTTTAAAAACTCATTTATATATTATACTAGACGGGTGACCCGGGCTTCGCCCCGGGATTGACCCGTGTGCATATCTACCCGAGTGATATATATTCAGAAAATATTTTTTTTATAATTGTTTGTTATTAGCAATATCTATTTGTTTGCATCAGCCTAATTTAATCTAATCTTTGATAGAGGGCGCTGTTCGTGAGCTAAGTAGAATAATTTGAATATATAGTTTTAAGTTTGGCATACCCGAGACATTTGGCCTATATCGACAGATGAATCAGCTTTATAATCAATATGGGCATTATACTGCAAACCTGAAAAAGGCTTATGAGTCCAAAGCTGAATACGCTGAACAGGAACTTGCATAGTTTGTGTAGCTGCGACGCGGGCTTCAGAATACCTAAGACGGCGAAGCGCACGACGCGTCTCACTTTGAAGTGGTGTCTCAATAGCTCTAGCATTCCTATATCTCCTGGAAGCAGCCGTATTCCTACCAAGTAAACGTCGGCTGTGGCGAGGCATATTCTGAAAAAAAAAATTAGATTGAGATTAATAACAAAAGCTACAAAACCAGCAATTTCTAAACATAGCATAAAAATTTCCTGTCTTTTTGAGGTAAAAATCAAAATCTGTAATTTTTTAATTCAAAATATCCTTCAGATATGTTTAAAATATTTAAAAAAACTAAAATCATAATATTATTACCAAAAAATTAATGTACAAAACCAGTTATCATTAAAAAGCTTCAAAAATAGACCAACCGCTGGATACGGCAATGAAAAAGCATGCTTTTTTGAGCTAAAAAAAATAGAAATAATTTTCTAAAATACAAAATAAAACCCCTATATGTTAAAAAAAAACTATTAATAATCTAAATATAAAATATTTAATCAAATAAATTAAAATATCTTTAAAAAAATTTTGAAAAAGGACTTCAAAAAGACAAATAAATGAATTCGTAAAAGAAATCCCTTGCTTATTTAAAAATATAAATAACCTATTTTTTAGATACAACCCATATATGTAGAAAATATAATAAATAAACTGTATGGCATATTCTGAAAAAAAATTTAGTTTGAGATTAATAACAAAAGCTTCAAAACCAGCAATTTCTAAACAAAGCATAAAAATTTCCTGTCTTTTTGAGGTAAAAATGAAAATTTTTAAATTTTTTATTCAAAATAACCTTCAGATATGTTAAAAAGATTTTTAAAAACTAAAATCATAATATTATTACTGAAATATTAATGTACAAAACCAGTTATCATTAAAAAGCTTCAAAAATATACCAACCGCTGGATACGGCAATGAAAAGGCATGCTTTTTTGAGCTAAAAAATAGAAATATTTTTCTAAAATACAAAATATAACCCCTATATGTTAAAAAAAACTATAAATAATCTACTCTTAAAATATCTAAGCAATTAATTAAAATTTTGTTAAGGTCCTCAAAAAAAAAATTAAAATTGAGCACATTAATGAAATTTCAAGCTTTTTAGTGAAAAAAAAATAGAAATAACCTAAATTTTTTTACAAAACAACCCATATAAGTGGAAAACACCATAAATAATCTGTTATTAAAATATCTAAACAATTAATTAAAAATTTTGTTAAGGTTCTCAAAAAAGACATAAAATTGAGCACATTAATGAAATTTCAATCTTTTTTTGTAAAAAATAATATAAATAACCTTAGTCTTATAAAAATACTAACCACGTTTGTCTTTGTTGTTGTTGTTAGAGGAAGAGCATTGCTCGATGCAAATATTTAAACGTAATTCTACTGTCCTATGTTCATATGTCTTATGTCCATATTTGCTCAAATACAATTTCTAAGATTCCACCCTTTAGTGTAACATATAGAAGCAGAATGATCCAATACAGTATTAAAGCTGTAAAGAAGCGGTCTGGTATATTAAATTGACGAAACCGCAGGGAGGGTTCACCACCGATGAGCCAAGCCCTTCCAATATTTTTTCATCGCAGTAAGGGCAGTAGAAGTTTGATTTTTTTATTGGATCTCTAATGTTTTCATGCGTTGAATAATGTAAATAACTTATGTAAATAAACTTTTCTCCTTGGTTGGCGCAAGTATCCCTTGCGGGATATAGAGCTTTTGAAATTAAAAAAAAAAAGTTTGATTTATTAGTGTAAAGAAACATTCGCGTCTTAATGTTTTCATTTGTTATATATTAGATGGCGCGTTATTGCTTTGTATTAATATATATATTAGTCATAACAATAATAACGCGACAAACTTTTAACAAAGGGAATTATAAAATGTTTAGAGCAAGACCGCGTTATCAGTTAGATGTACACTTATGGACAAAACTTAGGAATGTGGAAACTCTTTAATGTCGCCCGACGGTCGTCTTCTTCTTCTTTTTTTTTTTATTTTTTGAAGGAGACAGAGGTAATGTTGTTCACAATTGGTTATATCGTTTGTGTTCAATAAAAGTCACTGTGTATCAAATATCTTTAAGAGTTATTGTCTGAATCCTGATATACATGCTAAAGGGTAAAACTTCTCTAATTTTTGTCCACGAAGGTACTATTCAGTATAATTCCTTTAAATAAATTGAAAGTTACGACATAACCTGGAACTATTTTTTTTTGTTGTTTGTTTTGTTAATGACCTAACAACTTTAACTTTAGTCCTGAGAACTCGAAACTCCAGAAACCTAGACAAAAGAAAACTACTATAGGAGTTGAATTCAACTAACAGATAAATAATTTGGTTTGTTAGCAACATGGTTGAAAAAGAGACAGAATAATCAATTCAGAATAATATGAGAAAAGTTGAACATTTTATTAATTGAAAACTACGATGAAATTGAAGCCCATCCATAAGTTAAAAGATTGCAATTTTACCCGATAACATGTGGACGTTGTATATTTGGATATATAAATAAAGTTGATAATTCATGACGATGGAAATGGAAGATAGCCGCTCTTTTAAAGAGAAATCTTAATAGAGACCTTTGTGTGAGATTTTTTATACACAATTTGATAAAGAAACATTTTAATGAGGATGTGAATCCCGGTAAATAAATATAGTTTATTATTATTATTTTTATTTATTATTTATTTTTTATTATTTTAGGTAAAATTGTTATTATATAAGGATTTTCCATAATGGAGTTCGTCAAAAAATTTACCCATTGGGAAAAGTATTTTTCTATTATTTCTATTTATATACATATAATCTCATGAAACCGTGCTCCTTTTCATCTATCTTAGAATCCAATACTTCTAAGATGTACTGTGCGACCAGCAATGTGAAATTCTGGAATGGAGGAAATACTTCAATCAGTTTGACAGGAATCGTATTTATAATTATCTGTGATGTATATTACCTGAACGACATTATGGAGAAGAGGGCAAGAGGAATATTTTATGAATCAACTTCAAAGCTCGCTTCACATTTAGGTCCCTGTCAGTAAATGGATGGAAATGTAATTTCGACATTGTAGAAAGGATTTCTCTAGAAAATTTCCTCATCTACAACGTCAATACAACTGATATCATGTAACGCTGATCTTCCCTCACACATTCTGAAAGCAGAATTGCATCCTTTTCATCTATCTTAGAATCCAATACTTCTAAGATGTACTGTGTGGCCAGCAATGTGGAATTCTGGAATGGAGGAAATACTTCAATCAGTTTGACAGGAATCGAATTTATAATTATCTGTGATGTATATTACCTGAACGACATTAAGGAGAAGAGGGCAAGAGGAATATTTTATGAATCAACTTCAAAGCTCGCTCACATTTAAGTCCCTGTCAGTAAAGGGATGGAAATGTATTTTCGATTCTCACTCCTTCATTTCACTTATTTATGATATGAAAATTTTATTAGCTTCCCTTTTATTTGGCGCTTCGACGTTTGACTCAGCAAGAAATATCGGTTCTTGAGAGAACCAGCATCCCAATAACATCTGGTTGTTTGGTTTCCATTTTATTACCTCGAGTACATACATATTTGATAACGTGGGACCTTCTAGCTATTTGTTTTCTATTTATTTCTATATCACTGGAAATTTTTTTTTAACGTAAAATATACCTTCCTTATAGTCAACATATTTATAAATATGTTGAACAATCTTGTAGAGGTTGCCCGGCCGGCATTCATATTTCTTAAATAAAGACACTTCGGCCAGAAAATGTTTAAAGAATGCTTTTTAACGTCCCTTGCCAAATGCTTTATTTTTACTGACGAGGAGAAGATATTTTTCGAAACGTCGATAAAACTTTTTCTGGCCGAAGTGTCTTTATTTAAGAAAAATATTGAACAAGGAATAAGAAACTATTGTATATACTTTAGAGAGATAAGGAGTTTCTTTTAACACAACATATTGTTGCACCAAGTGGCAGCTTTGCAGGGTCGTCGACCTTGGTTTCTTCCTTCTTGGTGTTATACACGTTTCCCGAACAGGTTTCCATATTCAAATCAAATGAATAAAAGTAAATAAATAAAATTAAATAAAAATAAATTACCTTTTCAAGTTATTGTGTTTATTTATTCTTGTCTTGCTCCTCCGTCGCGATCCGCAGTCTTCCAATAAGCAATAAAGATATATGTACAATAAAATATTACAAAAGGAATGAAACTATAAAAAGGAATGATAATAATCTAAATATTCTATTTTAAATAAAAATAAATAAATATATAATTTAAATTTTAAATATCTTTAAAATAATATTATAAATAATTTTTAAAATACGCGCATTAATCATGATGCAACACTTCCCTCTCTCCAGAGGTCGTCACGTCCTCGTGAGTGACCTCATCAATTCTTTGAAAATAAGGTTTGAGTCTTGAGACATGGACAATCAATGGGTCTTGGCCAGAATTATCTTTCGATTCAATTAAGTCATTTACGTTGGACAGCTTCTTTAATATTCGATATGGACTAAAATATTTTCTCAATAGTTTTCACATTTTCCGATTTTCCTGACTGGTGTCCAAACTGTTACTAAATGTCCTGGTTCATAGATTCTCTCGTTGTGTTTTGTCATAGTTTATTTTCATTCTTTCCTGAGTCTTCTCTGTGTTGTTAATGACTACCTGTCTCGTCCTTGCTATTTTATCTAAGTAATTTTCTATATATTCGTCATAATCGTTCATGTTACTGTCAATTGGGATATTATCGTCGTCTAAGAGGGACATGGGTTCCCTCCCAAATAACAGGAAAAATGGAGAGTATCCTGTGGTTTCTTGAATCGTGGTATTGTACGCGTGGGTGACGAAAGGGAGGATTTCGTCCCAGTTCTTCTGGTCTGTATTTACATACATGCTTATCATATTGATTAGAGTTCTATTTAGCCGTTCCGTTAGTCCGTTAGTCTGGGGATGGTAGCTTGTCGTGAAGCAGTGTTTAACTTTGCATATTTTCATAACCTCCTTCATCAAATTGCTAGTGAACTGTGAACCTCTGTCACTAATAAGAAACCTTGGGGCCCCGTGACGTGAAAAAAAAATGTTCGATTAAAAATGTAGAGACTTCTTTCACTGTTGCTTCTGATACTGCCTTTGTTTCAGCGTACCTGGTAAAATGATCAGTCAACACAATTATCCACTTCCTTCTTCTTTTCGTTGACGGCAAGGGACCAACAAAGTCAATCCTGATTCTTTCAAAAGGGTAGTTAGCTGGGGGAATGGGTTGCAAAAGTCCAGAGGGCGACTGATTTGAACCTTTCCGACTTTGGCAAAGATGGCACGTCTTTACAAATTCTGAAACATCTTTTATCATGGAAGGCCAATGATATTTATTCTTCAAACGGTATGTGGTTCTGGCGATGCCTAGATGGCCATTCAGCATATGGTTGTGGAATTCACTCATGATTTCTTTCCTTCTCTTCTTCGGCACTACCAGCAACCATGCTCTGCCTTCAGGGTTTGGGTTCTTCTTATATAGACATCCATTTTCCTCTTTAAAATTCTGTGCTCGTTTGCTTCCGTTAAGGCCTTTCTTAACATTTTCTATGAATTCATCCTCTTCATTTATTATCTGATTCAAAAATAGTCGTTCATAATCTTCGACTCAATCCGTTTCAGGTAGGGGTCCTCTAGATAAGCCATCAGCATCCATATGTTTTTTACCCGATTTGTGTATTATGTCAAAATCGTATTCCTGAATTTTCAGTGCCCACCTTGCAAGTCTACCTGTTGGATCTTTCAGCCAGCACAATGCGTGATGGTCTGTAATTATCGTGAAATGTCTTCCATATAGGTGGGGTCGTAATTTTGATATCGCCCACACCACAGCCAAACCTTCCTTTTCGGTGGTTGAGTAATTTTGCTCAGATTTACTTAGAGTTCGACTCAAATATGATATCACCTTCTCTTCCCCACAGATAATTTGGACCAGTGTTGCACCTAAGCCGATGTTAGAGGCGTCTGTGTGAATGTAGGTGGCTGCATTTGGATCAAAGTGACCTAAAATTGGCGGATTTATCAGAGCTTTTTCAAGGTTTTGAAATGCTTCCTCTTTATTTTCTGTCCAGGTAAATTGCGCATTTTTCCTGATGAGTCCTTTCAATGGGTCAGCAATTAATGAGAAATCTTTAATGAATTTTCTATAATAGGAACACATTCCTAGGAAAGATTGTACTTCTTTGACCTTCTTGGGCTGAGGAAAATCCCTAACGGCTTTGATATTATATTCGGCCGGTTTTATACCCTGTTGGTTGATTATATGACCAAGGATCTCAAGTTCTTCAAAAGCAAATCTGCATTTCTTGTCGTTCAGTTTCAAATTAGATTCACTAAAACATTTTAAGACAGCTTCAAGTCTTTTAAGATGGGTTGGAAAGTCTGAGTTGTATATTATAACGTCGTCCAGATAACAAAGGCAAATCTGCCATCTTAGATTTCCAAGCACATTGTCCATATTCCTCTCGAAAGTAGCAGGGGCGTTGCATAGTCCAAAGGGCATGACGTTGAATTCATATAAACCGTGGGTCGTAGTGAAAGCTGTCTTCTCCTTGTCTTTCTCTTCAATTTCGACTCGCCAATATCCCGATCTAAGGTCTATTGCTGAGAAGTACTTCGATCCTTGGAAAGTATCCATTACCTCATCAATTCTTGGGATTGGATAAACATCCTTTACTGTTACCTCATTCAATTTTCTATAGTCTACACAAAATCTGAACTTACCATCTCTCTTCTTGACCAGTATTACAGGGAAAGACCAGGGACTTGAAGATGGTCTAATTATGCCTTCTTTGAGCATTTCATCAATTTGATCTTTTATAATGTCCCGTTCTTTGGGGCTCACCCTATATGGCTTGTGCTTTATCGGTTTTGCATCTTCTGTATCGATCCGGTGTTTTGCCAAATTGGTCCTGCCTAACCTCGGCGAAAACAAATCAGCATACTTAACCAAAATTTGTTTTATTGGTGATAGATTTTTGTTTATCTGAAATTGGATTTCGTCATTATTAATTTGCTCTAACTTCTCTATGAACTTTACCTCTGCAGGAAGGCTTCCATAAGCCAATGTTTGGTCTTTAATGATTTTTAAAGGTCGAGGATAAGGGTTTGTTATCCAGATATGAGTTTTCCTATCCGTGACAGTAAGCAAACTTCTTGCCAATCGAAGGCCATTTGTTTATTCATTCTGTTGTTCTCTTCAATGACATATTCGCCATCCTCTGCTTCTATTGAGACCTTAATTAATCTAATAGACAGTTCAGGTATAACAGTATCTTCAATGTTTTTATTTTTTTCAGTTCATAATTGCTTATGGAATGATTATTCGTCAGATCGTATTTTATTATTTCTTTTTTGCAATCTATTTTCGCGTTCATTTTCTTAAGGAAAACTCTTCCAAAAATTAATGTCCGTAAATGCGTTTTCAAAATCACAAATTTGTGCGATAATGCTTTGTCATCAATTTTTATATTTAACAATATACTTCCTACTATGTCTAATTTTTTTCCATCGGGTCCTGCACAAGTTTTTGCGAGTTTACTTATACCATGGCCTGTATCGAGGGCCGTTCTGAGGTCGACCACTGAGAGGTCAGCGCCTGTATCAACCAAAGCTTCAAAAGTTCCTATCTTGTCCACATGATTTTTTAATTTGTATTTAGGGTCTAACTTTTTGATTCCATTTATGGTCGACTTGCTTTGATTGACATATTCAGGCGCGATGCTTAGTTTAAATCTTCCAACACAGAATATCTATTCCGGGTAGGAATATTTGTCTGTGTGCTATGACATACATCAGCATAAAGCCGAGGTCCTGATTTATCTGATATTTCATTCATTTGGCATTTCTCTTCGATCTTCTCTTGGGTAGCTGTTGGATCCTCTTCTAGGATTCTTATAACTTGACCCTACAAAAACGGGCCACGTGCCCTGGCTTGTTACACTTGAAGCAGATTGGTCTTCCATCTTTAGTCCTATTTTTGCTCACTTCTTGACTTTTATTGTAGGTGTTTCTCTGGAGGTTTGGTTTCGGCACAAAGTTTGGATTATAAGGACGTCTCGGGGTAAAGGGCTGGGTCAAGTTGTTTCGATACTGCCTGGGAGTAGAAGGGAAGTCGTTCTTGTAATTATTGGGAACAGGGGCTTGGGGCCTGGAAGGGGTCTGGTAGTTTCGTGTGGCAGTCGGCGGCACGTACCTCGATTGTTGTTGGGGTCTAGAATAGCGTGGACCGTTATATAGGTTTCTGGATTTCTCCACACGTTCCCGATACTTCTTTTCAAAGGAATCCATTTTCTTGCACACGACAAGAAGTTCATCGGTCGTTTTAGGAGGGTTCAGGTAGAGCGCGAATGAGTACTCTTTTTTTCAGTCCTCCAATAACATGATCGATTTTTGTTTTTTCTTTCATTGCGGGGTCAACCTTGTTGCACACCACTAGGATGTCTTCCGCGAACCTGATTGCTGGTTCATTCCAGTGTTGCATTCTGTTGAGCTTCATTCTTAGTTCTTCTTTATTGGCGTCCAGAGAAAAATCCTGAATGAGGCGGATTTTAATATTTTCCCAGCTCGTGAAACTCGTTTTGGGTAAATTCAACCAAGTTTTAGCGCTTCCCGTCATGTTCATGGCGGCATAACGGGCAATTATGTAGTCTGCCCAATGATAGAGGAAACCAATCTCTTCGAGGGATTCTATCCATGGGCGAGGGTCTTCTGTCCCGCCATATTAAGGAATTTCTATATTGGGGTTCAAAGCAACTGGTTCGAAACCAGCATCTCTACCAATTGTTGCACCAAGTGGCAGCTTTGCAGGGTCGTCGACCTTGGTGTCTTCCTTCTTGGTGTTATACACGTTTCCCGAACGGGTTTCCATATTCAAATCAAATGAATAAAAGTAAATAAATAAAATTAAATAAAAACAAATTACCTTTTCAAGTTATTGTGTTTATTTATTCTTGTCTTGCTCCTCCGTCGCGATCCGCAGTCTTCCAATAAGCAATAAAGATACAGGGTGATCCAAAAGTCCCGCACTATTTTAAAAATTAATAACTCCGCGAATATTTGCGCTAGAGCAATGCGGTAAACACCATTGTGTTCAGGATGCAATGGGATTTTTTATGGCAAATAATGAAAAATTGGAAATTGATTTTAGTTACAATTTTATTCGCCAGATGGCGCACTACCAAAATCAGAGATTCAGCGGCCAAATTGTTTGATAAATGGAGAAATATAACTGATCGACACGTATTTTTTTCTTTTTGAATACCAGGAAAGAACCCTAATAACATCAAATAACAAATTAATAAAACACCACTTCGCCAAAAGAATGAAGAATTGGCTAACAATTTTTAAATACAATCAGAGATATGTAAAATAGGTAAATGCAAATTAAAACATGTAGCAAAAAAATTGATATTTTAGATACGGTTTGTGTTTCCAAAGATAATAAATTTCTAATATTTTTTTTAATTCAACTCTCTCTCAGTATCGATTATATTTATTTTAATTCCTTTGAAAAATATGTATCTATCTCTGATAATTTATTTTACTCTGGAATTCCGTTGTTGTTGTCGTGTCCAATAAAGAGCCTCAGATGTATCAATGCATCTCCATCACAGCAGCAGCAATGTCCACTATCTTGGGTGTGTAAAGTTGCTCTGGGTCTATGTCAAATTCCTGCAAGGCTGCGGCCATTGCTGGCTATGAGAATATGTGGGTAGGTGTAAGTTCCACACCGGGACAATTGTTACATGCCCTATAGGTTATTGTGCCATCTGGATGTATTGTCATTCCTTAATAGTGTTTTGTTCTAAGTCTTGTTATAGTTTTTGTCATTTTTCTCCCAAAGTTTATTTCGCATTTTGATCTTTTCTTTTTTATTGTTTAATTATCTTGTATTTTTACAAAGAATCAGCGTCAAATAATGACATTTGTTCTTTCCTTTGGCTCAACTTTCTGGCTTCCTTTGCCAATTCAGATGCCATTTCATTACCCCCGATCCCAGCATGGGCAGGGATCCATTGTAGAATGCAGTTATTCTCCAATGGTTCCAGTTGGGTATGTAACGAGTGTATTTTCCGTGTGATTTTAGTATTGCCCTTCTGAATTGCTTCTAGAGCGGATATGGAGTCGCTGTATATTAAATTTTCTTCTGCTTGATGCAGGGATGGTTGGTTAAGGCATACATCAAGGGCTTTCCAGATAGCCGTCAGTTCACAAGTGAAGTTTGACGAAATCTGTCCTGCTCCTTCTTTGATTTTGATGTGGGTTCCATCTTGCAGTATTATGTTAATTCCGGCCCCTCCATAACTCAGGGTAAGGTCTGAAGATCCATCTGTATATGCTGTTAAAGGGGGTGGCCTAGCATTTTTAATCAAGAATTTGTACTATGAGGACATAGCCGTTAATATTTCAAACACATTAGACCTCGAAGCCCAAGATATCAAAGTCTACCTCAATCAAAACAAAGCCATCAACATATACAATATGTATCACCCTCCAAACAATACACTTATTGGCGATGGAACAATGGCTCAAATTTTCTTACAGACAACTCTTATTGTAGGTGACCTTAATGCCAAACATCAACTATGGGGATGTTCCACGCCTAACCCAAGAGGCAAAATACTTTCAAACATATTTGACGACAATGCCATCATGTGCTTAAATGATGGGAATCCTACCCATCATTCATACAGCTATAATACTGCACAAGCCCTTGATATAAGTTTTTACTATCCTGACATTTTCCACAAATGCAAATAGCAAATATTAAAAAGTATTGTAAGTGATCATTTGCCTAATTTGATAGAAATTAGCACCAAGACCAAAACCAGCTCAATTAAGAAAAATTCTGGAACTTCAAAAAGGCTAATTGGATATTTTTCGAAAACACCATTATTAAAGCAGCCACAGTTTCA
Organism: Cordylochernes scorpioides; assembly: GCA_030710605.1. NCBI lineage: Eukaryota > Metazoa > Arthropoda > Arachnida > Pseudoscorpiones > Chernetidae > Cordylochernes > Cordylochernes scorpioides. The sequence goes on from CP092867.1 coordinate 74,957,735, forward strand.
ATACCAAGAGGTAATATTAAGAAATGGATTCCAAATTATACACACCAGGCAAAAAATACTCAAACACTTATAACTAAAAGAAATGAACTACAAAAAAGAGCACCCAAAACCAAACAAATTGTAGAACTGAACTGAACATTGTGAATGCAAAAATAAAAATATTATACGTAAATGTGAAAACCTGAACCCAAGAAACCCAAATACAAAACTTTGGAATTTGGCAAAACAAATTGACAGATCCCAGTCACAAACCGGAAAAACTAATATGATTAAGAATACAGATGGTACACCAGCAACTAATGACAAAATTGCTGCCAATCTTTTAGGTAATTCATATCAAATAAGTAGTAAAATCAAGGTTGAAACAAAGGCCCGAAGGATTATTCATGACTTTAAAAATGTCACCAGCACTCATAATATTTTCCATGAAAAAAATCAATATAAAAGAGCTAGCTTATGCATTAGAAAACACTGACCTAAACAAGACTCCTGGGCCAGATGGAATCCATGGCCGAATGATATCAAACTTGGGCAAAATTGGAAAAGAAAGACTTCTTAATATTTTCAATAACTCCTGAAAAACTGGAAAATTGCCTTAAGACTGTAAAATGCAACAATAATTCCCATTTAAAAACTTGACAAATCTGCTGATGACCCAAAAAACTACCGACCTATCTCCCTCACAAGTATTTGCTGAAAATTAATGGAAAAAATTAAACTCAGACGACTCACCTACCACCCCGACACAAGAAATCTCTTACCAGAAGAACAATATGGATTTAGGAAAGGACATGGGACAATAGACCAACTCTTATTTTTCATACAAAAGGTAAAAGATGCACAAAACAGAAAACCAACTAACCACACAATAGCTGCTTTTTTAGACCTTACACAAGCTTTTGATAAGGTATGGAAAAACAAGTTAATTACAAAATTATACAAACATTTCAAAATTGATGGAAAAGCTATCACTTGGATAAATGATTCTCTAAAAAATAGATACATCAGGGTCAAATATAATGGCACTCTATCTAAAACCTTCAAATTGTATTAAGGATTACCACAAGGATCAGTCCTTAGCCCAAATCTCTTCACCCTATTTATTGCAGGCATAGAAGGAAAATGTTCACAAAAAAACAATATTGGACTTTTCGCTGATGACATTATTCTATGGAGCAGCAACACTAACTGAAAAAAGCTGAAAGTGATTTGAACAAGACTCTTCTCCACCTAGAAAAATTTGCTAATAAACATAAATTAGAATTTAACCCCAAAAAAAATCTGGAACCTGTCTTTTTACTACCGATAAGAAACTATACAAAATAAGACAAATATTATTCTGAAAGAACAACAATTGCAATATAATAAACATCCTAAATATCTCGGCTACACCCTGGATCCAAACATTAACTCCAGTAAACATATTGAAGGAGTTGTTAGAAAAGGAAGAGACCGACTAAAAATCTTGAAATGTATTTCAGGAAGAGTGGGGAGCTGAAGCAACAACACTAAAATTAACTTACACATCTCTAATGAGACCTATTTTGGAATATGGATATCAAATCTATAGTACAGCATCTGAAACAAATCTAAAATCACAAATCTAATACCTGCCCTAATAATATTGTACTTTACGAGGCAGACACTATGCCCTTAAAGGATAGAAGAAGCTACAATCTGCCAAAATATATAAACAAAATCAAGAGTTATGAAAGCAAACACAGAACTTTCAATTACATACTTAATTGGGAATCCAATATAAGATTCAAAAAAGAGGCCCTCTCGACCTGGCCAAAAGAAATGGATTTTTAAAATACAAAATGGAAAAATATTATTTAGCAGAAAAAATATCTCCATGCGAATCACTAACAGAATGTTATTTTTAATGCCACTTTAAATGAACCCACCAACAAACAATACCAAAATCCAGAATACTTAAAACAATTATCATTAGAAATAATTAATAAAATTCCTAAAAATGTAATAACTATATATACCGATGGTAGCAGAGACGAGTTGGGACACACACTGACAGTGACTCTCTCATCAAAACCACAAATGCCAATGAGAAAATAAACAGAAGAAACCCAGATTTTTGCTCAGTCTTCAGATCCGAACTTATAGCCATCTATGAAGCCTTAAAATCCATCAGAAACACTAAACATCACGATATATGGATACTTACTGATAGTAGAAGTGCCATACAACACTCGAGTCACACAAGGGAACTTAGAGACAAAGTAAGCAGGAACATAATTGGTTATCTCCAAAAACTCTCAATACCTCAAAAATTCACCTTCAATGGATACCCTTACATGTTAGCATTGAAGGCAATGAAGCTTCTGATGCGCTAGCGAAAAAAGGCACAAAAGAACCCTTACTACAGAAAAATAAACTTACTTTTAAAGAAATAGAAACAGTAGCCAAAACAAAAATAAACAAGAACTGGAGGATCCCACCTAAGCACAGTTGGTACACCCTAGAAGCAGATGGCCACCCAGACCTTTCACTAAACATCACGATATATGGATACTTACTGATAGTAGAAGTGCCATACAACACTTGAGTCACACAAGGGAACTTAGAGACAAAGTAAGCAGGAACATAATTGGTTATCTCCACTAACTCTCAATACCTCAAAAATTCACCTTCAATGGATACCCTTACATGTTAGCATTGAAGGCAATGAAGCTGCTGATGCGCTAGCGAAAAAAGGCACAAAAGAACCCTTACTACAGAAAAATAAACTTACTTTTAAAGAAATAGAAACAGTAGCCAAAACAAAAATAAACAAGAACTGGAGGATCCCACCTAAGCACAGTTGGTACACCCTAGAAGCAGATGGCCACCCAGACCTTTCGGTCCACAAGCCGGCATCCGAAGCATGCCCTTCGCTGCTATTCTGTTCAACTCATAAGCCAAGTAACGGTATCCAAGCTAGAGCTTGGACATTGTACCTGGAAACACCACCTCCCAGACAACGTGTCTGGAAGGATTTCTATACCGGTGGCCTTTAAACACAGCAAAAGAGGAAACTATTTACTGTGTCCAGCAGGGACTGCGGGGAAGCGGCCTCCGGTCGACTCTGTTCACTCACAGTTGAGGAAAAGCTCAGATGCCACGTCGTAGGCTTTTTCAAGAAGCTTGCTGTGGTTTCTCAGCAGCTTACTCTCGATCGCTCCCCTCGCCCTCCTTCTCTCTTCCTGCACACCCACTACCCTTGGACAATCCAAGACGTAGTGGCGTGCATCCACATCCCTTTCTTCATAGACGCAATCAGGGTTTCTCTTAATTTTAAATCTGTGGAGACTTGGGGAAGAGCCCATGTCCCGAACTACTCTAATGAATTTGTGGGACATTACCTTACAGAGGTACTTGGGTGTTGTTACCCAATTGAATACCTCTCTCCCTTCACACTTTTCCTCCATCTGTCCAACCATAAGTCCTGGACGTGCCCCCTGATCCTCCTATAAACTTCTTTCTTGGTCACTGGGGTCCTCAGTGATCTACCTCTAAAACATCCTGCCTTAGCGAGCCTGTCTGCGAACTCATTACCTTCGATGAGTCTGTGTCCCCTAACCCTCAGGAGCCCGCGTTATCATCTCCAGCTCCTGGATTATTTGATGCGCGAGTTGCCTTTTCACCAGATTGATGGCGACGAGGGCCGACATACAATCTGAATAGAGGCGGTCCGGGCTGAAGTTCTTCTCGGCACACACTCTGAGGGCTACCCTGATCGCAACCAGCTCGGCTGAAAAGACCAATTCGTCCACTCTGAGTGTTAAGCTTTCTTGGAAGATCAGCTCTCCATTAGTGAAAATCACTACTCCAGCTCCAGTATTGGTTCCAGACTTACTACCATCAGTGAAAACCTCCGTGTCAATCCCTGTCGGCCCTCCAGGACTCCAATTCCACTTTGGCAACCACTGCGGAGGCTTCCTTGGGTCCCTCTTCCATTCCAGGGCACCCGCTTCAGGTTCCAGGGCACTTCCCTGTTCTCCCAGATCTTCTG
>CP092867.1:74961846-75388245 GCA_030710605.1 Cordylochernes scorpioides
ACACACCATTGGCTAGATGGTGTGGGTCGGTGGATATGCTAGAGATGAACTACGAAATATATTATCATAAATGAAGGGCGAAGATTAGGATTTTGAAATGACAATATTGTTTGCAATAATGTTCGATAATTGATTAATCAATAATTCTCTATAAAAGGTCCTGAGCTGGTATAAGGTTAACAAAGTTGTAAGAATGAGAGAGGTATTTAGGGGAAGATCGATAAGAGTCACCAAGGGTTGGTTGTAAGCAAGGCTCACGTGATGGTTGAACTTCTTCGACGCCTGAATTACAGGGTGAATTTTGAGTCGTTTAGGGAAAGAAATTATTTTTCGTGAGCCGTGCTTACAAGTAGGAGAGGTCATATACAAATAGACATGCAAAAATTTAGGTGCTGGAGGCATATTTTTATAAATAAATTGATTATGAAAAATCTATTGTTAATAGTAAAAATCGTAAAGCGTTAATAGGTAGAATTCCCTTTTTTTAAAGTTACGTTAAAATGGAAATTATATAATTAAAATGACGATTGTTAAATTCTAATGGTAAGATAACTAATTAAATGGGTTACAAATATCTAGCTAAATAGTATGGAGAATGAAACCATTGTTAATAGGCGTGAAGAAAATAAATGGAGCTAATTATGTAAAGATTGGCATCAGAGTTTACAAGGAGTGAGTTCTTTAAAGAATGAATGGAAGGGGTAAAACAATTTCACTTACAGGTTATGCTGGTTTAGAGAGCAGGTAAGTTCATTGAGATTCGGGAGAGTTCTGTCTGTGACACTGTGCGTACCAGTGTTGCACATCACAGTAGCGGCAGGGATATGGCGGAGTCTTGTCCATGATGATGGAAGGTGTCCTGTTCTGGCGTGGCGATCGTTCTTGGGCAGGTCTAGTGCTGGAAGAAGTGCGTGGCAGCTCCATCTCCGTCGTAGGTGAATACTTCTTCGGGATCACGGTTCAAAGGTTGGCGAAGAAGGGGTTGAGGGCTCGAAGAGGGTGGTTACAGTTGAGTTGGGTTTGGCCGATCATCGTGGCTTGGCTTCTTGTTTCTTCATACTCCGGTATATGAGGGATTTGCTTCCCGGCCAGGTCTTATCCTGTCGACTCTTTCTGTGATATGATCCTGTCGACTTTCAGTGTGGCATTATGATAACAATGTGGGGAGAGAGAAGTAAGGAAACAACAAGTTTGGAAGATGGGACCCAGCAAACCGCGAGAGAGGTAGCGCGTGGGGCTGTCACTGCCGCACGACCGTCTTGTGTGGCCATTATTATATTAATAATATTTTATGTTTGGATTTGATGTTATGGTAATGACAGATTGGGTCGGAAAAGTTAAAAGCATGGCCGGTTTTTGAGGTGTCCTGAAAGATCAAAGATTTGGGATCTTTGTTTATTAAATTTCTGTTATGCTCGGAAATTCTGTTATAAATGAAGCGGCCAGTCTCACCCACATATGTTGCGTTGCAATCTTGGCAGCCTATGGAGTAAATGGCATATGGTTGCTGGTCGGGACGTTTCTTAATATTGGATCTGGTGATGGGGTTCCGGAGTATTTGGCCTATTGAGAGGTGGTTGGTGAAAAAGGTTCTTAACCCAAATTTTTAAGGGAGTGGGCTATTGATTAATTTTCAAAAGAATAAGGTATAATGCAGGTGTTACGGTTTACTGCGGGCTGAGTGTATTTGGAAGGGTTAAAACTATGTCTAAGTATAAAGGGAAGTGGATAGCCTCTTGATGTTAGATTACTGATGATGGTTTTCTTTTCTATTTTTTTGAAAGCTAGGGTGGAGCAGTGTGTATGTCTTCTTTTCGTGAGTGTTCTGACGACTGTGAGTTTGTGGCCTATTGAGTTATATGAATCAAAAAGGAGATAGGATGGTTTTATGGATTTTTTATAATAAACTGTTGTGTGGTATGATTCATCAGTTTTGATAAAAAAGAATGTCCAAATATGGCAGAACTTTGTGCGATTCATGTTCTATTGTAAAAATGAGACGTGTATGGTAAGAATTAAGAGTTTTTAACACCAATAGGGCGTCATCCTTGTGGCATATGCAAAAAATGTCGTCCAGGTACCTTTTCCAAACTTCTATTCAGAGATGTGTCTTTCCCAAAATCCAGCTGTCAATGGCGCTCATGACGAGCTCTGCCACAATGTTGGATAAAGGGCTACCCATAGGTGATCCACAGATTTGTTTAAAAAGCTGATCTTCGAAGCTGAAGTTAGATGTTGCCAAACATGATTCAAACATTAAAATGATTCCTTCTGTTTCAGGGTTCGGGATGCTGTGCGAAGAAAGCAATGAACGGAGGTTTTCTATAATTAGGCTGTGTGGGAGAGAGAGAAACAAGGAGGTGACGTCATAGGAGCACATTATGAAATCTTGTTGTGGTTTCAATGCTCTTATTTCTTGAATAAAGGCTGAGGTGCTATTAATAGAATGGGGGTTAGAGGGTCGGATCAAGGGTGAAAGGCGGGAGGACAGATATCTGGAGAGCTGTATAACGGGGGACAAGTGATAGGCAATTATAGGACGTAATGGGACTGAAGGCTTGTGGATCTTAGGAAGTCCATAGATGTATGGTAGGGTGTCGCTGTTTGAATTGAAGGTCTTAAATTGGTCTTCGGTGATCATCTTATTCTTCTTGAGAGAGGTTAGTGTTTTTTTGAAATTTTTTTTTCTTGATGGATTGAAGGTTGTCTGGAGCCGTGATAGGTGCAGAGGTATCTCTATCCTCAACGATGTCAAGAATCTTCTTTCTGTAGTCAACTTTGTTTAATATGACGACATTAGAACCTTTGTCAGCTTTACTGATGACTATGTTGTGGTTGGCTTTCAATTCTTTGATGGAAGTAGCATATTTACGGGTAGTTGCAGCATAGGGGCGTTTTTGGTTAGTTATCTTTGAGGAAACCAGGTTTCGTATTGAGTTTTTCTGTGAATTATTGAACGACGTCATTGCTACTTCAATGCCGGAGGTGGTGACGTATGGATCAGCATGTCTTGGCATGCGGAATTTCAGACCTTGGTTTAAAGGTTCTTCATGGGATTGGGAAATTGGGAAGGATGACAAATTGACGATGGAGGTTTGTTTCTCCACATCAAGAAATGCATATTTTTTGGACCAAAATTCAATTTTCTTATTGTGTTTTTTGGAGATGTTAATGTCTTGTGTCCGGATTGCATTGGTGGTAGATCTCAGGAGGTCAAACCATTCAGCTGCCTGAATCCTAGATGTTAATAGACAAATGATGCCCTTTATGGTTTTACTGAGAAACCTGATCATGGAATGGCAACCTTTGGTACGTGATCTGAGTAGATCCCAATGAAGGTTGTTAATTATTTTTTCGGAAAATGGATTTTTCACCGGATCGTTGATTCTAAGAGAAGGAGGGATAAATTTGACTGGTTGACATTTCAAATTGAATTCTAAATTCTTTCTCCAACGGGCTAATTGCAAGGATTACTTGAAGAAAAACGACTTGTATCTCTCAACGTTGTAAAGGTAAATTTCCATTGTAAATGAACAAAGGAATTGCTATAAAGTATGAAATAAAATAAAAATAAACGGTAGCAATACGTTTCTTTATAGTGAAATTTTATGCAAGCTTTCGGATCTTTTCAATCCTTCCACAGACCAAGCTGTAAGCTGAGAGAAAGAGTATATATAGAAGTACAATTTTATTTACATACACCTTAACGAAAATAAAAAATGAAATAAACATTTTCATAACATAATATATAAATTTACATATTCGAAATTTTAGACGTAAGTAAAATTCTATCTATATGCAAACAAAACAGAAATTGAATATGGCATATGGGGCTATGGTTGAAACGTATTGCTACCGTTTATTTTTATTTTATTTCACAACTATATATATTGTCACGGTAGTGATAACGAGTATAACAAAAGTTTAAGTAAAAATAATTTATTTATAAAATGCCAAACTATTTCTAAAAATTATTTACAAGTAATAATATACAAGAATGGTAAGGGGTGATGACTATGCAAATATTAATGATGGTATACCACAGAATATTTAAAATAATTATTCAGTGACAATATATTTTAAAATAAAAGTAGCGTTACAATATGTTTGCAATTTTCATCAATAGATGGCGCTAAGTAAATGATATTTCAAATGCTGAATAGAAATGTGTGGTTGTAACTTGATCAGTAATTCCAAAATTATGTGAGAAAATAAGAGGAGAGAGGGGAAAATGGCTTTGTTTGAGAATGGCTTGACTATATAAAGAAGCACACACACGCCTCTCTACATTAGGAGAAGGAGAGCAGTTGAAGCATGTAATTATACATCACAGATGTGAGAAGCAACTTGTAAGAAATTCAAAATTTCTCCATAAAATGTCACCAAGAAACAATATTTCTTTATTCTCCAAAAATTCCATACAAAATGGCAAAAGGAATAAATATCAATGTTTTTAACATTTTTCCCTCACACCCACTGAACTGCGAAATATTAACAAAAGGGAAAGTTTTTGTTTGAATATGTAAATAAGGGGGAGTGAATAAACAACTGGAAAAGTTGCATAGGCGGTGTGGGCTGACAGGAGGGATAGAGTAAGTGTTTATATTGTAATAATGTGGCGGTATAAAATAAGAATGATATATAATAGGTTTAACATATATATTTAGCCAGGATATGTAAAATATATACTAATATTATCTATATTAATAAAATGGAAATTTCATAAGTGGACATCACTAAAAACTTTCGTTACAATGCATCAATTTCAACCAAATTTTCAACATTTATGTAAAACGAGATGGAGCAGGTTTTGCTTAACATCAAAATATATTTCCTAACATTAACATGCGTAACTTCGCTGTTATCGATTAAATACAAAAAAAATCAACAGAGTTAATTTTATTTATATATAAATACAAAATTAAATTTCAACAGAGTTAATTTTTTATATACTAGCTAATAATCTCAATCTAAAAAATACTCAAAACAAGCAATTTTAAGATAACACCATATGTAAAACAGTCGGCCAAGAAAACAACAACGATATTACATCTTTCTCACATATTCACACACAATCTTGATTAATAATTAATACTAATCTAACATTGTTTATTATACTTCAACTTTTATTTCTACATTTGTTTTTAAATACCCAATTGTTTTATCATGTTTCTAATTTCGCCTAACAAATATACAAATTTATAGTGACCAACATATGCAAATTTTATCTTTGTTTTTATTTAACTTGATATCGTAAACATAACATCCATTGTAAGCATTTTTCTGTTCACCTTCCGTGGTTTCTCTTTTCTCTGATAGTTTTTAGGTGTAGTATATTTTCTTATTACTAGACTACAAACATTCCCTCGAGAAAAACCTGGGCGAAGCCAGGTACATCCGCTAGTATATTATAAATGAAATCACACATCTGCTATATATAAACCATATGTAAATTATTAAAAATTTCCAATAAGTAAACTTTTATTGCCTTTGTATGGATATTTTCATGAATATAACATACTAGCCGAATGACCCGGGCAACGCCCGGGTTTTACCTGATTAAATACTTTTATTCAAATACTATTCGTTACAATTATAAATTGGCGCCGTGGATGTCATTCTTGTGAAACGTCCCGCTCCAAACTTTGTGTCTGAGAAGCGATATTTTTATGAAGAGATGATCTGGCTTTGTGTTAGAATTTTGTTTCTGCATACTAAAAATGAACTGGCTTCGCCCGTGGTCTCTGCTTTTTGGATTTTTTCCGGATATAATTTTGTATCTGACAATCAAATATGATACAGCAATATTGTCATAATCATTTTCTGACTGAAAAAAAAAACAACTATTTTTGCCCAGAACCTGTCAATTTCAATTTTTCTTGGCTAAAAATGCGACAAATATCTCTTCTATATTTTTTTCTATGTCCTTTTAAAACACGTTTTACATGTTCCTTAGGTCAGCTGATATTACCTCCCATCTTTACCGCTAGAGGCGCTGCTTGCGAGCGAAAGAGCAAATTTGCAACTCAAATTTGCAAATAACTCGAAGAATATTCGGGATAGAGACCTGAATTCCAGATTCTACTATACATACTGCTAAAATTTCAGTCATATTAGTTACGTATTTTACGTATATTACGTAAAAGCATTCCATTCACAAAATCAAACGGTGACATAATTGATTGATGACTCTGATAAATATAATGTTAGATAATCCTTATCCTTATATCTATAAAAATGAAATCCAAAATCGATGTTTGTTATCGCGTTGCGCAAAATCTACATAATCAATCATTATGAAATTTCTCATGTAGGTAGCTGAAGATTTCGTTTAACATATAGGCTATTCAAAAAACTAAAAAGGTTAATGTGCTTTAAAAATATATATATATATGATCGAAAAGCGTTAGTTCCAGCCTTTTACCGCTTGGCGCCGCACTGGTCGCGACGATAAATTTTTGCACGTAGTTTGTTTACACGATAAATGATAGTTTGTTTACACGATGAATGTTTTTAAAAGGTAAGTTTATCCAATCGCCGTGAAAATTTAGGAAGTTATTTACTATACTACTGGGAAGGTTTCTGGTTTGAATTTGATTTGAAATAAATACTCGTTGCAATTTTATTTAAAACTAGCATATGTACCCGGCTTCGCCCGGGTTTAACCCGAGTAAAGGTTTGTCTAACGAACATTTGTTGAAACAATTCTCTATAAACTTATAAAAAAAAATAATAGATATATTTTGATAATTTGAAACTCGTAAATTTGAATCTCTCGATAAAGTGAACATTTTTTCCCGGTCCCTGTGTGCCGTGTCATCCTGAATTTTGTCTTTCCTAATATTCTACATTACAAAATCATCGTTTTATCTAGTGAACATTTTTTTCCCGGTCCCTTGAAAAATACTCGATAAGTTGAATAAAATCAATATTTATTGGTTCCCTTGGTAATTGGAAGTTAAAGGAATAGTATCTTGCCTTGGAATTGTATCATTTTTCTTGTCTCAAATAAATTGCCTTGTCATCCTGAATTGTGTCTTTCCTAATTTTCTACATTATAAAATCATCATTTTATCTATTCTCCCAATATATATGTTGTAGTAAATGATAAAACTAACTTTGACTTGTGCGCAATTAATAGGTAGAAAATCTTACTTTTGATAAATAATTTTTAAGATAATAAACTCATAGATAAAAAAACCTTGTTATCATTATCGCAATGAGGGCGCTGCTTGCGAGTTAAATCTACAAATCTGCAAATAACTCTAAGGATATTCAAGATATTATTTTTCAAAATCCTTCCCGGGGATATACCTAATAATATCCCAAAATTTCACGGCGATTGGATGTATGGTTTTTGAATCTATAGAGTACAGACAGACAGACATTCAATTTTATATATTTATAGATTTTTCTACTTTTTCATTCGCAAGCAGCGCCTCTCGCGACATCTGGTGAATTATATTTATAAATTGTAAAAATGCTAAAATGTGTTCCAAGTATAATAAATTCAATTGGAAATATAGCAATATAATATTCCAAAGACGTTGTAAAAAAACTTGGCATTTTAATATTAATATATATTTAGAGAAAATATTCTAACGTTTATGTGTTAAATGTTAAAATGTTGTAATGTTAAAATATATTTTTACATTATTAATTTAATTTGTTGTTGTTTTATTAAATAAAGGTGCAAATTTAATTGTTGTTGTTGTTTTTTATCGTTTGTTTATATAAAAAAACTAGCGGACGTACCCGGCTTCGCCCGAGGTTTTACCCGAGTAAAGGTTTGTCTAACGAACATTTGTTAAAACAATTCTCTAAAAACTTATTTAAAAAAAAAAGATATATTTTGATAATTTGAAACTCGTAAATTTGAATCTCTCGATAAAGTGAACATTTTTTCCCGGTCCCTGTGTGCCGTGTCATCCTGAATTTTGTCTTTCCTAATTTTCTACATTTGAAAATCATAGTTTTATCTAGTGAACATTTTTTCCCGGTCCCTTGAAAAATACTCGATAAGTTGAATAAAATCAATATTAATTGGTTCCCTCGGTAATTGGAAGTTAAAGGAATAGTATCTTCGCCTTGGAATTGTATCATTATTCTTGTCTCAAATAAATTGCCGTGTCATCCTGAGATAATCTTACTTTTGATAAATAATATTTAAGATAACAAACTTATAGTGATAAGAAAACTTGTTATCATCGTCACAATGGGGGCGCTGCTTGCGAGTTAAATCTACAAATCTGCAAATACTTCTAAGGATATTCAAGATATTCATGAAATTATTTTTCAAAAACCTTCCCGGTGATATACCTAAAAATACCCCAAAATTTCACGGCGATTGGATGTATGGTTTTTGAATCTATAGAGTACAGACAAACAGACAGACAGACATTCAATTTTATATATATATAGATTACATTGTATGTGATGATGATAACAAAATGAATTTTAAAATTAATATACATAATTCATTGAGAAAAAAAAGAAATAATCTTCTATATATAAAAAAATTAATGTATGTCTGTTTGTTTGTCCTTTATGCCTGACCAAACCACTCATTGGATCGCCATGAAACTTTGGGAAGTTATTTAGTATAGTACTGGGAAGGTTTCTAGCAAATAAAATTTTTGAAATAACTTTTCGCCTAGAAATAATCAAGATAAATATTCTAATTTATCTGTTATAATTCAACAATCTGCTCTAAATATTATCATGATGATACGATGATTTTGTAATGTAGAAAATTAGGAAAGACAAAATTCAGGATGACACGGCAATTTATTTGAGACAAGAATAATGATACAATTCAAAGGCAAGATACTATTCCTTTAACTTCCAATTACCGAGGGAACCAATTAATATTGATTTTATTCAACTTATCGAGTATTTTTCAAGGGACCGGGAAAAAATGTTCACTTTATCGAGAGATTCGTTAAACAAACCTTTACTCGGGTAAAACCCGGGCGAAGCCGGGTACATCCATACAAGAATAATGATACAATTCCATGGCAAGATACTATTCCTTTAACTTCCAATTACCGAGGGAACCAATTAATATTGATTTTATTCAACTTATCGAGTATTTTTCAAGGGACCGGGAAAAAAATGTTCACTTTATCGAGAGATTCGTTAGACAAAATTTTACTCGGGTAAAACCCGGGCGAAGCCGGGTACGTCCGCTAGTTAATTATAAAATCCACAAACGTGTCAATATCTTATTTAAAATTTAATAGATGTTTTAAAAAAATTATGTTTCAAAAATATATTCAAACGCATATAACAATATTAATATACGTTTATAAATCTATATATAGGTGGATTGGATGTTTTCTAGAATCGTTTTAACAAATGTTCGTTAGGCAAACTTTTACTCGGGTAAAAACTGGGCGAAGCTGGGTACATTCGCTGAATACAGTTATTTACAAATATTCGTTTGTGGCAAGATACTATTCCTTCAACTTAAAATTACCGAGTGGACCAATTAATATTGATTTTATTCAACTTATCGAGTATTTTTAAAGGGACTTGGAAAATATTTCGAATTATCGAGAGTATAGACAAATATAGATTCAGTAGGGATTGGATGTTTGCTAGAATCGTTTTAACAAATGGTCGTTAGGCAAACTTTTACTCGGATAAAAAACCGGCGAAGCCGGGAACATATAGATATATGTTTGTCGGCTATGCACGCCGTCAATATAACTAATCTCGCTGAAATTTGAACAGGACAGAGAGTTAAATCTGGAAGAGGTTTTGTCTCACTTTAACCAAGAAAAATAATAATCAACCAAGTACTGAGAAACAATATTTTAAGTCAGAAATTATGATGACAATATTGTTGTATCATGCTTGATTGAAATAAACTAAATTCTTTAGGGGAATATTCACTAAAGCAGACCACGGGCGAAGCCAGATAACAATTTTCAGCAGGCAGGAACAAAATTCTACCAGCGAAACATTCACTCGAGCAGAAGACACACGAAGCCAGGTCATCTCTATATATAAAATATCGTTTCTCGGCCTTTTGGCTAAAATCGTGTAGTACATCTCTAGATATTTTCATTTATATATATCTTTTTTTCAGTAGAGATATTGGATATGTTTGCTCTAAAAATATATTTTATATCTATATATATTGTTGCACCAGGTTGCGGCTTGGCAGACTCTTCAGCCTGGATTCTCTCCTGTGCTGGGTCCTGCATCTTACCAGAGCGTGTTTCAACCATCCTAGAAATTTATAAAAGGGAATAACGAGATAAGTCTTCTTTAAGTAGCCACCAGAATCCTTTCTTTATTTTCTCACATCAAAGAGAGCAGTGAAGTCACAGTGTACCTAAATACAAATGATGATAAATTAATAATCTGTTTTAAATAAATATCATAGAATATTTTATATAAAAATAAATAAATATATAATTTAAATTTCAAATATATTAAAACTAATATAAGAAATACGCCATTAATCATGATGTAACACTTCCCCCTCTCCAGAGGTCGTCACGTCCTCGTGATTGACCTCATCAATTCTTTCAAAATAGGGTTTGATTCTTGAGACATGGACAATCAATGGGTCTTGGCCAGGATTATCTTTTGGTTCAATTAAGTAATTTACGTTGGACAGCTTCTTTAATATTCTATATGGGCCAAAATATTTTCTCAGTAGTTTCTCACACTTTCCTATTTTCCTAATTGGTGTCCAAACTGCTACTAATTCTCCTGGTTCGTAGCTTCTTTCCATGTGTTTCTTGTCATAGTTCTTTTTCATTCTTTCTTGAGTCTTTATTGTGTTGTTAATAACTAATTTTCTTGTTCTGTTTATTTTGTCTAAGTGATGTTTTATGTATTCATCATAATCATCTTTGTCAATGTCCACCGAGATATTCCTGTCGTCCAAAAGAGACGTGGGTTCTCTTCCAAACATCAGGAAAAAGGGAGAATATCCTGTGGTTTCCTGAATTGTAGTATTGTAAGCGTGAGTGATGAATGGGAGTATTTCGTCCCAATTTTTCTGATCAGTGTTCACATACATACTGAGCATATTGATCAATGTTCTATTTAACCGCTCTGTCAATCCATTAGTCTGGGGATGATAGCTCGTTGTGAAGCAATGTTTAATCTTGCACGTTTTCATCACCTCTTTCATTAAATTACTGGTAAATTGAGAGCCTCTGTCACTAATAAGATATTGTGGGGCTCCGTGCCGAAGAAAAATATCCTCTACTAGAAATTTAGAAACTTCTTTCACTGTTGCTTCCGAGACTGCTCTTGTTTCTGCATATCTAGTGTAGTAGTCCGACAGCACGATTATCCATTTTTTCCTGTTTTTCGTAGATGGTAGTGGACCAACAAAGTCAATTCCAATTCTTTCGAAAGGAAAGTTGGCTGGGGGATGGGCTGTAGTAGTCCAGAAGGTAATTGGTTTGAGCCTTTCCTACTTTGGCAAAGGTGACACGTCTTAACGAATTCTGAGACATCCTTTAGCATGGATGGCCAAAAGTATTTACTCTTTATTCGATACATGGTTCTGGCGACGCCCAGATGGCCATTCGACATATGATTGTGATATTCTTTCATAATTTCTCTCTTTTTATTCTCTGGAACCACAAGCAACCACGCCCTGCCTTCAGGGTTCGGGTTTTTCTTAAAGAGGCATCCATCTTCTTCTTTAAAGTTTTGCGCAATTGATCGCCTGCTTCCATTAAGGTTTTTCTTAACACTTTCGATAAATTTATCCTCTTCGTCTGTTATTTGATTTAAAAATAGCCTTTCAAAATCCTCATCCCAATCAGTTTCTGGTAAGGGCCCCCTAGATAAGCCATCGGCGTCCAGATGCTTCTTTCCCGATTTATGTATTATATCGAAGTCATATTCTTGAATTTTCAATGCCCATCTTGCCAATCGACCTGTTGGATCCTTCAAGTTTTTGAGCCAGCATAAGGCGTGATGGTCTGTTACTATTTTAAAGTGTCTTCCATAAAGGTAGGGTCGTAATTTTGACATTGACCAGACAACGGCCAGACATTCTTTTTCAGTGGTTGAATAATTTTGCTCCGCTTTACTCAGGGTACGACTCAAATATGAGATCACCTTCTCTTCACCACCGATGTCTTGGACAAGTGTTGCACCTATGCCGATGTTGGACGCATCAGTATGAACATAAGTAGGTGCATTTGGATTGAAGTGACCTAAAATTGGTGGACTTAATAGTGCTGTTTTTAGGGTTTGAAACGCTTCCTCTTGTCTTTCTGTCCAGGTAAATGATACACTTTTTTTTATAAGGTTGGTCAAAGGGTCAGCAATTTTTGAAAAGTCTTTGATAAATTTTCTATAATATGAACACATTCCCAAAAAGGATTGTACTTCTTTGACCTTTTTGGCCGAGGAAAATTTCTGACAGCTTTGATGTTATGTTCCGCGGGTTTTATACCATGTTTGCTCGTTATATAGCCGAGAATCTCCAATTCTTCAAAAGCAAATCGGCATTTTTTGTCGTTTAACCTTAAATTAGATTCACGAAAACATCTAAAAACAGCTTCAAGTCTTTTGAGGTGCGTTGGAAAATCCGGGCTATATATGATAACATCATCCAGATAACACAAACAAATTTGCCATCTCAGATTTCCAAGCATATTCTCCATATTTCTCTCAAAGGTAGCAGGCGCGTTACAAAGTCCAAAAGGCATCACGTTGAATTCATATAATCCATGCGCTGTAGTGAAAGCTGTTTTCTCTTTGTCTCTTTCTTCGACTTCAACTTGCCAATATCCAGATCTGAGGTCTATTGCTGAGAAGTGTGTAGATCCTTGGAGAGTATCCATAACTTCGTCTATTCTAGGGATCGGATAGACATCTTTTACCGTCACATTATTCAGTTTTCTGTAGTCCACACAAAATATGTATTTACCATCTCGCTTCTTGACCAATATTACTGGAAAAGACCAGGGGCTAGAAGATGGCCTAATTATGCCTTCTGTAAGCATCTCGTCAATTTGCTCTTTTATAATATCTCGTTCTTTAGCACTTACCCGGTAAGGCTTGTGTTTAATTGGCTTCGCGTCTTCTGTGTCTATCCGATGTTTTGCCAAATTGGTTCTCCCTAATCTCGATGAAAAAAGATCTCCATACCTTTCTAAAACTTGTTTTAACTCCTTCTGTTCCTTTGGTGAAAGATTTTCGTTTATTTGGAATCTAGGTTCTTCGTTCTTTTCTACCTCTCTTTCTCGACTCACATTTATTTTCGCTGGACTACTTCCAAAAGCCAATGTTTGGTTTTTCATTATTTTTAACGGTCGAGGATACGGATTGGTTATCCAGATGTGTGTTTCCCTATTTATAACATTGATCAAGCTTCTTGCTAGACGAAGTCCATTTGTTTGAAACATTTTGCTGCTCTCTTCGATAATATATTCTCCATCCTCTGTTTCTACCAATGCCTTGATCAATTTCATGGAACATTCCGGTACAATGGAATCCTTGGCACTCTTTATTTTCAACATTTCAAAATTGATTTCGTCATGATTATTCGTCAAATCATATTTTATAGTTTCTTGCTTACAATCTATTTTTGCGTTCATTTTCTTAAGGAAATCTCTCCCAAGAATTAATGTCCGTAAATGCGTTTTCAATATCACAAAGTTGTGTGATAATGTTTCGTCATCAATTTTTATATTTAAAAATATACTTCCTACCATGTCCAATTTTTTTCCATCGGGTCCTGCGCAAATTTTTGCGAGTTTACTTATACCATGGCCTGTATCGAGGGCCGTTCTGAGGTCGACCACTGAGAGGTCAGCACCTGTATCAACCAAAGCTTCAAAAGTCCCTATCTTGTCCACATTAATTTTTAATTTGTATTTAGGGTCCAACTTCTTGATTCCGTTTATGGTCGACTTGCTTTGATTGACAGATTCAGGCGCGACGCTTAGTTTAAATCTTCCAACACGAATATCTATTCCGGGTAGGAATATTTGTCTGTGTGCTATGACATACATCAGCATAAAGCCGAGGTCCTGATTTCTCTGATGTTTCATTCATTTGGCATTTTTCTTCGACCTTCTCTTGGGTATCTGCTGGATCCTCTTCTAGGATTCTTATAAACTTGACCCTACAATAACGGGCCACGTGCCCTGGCTTGTTACATTTAAAGCAGATTGGTCTTCCATCTTCCGTCCTATTTTTGCTCACTTCTTGGCTTTTATTGTAAGTGTTTCTCTGAAGGTTTGGTTTCGGCACAAAGTTAGGATTATAAGGACGTCTAGGGGTAGAGGGCTGGGGAAAGTTGTTTCGATACTGTCTGGGGGTAGGAGGGGAGTCGTTCTTGTAATTATTGGAAACAGGGGCTTGGGGCCTGGAAGTGGTCTGGTAGTTTCGTGCGGCAGTCGGCGGCACGTACCTCGATTGTTGTTGGGGTCTAGAATAGCGTGGACCGTTATATAGGTTTCTGGATTTCTCCACACGTTCCCGATACTTCTTTTCAAAATAATCCATTTTCTTGCACACGACAAGAAGGTCATCGGTCGTTTTAGGAGGGTTCAGGTAGAGCGCGAATGAGTACTCTTTTTTCAGTCCTCCAATAACATGTTCAATTTTTGTTTCTTCTTCCATTGCGGGGTCAACCTTGTTGCACAACACTAGAATGTCTTCCGCGAACCTGATTGCTGGTTCATTCCAGTGTTGCATTCTGTTGAGCTTCATTCTAAGTTCTTCTTTATTCGCGTCCAAAGAAAAATCCTGAATGAGGCGGATTTTAATATTTTCCCAGCTCGTGAAACTAGCTTTGTGTAAATTCAACCAGGTTTTAGCGCTTCCCGTCATGTTCATGGCGGCATAACGAGAGATAATGTAGTCTGCCCAATGGTACAAGAAGCCAATTTCTTCAAGAGATTCAATCCATGGGCGAGGGTCTTCCGTTCCATCATACTTGGGGATGTCGATGTTGGGATTCAGGACAACTGGGTCGGAACTAGCATCTCTACCAATTGTTGCACCAGGTTGCGGCTTGGCAGACTCTTCAGCCTGGATTCTCTCCTGTGCTGGGTCCTGCATCTTACCAGAGCGTGTTTCAACCATCCTAGAAATTTATAAAAGGGAATAACGAGATAAGTCTTCTTTAAGTAGCCACCAGAATCCTTTCTTTATTTTCTCACATCAAAGAGAGCAGTGAAGTCACAGTGTACCTAAATACAAATGATGATAAATTAATAATCTGTTTTAAATAAATATCATAGAATATTTTATATAAAAATAAATAAATATATAATTTAAATTTCAAATATATTAAAACTAATATAAGAAATACGCCATTAATCATGATGTAACAATATATATATATATAAACTAGACGAATGGCCTGGGCAACGCCCGGGTTTTACCCGAGTGCGTATATATTTTAAAAACGTTTTAATTCAAATACTATTCGTTACAATTATAAATTGGCGCCATGGATGTCACTCTTGTGAAACCTCCCGTTCCAAGCTGTGTGTTTTAAAAATGTTTTAATTAAAATACTATTCGTTACAATTATAAATTGGCGCCGTGGATGTCTCTCTCGTGAAACGTCCCGCCCCAAACTGTGTGTGTCTTGAAAATATAAAAATAAAAATGTGAATTTTCATAAAGATTTCATCATGTCGATTTTTTTTTTTTTTGCATTTCACCTACTAAATCGATTGAGATAATTACATTTGCAACATGAACTTAGGCATATTGACTAAATAGAAAACTGCATAGTAATAAATTAACTCTATATTAACTTTATGAACAGAAAAATATGTCCAGGGTAGCCTAGTGGTCATGGCATCTGCCCGGTAAGCGGAAGGTTTATTTTATCCATTCTGACCAAATTCTATCCGTGAACTTCACACAGTGAACTTCACACAGACAGAATAAGGCAATTATATAAGTAGATGAATGAATGTGTGTGTGTGTCTGTCCTTTATGCCAGTCCAAACCACTCATTGGAACGCCATGAAACTTTGAGAAGATATTTAGTATAGTACTAGGAAGGTTTCTAGCAAATAAAATTTTTGAAATAACTTTTCGCCTAAAAATAATCAGGATAAATATTCTAATTTATCTGTTATAATTCAACAATCTGCTCTAAATATTATCATGATGATATGATGATTTTGTAATGTAGAAAATTAGGAAAGACAAAATTCAGGATGACACGGCAATTTATTTGAGACAAGAATAGTGATACAATTCCAAGGCAAGATACTATTCATTTAACTTCCAATTACCGAGGGAACCAATTAATATTGATTTTATACAACTTATCGAGTATTTTTCAAGGGACCGGGGAAAAATGTTCACTTTATCGAGAGATTCGTTAGACAAACCTTTACTCGGGTAAAACCCGGGCGAAGCCGGGTACATCCGCTAGTATTATCCTTATATCTATAAAAATGAAATGCGAAATCGATGTTTTTTATCGCTTCACGCAAAATCTACTGACTCAATCATTATGAAATTTCGCATGTAGGTAGCTGAAGATTTCGTTTATCATATAGGCTATTCAAAAAAGTTAATGTGCTTTTTTTTATATAAAAAACCAAAAAGCGTTAGTTCCAGCCTTTTACCGCTTGGGCGCAGCACTGATCGCGACGATAAATGAATTTGATTGGTTAATAATTAACACGTGGTTTGTTTACACGATGAATGTTAGTTTGGTCACACGATGAATGTTTTTAAAAGGTAAGATTATCCAATCGCCGTGAAACTTTAGGAAGTTATTTACTATACTACTGGGAAGATTTCTGGTTGGAATTTGATTTGAAATAAATATTCTTTGCAATTTTATTTGCAAATTTTCTACTTTCACTCGAAAGCAGCGGCTCTAGCGGCGTCTGGTGAAATTATATTTATAAATTGTAACAATTCTTTAAATGTTTTCCAAGTATAATAAATTTAATTTGAGAATTTAGTAATATAATATTCCAATGACCTAAAAAATACTTGGCATTTCAATATTAATATATATTGGAAGAAAAAATTGTAACGTTTTTGTGTTAAATGTTAAAATGTAATGTTAAAATATATTTTTACATTGTTAATTTAATTTTCTGTTGTTTTATAAAAATGATGATGCACTTTAATTGTTGTTGTGAAAATATCTTTATTTAAGTGACAATATCTTATTTAAAATATAATAAATGTTTTCAAAAAATTGTGTTTTTCAAAAATATATTTGAACGCATGTAACAATATTTATATTTATATACGTTTATAAACAATATATAGGTGGATTGAATGTTTTCTAGAATCGTTTTAACAAATGTTCGTTAGGCAAACCTTTACTCGGATAAAAACTGTGCGAAGCCGGGTACAATAGCTAAATACAGTTATTTACAAATCTTCGTTTGTGGCAAGATACTATTCCTTCAACTTCAAATTACCGAGTGGACCAATTAATTCTGATTTTTTTCAACTTATCGAATATTTTTCGAGGGACCGGGAAAAATTATCGAGAGTGTAGACAGGTATAGATTCAGTAGGGATTGGATGTTTGCTAGAATCGTTTTAACAAATGTTTGTTAAGCAAACTTTTACTTGGGTAAAAATCGGGCGAAGCCGGGAACATATATGTAGTAAACCCGATGTGGAATGTGCTGGGTGCAGTCGTGGTAGTGGGTGCGTGATGGGATTTCCACACTGGGACAACAAGGAGACAGAGGCAGGTCTAGATGGTAATTCCAAGAGGAAGGTAGACCACGGACGAAGACAGCGGACCCGGACGCCACGGATGCCCTACATCGCGGTGAGGGATCCGACCGACTGTAACTGGGTCGCTCTGATAACAACTACTGAACTCTCTGTCTAACTCTCCAACTATCTAACTATCTGACTGCCGAAACTTTCCAACGACCCCTATATATAGCAACTCTCAGCCGTCTACCCTGGCCTTGAATCTCATTGGCTGCTGGTCAAGCTGTTTGTTTGCTCAGGCGTAACGGCGCGCCTCGGTGTCTAGCCTTTCATCTTAGGTTTTGGTTTCGATAGATGGGTTTTGGTTGCAATAGTTTGACCTTGGCCGGCCACCGTGTCTACCTCCCTCTTTGCTTTATTTGTTATCCATCTTACAAGGTTGATACATATTTATATAGGGATGGGATTACAATAAACATCAAAAATATACTACATATATATATATCTATATTAATAAAATGCAAATTTCATAAGTGTTGTTCACTAAAAACTTTCGTTACAATGCATCAATTTCGACCAAATTTTCAACATTTATGTAAAACGAGATGGAGCAGGTTTTGCTTAACATCAAAATATTTTTCCTAACTTTAACATGCGTAACTTCGCTGTTATCGATTAAATACAAAAAAAATCAACAGAGTTAATTTTATTTATATATAAATACAAAAAAATTCAGCAATTCATTCAACTCAATCTAAAAAAATATTCAAAACAAGCAATTTTAAGATAACACCATATGTATAACAGTCGGCCAAGAAAACAACAACGATATTACATCTTTCTCACATATTCACACACAATCTTGATTAATAATTAAAACTAATCTTTAACATTGTTTATTATACTTCATAATATATAATATTCGTTAGGCAAACTTTCACTCGGATAAAACCCGGGCGAAGCCGGGTACACATCCGCTAGTATATATATATATATATATATGAAATGTAAATAATAAAGTTTATCAAATAAAATTTTAAATCTTAAATATAATTTAAATTAAGTTGATATTATAGAGTGAGTTAAGATGGATTTATATATTGATATAACTATATTTAAAAATTTTTAATAATAGTAATATTTATATATAAAAAGGAAATTCTATTAGATTAGCAAGCTAAATCTAAATTAATTATATAAGATAAAAGTTGATAATTATTTTTGTGTTTAAGTTAGATGAGATTAAAAAGTTGTTTAGATGTATTATATTTATATCTTATTTAGGAGAGAAAAATGTAATAAAAGTAATTATATGTTAGAATAATATGTTTTTATTTTAGATAGAAAAAAAAATTGAAAAATAAAAAGAAAATTTAACAAGAAAAGAAGATTTAACAACGTAACGTCTTTTAGCATCGGCTTTTACCCGTCATTTAGACATACTCTTAAAATAAATAGGAATAAATAAGAGATTTATAATTATTATATATTTATTTTTTAGTAAAAGAGAGGAAAGAGATAAAGAAAGAACCATACACTTTTATTTCAAACAGGTAGAGAATTGGAAGGGTGTTAGTATTTTTTTAGTTAATTAATAGTTTTTGTAATTTTTTTATATAATTTTTTTTTCTATATAATTTTAGATTTTTTTTTTCCTAATAGTAAGAATAATATGATATAATGTTTTTGCCTAGTTAAGGATAGATAAACATATTTAAAATCTTTGCCTATTAGAAATTATTTTTTGGAACCCTAATGGTAGACCAGGACATTACACAAAAGGAGATTGGAAAATCTATTGGAGAGAGAAATCTGTAGTACCAGGGCTCTTCAGATGAAAATACCACATCCCATTTCACCCTTACTTCATTATGGATTGATTTCTCTTCGACCATTAAACTGTATAATTAAATTAATATTAGATAACATAGAAGGAGGTTGTTTACTTACTTATTCAAAGTGGCGTCTGCTGCTCCCTAGAGACCAGATGTTACATCCACACATGTGCGCTATTCTAGGGAGCAGCAGACGCCACTTTGAATAAGTAAGTAAACAACCTCCTTCTATGTTATCTAATATTAATTTAATTATACAGTTTAATGGTCGAAGAGAAATCAATCCATAATGAAGTAAGGGTGAAATGGGATGTGGTATTTTCATCTGAAGAGCCCTGGTACCACAGATTTCTCTCTCCAATAGATTTTCCAATCTCCTTTTGTGTAATGTCCTGGTCTACCATTAGGGTTCCAAAAAATAATTTCTAATAGGCAAAGATTTAAAATATGTTTATCTATCCTTAACTAGGCAAAAACCTCATATCATATTATTCTTACTCTTAGGAAAAAAAAAATCTAAAATTATATAGAAAAAAAATTATATAAAAAAATTACAAAAACCATTAATTAACTAAAAAAATACTAACACCCTTTCAATTCTCTACCTGTTTGAAATAAAAGTGTATGGTTCTTTCTTTATCTCTTTCCTCTCTTTTACTAAAAAATAAATATATAATAATTATAAATCTCTTCTTTATTCCTATTTATTTTAAGAGTATGTCTAAATGACGGGTAAAAGCCGATGCTAAAAGACGTTACGTTGTTAAATCTTCTTTTCTTGTTAAATTTTCTTTTTATTTTTCAAATTTTTTTTTTCTATCTAAAATAAAAACATATCATTCTAACATATAATTACTTTTATTACATTTTTCTCTCCTAAATAAGATATAAATATAATACATATAAACAACTTTTTAATCTCATCTAACTTAAACACAAAAATAATTATCAACTTTTATCTTATATATATATATATATATGATACATTTTGAATGATAGAATGTAAATTTTATTTTATTTTTTTTTTTTACTAAAGATTTAATTAAATGGTGTATGTAAATTTTTGTTTTGTTTAAAAAGATTTGAAAAAAATAAAGAGAGGATTACTGAGGTGGAGACGGCCACAAACGACTGCAGTTTCTTTTTTCACATCTATAGAAATACTACATATATATATGTTTGTCGGCTATGCAAGCCCTCAATATGTAACTAATCTCGCTCAAATTTGAACAGGACAGAGAGTTAAATCTGGAAGAGTTTTTTTGTCGCATTTTAACCAAGAAAAATTATATTTAACCAAGTACTGAGCAACAATATTTGTTTAGTCAGAAATGATGATGACAATATTGCTGTATCATGCTTGATTGGATTAAATAATTCTTTTGGGGAATATTCACTGAGGCAGACCACGGGCGAAGCCAGATAATGATTAATAGTAGGCAGGAACAAAATTCTACCAGCGAAACATTCACTCGAGCAGAAGACACACGAAGCCAGGTCATCTATATATTAGGAGTACAAATAAGTTTTGAGGGATTTTTTTATAAATTCGAAGCTTTATTCAGAGAATTCAGTACAACATATTTCATTCAAAGTAGTGTCCATCTTTAGCTACGACATTTTCCCATCTTTCAGTCAGCATACGGATTCCGTTTCGAAAAAATTCCTCGTCTTTTGAGGCGATCCAAACATTGACCCAATTTTTCGCCTCTTCGTAAGAAGTGAAGTGCTGCTCGGCCAGGCCATGTGTCATCGAACGGAACATGTGGTAGTCTAAAGGAGCAATGTCTGGTGAATACAGCGGGTGGGGTAGGACATCCCATTGAAGCGCCTCCAAAGTCTCCTTGACAACTTTTGCAACATGTGGCCGAGCGTTGTCGTGCTGATAGATCACCTTGTCATGTCTTTTGGCAATTAGTGGGCGTTCAATCTTCAATACTCGGCTTAATCGCATCAATTGTTGTTGGTAACGTTCTCCAGTGATGGTTTCGTTAGGCTGAAGTAGCTCATAGTAGATCACTCCGAGCTGATCCTACCAGATGCACAGCATTAGCTTCTTGCCATGAATATTCGGTTTGGCCGTTGAAGTTGATGCATGACCGGGCTTAACCCACGATTTTCTGCGCTTTGGGTTGTCGTAGTGAATCCACTTTTCGTCCCTCGTCACGATTCGATGCAAAAAACCCTTCCGATTTTGTCTTTTGAGCAGTAGTTCGCACGTGCAAATACGGCGCTCGATGTTTCCTGGCTTGAGTTCATATGGAACCCAATTTCCTTGTTTTTGCACCATACCCATGACCTTGAGACGGTTCGAAATCGCTTGTTGAGTCACTCCCAAGGTTTCAGCGAGCTCCTCTTGAGTTTGGCTTGAATCTTCGTCCAATAAAGCCTCCAACTCAGCGTCTTCGAACTTTATTGGCCTCCCTCCGCGTTCTTTGTCTCTGGTGTCAAAATCGCCACTTTTGAAACGCCGAAACCAGTACTCACATGATTTTATTGATAGAGCATGTTTACCATATGCCTCACACAGCAATCGATGTCCATTAGTTGCACTTTTCTTCAAATTAAAACAAAAAAGCAGCGCTTCCCGCAAATTGTGTTTTGTTGGCAAAAAGGTTGACATGGTTAGAGCACCAAAAAAAAAAAGTTCCTTACACTTGAGTGAAAAGACTTCTTCTGATTTTTTTGGGGAAATGATGAAGCCTTAACATGAAACCTTACAAGGTCCGATGCTATTTATATAATATTTGTTATGGCTTCTTTTGCAAATCCCTCAAAACTTATTTGTACTCCCAATATATAAAATATCGTTTCTCGGCTTTTTGGCTAAGATCATGTAGTATATCTCTAGATATTTTTATTTATGTATATCTTTTTTAAAATCTATTCAGTAGAGAGTGGATATGTTTGTTCGAAAAATAAATTTCATATATTATATGAATATATGACGTAACGAATTATATTATCATTATTATCATAATGTTCTGTGTGTTCCCGAATATTATTATCAATAATATTCGTTAGGCAAACTTTCACTCGGATAAAACCCGGGCGAAGCCGGGTACACATCCGCTAGTATAAATATATAATGTAACGAATATTATTATCATAATATTCTGTGTGTTCCAGAATAATATTATCAATAATATTCGTTAGGCAAACTTCTACTCGGATAAAACCCGAGCGAAGCCGGGTACACATCCGCTAGTCCGCTAGTAATAATATAAATGAGTTTTAAAAATTGTAAAAAAATAAAAATGCATTGGCCGGGAATCGAACCCGGGCAGCCCGCGGGGCAGGCGAGCATTCTACCACTGAACCACCGATGCTTATAAGAAATGGCCATATATGGGTATTTATTCCATTCACAAAAGCAAACGATGACATAATTGATTGTTGATGACTCTGATACTTGTATATTTTAATATTATAATTAACACAGACCATAACGCGCCATCTATACGTATATATTGAAATGATTTAAGCACGAATGTTTCTTTTATATACACAATAAAACCTTTTACTGTCCTTACTTGTTATCATCGTCACAATGGGGGCGCTGCTTGCGAGTTAAATCTACAAATCTGTAAGTAACTCTAAATATATTCAAGATATTCATGAAATTATTTTTCAAAAACCTTCCCGGTGATATACCTAATAATATCCCAAAATTTCACGGCGATTGGATGTATGGTTTTTGAATTTATAGAGTACAAACAAACAAACAAACAAACAGACAGACAGACAGACATTCAATTTTATATATATATATTGGTTTATATTGATGACATATATTTATTTTTTATATTCTAAAATTATAATTTATATAAAATGAAAGGATTTAAGCAAGAATGTTTCTTTTATACACAATACAAACTTCTACTGTCCTTACTGCGATGAAAAAATATATAGGAAGGGCTTGGCTCATCAATGGTGAACCCTCCCAGTGGTTTCGCCAATTTAATCCACAAGACCGCTTCTTAGAGCTCTAATACTGTATTGGACGATTCTGCTTATATACCCAGCACTGCAGGGTGCGATCTCAGAAATGGGTTTCATGAAACTATGGAAATAAGCTTATAGGACAGTAGAATTACATATAAATTTTTGCATCGAGCAATGCTCTTCCGCAAACATTAAGGTAAAGGCCAGTTAGGCATAAATTAACACAAGGACAGTAGAAGTTTGCATTGTTTATAAAAGAAACACTTGTGCTTAAATTATTTCATTTGTTATATATAGATGGCGCCTTATTGCTTTGTGTTAATTTATGCCTAACTGGACTTGTTTTTATTGTTTGCGGAAGAGCATTGCTCGATGCAAATATTTATATATAATTATTTTGTCCTATAAGTTTATGTCCATAGTTTTCTTGAAAACCATTTCTGATATTCTACTTTTCAGTGCTGCGTATATAAGCAGAATCGTTCAATACAGTATTAGAGCTCTAAGAAGCGGTCCGGTGGATTAAATTGGTGAAACCACTGGGAGGGTTCATCACTGATGAGCCAAGCCCTCCCAATATATTTTTTCATCGCAGTAAGGACAGTAGAAGTTTGTATTGTGTATAAAAGAAACATTCTTGCTTAAATCCTTTCATTTTATATAAATTATAATTTTAGAATATAAAAAATAAATATATGTCATCAATATAAACCAATCTATATATATAAAATTGAATGTCTGTCTGTCTGTCTGTTTGTTTGTTTGTTTGTTTGTACTCTATAAATTCAAAAACCATACATCCAATCGCCGTGAAATTTTGGGATATTATTAGGTATATCACCGGGAAGGTTTTTGAAAAATAATTTCATGAATATCTTGAATATATTTAGAGTTACTTACAGATTTGTAGATTTAACTCGCAAGCAGCGCCCCCATTGTGACGATGATAACAAGTTTTCTTATCACTAAGTTTGTTATCTTAAACATTATTTATCAAAAGTAAGATTATCTCAGGATGACACGGCAATGTGACACGGGAAAAAATGTTCACTAGATAAAACTATGATTTTCTATATGATATAAAAAGCCAACAATGAAGAGTGAATGTAATATAAAAAGCCAACAATGAAGAATGAATGTAAGATAAAAAGCCAACAATGAAGAATGAATTTAAGATAAAAAGCCAACAATGAAGAGTGAATGTAAGATAAAAAGCCAACAATGAAGAGTAAATATAATATAAAAAGCCAACAATGAAAAATGAATGTAAGATAAAAAGCCAACAATGAAGAGTAAATATAATATAAAAAGCCAACAATGAAGAGTGAATGTAAGATAAAAAGCCAACAATGAAGAGTAAATGTAATATAAAAAGCCAACAGAGTGAATGTAAGATAAAAAGCCAACAATGAAGAGTGAATGTAATATAAAAAGCCAACAATGAAGAATGAATGTAAGATAAAAAGCCAACAATGAAGAGTGAATGTAATATAAGAAGCCAACAATGAAGAATGAATGTAAGATAAAAAGCCAACAATGAAGAGTGAATGTAAGATAAAAAGCCAACAATAAAGAGTAAATGTAACATAAAAAGCCAACAATGAAGAATGAATGTAAGATAAAAAGCCAACAAAGAAGAGTAAATATAATATAAAAAGCCAACAATGAAGAGTGAATGTAAGATAAAAAGCCAACAATGAAGAGTAAATGTAAGATAAAAAGCCAACAATGAAGAGTGAATGTAAGATAAAAAGCCAACAATGAAGAGTAAATGTAAGATAAAAAGCCAACAATGAAGAGTGAATGTAATATAAAAAGCCAACAATGAAGAATGAATGTAAGATAAAAAGCCAACAATGAAGAATCAATGTAAGATAAAAAGCCAACAATGAAGAGTGAATGTAATATAAAAAGCCAACAATGAAGAATGAATGTAAGATAAAAAGCCAACAATGAAGAGTAAATATAATATAAAAGCCAATAATGAAGAGTGAATGTAAGATAAAAAGCCAACAATGAAGAGTAAATGTAATATAAAAAGCCAACAGAGTGAATGTAAGATAAAAAGCCAACAATGAAGAGTGAATGTAATATAAAAAGCCAACAATGAAGAATGAATGTAAGTTAAAAAGCCAACAATATGAAGAGTAAATCTATATATATATATTATATATATATATATATATAAAAGTCAATTTCTGTCTGTCTGTCTGTTTCGCGATAAACTCAAAAACTACTGAACCAATTGGTACCATATTTTGCATGTCGCTTTTTATAAACCTGAGGAAAATTTTCGGCTGCATTTTGATTAGTATTTTTGGCAATTTCTTTTTTTTTCATTTGAAGAACTTTTTTTACGCGGACTAATCCGGAATGGAATGAATACCTAAATATGGCCATTTTTTTAAGCATCGGTGGTTCAGTGGTAGAATGCTCGCCTGCCACGCGGGCGGCCCGGGTTCGATTCCCGGCCGATGCATTTTTTTTTTTTTTACAATTTTTAAAACTCTTTTATATTATCTTACTAGCGGACGTACCCGGCTTCGCCCGGGTTTTACCCGAGTAAAAGTTTGTCTAACGAATCTCTCGATAAAGTGAACATTTTTTCCCGGTCCCTTGAAAAATACTCAATAAGTTGAATAAAATCAATATTAATTGGTTCCCTCGGTAATTGGAAGTTAAAGGAATAGTATCTTGCCTTGGAATTGTATCATTATTCTTGTATGGATGTACCCGGCTTCGCCCGGGTTTTACCCGAGTAAAGGTTTGTTTAACGAATCTCTCGATAAAGTGAACATTTTTTCTCGGTCCCTTGAAAAATACTCGATAAGTTGAATAAAATCAATATTAATTGGTTCCCTCGGTAATTGGAAGTTAAAGGAATAGTATCTTGCCTTTGAATTGTATCATTATTCTTGTCTCAAATAAATTGCCGTGTCATCCTGAATTTTGTCTTTCCTAATTTTCTACATTACAAAATCATCGTATCATCATGATAATATTTAGAGCAGATTGTTGAATTATAACAGATAAATTAGAATATTTATCTTGCTTATTTCTAGACGAAAAGTTATTTCAAAAATTTTATTTGCTAGAAACCTTCCCAGTACTATACTAAATAACTTCCCAAAGTTTCATGGCGATCCAATGAGTGGTTTGGTCAGGCATAAAGGACAAACAAACAGACACACATACATTCATTTTCATATATATAGATATATATAAAATTGAATGTCTGTCTGTCTGTACTCTATAGATTCAAAAACCATACATCCAATCGCCGTGAAATTTTCGGATATTATTAGATATATCACCGGGAAGGTTTTTGAAAAATAATATCATGAATATCTTGAATATCCTTAGAGTTATTTGCAGATTTGTAGATTTAACTCGCAAGTAGCGCCCCCATTGTGACGATGTTAACAAGTTTTCTTATCACTAAGTTTGTTATCTTAAATATTATTTATCAAAAGTAAGATTATCTCAGGATGACACGGCAATTTATTTGAGACAAGAATAATGATACAATTCCAAGGCGAAGATACTATTCCTTTAACTTCCAATTACCGAGGGAACCAATTAATATTGATTTTATTCAACTTATCGAGTATTTCTCAAGGGACCGGGAAAAAATGTTCACTAGATAAAACTATGATTTTCTAATGTAGAAAATTAGGAAAGACAAAATTCAGGATGACAAGGCACACAGGGACCGGGAAAAAATGTTCACTTTATCGAGAGATTCAAATTTACGAGTTTAAAATTATCAAAATATATCTTTTTTATTTTTTAATAAGTTTTTAGAGAATTGTTTTAACAAATGTTCGCTAGACAAACCTTTACTCGGGTAAAACCCCGGGCGAAGCCGAGTACGTTTTATAAGTTTAAAGAGAATTGTTTTAACAAATGTTCGTTAGACAAACATTCACTCGGGTAAAACCCGGGCGAAGCCGGGCGGATCCGCTAGTAATATATAAAATGCACCTAAAAGTGACATCTCTTTCTTTAAAAATACTTTTTAAAAAATGCATTTGGTGTATCACTCCCCAATACAAAAGGCAATTATTTTATAATGCATCAGCGCGTCTTCTGTTATTGAAATTCCAAACTATTATAGACGCGTATGATTCTTTTTAAAAATTAACAATTTCAACTGCCCTTACTCCTATTAATTTTTCTATTGCAGTAAGGGCAGTAGATATTGTTTAATTTTTAAAAAGAATCATATGCGTCTATAATAACATATGTTATGCAAAATCATGCCATTTGTCAATTGTTTCAAACTTATGTAAACTATTTCCTTTTTATCTCTATCTTGTATAAAAGGAGATTACTAGATTGAATAAACATTCAGTTCAACTTGTAAGCCGGAGCGAGTCTTGTTCAGATAACACTTAACCATTACAACATGGCGCAGTCGACAAATAATTCCGGATTATGACAAGAAAAGTATCGAATTGAAATAGATTAATTCGACAGTGAGTAGAATGGAAGAGGAATCAAGCTGCCGGCAGAATTTGTCCCATACAGCAACGAGAAAAAATGGGAGACCTGGAGAGAGTCGTTTGAAATTTTTGCAATAGCGGTAAATTTAGAAAGCATGCCGCTGGTGCGTCAGCGAGCAATTTTGAAACATATTGCTGGTGAGTAAACAGTGATGATATACAAGACATTTCACATAAGTGAAAATGATACTTACCCAAGTTTAAAGGAAATGCTTGATATGTTTACGAACCATTTTAGGCCCTTCAAAAATACGATTCAAAGAAGAAATGCATTTTTTACCTGTGTACAAAAAGAAAAGCAGGGAATCATGGAATTTGTCACAGAATTAAAGCATCTGACACAAGAATGTGAATTCGAGAATTTAACAGAATCTCTCATAAGGGATCGTCTTATAATTGGAATACTTGACCGTGAAATGAAAAGAAAGTTGTTAGAAGATCCACAGTTGACACTTACCGAGGGCAATTTCGATAGCTATGATCTCCGAGTCAACTTGCTCTCAAGTAGCATCGTTGAATGAGCAAACAATGATTGAAAAAATTGAAAAACGTAATTGGGTGAAAGATAGAATTCGAATGGAAAATGCAGAAGCAGGACAAGGGTTAAAAACCCGAGAAAAGAAAGAATAATAGAACCATGTAAGTGGTGTGGACAACGACACAATTATGGAAAGTGCCCAGCGTATGGGAAGAAGTGTAATGCATGCGGGAAAACCAATCATTTCGCAGTAGTTTGCCGAACAAAACGTATCAGAAATCTTTTAGCGGAAAGTGAAGCTGAAGAATCCTGTGACGATATAAATCTAAATGAAGTTGTTGTAAAGACTGTTAGGTCGGACAAGTGGTCCACGGTGATAATCATTAATGGCAAGAAGACCACAGTACATTTGGACACTGGCGCACAGATCAATGTGCTTCCTCATAAAGTTATAAACCAATGGCCATCAAGACCAGAAATCAGACCCACGTCATTAAAGGCGTTCGCATATGGAAATACAGAATTGCCTATTGTCGGCAAATGCAATGTGCTATGCCAATATGGTGAAAAGAAAGGAATGTTTGAATTTATCGTAGCCGATGTAGAGGCGCAGACACTTATAACGGGCGATACTTGCGAGAAGCTTGAAATATTTAGGCGAATTAATCATATAAACACGGATGAAATGAAATTGTGTACTGAAACTAAAAAATCCTCGAACAATACCACGAAGTGTTTCAAGGAGTAGGATTAATCAACTCTGAATGTAAGATTTACACAAAGCCTGAATATACGCCTGTGCAAGCCCCTCCCAGGCGCATCCCAACAAGCCTCGGAGCCGAAGTTCAGTCTGAATTGGAAAAAATGGTGAAGCAAGGAATCGTTACAAAAATATATCATGAAACAGAGTGGTCTCATCCTATGGTCCTTATGGTGTCAAATGCATCCAAAAGAGACATGGACATTGGTAATGATTTCAGCGCAGGCTAATTCTCCTCAGAGCTTTGAAGTCGTAACACCATCAGGAAATAAGTTAATAAGAAATCAACGAATTATTAGGCCGAAAGATGGAGTCAACGAAAAAAAGGCAGTTATCTTTAGAACCAATTCACGGCTCCCCGGAAGCTCAACATCTGCATTACGACAGTCCAACGATGGGAGAGTCATCCACAACCCCGATACAGCGGTCTAGTGAAGAGACCAATATTAACCAGAAGGAAAACGCGACTGCATCCTCTGGGATTTAACCAGAACCATCCCGAAGGCCCCGGGTTTCAAGGTTCGGAAGAGAATTAAGAAAACCACAAAGATTTTGTTTTTAAGCAGAGGGGAAACATGTTGTGATATGTTAAATAACATATGTTACGTATTATATTTATTATCTATTATTGACTATGCAAAATCATGCCATTTGTCAATTGTTTTAAACTCATGTAAAATATTTCCTTTTTATCTCTATCTTGTATAAAAGGAGATTACTAGATTAAATAAACATTCAGTTCAACTTGTAAGCCGGAGCGAGTCTTGTTCCGATAACACTTAACCATTACAACAACGCGTCTATAATAGTTTA
The DNA here is from genome assembly GCA_030710605.1 of Cordylochernes scorpioides. Classification (NCBI taxonomy): domain Eukaryota; kingdom Metazoa; phylum Arthropoda; class Arachnida; order Pseudoscorpiones; family Chernetidae; genus Cordylochernes; species Cordylochernes scorpioides. Next base: position 74,991,838 of record CP092867.1, read on the forward strand.
AAATTTTCACAAAAGACATTAGTTTTGATAAAGAATGAGCCACAGCACCAGTTTTTGTAAATTCAGGTATGTCAGATTTTTGTCTGCATTTGCCAAAACTGGTTTTTTGGCCCATTCTTTATCATCCCTATTACGTTTTGCACTGGGGCGATAAACAAGATGCATTGTTTTAATGCATATTTAAAATGAGAGGTGAAACTTTTGGTACATGAATATCATCCTCCTGCAACTTTATGTTATATGACGTGTGTAATTTCTACAGGTTATAAACTCCTATCTTAAAAGATGATGTCCACTCTTTGATTACATACTTTCACCAAGAATTCCCCTAAAGTGGCGATATATAAGCGAACCAGCCCGATGCAATATTACAGCGGTCTGGTAGATGAAACTGGTGAAACTGCTGGGAGAATCCATCAATGATGAGCCAGGTCCTTTAATACTTTTCCATCGCATAAAGACCAGTAGGAAAAAATATTTTATTTGAATAGTTTAACATTTGGTTAAAAAATGGTGCGCTTATATTCAATTTTCCATGTTATATATACAGACACATACAGCTTTACGAGGTGCGTTCAAAAAGTATCGCGAATTTTGAATTTTCGTGGGTTACGTATATTCGAATTTCGATCTTTTTGTGGCTTTATGTTGATACTCATGTCTCTCACTTATGCCGACAAGCTCGGCCATTTTGAATGTTCACTTAATTGTTGACAGCTGCTTTGCTTGCAGGTGTTTTGGATCGTCTTCGATTTTTACCTATTAAAAAAATGGATCAAAGAACCTGTATTAAATTTTGTGTGGAAAACGAAATTAAGTGCGCGGATGCATTCCAAATGTTGACTGTGGCATACGGAGAAGCTACCTTGGACCGAAGCAACGTTTATCGGTGGTACAAAATGTTCTCAGAAGGCCGAGAAGATGTGAACGACGAAGAGCGTGCCGGACGCCCGAGCACTTCAACAACAGACGAAAAAATTAATGAAGTGGAGAAAATGATATTGGCCAATCGTCGAATCACCGTTAGAGAAGTTGCTGAGCACCTAAACATATCGATTGGCTCGTGCCATTCGATTTTTATCAATGATTTGGGCATGAGACGGGTCGCCGCGAAATTCGTACCAAAATTGCTCAATTGCGACCAAAAACAGCATCGCATGAACATTGCTAATGAGATGTTGGACTCTGTCCGCGACGACCTAAATTTGCTCCAAAGGGTCATAACTGGTGACGAAGCGTGGGTTTATGGTTATGACGTGGAAACCAAAGCTCAATCATCTCAATGGAAGCTGCCGCACGAACCAAGACCGAAAAAAGCGCGCCAAGTTCGGTCGAATGTGAAGGTTTTGCTGACAGGTTTCTTCGATTGCAGGGGCGTGGTGCAACATGAGTTCTTGCCTCAGGGTAGAACGGTCAATAAGGAATATTACCTGCAAGTTATGCGCAATTTGCGCGAAGCAATCCGCCAGAAACGCCCGGATTTGTGGAAGAACAAAAATTGGCTTTTGCACCACGATAACGCCCCTGCTCACTCATTGTTGCTTGTGCGCGACCTTTTGGCCAAAAACAACACACTAATGATGCCGCAGCCACCGTATTCCCCCGATCTGGCCCCCTGTGACTTTTTCTTGTTCCCTAAACTGAAAAGGCCCATGAAAGGACGACGTTACGCTACGCTTGATGAGATAAAGACGGCATCGAAGGAGGAGCTGAAAAAGATTTTTTTAAATGATTTTTTGAAGTGCTTCGAAGATTGAAAAACCCGTTGGCACAAGTGTATAATATCTCATGGGGATTATTTTGAAGGGGACAAAATAGGTATTCATGAATAAATAAATAATTTTTGAAAAAAACACAAAAGTAACGATACTTTTTGAACACACCTCGTATTAAGATCACCGTCTTATACAGATTCACCGCAGAAATGAAGCACAGATGGAGCTCCTATACTCCAGGCAGCACAGAACCCAACAGCTGCTTCCAGGTCCGACGCATGTCCAGTGGCCACAGATTCAACCGTGCATACGTCAAGTTTAGCGTATCACTGAAAAGGCGAGTGTAGAATCAGCCACGTTCTAGTCTTAGCTTTCCTCATCTAAATGGACCATGATATTCAGCGAATCCATTAATCTCCTCAGAATTCCCCATATTATATGAATAATTGAAATAGTCTGAATCTTGTTATCTATTTAATATCTTCTCTCCTGAAAGTCTGGATAGCAACACCAGTTCTCCGTCAACGTTCCATTACACAGGTCTACAAAAAAAACTTTTTTTTTTTTTGCACAAGAGAACCTGATGGTGTTTCTAGTGTAACTTTTCTTGCTGAACTCAAAAATCTAATCATAAATTTCCCCTCACCCATGGTTTTTGCTTAAAAGGCTGGAATCTGCTGCATAAAGGCACAAAAGTATGCTTTTTTCGCAAGCGTCAAGATGAATTTCAAGACTTCTTTTCACAAGAGAATGATTTAGTATATTGCAATGATGTTGTTAGTCTAATGTAAGCGCTTGGTCATGACCATGATACAGAAGAGTGGCGTTTATTCATTGATTCTTTAAAAATTAGTATGAAAGCTGTTCTCTCCTTCACAATGGAAAAAAGTTCCCATCAGTGCCAATAGCACATGCATCCAACATGAAAGAGACATACGAAAACATGAAACTGCTTTTGAAAAAGATAGAATATGAAAGATACGGTTGGAAAATATGCAGCGATTTGAAAGTCGTTGCTCTCTTGCGTGGATTACAGCTTGGATATACAAAATTTTGTTGTTTTCTGTGTGAGTGGGATAGCAGAGATAGGGAAAGGCATTACATTAAAAAAAATGTCCAAACCGTAAAATCTTTACTCCAGGATATAAAAATATTGCAAATCTACCCCTGATCGATTCAGAAAATATTTACTTACCACCATTACATATTAAACTGGGATTAATGAATACTTTGTCAAGGCAATGGATCGAAATGCCAGTGGATTTGCCTACCTAAAACAAAAATTTTCTAGTATAAGTGAAGGGAAGATTAAAGAAGGCAATTTCGTTGGACCTCAGATTCGAGAATTGCAGCAGGATGGAAATTTTCAAAATAGTTTGAATGAAGTTGAAGCAGCAGCATGGAATTCCTTTAGAAACGTTTGCAAAAACTTCTTAGGAAGTGTCAAGGTTGAAAATTACCGAGACATAGTTAATGATCTGTTGCTTTCCTACAAGGCACTGGGATGTAACATGTCCCTCAAGATCCATTACCTGCATTCACATCTAGATTTATTTCCAGACAATCTTGGCGCAGTTAGCGATGAGCATGGTGAGAGGTTTCATCAAGATATATCAAGCATGGAGAAGCGGTACCAAGGTAAATGGAGTCCCGCTATGCTTGCCGACTACTGCTGGACACTCAAGAGGGATCTACCACAAGCAAAGTATAGAAGAAAATCCACTGTCACTCTCTCTGCTTTTCAATAAATAAATATGTTTTGTTCATACGTATATGCCATATATGCCTATATATTAACAATATTTCCAAATTTCAAGTAGGTGTATCTCAGAAATATTGCGTAATAGAAAAAAACTAATGGTATATTTGGATTCAGGACATGTAGATAAGATGCTATTTCTTTGTGGACAAAGAAAAATATTTTTTGATAAACCAGTGTTATGGAATAAGGGTTATGCAAAACTGCTTAGTAACATTGTTTGCATTTTTTACTGTATTTATCCCAATACTAAAAAAAGACCGTCACGCAAAAACCATAGGTGATGGGAAATTTCTGATTAGAATTTTGAGTTCAAAATGAAAAGTTACACTAGAAATATAATCAGGTTCTCTTGTGCAAAAATCTTGTTGACCAGTGTTATCAGTCGGCGACAACAGAGGGTCTGCTGATCTAACCTTAAACTTGTTGTTTTACACGCCACTCGTATATTTTTGAAAATATTATTAAATGTGGCTCTTATATGAACCTGAAAGATCAATTACTTGATTACCCTGGATAAGGAGGAAAACATTCTGTGAAAAACTCCTAAAACATCGGCTCTGCTGGATGTTCTTTGTATTTGATCTGGACGGCTAACTTTTAAAATAATCGCTTAAAGAGGGGGTCGCTCCAGATGACATCATTCATATACAGCTAATGCTTTCAATTATTAAAACATATTTTCATCCTTATTAAAATTTATAAACTATTTTAGAACGATCGTTTCTTTTGAAACGATTTCGTACTGCTGAGAAGGTCTGGCTCATCAGTGGTGAACCCTCCAGACAGTTTCTCCTGTTTAATAAGCCATACCGCTCTTCCAATTGCATTAGGGGCAGTAATCGCCGTTAAATAATTTATAATTTTAAATACATATGGCATAACGTTACATTAGGTTTTTAAAATCATTATTAGAAAAGTTAATATATTTGATTTAAATACCTAATTCCATCTTGTTTATGCATTTTTACTGTATAGCGTATTCCCCACATATGTGTAACAATAGAAACAATATATTTACAAATAAAACATTTTACTGTCTTTAATGCATTAGGAGGGTGATCAGCCGTGAACCCATTCAGTAGTTTGGCCAGTTTAATCATATCAACAACAAAAAGATTTATTAAGACCTTTTAGTCCTATGCAGATTTTCCAAGCACAGAAATATAGGGTACATACAGGATTAACAGTAATAGTACAAGTAATCAGCAATGTTATTTACAGTGTGTCAAATAAGAAAAAAAGAAAAAAAGAAAGGAAGGGCTTAGCATAAACCTTAATATAAGCAGTTAAGAACAAGGTGTTCTTAAAGAATAATAATTAGTAGATCTGACAGAAATATACATAATTATCAGGCATCTTCCTAGTCTTATAAATGGATGGATCAAAGGTAGAGGGTTGTCTAAAGTCGTAATATAAAGTCTCTTAAGGGTTATTTAATTTGTTTCGACAGTTTAATCTACCAGACTTATCTAATATTGCATCGGGATGTTCTGCCCTGCTTATACAGACGGAAGTTTTCAGAGATTCTCAGTTAAGTATGCAAATAAACTATGGACATAAGATTTGAGGACAGTAGAATTCTGAAAGTAAAAGCCTCTGAAATACATATAAATAATAAGGAAAACAGCTTCCAAAGATGAGTTTGTTGTTTTATTTTATATTCTTCTAAAACCTTCGGGTATTACAAACCATTCTACAGGAGTATATGATAAATATTAATATTTATATTTTGTTTTTGTGCATGTTTTTAAAATTTATATGGTAACTATTTATGGTATTTGTATATTTTGAGGTAATATAATTATTATATAAATATTGGAGAGTTGAAGTTTAAGATTTACTTTATCATATACTCATGTAGAAAGTGCTTAAGGTGAATATATACAATAGACAATAGACTCACACCCTCGGAAGTCGTTTGGTTTATTATTTACAGAGAGGGTAGAATTATATGCAAACACATCCATTCAGCATTTAATTCGTTAAACATAAGCCAGTTAGGCAAAAATTGAAATCATCGAGCATTTAAAATACATCACCAAATTGTGGTCAGGTGTTCCGTTATATTGTGGGAATGGCTATTATTTACGGAGCGAGTAGAATTATATATAAACACATCCATTTAGCATTGATCTTACGCAAACATAAGCCAGTTAGGCAAAAATTAGAGTCATTGGACATTTAAGACATCACTAAATTGTGGTCAGGTATTCCATTATATTGTAGAAATGTTTCTTATTTACAGAGTGAGTAGAATTACATATAGACACATTCATTTAGTATTGATCTTCCGAAAACTTAAACCAGATAGGCATAATTTAAAATCATCGGTCATTTAAGACATCACCGAATTGTGGTCAGGTATTCCACATTTTGTGGGAATAAGTAACAGCTTCATCAACAATCATCAAGTTAATGTAAGGCTGGATGAGTTCACCACTGATGATCCAGGTCCTATTCCAATATTTTCCCATTGCAGTAAGGACATTTAGAAGTTTGTTTTATTTGTTAAATAGCGCTATATTGTTTTTATTCCAACATACAGATGGTGCGTTATAATGCCTTGTATTCCAATGTGTAAGAATTGGCAGACATACAATAGGGTAATGATATTGTAGTTTTTTCTCAGGTATCTTATTTGCATATGTTTTCTGAACTCCTTCTTAATATTTGCTTAAATAACTTTGAGCTCTACTAAAAGTATATATAAGCAGTCAAATATATAAATTATTCATTTAATGTAATATTTATAATTGTACAAAAATATATTTAATTAAAACTTCTTTAAAATCGAGAGCAAAAAATGTTTGATTTTCAAAGTTTTTTTTTTTAATTTCCTTTTTCTTTATTATCTCCGAATAAATTATTTTATTTAATTTGACAATGGAATTTTGGAGCGGAACAATAAAAGAATTTTGTCTACGAGTGCAATGCCGAGAATTAAATTTGACTATTGACTTTATTGAGAAAAAAAATGAATAAAACAAATTCTAATTAATTCTGAAGATCTCGTTAGAAAGGTTCATAAAGAAATCGAGAAGTTTTTTTTTAACAAATGACAATCCAAAGCTAATTTATAATAATTCCAAATTATTTCAGTAATTACTTTTATTTGAACTGCCTCTGACCCTTAGGTATCTTCTGATCAGTTTTGTCTGTATAAGATATCAAAAGATATATATCTGAAGAAGGGAACGCTAATCTCTGACATTTGGTTCCTACACATCTCTTGCATACAACAAAGCTGATTGGTGCCGACTCAATAATAAAATATGGATGCAATTTGCATATATCAGGAAATTAACCCATACGACAGAAACTTCGAAATTATCTAAACAGAAAAAAAAAAAGATTCCTTTCAACGTGTCAGCTATTTCAACAAAGTTGAGTTATATACACACGTGTGTGTGTTTGATTTAATATTTTGATGTAAAAGCTTACTCTTTATTAATGACCTTTTATCTAAATATTGAAGAGTTTTCACTGTTTATGTATTATATGACCGTAATAAAGGGTTTTTAAAATATCAACTGTATATGTATTTTGTAGTAACTGTATGTGTAGTTTATACTTACTGTATATGTACGGTATATGTATACACTTTATACTGAAGATATATGTATATTTTATTATTACACTGTTTATATGTACTTTACACTAATTGGGACTAGCTATGACTAGAAGTTTATGTAACTTATAATAACTGACCTTTTATGAAATGTTTGCGGAAGAGCATTGCTCGATGCAATTAATTTTACTGCTATTGCTATAGTAAATTACATACAATTACTGTCCTTAAAAGCTTATGTCCATAGTTGGTTATGAATACATTAATTAAAAATCTCTCTTAAATGCCGGATATATAAACAGAATTGTCCAATACGATATTAGAGCAGTATGGTATATTCAACTAACTAAACCGTTTGGAGGGTTCACCACTGATGAGCCGCACACAGACCCTCCAAATAACTTTTGATTTTTTTATCAGTAAGAAGTTTTTAAAGAGAAAAAATCGTGCTAAATGGTTTCTTTTCTAATACTTCATACTAAATATATATACACTTCATTTTTTCTGTATGTATACTATATTCTTACTCTATTCCATCAATATTCTGTACTAACTTGATATACTTCATAAATACTATTAAATTCTAATATATTATAATGATAAATAAAAACCGACACAATATAAATAAATACTGATTTTCAGGTATTTTTGTTTACTAAAAAGACATCTCCTGATCATGCAAATGATTAGTTGAAATTTATTCCGATAGATGGCACATGATGTCCGTTTGCCTAATATAACCACCTGATCCCAGTGCAAACATATATAATTTTGTTCTATTTCTCATCTATATTTTTAGACAATCAGTTTCATTGCAATAGGTTATTGCAATTGCTATGATACTGATTGATATATTGCGTTTCTACTTCTGCAATTATTTTAAGAATGTTTATATTATTATAGTGTTAAATATAAAATGCATGATGCATTAGTGCCATCTTTTATGAAAATTCGAAACTATTATAGACCTGTATGATTCTTTTAAAAATATATTAATTTTTCCATTGCAATAAGGGCAGTAGAAATTGTTTTATTTTTAGAATAATCATATGCATCTATAATAATTTCGAATTTTTATATAATGTATATTGAGACGATATTTTTTTACTCTTTAACTTTTATTTACCCAAAATTCAGGGTAAATGGAAATTTAAAAAATCAGTCGAATTTTTGGTTTTGGGATGGTTTTACGTTACAGTGTTTTATCAGAGCTAAGTTTTGGTTTAGCTTTCTCATTTCTCTCCACTCGGGTTTGTTAAATATGATCAAGAAATTGATAAAAACATCTGATTTCTATGAATATATTTTCTAAGTATCTAGGGTTTTAAAGAGTGGATAGGAAATATACTATATATAAATTTATTTATTTCTCTTTACATCCGAGGACTTATGTTTTCTCTTTTACGCAAGAACTTCTATTTGTATATTATATACTATCTAGTGTTGGAATATATTTAAAACTAGCGGATGTACCCGACTTCTCGCCCGGGTTTTACCCGAGTGAAAGTTTGCGTAACGAATATTTGATAAAAATATTTTTTGGGCAAACATCCACTCTAATGAATCGATTCATATATATATATGTGATGTAATTCTACTATAGATGTGTGAAAAATTAGCAGTCATTTGTGGCTGTCTCCACCTCAATCATCTCTCTCTTTATTTTCCAAATCTTTTATACAAAAACAAAATTTACATACATGTTAACTGCTTTAAAATTTACATATTAAAAGATTCATATTGTACAATTGAATTTATAGATTTTGGTTTTATTTGCATACATAAAATTGAATTTAACCCTTAATTACTCGCGTCTAGACACAGGTCTCACCTAAAATTTTAATCGAAAAAATAAATACGATTTTCGAGTCCAAAAAATTTGTAAGTTTTTGTAGCTTTAGATAGCATCGAAATAAATATTTTAGACCATTTGTTCTATCGCTTGGCCCCTAGAAGGAAGAAAAATAAAACATAAAAGCCACCGCCGAGACAAACGTCTCGACGCGAGTACTTGCGCTATAAATTTGGTTTAGGTTTCATTTTTCGGCTGGCTCTATCTTCGTAAAACAGTGAGTTATTGTTCTTCTTCTAAGCATATTTTTTGTTCCTAAATATCCTAAATTCTTTCTCTCTGTCTCTCTTGGGTATTTAGAATTTATTTATTTTTATTCAATATTTTAATACTAAATATTTCCTAAAATATATATTATATTATTTTGAAAATAGAGCAATCCATACTTAATTTATTAGATAATAAAAGGCATATATTGGATTTAATAAAATATTTATTTTGCCAAATGCCAAATCGGAATTTTATTTTGGAAAGGATGGTGTCACAAAATGGAAAAAGACAATGTCGCAGAAAACCCAGATTCGTACAAGAAGTGTAAATATAATTTCTCAATTGCCAGGGCCTAAATCTGAAGCAAAATCGATAGAATCTGAATCGGATGCATTTACAAAAATAATTGATAATGATATGGTACAAAAAATTGTAGATTGTACGAATGCTTATATAAGCAATATCAAAGAACATTTCTCTAGAGAAAGAGATGCCAAATTAACTACTGTAACAGAAATCCTAGCTTTATTTGGACTTTTGATAATGTCAGGTGTCAAAAGAGCTGCTCATTTAACTTATAAAGAGGTATGGGCGGTGGATGGCTCAGGAGTAGAAATTGTGAGAGCAATTAAGTCACAAGAACGTTTTTTATTTCTTCTACGTTGCCTGAGATTTGATGATATTACAGCAAGGAAAGAACGAAAAAAGCTGGAAAAACTTGCTCCAATTAGAGAATTTGTAGAAGCCTTTGAATATAACTGTAAAAAGCTCTATACTCCAGGTGAATATAATACAATTGATGAGAAGCGCATTCCATTTCGTGGCAGGTGTGGCTTTAGACAGTATATGCCCAACAAACCTGCAAAATATGGGCTCAAAATTTATACCATTAGTGATGCAAGAACATTTTATATCTTTAATTTCGAAATATATTGTGGAAAACAACCCGATGGTCCATATAAAAAAGAGTAATTCACCCGATGATATTGTAAAAAGATTGATCACTTCAATATCTGGGACAAACCGAAACAAAGCAGCAGACAATTGGTACACTAGTTATACATTATCCCAAGATCTTCTTACAGAACATAAACTCACTTTAGTTGGCACTTTGAAAAAAAAAAAAAAAGAAATCCCTAAAATATTTCTGCCCAATAGGAATAGACCAATATATAATAGTATATTTGGCTTCACTCAGAATACCACCCTTGTATCTTATGTCCCAAAAAAGAGCAAGGCTGTTCTATTGCTCTCAACAATGCACTCAACTCCCACAATTGACGAAGAAAGTGGATTCAAATTAAAACCTGAAATTGTAACATTTTATAATTTGTCTAAAGGCGGGGTTGACATGGTGAACCAAATGTGTGGAACTTATTCTGTTGGCCGTCGAACCAACAGATGGCCTCTATGCCTATTTTTCGACCTACTAAATGTTGCAGGCATAAATTCAAAAATAATTTTCAAGTCTTTAAATATAAATTCACCTCGAGTTCCAAGAAGAACCTTTTTGAAAAATATTTCCCTACAATTATTCCAGGATCATTTAAAAATTCGATCCCAATTGAAAAACTTGCCAAGAAGTCTCCATGACCTGATAATATTGCATTGCAAGAAAGCTGAAAGTCCAGAGGTAAGTTATATATATTTCATAAAATTATTTAAAATGATAAACATAACAATCTTTTGTTTACCACAGATCGAAATTAGTGTAGAGTCAGAACCTAAGAAGCGAAAACGGTGCTATATTTGCCCAAGTACCAAAGGTAGTATGACACAAATTATTTGCTACAAATGCAGGAGACACATCTGTCAACGTCATTCTTCGAATATATGCAAAGATTGCGAATAATATCCGTCTGCAACTTTTAATAGTAGCCTATTTGTAAAACTATGTCAAACATTCATTGTTTTTACTATAGTCATTGTTTCAATAAAAATAAATAAATATAAAAATATGTTTTGCCTTAATTCACATGTGTCATAAACTACACACAATTACGAATATAATGCAGTCTAATTTTCAATCCAAATATTAAAATTTAACATATATTTCGTTTTTTTAAAAGTGAGACCTGGATCTCAACGCGAGTACTTACGTAACAAATATAGGCGCGAGTAATTAAGGGTTAAGGAAATGAGAGGGAGAGAGAAACTATGACAAAGCTAAACTGGAAATTTACTTTCTATCATTCAAAATGTATCACTACCCCCCACAAAAAAAAAAAATAGTATTAATTTTTTTTCTCAACGGAGGTTGGGAGGGGATGGAAGGTAAAGGATAAGATACATTTTGAAAGAAAAAAAAATGCAAAAATTATATTACACAAGTAATTGTATTTACACAAGAAACCATATTGTTAGAGGTAAAAGGCGACCAAAGCCTGTTAGTTGGGGAAAATCACAGGAAAAGGTGGCCCTACAAAACCTAACTAACAATAGGCAGGAAGAAAAAAAAATGATATTTTAAAATTTGGACATTACATGTCTATGGAGACACTCTCCATGTAGAATCCCATTCCAGGGCAACTTTTAGTTATTTTCCCAATGAATCGCACCCCAGTTCTTGGAATTTATATGACCTCTTTCACCTTTGGTAAACCTCACAGGATACAACTGGTTCCGATTCAGTTTGGGTGTCTACCGAAACCAGCAGTAGTTTCTCCAGGGGCTCTGTGGGGTGATCTGGATTTTTTTTAATGGAAGAGAATAAAACCTGAGGACTATCGATGAAAGCTTGCTTGTTAGGTTCGACACCCAAGCATCCTTCCAAATCCTCTTCTTCCTGAAATGGGAATGGTGGTTCAGTATTATCTTCAGTTACCGGATCCCTGAGCTTTACTTTAGAAATATTAACTATTGTTGCATGCTTATTTTCGGGTTGACATGGCTTATCTATTTCTATGGTTTGTGGTGAGGGTATGGAAATTATGGTGTATGGTTCTGGGTAAAAGGCTGGCATAAGCTTACCTTGACCTGATTGGTAAGGGATCTTATAAAGGACCTTATCCCCTATTTTTAGATTAGGCGTTTTATGGGATTCATTATATATTTTTACCAATTTAAGATGTAATTTTTCTGTATTTTCATTTGCAATTCTCCTAGCCTCTTCTATGGGTGGATATGCTCTTGTTAAATTATTTATATATGATGGCGTTGTGCCAAAAAGTAAATAAACGGGAGGCATTTTAGTTATGGAATGAGGAATACTCCGATATTCTTCTAAGGCCTTTTGTAATAATTTGGGCCATGGTATTCTGGGATTTTGTTGATGGTGAAGTCTAAGTTTTGAGATAATAGTCGCATTCGCCCTTTCTACAAGCCCATTACATTGTGGGTAAGAAGGGGATGTCATTACGTGTTTTATGCCCTTTTCTTGTATAAATTTGTTAAACCTTTTGGACACAAATGAGGGGTGCCTATCAGTAACAATAATTTTTGGTTTACCTACATTTTATAACTGATTTATTATATTGATGTACGTTGCTATAGACGTACTCTTAGAAGGATAAGCCCAGATGTATCTTGAGTGATGATCAACTATCACATGAAGACAATTCTTTGTACTGTTATAAACCCCTAATCCTAAAATACTGTCAAGGGCAACTACATCAAATGTTTTCTCAGCTAGTGGTAAATTACCCATGAGTACATACGAAGGTGTAGTTGGCTTCTTTACAGACTGACATATTTTACATTACAGAATATATTTTTTTATTTGTCCTATCATACCTTTGAAATAATATTGTGTTGAGATAACTCTAGCCATTGAACTTATGCCTGGGTATCCTAAACTTTCGTGAGCCCTACTTATCAATTGTTGTTGTAAGGAGGGTGGTACTATAATCCTATCTCTATTTTTTAGCCTAATATAAATAATACCGTTTTTAATGAAATATAGTTTAGATGAAGGCTTAAGTAATGATTTTTGTTCTTGTTCTATATTTTGAACAGTTAAGAAGCAGGTATATGGCAGTCGGGACAACATGTCGGCTTCATGATTCTCACATCCCTTATTATATTTAAATTCCAAATCATATTCTGATAATTTTAGCGCCCATCGGAATAACCTACCGTTAGTATGTTTGAAATTATTTAACCAAATTTATGCCTTATGGTCGGTATGAACTATCACATGTTGACCTGAAATATAGGGATGATATCTTTTACATGTTTCTATTATCGCCAATAATTCAAGTTCTGTTATTGTATACTTGGATTCTGCTCCCCTTAAAGCCCTACTATAAAACGCTATGGGTCTTAAGGTGCCATCAGGATACTCCTGTTTAAGTACGCCTCCTAAACCTGTAATACTAGCATCGCAAAAGATATGTGTAGCTAATAATGGATTATAAATTTGGAGTATTGGTTTCGAAACTAATGCTTCTTTAAGGGCTTCAAAACTCCTCTGACACCCTTCAATCCACGTAAATTTTACATCTTTTTTCAATAGATCATTTAAAGGCGCTCTCAACTTATTAAAATTATTTATAAATTTTGCATAATGCGTAACGCTTCCCAAAAATGACCTTAAGCATCTAACATCACGAGGAGGGGGCAAAGATTTAATTATACCAACATTAGTACTTGAAGGAGAGATTTGATCTCTAAAAATTTCGTAACCCAAATAATTTATCTTTTGCATAAAAAACAAACATTTATCTTTCCTAAGTTGGATACCTTCCTTTTGTAGGATTGCAAATATTTCCCCAAGGTGTTCTAAATGGGATTCGGTATCTTTTGAGAAAACCAATATATCGTCAAAGTAAGATATTGTATTTTTAAGTTCATATTTCTGCAATATGGAAGTGAGGATCCTGTTAAAAATAGCAAGAGCTGTCCGCAATCCAAATGGTAATCTGCACCATTGGTAAGAACCTTCTGTGGTGGTAAAGCAAGTAATAGGTTGATCTTTTACATGTAAACCAATAGTTCAGTATGCACTTAAATATATTGTAACGTAGTGTTAATTAATTTTATTTATGTAACATAGTATTTCTTAATTTTATTATTTTTTTTATTTAACAGAGTGGTCATTTTTATGTTTTATATCTTGCGACTCTGTAAATTTCCCTCGTGGCTTATATTTTGTTTACCTTTGATAGTCTGTCCTTCCCTGAAATAAATTTTGTTTCCTCCTGAAGTTTTTTGGTCTTCCCTACTTTTCCACGTGGCATTTTGGTGGAGGTGCTGGGTAAGTTAGGGAAGACAAACTGAAGATCGCCGAGAAGACCTTGAAGCCAAGGGTGCTGTGATCTACATTTTCGGAGACTGACATCAGGATTCCACCGCCGTGCTAAAGCCAAGACTTCCCTCGAAGATGACGATGTCCCTATAGACGATACGACGACAAAGCCGTTCTTCACGCCGCAAGAAAATGGACGCAAAGGTACTAGGGACAAAGTTCCAAGACTTCGATGGAATCCTTGGCAGAAGCACGTCAAATCCACGTCAGTATCTACAATAATTGCTAGCTGTGGGTCACAGCTCCCATAGGGAAGAAGCTATGTAACGTAGTATTAATTAATTTTATTTATGTAACATAGTATTTCTTAATTTTATTATTTTTTTATTTAACAGAGTGGTCATTTTTATGTTTTATATCTTGCGACTCTGTAATTTTCCCTCGTGGCTTATCTTTTGTTTACCTTTGATAGTCTGTCCTTCCCTGAAATAAATTTTGTTTCCTCCTGAAGTTTTATGGCCTTCCCTAATTTTCCACGTGGCAATATCAAGGCACGAAAATACTTTTGAGCCTTGCACCTTTTGGATGATATTTTCAACTAAAGGAATTGGGAAACTATCTCCTATCAGTTTTGAATTCAATTTCCTAAAGTCGATACATAGTCTAGATTTATCATTTTCTCCCTTTTTATGTGCTAAAGTTACTGGCGAACTATATGGAGAAGAAGCATGCCTAATAATCCCATATTTTAAAATTTGCCTAATTTGTACTTAATTATTTCGGTGTCCCTGGGATTATGTCGATAAGGTCTGAGACAAACAGGAGTTTTATCTTTGAGTCTTAACCTGGGGGGATCTACTTTTAATGGTCTAATATTATATTTGTTTTCACCAAAAATATCATTATAGCGACTTAATAAAATGTAGAAATTATTCTTAAGTTTGTCATCATTATTTAGATAGCTGTCTTCTAGATTTGGCAAGGGTAAGGGTCGAAAGTTTGGTTGGTAAACGAGTTTAGATTTAAAACAAGAGGGGACATTTATGTTATATTGATCAATAGTTCTATCTAAAAGAGGTAACTTTTTTATATGATTACATTTTCCTGAAAGTTTTAAACAATAATTATGTTTTTTACAATATTTAACATTATTAAAAACACCAAAATATTTTTTTTGAGTTATCACAATATTGCAAAGCATTGAGTTTATCTTTAGAAAATATATATTGAAATTTGGATAAAAACACATTATTTTGCATAATAACATTCTCATCAAAATCAATCTTTAGGTTAAAATATTTCAGGTACTTAGTGGATATTATCAGAAAATTAAAATTTGGATTATCAATAATATAGAACAACATATTGTTAGTTATATCTCCAATTCTGGTCGTTAAACAAATTTGTCCAAATATTCCAATACGGTTAGATACAGTGCTAATCATATTAGATGTGTTTGTGTGTTGTTGGCTAGAGTTATTTATCTTATCAAAAAGGCATTCAGGTAATAGGTGTACAGAAATAATATTAATGTCACTGCCGGAATCAAAAAGTACTAAATAGGTTCCCAAGAGTAATGAATCTACCCCAACGTCACTCATCACTCCTGGGCACCACTATTGTTGCCTTACATTACCTCGAAAGTCTTGGTAAAACTGCTTTCGCCGGGTTTCTTGCCGGTCGCCAACCTCTCTGCCGGGGCGGGCACCTGAAGGAAGAGAATCCTGTGAAGGCGTTGCATTCCTTGAGTCGATATTTTGAAAGTCCCGTCGATATCTGGGGCCATTAAATGGTGAAGATGTCTCTTCATGTCGAAATCCTACTTCCAGGGAAGATGCAATTTTAATCCACATGTCCAGATTAGCTGGATTGGCAGCGATCAAAAATGGTCTCAGCTTCGCGTTTACATTCGAAGAAAGCGTTTCCAGGGTCTGCTCCGAACTTATATTCAATATTTTTGCCAACTTCAGTTTATTAAAATAGTAGTCCATAAGGGGTTGCGATGGTAGCTTCTTTTCAGTCCAAAATTGCTTCATCAATCCACTTGTCGATACCGGGAAAAATGTATTCATAGCTTGGTGAAGTTCACCCAACGTAAACACGTCCTGGCACATCGAGGCGTATATCTCTAACGCTTTTCCTTTAAAAATGCTCGGGATCATTGATAGAGCATCCTTTTCTGAAATACTTTGAAGCTTGACTATCCTTTCAAAAATATTTCGCCATTCTTGATACGTAAGGCCTGTATCAGGGTTGAAAATCGGTAAAATTTCTTTAATTGAAATGTCTATTTTCGCTCCGGTAACAACCTCTTCTTTCTGTAAAATTTTCAAGTCTTTCTTCGGTGTCATTTCGAATTTATTTTAAATTCTTACTGTTGTATGTAAGAATTTTTTTTCTTTAAATATTCCTGGCAGGAACCTTGCTTTGGTCTTGATAAAATATAAGATATTCTTGGGATCTTCCCGTAGGCAGCGATCCTGTCGACTTGCTGATGTAATTCTACTATAGATGTGTGAAAAATTAGCAGTCGTTTGTGGCTGTCTCCACCTCAATCATCTCTCTCTTTATTTTCCAAATCTTTTATACAAAAACAAAATTTAAATACATGTTAACTGCTTTAAAATTGACATATTAAAAGATTTATATTGTACAATTGAATTTAAAGAATTTGGTTTTATTTGCATACATAAAATTGAATTTAAGGAAATGAGAGGGAGAGAGAAACTATGAACAAAGCTAAACTGGAAATTTACTTTCTATCATTCAAAATGTATCATATATATATATGACATAATAAAAATATGATTTTTATTATTCATAAAATAATTAAAATTCTATAATCACAGAGTTAAATTTTAAAATGAAAAGGAATCCCTAACAAAAGGAATACAACCCAATATTGTTTTTGTTTGTAAATAGATAATAACATCGTTAGTTGTATGTATGCAAAAACTGTTTGCTTTAAAAAATAATCAAAATAATAATAATTTTTTGGGACAAAAGTTATCATTCATTTTTACCATCCACGACTGCATGAATTGGTAACGTAAATAGAATATACGTCCTTTTTTTATGACATATATATTTCACGTGTTAAGCGTATTTACGCAAGTTTGGCCTTGAATACCCATTTCTTGGTTTCTCAAGAAGCCTCTGGGATCAAAATTTTTTTGCTCGCAGTGGTACAGCCTGCACCACGCTGACGAGAGCCAACAACCCGAAACGCGTTCGTGGTTGGCTTTTCTTGATTTATCAAGAAAATGGGTTGGCCAAATATCAGGGATCAGGCTAAATCAATGTTTAGTTGATTTATGATCCACTTGATTTCTCTTCCAGCTCGATGAACTGGAGCGCTGTCATGTTGCAGGAGGACTACTCTCTTTCGGTTGACAAAAGCAGGGCATCGAGTCTTCAAAACTTCTTATACTCGGTTGAGTTATTCTGTGTATGGATCGGCATTAACTGAAAGACCATCAGGAACAAGTTCGTAGTGTACAATGCCATCGATGGTCCTCTCTACACACAACATCACTTCATGGCCAAAGCGATCCTGTTTAACTACAGGTTCAGCCTCTTTATTTTACGGTACCCATTGTCTTCTTGTGTCGGGGATAAGAAAATAGATCTACGTTTAATCCCTGGTTACAATCCGCTTCCAAAACCGAAGATCTTTCGAATTTTCTAACAATCGTTTACAGATATTGCCTCACCTCTGAGACTGGGCGTGGGGATCTTGTCTTCGTCGTTTGATAATAAAGTGCAGTTTGTGAAGAGTTCGGTTGATCGTATCTTTGGATGGTCCAAGTCTCGCTGATATTTAGCGCGTAAAATGTTGTGGTTTGTTCATTATCAGGTATTGTAGGGTCTCAATATCCATCACATGTGGTCGTCCCATTCGAGGTTTGTCCTCAAGGCTGATGTCTCCTTTTCTAAATATCTTGAACCATTTTGAAGCTGTTCTTCTATTGACTACTCCTTTCCCTTTCACTTCGCATATTTCTTTTGCCGCAATATTTGAATTTATCCCTTTTTTTCCAAAAGAAGCGCAATAGTACTAAGATCATTATTTTTTGCTCACACATTTTTTTAGCTCACTACTAGAATATTGAAATGTTATTATAAACCCTATTACGTTATTTCAATCACGGCGGCACGCTAATCGGTCGCGTGGACCGAAAGTTTATTTATATTGGTATATATTTAAGTAATTTGATTTTATATTGGGCTTCCGCTTTGATGCAGCCTGGGATTTACAAATATAATGCTGACGTAGCATCACGTGATTCATGATGATTCACCGAGTAACAGGCGAAAGATTAATACGTGGGTGAAGAAAAGCCAGAGCTATTGATTCATCGAGTAGGCCACCACAGATTATTCTGTGACAATGTATATTTATATATATTCGAAATATTAAAAGTACATCAAAATCAATTAATATCTCTCAAAAATCTAACCGTATAAATAAGAAAAGATTACGAGACACTTCAAACGTAATAATTTATTTTATTAGAGAAGAAAAACATTTCACGTCTGTTACGTGATCTTTTGGTTCCCTATTTATACTTTTAAAAGTAGGTGATTTATAATTTTAGTGAAAAACATTCAAATTTTATTTGAAACAATCCCTGTATAAGTTTATGGCAGTATTTTCAATTTCCGTATTCTATATAAATGATGACTGTCAATATTGTCAGTCACATCAATCTGCACTCTCCCGTAACCATATAACTTATTTCCACTTTCGTAGAACACTAATATGGTAAATAAAAATGGTAAATATGAAAAAATAAAGTTTTAACGAATTATTTTATCGTAATCTAATAATATATGTTAAGGAGTTATATAAATGCTGATTTTGTTTACATTTATTTGTATGGAAATAGTAAAGAGAGTGAAAAGCAAATTTTCCTGGTATGTCCCTAGAATCACAAATATGCAAATAAATATTAATATATTAACACAAAGCAATAACGCGCCATCTATACATATAAAATAAAAGGATTTAAAAGCGCGAATGTTTCTTTTATACATAAAACGAACTTCTACTGTCCTTACTGCGATGAAAAAATATATTGGGAGGGCTTGGCTCATCAGTGGTGAACCCTCCCAGCGGTTTCGCCAATTTAATCCACCAGACCGCTTCTCAGAGCTCTAATACTGTATTGGATCATTCTGCTTTTATATGCAACACTGAAGGATGGAATCTTAGAAATGGTTTTCAAGTAAACTATGGACATAAGCTTATAGGACAGTAGAATTACATTCAAATATTTGCTTCGAGCAATGCTCTTCAGCAAACTATAAAGACAAGGCCATTAGGAATAAATTAACAGAAAGCAATAACGCGCCATCTATACATATAAAATAAAAGGATTTAAAAGCGCGAATGCTTCTTTTATACATAAAACGAACTTCTACTGTCCTTACTGCGATGAAAAAATATATTGGGAGGGCTTGGCTCATCAGTGGTGAACCCTCCCAGCGGTTTCGCCAATTTAATCCACCAGACCGCTTCTCAGAGCTCTAATACTGTATTGGATCATTCTGCTTTTATATGCAACACTGAAGGATGGAATCTTAGAAATGGTTTTCAAGTAAACTATGGACATAAGCTTATGGACAGTAGAAGTTCGTTTTATGTATAAAAGAAACATTCGCGCTTTTAAATCCTTTTATTTTATATGTATAGATGGCGCGTTATTGCTTTGTGTTAATTTATTCCTAATGGCCTTGTCTTTATAGTTTGCTGAAGAGCATTGCTCGAAGCAAATATTTGAATGTAATTCTACTGTCCTATAAGCTTATGTCCATAGTTTACTTGAAAACCATTTCTAAGATTCCATCCTTCATTGTTGCATATAAAAGCAGAATGATCCAATACAGTATTAGAGCTCTGAGAAGCGGTCTGGTGGATTAAATTGGCGAAACCGCTGGGAGGGTTCACCACTGATGAGCCAAGCCCTCCCAATATATTTTTTCATCGCAGTAAGGACAGTAGAAGTTCGTTTTATGTATAAAAGAAACATTCGCGCTTTTAAATCCTTTTATTTTATAAATATTAATATACTTCGGTAACATATTGAGAGCAAATGGCCAAGAAAATATTATAATATTGGGAAAAAATTGAAGGAATGAATGAATGATCTCTCCATTGAGCTGGTTGGAAAGGGTCAAAGAAGCTACCGGAATATCATTAGATGAGCTGGGATTTATGGTTACTACTAACAGATCAAATGGGAGAAAATTATCCAAATAGCAACCAAAATTCGACTTGATGAGTGCTAAGAATACCATGGAAATAGTCAACCTAGCATATGTATTGCATGGTTAAAAAATTTACTCGAATTGTCGCATTAAAGAATGGCGCAGCTTAGAGCGCAAATACGGTTTTAAGAAATTCTGCTATAGTTTGTGTTGCTTTAACGGTCCCAAATATAAACGGACTTGAGAATGTGTAGGGATAATGTTGGTTATGTAAAATAGGTTTAGAAAGCTGAGTGGCTTCCCGTCACTAGCGAGGGGAAATGTCGCCAAATCAACGGCCGCCATTTTAATTACAGCGCCCGGTTATGCAAATTGGGCCATTGGAGCATGTCGCGATGAGTAAATATTTGGAGAGGACAGAATTAATCAAGTTTAAACACACTAGGCGACTCCTCCCAATGTCTCTCAACCTGGCTGCTTTCTGTTCATGGGGAAAAACGAATTCTTATTTCTTGTATTTATTTAGCATGTTTTATAAAATCTGCGATCCTAGAAGCTATATATATATATATCTATATATATAAAAGTCAATTCCTGTCTGTCTGTTTCGCGATAAACTCAAAAACTACTGAACCAATTGGTACAAAAATTTACATACATAGGTAAAAGAATACGGGGAAGACGATAGGCTATTTTAAAAAATATATAAATCAATTATTAAAACTATATATTCAAATTATTCAACTTAGCTCACGAGCAGCGCCCTCTAAGAACACTCAGGCGGGCGACGGTGGCGCGCGACGATTGGCTGCCGGCGCAGCACGTGACTTCCCTGCCCGCCGGCCCCCCCCCGCCGAGTAAATGAGATCTCCCGGCTGACAGCCGGTTGAGCTCACGGGCAGCGCCCTCTAGAACGCGTGACGATTTTGACGGCGCGGGGCGCTCCCGGTTGGACAGTTGCGCGGGGGCAGAGTGACCTCGCGGGTGCCCTCCGGGAACTACGTCCATCTTCCATATGTAATATACATTTAATCGTGTAAACCCGGGCGTTGCCCGGGTCATTCGTCTATAACACATATAATATAAATATTTATATAATAACTGCTCTAATTTGAAATATATGGTAGGTTTTATTTATTTATATATTTTAATTTTTAGATATAACTGATCTAATTCGTCGTTTAAAATAGTTCGCTTAATAACACATATAATATAAATATTTATATAATAACTGCTCTAATTTGAAATATTTGGTAGGTTTTATTTATTTCTATATTTTCATTTTTAGATATAACTGATCTAATTCGCCGTTTAAAATAACTGCTCTTGAAAAATTTGGTATGTTTTATTTATTTATATATTTTCATTTTTAGATATAACTGATCTAATTCGCCGTTTAAAATAGTTCGCTTAATAACACATATAATATAAATATTTATATAATAACTGCTCTGATTTGAAATATATGGTAGGTTTTATTTATTTATATATTTTAATTTTTAGATATAACTGATCTAATTCGTCTTTTAAAATAGTTCGCTTAATAACACATATAATATAAATATTTATATAATAACTGCTCTAATTTGAAATATTTGGTAGGTTTTATTTATTTCTATATTTTCATTTTTAGATATAACTGATCTAATTCGCCGTTTAAAATAACTGCTCTTGAAATATTTGGTATGTTTTATTTATTTATATATTTTCATTTTTAGATATAACTGATCTAATTCGCCGTTTAAAATAGTTAGCTTAATAACACATATAATATAAATATTTATATAATAACTGCTCTAATTTGAAATATATGGTAGGTTTTATTTATTTATATATTTTAATTTTTAGATATAACTGATCTAATTCGTCTTTTAAAATAGTTCTCTTAATAACACATATAATATAAATATTTATATAATAACTGCTCTAATTTGAAATATTTGGTAGGTTTTATTTATTTCTATATTTTCATTTTTAGATATAACTGATCTAATTCGCCGTTTAAAATAACTGCTCTAATTCGAAATATTTGGTATGTTTTATTTGTGTTCACTCTATTTCTATTTATTTGAAGTATTATAATTTCCATGTTTCATTGCTCGAATTGAAGATTTACACATGTGTATATCGTAACTAATCTGACTGTAAAGTTTGGAGCGGTACGTTTCACAAAAGTGACGTCCACGGTGCCAATTTATAATTGTAACGAATAGTATTTGAATAAAAACATTTAATCGGGTAAAACCCGGGCGTTGCCCGGGTCATTCGTCTAGTATATATATATATATATATCAACGTTTAGTTGATTTCTGTTCCACTAGATGGCGCTCTGCCATCTAAAAAGCTCTTGTGCTCGTGGTCACGGTATGCCTTTTTTGATTTTAATACCAACACCTGACCTTTTTTATTATTTTATTTTCACAATTATTTTTCACATATATACATATGGGTTGGCCAAATATCAGGGAACAAGCTAAATCAACGTTTAGTTGATTTCTGTCCCACTAGACGGCGCTCTGCCATCAAAAAAGTTCTTGTGAACGTGGTCAGGATATGCCTTTTATATTTTAATACATATATAAATGGAAAATATTCCGGGAGGATAATAATCTATAAAAATTAAGGTCGCCTTTCCTGTCAAATAGACGCCAAAACTAGGCATCTATTGATTGTTTCCGCAAACAACCGGACTCTGGTCGGTGACAAAGTCACAACATGGCGCCTAGTTTTGACGTCTATTTTGACGAGGGGGGCGACTTTTTAAATATATATATGTAATATTTTTGCAATGTGCCTACGTATGGATGAACTGGCAGTCATGTACGTGAGGCGAGTGTTGATGATCTTCCCACACGCGGACAACAAGAAGCAGAGGCAGGGCTAGGTGTTAGCACAAAGAGGGATCGGGGACAGCCCACGGGACAGAGGTAGAGGCCATGACTCCAACTTTGATGTTTATCACCGAGACATGGAGGGAGAGTGTGTGAGACAGCCAGGCTGAAGCGAACTGCCGAGCAACACCTCTAGAACATCTGCTGCTGATCCCCTTGCCAAAACCTGTCCTGTTTACAGGGAGGTCGTCAATAAGAAGGTCCCTCGGGACCGGCCCCACATGGGCGTTGGCATTTTCCTTCTTCTCCCCCGCTGTCCCCAGCTGACCGCTCTATGGATTTTTATTTTGACGTCAACATTTTAGTTTATATACAAAAAGGGGTTTAAAATACAAATAGTTTATATACAAAACATCGAGTGGTAGTAAATAGAAAGTGTCATTATTATACAGTTTAAAATTTACGATATATACTACAAGGTGTGGTTGGCTATGTGGTTGGTTTTTTCTTGATTTATTAATAATGGGTATTGGGCTAATATTCTGTAATTAAAAATCGAGCAAAAACCACTTAGTTAATATTTATTCCAATTGGTAACACAAGCCATCAGTAACTTTCAATTGCACGATCAAAAGATGCTTCTTTATTTGACAATTTATAGTTAAAAATAGAGATCCCACTATGCGTACAAGTGTACGGTTGCCATGTGAAGAATAACCACATAGAGATCGAAAGCTTAAGGTTGGGAGTGGTAGATGTGAGAATCAAAAAACTTTGTTGTACTATTGTGAACTTATACATCTCCATTTTAAATAATTCTTTGATGAACAGTAATTTATACTTGTGAATTATAACGTTTTTTTTTACGAAAAATATTACAAAATATTTACGACCCTATTTTATAACATACAGTTTATTTTAAGTCATGGGAACTTAAAAATATATATTTTAAAAAATAAATCAAGTAGGTGAAGATTCGAGATGAATATGTGGCTTTGATGACTCCCAACTTCAAGACTGAATCTGTTACTGGACTGTTTAAATATTTCAAGATTACAAACTTCAGAATAAAAATAAAAGGATCTGACCCTAGCAGACATATCTTCAGCAAAGACTCCCATATAAATTTTAACTCTTTTTGTAAACTTATTCTAAAATTACTACAAGTCAGCTAATACTTCTCTGTATTTATCTAAATCTACTGTTTTGTAAATAAACACTTTCTCATATTATTATTTCGATGGAAAAATTGGAGATGTAATAGATTTTAATCTCTCATACCTTTTATGTAGATACTGTAAATAAAAGACTATGTAATTTATGTTCTACAAGGTGAAAGTGTCCCTTGCTAGACATAACGATTTGCGTGAGAAAGGTTGAAAAAAAAATATGTTCTTTGAAATGAATGATAGAGTAAATGATAGGGACGTCCTACGAAATATTATATAACGAAGAGAAATGAAAGCCTTAAAGCACCAATTTTTCCTTTCAAGTAAAATAAACTTACTACGATGAAAAATATTGGAAGGGCTTGGCTCATCAGTGGCGAACCCTCCCAGCGATTTCGCCAATTTAATCTACCAGACTACCTGTCACCCTTTAGTGTAACATATACGAGTATAAGCAGAATCGTTCAATACAGTATTATAGCTTTAAGAAGTGGTCTGGTAGATTAAATTGTCTAAACCGCTGAGAGGTTTCGCCACTGATGAGCCAAGCCCTTCCAATATTTTTCATCGCAGTAAGGACAGTAGTAAGTTCGTTTTAATTGAAAAGAATCATTTGTGCTTTAATGCTTTCATTTATTATGTATAGATCGCGCATTATTGCATTATAATATATTATATAACGGCAGATGTGAATTTCTTTCTCTCTCTCAAATAGGTCATTATAATAATAATACACCCATATATACATAATAATAATACAACCTATAATCTGAAAATTTCCAAGGTTTATTAATTATTGCTAATGATTCAAATTTAAGCCAATATTTTATCTCCCATTAAAAATACACTAAAGGATTATTTTGCCGAGTTTCTCCGCACAAAGTGTGAATGTTCCACAACACGGCAGCTTTGGAGCAAATATAAACATTTGCTAACTGTGGCTTCGGTTCTTGGCATTTTTCGAATGAGTGTTTCCCTCTCTGTGTGTCTTGTTTGGAATTTATTATAAAAATGCTCATACATCCCCTTTAAAAATATAGGTATCTAGATAATTATTGTGGATTTTTCAACAAAACATTCCTAAAAGGATTCTTATGGAGTATATTCCCCATTAACTGCACTTTCCTCTTCTACGGCTGTTAAATTCCGATGCCCTTGGTCATTGAAATTCGATGGTTGAATTCTTCTTTCTTCACTTTCAATTTTTGTGCCGCACAATTTGATTTTCTTAGAAAACATTGAATTGGGCATTTGTTTGTTCGCTAAAATCGCGAAATGATTGCAATCCATCCCAACCTTTCTTGATGTGGTAGAACATAAAATAGCGAAGACGGTAAGCATTTTCATTATCTGAAAACAGAATATTATTTTTAGTCGAACTGCTTTTCACATGTGTAGACATGTGGTGCACTTACAGTAAAAGCAGTTGCCTACTTCTACCCACCATGATTATCATGGCCTGCACCATGTGTACTGGGGATAAGCAAAAAAAAAAGAACATTATTTTACATTAAAATTTAAATTAAACTGAAAAAGCGGAAATATTTATGCATCGACTCAAAATTTCTCCCAAAATGGGCATTATATAAAATTGAACTGGACCATAAACTCCATTAGAATCTGATAGTAATAGTTTCACAGGACGATAATTTGTGCACATTTCTTCATGCTACATCCAATTTGAACATTATAAAGACTTTCATTAAGCCTAAGAGTCCACTGTCTGTGATATACAATACGTAAGCCCAATGCCGAATTAAGAAGTTCATAAACGGCTAATATGATTGAAATAAGCTTTAAAAACCGTGGGGGTTAGTTATATTTAGATCTTCAAGATTTGAGAAATGTCAATACCTATAATGTTTAGTTAATGGAGAGCTGCGAGGGCACCTTTTTAAAATGAGGATTATAAAATGGATTTTTTGAAAGTGATAGATGATCATCGATCTGAAGAACAACCGATCACATTGGTATATGGACTTGAGGGTTGAGAACTTCGTCATCGATGTGGTATTCTTGTTTTTAGACCAAACTTCGCGGAGACTCTATAAGATTTATATATTTTAGGGAGTTCTGAAAAATTAATAGTTATTCGGATTGCAAAATAAGTTGAGTTGTGAGTTGTGGGGTTTTGGGAGTCTATTAAGAATTTGGTTGTCAGTTAGGAATTGGAAGATCAATTGTATGATCAATTAGTAATTAGGTGTTCAGTTGGGGAGTCAGTAGGAATTGGGAGTCAATTGGGATTAGGAGTCCAGATGAGATGGGGGTCCATTGGGATTTGGAAGATCAATTGGGTGGTCAGTTGGTAATTATAAATTGGATCGTTATTTGTAAATTAGGATTCCAGATAGATAGTCAATTGAGAATAGGAAGCCCAGTTAGAAGTTGGGTGTTTATTTGGGGATTAGAAGACCAGTTCGGTGGTCATTTAATAATTGTGAGTCAGTTGGGAATCGAAAGTCCAGTTGAGGGTTGACTGGTCAGTTGGGAATTAGGAGTCCAATTGGATGATCAGTTGGAAATCGGAAGTCCAATTAAAAGGGTCTCTGGTATAGAATAAGAATAGAGCATTCAAAATATAAATCTAGTTTCGATGTCAACACTTGAACAAAAAAATGTGTTTTTTGAATTTGTTTTGACATGAGATTTAAGACGAATCTAGTCCCAAGTTTAACATAAATTATTTCTAACATTTCCATATTATGGCTTCACAAACTAGCCAAAGTAAAAAAAATGTTTTCTAACTCATCAATACTCTAATCTGGAATACATGAATTATTTAGTTTATTGATTTCCAATTTGCAAACAACACACGCCAACCTTTGTTTCCCAAAAATGTCGCCCGCTGGAGGTGACAGTGACTTTTTGTCCGTCCAACAATTAGCGCCATTCCACAGCTCGTTTGGTTTTTGTGGCGGGCCTCTTACAAACATAATCAATATCCCTCAGACAACTGCCCAAACAAACTCAATCATGTAGATAAGGCAGGTGCTATAATTGATTTATCGACGTTTTCAACTTTCTGTCTAGGTTCTCTCTATTCCTGACGATGTAGGTGGAGGTTTGTTCAGGGATTTTATTGAAGTGACGGGCATACTAATGCATGAGTTAACGATACGTCATTCTTTGCCCTAATTCTGCTCTATCAACATTCTAGAGTTACATAGTGAAGAGTGGGGGGGAGGGGGAACACATTTCGTTGAGGCGGTTTGACCCGAAAAGGATTCATTAATTGGCTGAAAGTTACTGAAATATTATTAGAATATTCAAAATATGCACAAATACATAGTAATAAATGGAGAAAAACGCTTCCATTCCAATTCCTGCTATAGCTGTAGAGAGGTTCCTTCCGCTCAGAGAAATCTTTCAAACACTTCTGGTGAAATAAAAGGAGGACATGATTGAAAGCAACTGCAAAGTTAAATTAAGAGTTGTGCAAGAATTCCTTTGACATTTTAATTTAGGGGTTACGGATTTAATTTGTAGCTTTAATTAAAGATGGGTGGTATTTTTAAACAGAGGCGTCTTAATTGTGATTAGTTATTGTTAGCTAACAGCTGTTAGAATCCACCCAGGGGAGCTATGGTGCATTATACCAACGAGTTCATTGCCACA
The DNA here is from genome assembly GCA_030710605.1 of Cordylochernes scorpioides. NCBI lineage: Eukaryota > Metazoa > Arthropoda > Arachnida > Pseudoscorpiones > Chernetidae > Cordylochernes > Cordylochernes scorpioides. The sequence goes on from CP092867.1 coordinate 75,019,958, forward strand.
TTTTATCTTTGTCAAATATGTAATTACAAAAAAAAAACAACCTTAAAGAGAACTGAAATAATTTTAACGCCGATTCAAAAATAATCAACAAAATGGATTTGCGGATCAAACTGTGAAAACAGATAAAAGAAGTGTTCTCGCCATAAACCCTCACATTTAAAAATATTATATTTGATAATGGCAGCAACTGCCCACACTGAGAAGTAGTGAAGGATATCGAAATGGCATCTGACCAGATAATTGTTACAATAGGATTACAATACTGTGATGTGGAAGGCGAAAGGAAGTCACCAAATATACAATATCTGAAAATAGGGAAACTATTGTCATTATTTTATAATAAGAAATAAAAGCATTTAGAACGAATGTTTCTTATATTTAGATGGCGTAGCAGGCGCCAAAAACGGCATTCCAGTGTGGGGGAGGACAGATAGTTTTGGTCACATCAATATCCTCGGTAGTAGGCGCGGCGAGTTGCCTCCTGGCGTGTGGATGATCCTGCAAGACGGTGCCAGGAGAGCCTGACATCGAAGCGGCCTACAAGGCGGTGTAGTCCAGGCTGGAAGTGTATAGTGTGGAGCGGAACGTTTCACAAGAGTGACATTCACGGCGTCAAGAATCCTTCTGACGGGAAAGTTGAAAGCAAGTCCCACTTATTGAACACCTTTGTTCAGTGCGACGTATAATAAATCTCTTACGAACTCACGTGTGCTATCTTTGTGCCATCATGATCAGATAAAGAACACAAACGCAACAATATATAAAAATAATCGTCCAATACAGTATCAGAGCTCCGAGAAGCGGCATGGTTGATTAAATTGGGAGGGTTCATCACTCTGATGAGACAGGTCCTCCCAATATTTTTTCATAGGAGTAAGGATAGTAGAAGTTTTTAATATGTGTAAAAGAAACATTCGTGCTTTAATGCTTACATTTCTTATGTATAGATGGCGCGTTGTTGCCTTATATTTAATAAAATACGTATCTAATTATTCAAGTTATTGATATAGAATTCTAGTCTAAATCATATTTATTCTTCTCATTAGTTTCTCTGTTCTTGAACAGGCTTCTCTTCATTTCTTCATCACTTCTTCTTTCAACCAGTGCATCAGTCAAATTCTTCCCCTTACAACACTTCTTTTTCCATCCATTTATTATTAATATAATATGTCCCATTAATTCTTGTGTCTTTTTTGATGGCCTTCAATAGACTTAGTTCCTCTCCCAATCTTCTTGAAACTTATTTTTTTCTGATCTTAAACCCATCTTATTCTTTCAATTCTCTTTAAGATCCAGTGTTAAAATTTTTACCAATTACTATCCTCTGACTTTTCTATTGACCCCTGTATGTCTCCAACCCTATAATACTACACAGTAAATTTGTCTTCACCTGCCTCCTCTTTAATTCCTCTAATTTACCATTGTAAATAACTTAAAAGGCTGTTGCTTTCATCAGTTGTAACTAAATGTTCTGTATATAAGAGTTAAAAACTATTATTCACGGATTTTTGAAAAAAAAGGTATATATAAAGTATATAGATGATATATTGGTAAGGCTTGGCTCATCGGTTGTGAACCCAATTGATCTTTAAGAAAACTATGGACAAAGCTTTGAGAGCAGCACAATTACATGTAAATATTTACATCGAGCGCAAATAATTTAAACAAGGTCAGTTAGTCATAAATTAAACCTAAGGCAATAACACGCCATCTATTCCGCATAATTGCTTTATAATTAAATGTTTTGTAGATCAAAGGGACTTCAGTTCAAAAGAAATTATATCTCTGTTTAGAGATTTAGTATAGTAGGATGAAAACCTTCACATAATTGTGATACTTCTACTATTTTTAACTATATATATTTTTCCGAAGCGCCCATTAAATTCAAAGATAAAATTGGTGATTATTATTTTTGGAAATATGTTTCTTATGATTGTTTATTATAAAATATTATCTCTACACAGACATTACTGCAAGGATAAAAGTTATTTAATGAGAGGACTTGGCTCATCAGTGGTGAACTCTCTAAGCGATTTCGCCAAATTAATCTCAAGACCGCTCTACTATTGTATTGGATTGGTTTTGTTATATACGACGTATTTACTAAGGAAGGAGCTTAAAGAAGTTTAAGGAATCTATGGACAAAAGCTTATAGGTTATAGAGGAACATATATATAATTACAAGGAAATGCATCGAATAAGTATTATTTTATATTGAAACTATTATTAACCAATTATAATTTAAATTGCCATATACCGATAAAATGCCTAATTATTTTTGGCAATATGTTTCTTATGAGATATATTATAAAATAATTTCTCTGCAGACCTTACTACAGAACTTACCTCAGTAAATGCATGGTATATATAAAAAAAATCAATAGTTGAGCGGTCTGGAGATTAATTTGGCGAAACTGCTAAGAGTGTTTACCGCTGATGAGCTAAAACCTCTCATCTAATAATTTTATCAATGCAGTAGGGTCTGTAGAGATAATATTTGATATATAATAAATATCTTTATTAACATATTATCAAAATAATAGTTAAATATTTTATTGATTGATGGCAATTGCAATAGCAAATCCAAAGATATAGACAATTGACAATCAACATAATTTTATAGATATCTTGTCAATACCTGCAAAAGTGCACAGTCTGCTCTATTTTAAAATGATATTAAAGAGGTAGAACCAAAGTTCACTAAACTCAACTCGGTAAATTACAGACAGTTCGTATATATATATATATAAGATGTAGCATAGTGTTTTCTTTTTGTGTTCAATTTAACGGAGCGCTTGAAACTATTTTAGACGCGTATGATTATTTTCAAATTTAAGCAATTTTATACTGCCCTTCTCTAATGATAAATTAGTGGGAGGGGCCTGGCTCCTCAGTGGTTTTGCCAGTTTAATCTAACATGGTTCACCATTGATGAGCTAGGTCTTCCCATTAATTTATCATTGCAAAAGGGCAGTAGAAAATTGTTTCATTTTGAAAAGAATCATACGCGTCTAAAATAGTTTCAATTTCTTATAACAGATGTCGCTTTAATGCATAATATTAACGGGTAGTATTGATCTATGCAAGAAAGATCACCTCTACAGTCAAAATAACCGCTAAAACTCGGCACTATCTCTCCACTGTCAAATACCAGATTCGGGTCTGTCACTAAGCCACAACACCAGTTTGGAAATTTAAGAATGCCAACCTAATGACCATGATTTCGGGGCAATGGCCCTCGTCAGTCCAGGGCGGGATTTGATTTCATGAGATCAATAAGGGATTTAATAAATCTTAAAAAATTTCCAAAGAGGTTTTGTGGTCGATCTGAGTATGATACTTTCAGAGACAGTAGATGTATGTCGCGAGTAGATGTTCTTTGTCTTATAGACAGAAAAACATTTATTAGTGACCACCCCAGTGTAGAAACTATCTCTAAAATCTTCAATTTAATGTCTAAAATTGAGAGAGATATGTATGATGAGAGAGAATCGTATATAATTTATAATTATTATAATATTTTACATAAAAATAAGTAACTTTATTTCATTATAAAAATAGTTAAGAAATGACAAGTGGTGAGAATTATGATGAAGTAGTTGCACAAAAAAAGATGTGATTGGTTCAAAGAATACCCTCATTAAAGACTGTAGCTCTCCCAGTAGCCAGTATTCATGCCTTATAAAACAAAAAAATTTCAAAGTGATAAATGAAGTGATAACACCCCTATAGCTACACACGCAGTTCAAATATAACCAAATCATTGACTAATGACACCATTTGGGAGAACATATATTCACGTAAAAATATAAGGAAAGACAAATATGAGAATATCAGTTCAATTTACCAAAAAATAATACAAAACTTAATAGCATAAATAATAGAGAGGCAGTAAAATAAATATGCTGAGCAACAAAATATCAAAATGGATAATCTATTGAAAAAATATTCTGTGACAAAACATAAAAAGTTGGTTCCATGTCTCTAAGTGTGGACAAACGCTGACCCCGCACTCTGGCTTTAAGATGTTAGACGAATGTGAAGCTTGGTGCAGCTGCGATACATTACTGCAAGGTGCAAACTTCCCACCGTTACCTCCCATACCATCACCCTTACCTGAGCAACATTTGTAACATTGAATTATTTATAAGCAGAGCGAGTCACTAGGTGATAATATGGGGATTATCGAAGGTCTACACCACAAATAATTTGAAGCGTATAAATCACATTTCATCTTACAGACGGCGCTGAAAATTTTTTCTTTAATAGGGTTGTCTACTCATATATATTGGTTTTGTATTGTCGTTTAAGTGAGTGGCTTCCGACCTGTTTCAACCAACGTCACACTTTCTCGTTAAAGAGAATGATGGAGACAACTTAAGAAAGGTGGGTTGATAGCCATTTTAGGGTAAATTCGATGTATCTCAGACTCGCAGGGCCGAGAGCGATTCCCTACAATTTTCCAGTACTAATACCGATCTGGTACTTTATTTGGTTTTGTATAGCATAGCTTTTGATATTTGAGGCAACCCTATAGGAATTCTCGCTGCACGACTCTAGAGAAACATTGATTCAAGCTGAGAGTTATGCTCGCCACAAATATTAAAAAAAGGTGTCGAATTTATGTAAATAAAAAGTTTATGTTCACCGTGTCAGAGGAGAAAAGGAAGTAGAGCTGTAGGGAGGTATCTACCGAGTGATGCGCTGCCAAATATAAATCTGAATGTTAGAAATCAATAAATTAATCCACTCTATCAATATTAAGGTCAAAACATATTAGGCTTCCAAGGATAAGTTTCTTTTTTTTTTCTGGAAGCCTGATGTTTTCACCTTAAATAAATGTTACAAGCTTGTATATCAGTATTATAAAATGTAATAATTTCATTCATTGTAGAGGTGTTGGACGAGTTTTTCGAGAGTCCAATAAGGTAAAAAAGCATGAAACTCCAGAATCCAGTAAAACTTTTTTAACTGAAGAGAAACTCTTACATTTATCATATCTGTTTATTAATTAATATTCTTAGCCATTTTTGATATAGAAAAAATGAATTATGATGATAAAATGAAGCATATAATCTATATATTTTTTAGAAAGATGCTCTAATGTAGTACTATATGCTATCAACTGTACACGCCTGTCGACGAAGTTGTTAAGAAGTCGAGGGTCGCCAAAGCTCTTTTTAACTTTGTAACGTAGCAAAGCCGGAAACAAGATCTCGAGAACCACCGTTCTAGAGGGTCTAGGAAAGAACGATGAACCTCCTCTAGACCGTTTGGTTGCTAGAATTCCTCAGGGCAGTGGTTAAAATGACAACATTTATGAACAAAACTTAAGTAAGTGGAAAGTCTTTGATGTAGCCGGACTCTGTTATTGTTTTGAAGGAGAGAAAAGCAATTTTCTTCACCTTTGGTTATCTCGAGTGTCTTCAATAAAGGTCAATGTGTATAAATTATCTTTCAGAGTTATTTGTCTGAATCCCGATATACGTGCAAAAAGTACAAATTCCTAAAGTTTTGTCTCCTTGAATGTATATATTATCAAATCAAAAAGAGAGAATAAATAATAATTATGAAAATATCCAAACATTTCTAGATATGCCATTCGATTATTATATATGTTTGGTATTAGTTTATATACCGAAAATGCTTTCCAGCTCATAATTTTTATTTCGCCAAAAATCTATTCAATTTTGAAACCTGTCCCCCCTTCCGACCTCCGGCTAAAAATTGTCGAGAACCATTGCTTCAGACCACTTTTACCGAATTGGCAAAAATAGCCGTTAGCGGCGCAGCTGCAGCTAATTCTGTCCAATTACAACAAATGTCGTCAAACGCCAATCACAAAGTGGGAGTTTCCGGCTTTCAACCCGGCCACAATGACACAATGAGTTCGTTTGACGGATATTTTTTAGGCTTTTTCTTCTGCTGTTCAAATGGTCTTCTTAATCCGACACGGAACCATTCACCCTTCATTCTGTCCTTCTTTGTGTAAGGGATGACCCAGATAGTTCAAATAATAAAAAATGCCTAAATGATTTTAACATTCCATAACTTTAAAGTTAGAAACATATGTCTAGAATGTGGCGGAAATTTGATTAACATCTATTTGACATTGTCTTTAGGAAAAGTTTTACATGATTTAAATCTCCTAAATAAAGATTAAAATGATACAACAGGTTTCTGGAGATAAGTATCAGGATTGTATTCAGGATGCAATGGGATTTTTTATGGCAAATAATGAAAAATTCGAAATTGATTTTAGTTACAACTTTATTCGCTAGAGATGGCGCTCTACCAGAATCAGAGATTCAGCGGCCAAATTGTTTGATAAATTGAAAAATATAACTGAACGACACGTATTTTTCCTTTTTGAATACCAGGAAAGAACCCTAATAATATCAAATGATAAATTAATAAAACACCATTTCGCCAAAAGTTAGAAGAATTGGTTGACGATTTTTAAATACAATCTGAGATATGTAAAATAGGTATATGCAAATTAAAACATGTATCAAAAATATTTATATTTTAGATGGAGTTTTGTGAAATAAATTGAATGTTTGAAAATAACTACTGATATCAATACACAATTTTTGAAATGTTAATATAGTACCAAAAATTATGATGGCACTACTAATATGATTTCGTGCTATAAGGAATGTATAGTTTCTTGACTAATTGTCGACACTTGACTAACTGGATATTTGTCATGATCCAAAAATGAAATATAGAGGGGAGTGACAAAATATATTTGTCGTACTTTATTCCAAATATCCTATGGGTTTGTCAAATGTTATCATTGTTTATTATACTGTACATAATTTTGAAAATGTATCCCCTAAAAAAAATCATTTTTAAATCGACCTTTTGCGTTGAAAAACGTGGTAGTAAAATCATTTTGTATTATTTTTTGCGCAAAATATCTAAAGTTGGGGGGGGATAGAGAGATTATTCCTTATGCTATTCCTTCTAATGAGCGAAAAGCGATAAACTAAAAATAAGGGGTAAAATTGTGTATACCAGTGTTATTCGAGAAGTTATAACACTTTGGCCTGCACGACATAATATAAAATGTGGGCAAATGACAAACAAAAATTTACTGTTTACAGAAAAAAAAAAGAGTCAAGATGTGAGGATAGCATTTATTATTCCCATAACCCAAAACAAAGAGCTGCAAAATATAACACATGAGGTAACTGCCTTCTCTGTTGTATTAGGTCACAATCCTTGCTCAATGTGGCGCCCTTCATTCTCAAACACCGCCTGTAGACGATAGATGACAGAATGGTCACAATTAAATAGTTGAAATTTATAAAACGTGCCATCTGATAGAAGCCTTCAACATGGCCAATGTGGTAGGCCGGCATCGATGAAAACGCGACTTAATGTACCCCCATAACCGAAGAGGTAAGGCGTCAAGTCTGGTGATATTGGAGGCCACTGGTATATAAAGTGGCGACTTATCAACGAATTCAACCGAACGTATCCTTCAGCAATTGTTTGGCACCGCGGGAGATATGAGGAGGTCCACCATTTTGCATGAATGTTATTTCGCTTAATACTTGTCTGTCCTGCAATACGGGAATAACCTTTTCTCTCAAAAGTTGAACATAACGTTCACCAGTTACAAAAACGGGTTTAAAAGTTCTTCCATTGATTTTTTCAAAGAAAAATGGCTCAATAATAAAAGAAGAAGTGAACCCACCCAAAACTGTAACTCTGGGCTGATGAAGTGGCATTTCTGTAAAAATCCTAGGGTTTTCTGTTGCCAAAATGAGGCAGTTTTGAATGTTAAATTCTCCCTTCAGATAAAAGTTAGCATCATCTGTTCTTAGAACATTTGACAGACAGTTTTCATCAATATCAATTTGCCGGAAAACCCATGCAGCGAATTCTTGACGCTTCTCAAAATCGCTGACTTCCAACTCGTGAAAACTTTGAATTTTGTTAGGGTATTTTTATAGAAAAATTCTAAATGTGTGTTCTCTCCAAACTGTTCCATACGAAATCCCCGTTTGTCGAGAAACTTGTCTAGCACTTACTTCTCCATACGTGGATAACGTTTCAATAGCTTCAGCAATCTGAAAAACCGTAACAGCCACTGACTTGCATGTCGATGGTCTTCCACTCCGAGGTTTTGCTTCCAGAGATCCAGTTTCCTCAAAACTTTTAATCATTCGCCTTAGAGAGTAGCAACGCATTGGTCCTTTACCTCTTCGAATATCTTTAAAGGAACGAAACGCTCGTAAATCTTCAGTGGCAGATTCTGAATCACAATTTAAAAAATTCACCAAGAGTGCTTTATCCTGTAGTGACGGCATTCCAGGGGGAAGGGGGGAAGTCCGACCACACCTCCTTGCGGTCCCCCCTGGACCCTTGGAAGAATTGACCAAATTCAGGTTCGTTTCCAAGGTGATTAACGTTGCAACGGCACCCATTTCAAATGAAGAGCAAAACTGATATCTCCAGTAATGCTACCGCGTCCGGGGTAACCGCCTCGTCAGGAGCTGCAACTCGAGCTCATGATGAGAAATCTACTTCGAGGACACAATTCAATCTACTACAACTCAATATAAATTGTACCCAGAGGAAAATAAAGAGCTGACTTGTCTTCTCTGTGACAACAATGTGCATATTGCTTGTCTTCAGGAGACAAAATTGAATCCGAATCTGAGATTCAATATCAAAGGTTATACAACACTGCGAAAGGACACACCGGGAAAATTTGGAGGAGGACTTGCCGTTTTGATTAAAACTCTAGAAATCAAATTTTAGGAAATCGCCTATAATCAGAGTAAGTCTAGAGAAGGCACGACAGAAGCTCAGGCAATATAAATCTATCTTACAGGTAAAACAATTCCAATCATAAATGTTTATCACCACGATAATAATAGCATCAATACAGGCCTGATAGAGACATTAAGTGAAGCGTCTTCGGATATCGCAATCATACTTGGTGATTTTAACGCCGAAAGACCAACTTGGGGATCACCTGTCCAGGATAACAAAGGTCAGCAGGTTGAGGACATGCTAACCGACCTCGACCTTACGCCGTTAAATAACGAAAAGAACACCTATCTATCCAAGTCCACAGGCACAGAATCCGTAATAGACATCACAGCGATAAATTACGACATCGTACCCACAACACAATGTAAAATTCTGAAAAGTGCAATCAGTGACCACAGACCAATTTTAACAACCCTAAAATTCAAAATTGAGAATTTCCAACAGAATAGAAGAACACTGGGAAAAAATTACAGAAAAGCTTGAAGAACTGTGCAACGAAGAATTAAATCACAGAACGATTGACAAAAATTGGAAAAATTCTCTTTGAACATATCCAAAGCTGCAAAAGTATCGATACCTAGAGGTAGACGTAAAGACCTGTGAATACTTTACTGGAAGGACCACAATATCGAGGCAATGATTGCAGAGAGAGACAATAAAAATAAATTCTTAAAACAAATAAAACAGAAGAAATCATAAAGGAACTCATTGAAATTAGTCACAAAATAGAACAAGAAACTTGGATATTCAAACAAGAAAAATGGGCAGAATTCTGCGAAAAAAATGGATCCAAAAAAGGAAAGCCATCCCTGGAATATAATTAGTGTTATAAAACAATCAAAACCAACACTAATCCTCCAATACTCTAACCGATATGAGCAGCGAGAACGAACAAACAAATGGCTGACATAATTGCTGAATATCTTTCAGGCACTTCCAGACTCAGCTATAGGAATGAAGGCAGGATTCTAAAAAATAATATAAACAAGTTAGTTAAACAAGCAAGAAATTACCATCAACAAGATATTTACTCGAGAGACTTCACACTGAATGAGCTAAATTCATCAATAAGAAAGTTAAATCCAAGATGTCACCTGGAGATCCTCTAATCTTTGGTCAAATGATTAAACACTTTGGAGACGAAGCTAAAAATCAACTCCTACGAATACTGAACATTTCATGGCAAACTGGTAAACTACCAAAGAATTGGAAGATATCAATTATAGTGCCAACACTGAAACCAAACAAAGATGCTAAGGAATGCAAGAACTATCGGACAATTGCTCTTACCAGCATATTTTGTAAAATAACAGAATGAATTATCCACTCTAGGCTCATAGTGTGGCTCACTAACAATAATAAAATAAGCTTCTACCAAACTGCCTAAAGATCCAGGCACTGTACAACTGATCAACTGTTCTACTTCTGTCAATCAATAATAGATTTCTAGGAAAAACCGCCAAAGAAGACAACGGCCGTATTCCTGGATATGACCTCAGCTTTTGATCGAGTGTAGAAATTATTTGAAAGGCTGCACAACATCGGAGTAAGAGGAAAAACCTTAATCTGGATTGCAGACTTCTTAAGGGGAAGAAGGATAAAGGTTCGGGTCAATGGAACATTTTCCAAGGACCGAAGAACATGGGCTGGTGTACCTCAGGGATCTGTGCTCAGTCCTCTACTCTTCTCGCTATATATTAACCGTTGTTTATGTAAATAGATGAATATTATTTGTATTATTTGAAGCCTCATTATGTAAAAATATATGTATATATAAATTGGACATTTGTTGTTGGCCATGGTCGAGTTTGAGCTCTTGTACGTCTAATTACGACACAACAAAAGTGGCGACGAGGATGCGCGATCTACAGAGCCAGTAAAAAGCTGAGGAAAACGGCGTCTATGCAAGTATAGCAACTACATCTTTTAAACAAATCTGACTCTCGGATTATGGAGAGGAAAAATAGGAAAATGCGTTAAGATTACATCTTTTAAACTATCTGGATCAAGAAAACAAAGGAGTAGAAAAGATCAGCATGACAAGTTCAAAGTTAATAGAACCTTTTAGATGCTATAGCCCAGTGGAGGACACTTCGATCTTTTTGTACAAAAATTTGAGGCTTTTTTTTTGGCATCTGAAGGAGGAGATTAAAGTGCTGATTTTTACCTCGCTACCAGATTCAGAAACTTTGAAGCAGGGAAACGACATTTTCTTCCTGGTCTAATGAAAGATCAACCCTATGATACTATCATTCAAAGAATTAAGCTGCATTTGGATCCAAAGAAGAAAGTGATACCACAGCGATGCAGATTTTTAAAGAGAATTCAACAGGAAGGAGAATTAATTTCGGAATATCTTAGAGAATTGAAACATTTGGCAATAAATTGTAATTTCGTCGATATGTTGGGAACCATGATGCGAGACCGTTTTGTGGCTGGAATCAAGTCGGAAATCCTGCAAAAGAAGCTACTACAAGAGGACGACGATGTCACCCTGGATAAAGTTTTTGCAGTGGCAATCTCGTTCGAATTGGCGGAGATAAATACAAGAGAATTACAAGATAAATTAGTGGCCAAGATATCCCCTGTGAATTGAAAGGATAAAAAGGGTGAATACAATAATAGTACGGCGCAGTATAGGCCTTTCAGGCAAAGTGGCAAAGGCAAAATAGTGTGTTATAGATGTGGTGAAAGACATTCACACGTGGCATCTGTTTTACCTCATAGAACTATTGGAAATATTAACGAATCACTCGTTAAAGCAGAGTGCCAATTGATTTATTGGTTATACAAGTTTAGAGAAAATCAAAAGAGAGATAGAATGACAGTTGTAATCAGCCAGCAGCTTTGCAGGCAGGAAGTAGGGGTAAGTAGTGACGTCACGCTGGTATTGGTGGCGCCGCCTCAGTGTACATGTTCCGAAGGTCAACTTGGGATGAGACAGCGACTCTATAAATTTCACATTTCTAACACTCCCTCTTGAAATTTATAACGTTCAAGTTTTCTAGGAGCCGCCTGAAGTGTTTCGGTCCCAAAGGTTTCGTCAGGAGGTCAGCCGTCTGCTGAAGAGTGCTGACATATCTTGTGATCAGCTCACCATCTTCCTGTTTAGTACGAATGTAGTGATATCGTACATCAATGTGCTTCGTTCTCTTATGGAACTCGGGATTCTGCACTAGCTTTATGGCTGCTTGATTATCCATGTTGAGTACTGTGGGTCTGTCCATCTTAATCCCGATATCCTTAAGAAGTCTGCGTAGCCAGACCATTTCTTTAGTAGCAGCACAGGCAGCAATATATTCACTTTCTGTTGTCGAGAGGGCAACTGTCGATTGCTTTTGGCTTGACCATGAAACAGCACCATGGTTTAACATGAAGATGTAACCTGTAGTACTTTTCCTTGAATCAATGTCCCTAGCAAATGCGCTATCTGAGTAACCTGTTAACTCTTGATGGTTAGCGTACAATATTCCTAATTGTGGTGTTGCTTTCAAGTAGCGAAATACATTTTTAATTGCTGTCCAGTGTGTCTGTCCTGGGTTGTCAAGGTATATGACTTCGTCTAGGTCACCATATAAAAAGGCAGTCTTTACGTCAAATTGTTTTAAGGACATTCTTTCTGATGCCGCGTTTGCTAGTAACACTCGAAGTGAATCATATCTGACAACAGGACTGAAGGTGTCGAAATAGTCTACGTTCTTCCTTTGTGTGTAACCCTTAGCTACAAGTCTAGCCTTAAATTTAGGTGCCGTAGAGTTGGGATGGGATTTTAGCTTATAAACCCATTTACTTCCTATTGGCTTATATCCGTCTGGTAGGGTTTCGAGTGACCATGTGTTATTAGATTCTAACGCTTTTATTTCTTCTTTCATTGCATCCAACCATTTTTCGGCATTTGGACTTTCCATAGCATCTTTATAGGTTGAAGGCTCATCGACAAAATGGTAGTTACAAGAATCTGCTTTCTTTTTAGATCGAGTTATCATCGGGTGGAATCCCGACGGCGTGGGAAACCGTAGCGCTGTAGGTGATTCATCTTCGGTCGTTGGTGCCGGCGGATCAAGGTCAATGTCTATTGGGACGAAGTTTTCTCCCTCTAGTTCGCAATGTCGGAGCTTTGTCTCGTTAAAAGTAACATCTTTAGAGATAGAAATCTTTCTAGTAGAAGGGTTCCAGAGTCGAAAGTTAGTGCATGTTTTATCGTACCCTAAGAAAATCATCTTTTGTGATTTCTTATCCCATTTCCTTCTACGTTCTTTAGGTGTATGCAACCATGCTTCACAGCCGAAAATCTTTAGATTATATAAACTAACTTTTCTTCCGAAAAAGAGTTCATAGGGTGTGGTATTGGGAGCTTGTTTAGTGAATGTTCGGTTTAGAATGAAGGTTGCAGTATTGCAAGCTTCTACCCAAAGTTCTTCGGGAAGATTTCGTGCGCACAGCATCGATCGAGCTGCTTCGACAATAGTTCTATTGTCTCGTTCTACGCGCCCTATCTGTTCGTGAACATATGGAGCTGACAATTCATGCACTATTCCGAACTTTCTGCAAGTATTTGTGAAATCTTTACTGGTATATTCTAGTGCATTATCGGTTCTAATCACTTTAATTTTATTGCCTGTTTGATTATAACTGAATCTAGCAAAGTTTTCAAATTTGTGTAAAATATCGGATTTGTGTCTAATGAAATCTATATGGCGAAAGCCACTGGAATAATCTTTGAATAAAATGAAATAAAGTGATCCTCCTATTGATTGTGTTGGCATAGGGCCGCAGATATCACTTAGAATGAACTCACCAGGATTGTACTCCTTTGTTTCAGACAAATGACTAGGCTTTCTGTGAGCTTTTCCTTCTTGGCAGCCTTGACAGAAGAAATCGTCTTCTTTTATGTCCTCGGGTTGCAAACCGTTGATCAATCCTTTCTTGGCCATTTCTCGAATAGTGGTGAGTGAGATGTGTGCTAGTCTTTCGTGCCACAGTTGGAGGTTGTTGATCTTTGCAGAAAATCCTTGTGAAGATGAAGTAACTCGGAACATCATCTTGTAGAGCCCATCTTGGCGTTGTCCAACTGCTTTCAGATCTTTTCTTGAGTAGATGCGCAGCTCATCCTTGTCGATGTCTACTCGGTATCCCTTTTCAGTGCACACTCCCAGGCTGAACAAATTTTTCTTGAGCTTCGAAGAGTAGAGCACATTCCTGATTGATGTTGTAATCCATTCTCCATTCACCATGGCAAGGATTTCAATGTCACCTGTACCTTCTGCAAGGACGGAAGTGTTGTCTCCAAGGTATATTCTATGATCGTTGTTGGGAATAGAATGTTAATTTTCTTATAGATTTATATTTTTCTAAATATATGTAAATTTAATCCATTATAAGAAACATATTTGTCATATGTAAATATTTATATGTATATGTAATATGATGCAGCAATTGTTGTTATTACACTGTAATATTTGATGTATTACACTGTTGTAGAATTCTGTCGACTTAACCGTTCTGTAACAATATCGTTGCGGAATTTCTTGTTGTTCGATTTGAATGGTGAGGATTGGTTGAAGCGCAGTCGTTGAGTGGTAAGTGAAGCACACAGTTAGGAATAATCAGGACACATGGTGAGGTTTGAAAATAAAAGGCAACTGGATTGGAGGGAAGAAAGCTTGAGAAGGCGGAGCGATTTTGATTGTTAATTAACTGATCACATGATGGTGATTGTACTTAGCTATGAGCTGAGGGGGGAGAGGTCCAGGGCCGATGTCACCTCGTTGGAAGCGAAGGAGCAACTGATCCGAACTCGGTGAGAGCCAAGTCGCTACTGCAGGTGTTGTTCCTATGAGAGCTAAAACACTACTGACAATTCTTGTCTTTCGATTTAACACCAAGCCTCAGTGTCTCTCTGATTGGTCGAGAGATGTCACATGATCTTGTCCTATTGGTTGACCTACTTAAGATGTGGTCTTATGATTGGTCGAGCGATGTCACATGCTCTTTTTCTATTGGTTGACCTACTTAAGGTGCTATCTTCTGATAGGCCGGCGGCTTCCCTTGATGAAAGCTGTGCCCTGCCTGGTATATCCAATTTCGTCAGGAAGTGTTTGGTGGCTTGACGCTTATAGCTTCGAAGGATATTAGACACGTCCTGTTTTTGCCGGAAGTACTGGATGTCTCTCAAACTTTTATAACTTCTGGTCACTCGACACGTCCTGTTTGTCAGGAAGTATTGAGTGAATCTTGGCTAAAATAACTTCTGCGGTCACTAGAGACGCCCGGTCTCTGCCCCTGCAATGTTGACACAGGGGTGCCAAAATAGTCGTGCCAGCTTTAGTCTTACTTCCTATATCTTTTGTTACTTTCTTTCCTCCAGTTACCTTGTTCTTTATTAAGTCTTTGAAAATCATACATGATACATACATAGTGGGTCGGGGTTGCATTTAATTATATACAAATTATGACAGATGCGCCCCCTACATGTGAAGAATTCAAGAAGGGGTTAGCCTGAGAGAATTCTGTAAAGTGAAAAATAATTTTGTGGGAAAATTAGTTGTGGGTATGGAGGGGCTATATACAAACATTGCTGGTAATATAAAAGTAAAATAGAATGGTGTTGATGATATAGGTTGAGTATAATTAATAGAAATCAAAAATTTTTTAATTGTAAGAAATCAATGAATGTTATGGTACATAGTGGGCAAAAAAAGGAAAATGCGCCTAAACGAATTCTTCTCGAGTTAAGAAATGAATTCGAGGGAGTTCTATTAAGGCTTTTGAAATCAAATAAAAATAATATAAAATAGTTGAATGAAATCAAAATTGAATGTGTTTGGTTGAAAAAAGAAAAATATTTTGTTGCATGGTGACAAAGACAACTGCTTAGTTACTTTTTTGCTCGAATTCTGAGAAAAAGGAATCGAGGAAATTTCATAAGGTGCTTGGAAATCAAAACAAAATGAAATAAGAAGTTGAATGAAATCAAAATTGAATGTGTTTGTTTGAATGGGGAGGAAAAAAAAAAAAGAAAAATGCCTAACCATATTCTAGTTCGAAATTGGGAATGAAATCGAAGGAATTCTATTAGGGCTTTTGAGAAATCAACATAAAATAAGATAAAATAAAAGTTGAATGAAATCAAAGTGAAGGCTTGGTTGCACAAAAAAAAAGAAAAAGCCTTGTTGTATGAAAAAAAAAGAAAATGCTTTGTTGCGTTGGTGAAAAAAAAAGAATTGCCTAATTACTATCCTACTTGAGATTGGGAATGAAATCGAAGGGGTTTTCATTAGGTCTTTTGAGAAATCAAAATAAAAATAAGAATAATAGTTGAACGAAATCAAAGGTGAGTGCTTGAAAAAAGGAAAAATGAAAAATAAAAAGGTTTCAACAATAAAGGGTGATTTAATGTTTTTAGTTTAATCGAAAACCAGTGGGTTTTCGTTGATAATTGATAAATAAAAATGATAATATAAACTAATTGGAAAAAAAATGATAATTAATGATAAAAAGTGGTAATAAGTTGAATAAATTGATAAATTGATTAAATATTTAAATTTTAATTGAGAGAAAATAATAAAAATGATTGATATGAAAGATAAGATGTATTGGTTGGAACCCTTTGGTATCTACATGCCCTGATCTAAATGTATTGATTGTTCCATTTTGCCCTATAAATGTTTTACTTGCTCAATTATGCCCTATAAATTTTTTGTCTCGTCTGTAGCGACACTTAGGTGAAAAACGTGATTCTAGTCCTCAAGTGCGTTTATGCTGTGTGTACAGGAGACATGGAAATCTATATAACCTTTATGTGTAATTTTTTGTCTTTGTGTGTGTGTTGTGAAAAATGTTAGAAGTCGGTTGTGTAAGAAATGTGTGAGCTAGTTCTAGATGTTGTTTCGTGGATGTGTAATTGGTTGGTAAAGAATCGATATGTAGATTTGAACTGGAATCACAAATCGGTGGTATAGCGAAAACTGTGGCTGGGGAGAGCGGTGACCTAATTTGGATGAGCGGGGCTTTGTAATGAGACGCCGGAAGCGGGACTCGGGGGCGCGAGGTCCGGTCTAAATTTATCCACCCCCTGTTTGTGTAATTGGAGTCAGGGCGACGTCTTGATTCTTCGCGGGAAGATATCTGCCTTGCTTCTATGTTTCCTGTCGTGGTGTTTCAAATCCTCATTTCCTGCCGTCTATTTATTTTGGGGTGTGGCTCGGGGCTTGTTTTTGGAGCGTGGTTTCTCCGACATTGTTTGGTCATCTTTTCAGTTATTGTTATCTCTTCGGAGTTTATTTAGGTTTTCTGCGAAGATGGTTCCTAAAATTATGAGAAGTTTTATAAATACTTGTCCACAATGAAGAATTGCTTGTCCACAATGAAAAACTGTTTGTCCAAAATTAAAAAATGCTTGTCCTAAATTAAAAACTACCTCTTGTAGTTCGAAGATTTTCTGATCGGGCATAGCATAGATAAACAAGTACTTAATGAATAAAATTGGAATACAGTTGTACGGTAGAACTAATAAACAAAGGATAAAAATCAGATGAAAGATAGGATATTGCCCCATATTCGTCCACATTTTTGTAACTGGGGACTCTGAAATATTTGCTTGAACCTTATGAATTGTAGAATTTGAATGATTGGTAGGTTCGCAGTTCTCCTGTTTGATATCTTTAGGGAGTGGTGTGATATGATTGAACTGGTTGTCAGGTTTATAGTTCTCCTGCTTGATCGTCAATGGTTTTATTAGAGATATGTCGGCGGTAATTGGTTTAGGTTGAGATGTGTGATCTTTTCTCTGACGTGGATGTGGTAATTTTGGCATTGTTTGTATTGTGTGTACGCTGTGCTTTATGTACGAATTTTGTTTTGTTTGGGTACCTGTGTCGGTATTTTTACGTGCAGGTTGTTTGTATTCATCGATTCTTCTAGCGAATCGGCAGGTGGGGCAGGTTGTTACCTGTTTTGCGATGTCTTGTGTCATGTTCTGCCAATAATATTGTGCTGAGATGAGTCTCGTCATCTTGGAGATGTTTGGGTGGTGGTGTTGTGTGTGTACGGACTTAAGAAGTCTGGTTGTAAATGAATTTGGGACTATAGTTTTAAGTACTCCTTTTCGGGAGACGGTGCGCAGTTTATTGGGATCCATAGTCACGCGGGTTTTCCCGGTGGAGAAGATTGTTGGTTCTTTATGAGTGGCGCATCTAGAAAG
Organism: Cordylochernes scorpioides; assembly: GCA_030710605.1. Taxonomy (NCBI): domain Eukaryota; kingdom Metazoa; phylum Arthropoda; class Arachnida; order Pseudoscorpiones; family Chernetidae; genus Cordylochernes; species Cordylochernes scorpioides. The sequence goes on from CP092867.1 coordinate 75,037,950, forward strand.
CCACAAAATGGGATACGAGTTACAACGCCCGTTTCATATTGTTGTACTCCATTTACGCTACGGACCTCATATTCGTATCTTGACAATCTTAACCTCCATCGAAACAATCTGCCTGACGGAGCTTTGATCTCTTTCAACCACTGCAATGCGGGATGGTCAGAAAATATTGTAAACTTTCTGTCCATTAGACAGGTGCGGAAATTATCCACACTTTCCACAATGGCTAAGCATTGTAGTTCCAAGTCTGAATAATTTCGCTCGTGACTACGCAGAGATCGGCTGAAATGTTGAACGGTGTATGTCTTCCCATCAGGGTAGACTTGTTTAAGAACGCCTGTAATGCTGAATGTTGAGGTGTTACAGTACACCTGGCATGGCAGACCTTCCTGGTAAAGGTGTAATGTGGGGTGTGTGATGAGGTTTTCTTTCAGGTTAGTGAACGCTTTCTGACATTCGTCATCCCAGACCCACATGACATCTCTTTTTAGAAGGTTGACAAGTGGCGTCCGCAAGCGGGCGTGGTCTGGAATGAACTCTTTATAGGTGTTCACAGCTTTTAGGAAAGATCGCAAGGTTTTTCGATTGTGTGGTTGTTTGGCGTCGTGAATTTTTTCTATATTTTGTGTAGACGGGATGATTGTATTATTCTTAACGGTTGTGCATGCGCTTGTTTGTTGTTGTTGTCTTTTGGCGTGCGTGTTGCGTTTGTTGTGCGGGTTGTGCGTGTTTGTCGCGTGGTGACGTATGGGTGCGTGTATGTTGTGAGGTACATTTGCGTAATTATGGTGTGGCGAAGTGTGGTCATGTGTGAATTTTGTGTGGTAAGTGGGTGAGCTGGGTCGGTGTACGGACACTTGTTTGGGCATTATTGGAGTTGTAGATTGAAGTCGTGGTGGCTTTATATGTGGTGGGCATAAAGTATTGGCAATTGGGTTGAGCGAAAAGTTGTGTGGTGTGAGATTAGAATGGTGGCATGTAAATATTTGGGGTTTGGGCAATGAATGCAGGCAAGGTTTTCCATGTGTGAAAGCTTTGGGTGCTGTGCGAGTCCTTTGGGACAGGTTTTGGCCTAGCCCGTGCTTGCATTCATTTGATACATGTTTAAAGTGGTAGATAGTATTAGACAATGGGACGCCAAGTTGGAAAATAGTGCCGCGATTATAATTTAGTTTTAATTTATATTGATAAAGGGTTTCTAAGGTAAGAACTCCAAATGGCAAGGATGCATTTACCACGTGGAAGTTCTCTCTACGGGTTATTTGGCCTATTGTCAGAGGGAAAGTTAAATGTCCTATTATTTTCGTAAAACTATTTAGGGTGGATAGATCAAGGGAAGGTTTTTTAATACTTAAATTGGGGAGTTGTGCTTTTAATCTATTGTATAAATGATACGGCAATATGTTCGAACCTGCGTCTGGTTCAATGAGAAAGGTACATGGTAGGTCCTGGGTCAGATACAAGTCCAAAGTTAATTTGATGATGTCATTGGGTGGATTGCCTACCTTAGTCTCGAAAAGTCTCCATTGTGGCGTCTTCGGCTTGGTGTGGTTGGCTTGGAATATCTGTTGAACCGGATCGGGACCTTTTGCACTGTCCGCGCGATTGAAAGGGAAATCTAGTCATTTGTACTGCTTCCATTCGAGTGGATCGTGTTGTCGGTACACTGGGTCCGTGTCGCGTGGGTTGCTTCCGTGTGTACTGGTACGGCATGGCGGATGGCGATTCCTCGGTGGATGTCAGGCTGTTCGGACACGTACCGGCGGTGCGGGCGGCGGTTGTCCCGAGGGTGGCGTTCCGGAAGACCGCTTCCAGTTGCGTGGATCTCGCCCCTTGTAGCGCGGCGGTCAGTTCTAAAATTACCGTCGCCAGGGTGTGTCTTGTCGCCTCGTTCGTTGTCAGCTTCTTTCCGTTCGTTGCCAGTTCCTTCTCTCTTGGGTTGTCATTGCCTTTTGTTGTGCTGGTGCCTGGGTTAATTTCCATCCTTATCCTGATTAAGCTCTATAATCTTTATCCTGTCGACTTTGTGTAATATAATGCGATTGTTGTTATATCACTGTAATATTTGATGTATTACACTGTTGTAGAATTCTGTCGACTTAACCGTTCTGTAACAATATCGTTGCGGAATTTCTTGTTGTTCGATTTGAATGGTGAGGATTGGTTGAAGCGCAGTCGTTGAGTGGTAAGTGAAGCACACAGTTAGGAATAATCAGGACACATGGTGAGGTTTGAAAATAAAAGGCAACTGGATTGGAGGGAAGAAAGCTTGAGAAGGCGGAGCGATTTTGATTGTTAATTAACTGATCACATGATGGTGATTGTACTTAGCTATGAGCTGAGGGGGGAGAGGTCCAGGGCCGATGTCACCTCGTTGGAAGCGAAGGAGCAACTGATCCGAACTCGGTGAGAGCCAAGTCGCTACTGCAGGTGTTGTTCCTATGAGAGCTAAAACACTACTGACAATTCTTGTCTTTCGATTTAACACCAAGCCTCAGTGTCTCTCTGATTGGTCGAGAGATGTCACATGATCTTGTCCTATTGGTTGACCTACTTAAGATGTGGTCTTATGATTGGTCGAGCGATGTCACATGCTCTTTTTCTATTGGTTGACCTACTTAAGGTGCTATCTTCTGATAGGCCGGCGGCTTCCCTTGATGAAAGCTGTGCCCTGCCTGGTATATCCAATTTCGTCAGGAAGTGTTTGGTGGCTTGACGCTTATAGCTTCGAAGGATATTAGACACGTCCTGTTTTTGCCGGAAGTACTGGATGTCTCTCAAACTTTTATAACTTCTGGTCACTCGACACGTCCTGTTTGTCAGGAAGTATTGAGTGAATCTTGGCTAAAATAACTTCTGCGGTCACTAGAGACGCCCGGTCTCTGCCCCTGCAATGTTGACACAGGGGTGCCAAAATAGTCGTGCCAGCTTTAGTCTTACTTCCTATATCTTTTGTTACTTTCTTTCCTCCAGTTACCTTGTTCTTTATTAAGTCTTTGAAAATCATACATGATACATACATAGTGGGTCGGGGTTGCATTTAATTATATACAAATTATGACATATATATATTCGTGACAAAAAATAAACTATTATGTTGACTGGTTAGAGTCGTGTGGTTTCTCGGCCCGCTTTCGAGAGGTCTACGCCTTGGTTGATACCTGCCTTAGACACTTCCGTAGATTTGACTTCTTGGGAATCGCTCTTCTCTACCTTTGAGATTCCACGGTTTTTTTCCTCCCCGGGACCAGAATAAGAGACTTCGGGCGTCTGGGCAAAATAGAGCCTGGGCGCTACGCCGCTGAACGCGACATTTGGCATCCCAGCCGGGACGCGAGGAGAAAGCCGTGCCTATATTTGGAACCCTTTTGGATCAGAAGATGGAAAGAGAAGAAGCGCTAGAGAAACTCAAGAAGAAGAGAACCATACTCCGCACGTCTTTATCCAAGTACGGGAAAAGAATAGAGGAATATGACGTGCACAAGGAGTGTGACCACGAGGAACTGCTGGGGCAGCTTTCGGATATCTACGAAGAACTGAGGCGGGTAGACGAAGAAATCGGTAAGCTGATTGACATCAAAGATCTAGAGAAAGATCTAAAGATGGTAGAGGAATACCGGGAAAAGGCCGTGGCGTGGAAATATTTGTTAAAGAAAAGAAGTCTGGTGGTAGCGGAAGGAATGCAGAGGGAAACTGCAACTGCCACGAAGAAGGAATATCCAGGAGAAATCGGTCGACCGACTCTAACTGGGATGGTTAAGTTACCCAAATTGACAATGGATATGAGGATCTGCGATGGGAGCAGTTTGGAAATCGGGATGAGTGAGAAGCCAAGTGTTGTCGGAGTTACCCTGATGAAAAGAGTTGATCCAGCTTCTATTAAGGAAGATGCTGAGATGGTGGTATCATCTGAGCAAATGGTAAAGGAGCCATCCAAGCAGATTGCTGTTGAAGAAAGTAATAAGGCTCAAGTAGTAAGAGAGCGCTGTGCTGAAGACGGTGAAAAGGCTCAAGTCAAGAAGAAGTCTGTTGTAGAAGTTGATGAAAGTAATAGGGCTGAAGTTGAGAAAGAATCCGTTGAAGCAGATAAAGAGAAAGTGCTGGATGTGGAACAAGGAATGGATTCAAAGAACACCGAAGAAGTGAAGCTGCTCTATGTAAAACAAGGTACCGATTTAAGGATGGCAGAAAGGCCATATGCAGAACAAGGTAATGAGCCTAAGGAAGACGGAGTACAAGACTCTGAAAATGAGCCTAAGGGCGATGGAGTACAAGACTCTGAAGATGAGCCTAAGGGCGACGGAGTAAAGGATTCTGAAGCTGAAACCAAGGATAATGAAGTGGAGGATTCTGGAACTGCAATTGAGGCTTGTGAATCGGTGAGCAACTCTAAAGCGGTAGCTGAAGGCGCGGATCAAGTGGAGATTGCAGATGGTGAGGCTGAGTCCATTGATGATATTGAGGAAAGAGTTGTCAGAATTCCAGCATCGAGTAAATTGATGGAAGCAGGACAGATAGGAGATGCGGAATTTAAAGTAAAGGGATACTATTTGCCTGATCGCCCTGTATGTGGGTGTGACTCCAGGGCTGCGCCTGTACGGCCAGCGAAAGACGGCGCTTCCCATCGAGGACGAAACGGATTCTCGTTGAAGCGATATATGAAGAGGATACACAGTCTGCTGAGAAGAATCCCTGAGATAAGGATAAAGCTTCGGAGGAATAAGTTCGGAGTTGTGGCCGACCTGAAAAGATATTTCCAGATGATCGCCATCAGAGATAATGATTGGGACCACCTCAAATTTCTTTGGAAAAAAAAAAAAGATGGACAACTGATGGTTTTGAGCGGGAAATCGTTGTAGACGATTTTGGTTGAGTGCCCGTGCCTCTAAATCCGGAAGAAAAGTAAATGGTTGAATGATGATGCATGGTTGGAGAAGGTGAAACGCTTTCTAAGCAGGGTTGCACTGTCCAGATCACCTATGAGAGGAGAGAGCCAATAGAAAAAGGTTCAATTGGCAAATATCTTCCAAGCAATGGAATGTAACTTGTATCGAAGCAAACTGTTTCTGGAGCTGCAGTAACTCCAATGTTATATACTCCGGCCAGTTCTCCAAAGGGGCAAGTGCCTACTCCAGCGAAAAGGTCTTAATTCGGGAGACAAGTCTCCAGAAAGTCTGGTGAAAGTGCTAGACCGGAAAGGATTGCGAATCCTGTAGATCATAGGACTATTATATTGAGTGGTTTGAGATCTCTAAGGAAGAGTTCAGAGTCCTATGACTGCTGTAGGCCTGCAGACGATACCTCTGGGCCTTCAGACGATACCTCTAAGCCTAAAGACGATGCCTCGGCATAAGATCCTGATTCTTCAGGATGTAAAGCTCAATGTTCTCAAGAGGTTCCAGAAATTGCAATGGAAGATAACTGGGCGACTTTTGTAATGAATCGAGTTATGGAGATCCGATCTCTCAGTGAGACAGAGGATTGGTATCGTGTACCAGGATGTTTGAATCCAGCGGATTTACCATCACGGGGGTGCTTAGCCGATTCTCTGGAGAGATCGAAGTGGTGGGAGGGCCCGAGTTGGTTGAGAAGACCAAGAAGAGATTGGCCCCATAGGGAAATATACCCTGACCCAGATATTGTGAACTCGGAAAAGAGAAAGATTGTTTTAACATCAACATGTATTGAAAGGGAAAAAGATCAGTACTACTATCGCTTTTCAAACTACTACAAGATATTGAGAGTAACTGCCTGGATGAACCGGTTTTTAACAAATGCGAGAGGAACAATAGGTCAGCGAGTGAAAGGTGATCTTACTGTGAATGAAATTAAAAGGGCGGAACTGATGCTGGTGAGAGTTATCCAACGGGAATCCTTCACTGGACCAGAGGACAAGAGGTTGAAGGATTTCAAGTTATGCTGCGATTCTTTGGGATTGTTGAGGGTCAAAACTAAAATAAGTAGGAGACAAGATCTGGAAAGATTGATTGGTTTGCTGAAACAACTCCTTAGAAAGATTCTTAAGGCAAGAGACTAGAAGACGCTCGAAGACAAGACCTATCAAGGTGGGAGATCTGGTGTTGATTGGACAAGATAATGCTAAGCGAGTCAATTGGCCTTTGGCGAGAGTTGTGGAGGTCTACCCTGGCCGAGATGGACCTGTGAGGGTCGCCAAGTTGAGAACCAGCAAGGGCGTCCAGATTAGGCCGGTTCAACGGCTCTACAATTTAGAGATACCCGCCGATCTGGGGAGTACCTTGAGGAGTATACAGTCGGAACCACGCCGGGGAGGCTCCCGAGGAGAAGCCAGTAAAGACCCTACGAAGATAGCCCAATCCTAAAGAACTGGAATGAAAACGGTCGTTTCCCAACTATTGGTTGAGTTTCTGTAGAAAAAACTCAAGGTGGGAGTATGTTGGGAATAGAATGTTAATTTTCTTATAGATTTATATTTTTCTAAATATATGTAAATTTAATCCATTATAAGAAACATATTTGTCATATGTAAATATTTATATGTATATATATTCGTGACAAAAAATAAACTATTATGTTGACTGGTTAGAGTCGTGTGGTTTCTCGGCCCGCTCTCGAGAGGTCTACGCCTTGGTTGATACCTGCCTTAGACACTTCCGTAGATTTGACTTCTTGGGAATCGCTCTTCTCTACCTTTGAGATTCCACGGTTTTTTTCCTCCCCGGGACCAGAATAAGAGACTTCGGGCGTCTGGGCAAAATAGAGCCTGGGCGCTACGCCGCTGAACGCGACAATCGTTGTGGATCGGAGTGAAGGACTTGAACCATTCACGTCGGAAGGTCATGCTGCAGCTAGCTCCGCTATCCGCCCACCATATGTCGCAATCATTCCACTTTAGGATGGTATCAGCGTTGAAACCTTTATGATCATAATCTCCTGCTTGGTTCTTCCGCTTCTCGTTTTTCTTCTGCTGGTCGGCAATCCGTTTCCGACATTCCCGTGACCAATGACCAATCTTGTGACAATAATGGCATTCAGTCTTTTTCTTTAGTTCTGATATCTTTCCTGAATCAGTCTTCTTTATGTTGTCTTCTTTGATTCTTGGTTTAGTCTGTTGGTAGAATGCTGTACCTTGCGAGGAATCGGCCTGCTGGTTTCTACATTCTTCAATCAGAAGACGTGCTGATAAGTTCTCTAGAGTCTGCGTAATCGGCGCTTGAGACTCCCATGCTGGGATGAAATACCGCATGCTCGAAGGAAGAGAGTTTATTATCTTTGCCATTTTCTGGTCATCTGTAATCGTTCCTCCTGCATCCTGAATTCTTGCACTAAGATTTTCAATCTTGGCGATATAGCTGCTGACATCCTCTGATGACGACATTCGGGCGTCAAAAAATTGTTGCCACAACATGCCAATTGCGATCTCTGATCTCTGTTCGTGGATGGACATGAGCCTTGTCCACATTTGAGCGGCAGTTTTACAGGACATCAAAGGTTCTAGAAATCTTAATTCAAGTGCCTGTGATATAAGCATTCGGGCTTTGATATCTTTGGCGTGCCATGCATCCTGTATAGCAGAGGTAGCGTCACTTACCTCTGGTTTGATTTCTTTGCCGTCCACGATATCCAAAAGTTGATTTTGCTCTAATAGTAGTCGGAACTGAAATTTCCAAAGGGAGAAGTTTTCGCCTTTGAACTGGCGGACTTGATTCTCAAGGTGCGTCATATTTAGCACGAGTTAGGCTTAGCAGTTTCACTTTAGGTTTGCTTCTTCAAATTTGGGGCGTAGCCAGGACCCATAACCTATTGGAAATATTAACGAATTACTCGTTAAAGCAGAGTGCCAATTGATTTATTGGTGATACAAGTTTAGAGAAAATCAAAAGAGAGATAGAATGACAGTTGTAATCAGCCAGCAGCTTGGCAGGCAGGAAGTAGGGGTAAGTAGTGACGTCACGCTGGTATAGGTGGCGCCGCCTCAGTGTACATGTTCCGAAGGTCAACTTGGGATGAGACAGCGACTCTATAAATTTCACATTTCTAACAAGAACAAAGACTTGTTTTAAAATGTAATAAACTGGGTCATTTAAGTAGGGTCTGCAAAGCTAGTAAAATAATGTGGGGATGTAAATTTGTACAAGAGGACTCTATATATTCTGTACAGGGCGAAACTGATGCCACAATAAATTTAACAGTAGATGATTATTCTTTGTGCTTTACAATAGATACAGGAAGTCCAGTTACGTTAATACCTAAAGATATTTATAAGAATTATTGGCAAGGTAAAAGATTATTTCCAACAAATTTAAGATTAAAATCCTTTTGTGGTTAATCAATGGAGATTATAGATCAAACAATTTTTTTTGTAAAAGAAGCCAACCAATATTTACGATTAATAGTTGTAAATGAAAAAATCCAGGTAATTTTATTAGGAAGAGAATGGCTTAAACAGTTGAAACTTGATTATTCTATATTGTTTAGCATTAAAATTTTAAATAATGAATTTAATAGAAATATATTTATATATATAAAAATTTGATGGATAGGTATGCAGATTTGTTTAACAAAGATTTGGGCTGTCTAAAGGACGTTAGAATACATTTTAATTTAAAAAAGGATGTGACTCCTGTGTTTTGTAAGGCCAGAAGTTTACCTTTCTCTCTAAAAAACAAAGTAGAGAATGAAATTGATCGTTTAGTGAATTCTTGCATTTTATAACCTATAGTTCATGCATATTGGACCGCTCCAATAGTACCAGTATTAAAAAAGGATGGTAGAGAGAGTGTAAGGATATGTGGTGACTTTAGATGTACAGCTAATAAAGCAATAGAATTAGATAGGTATCCCCTTCCATCGATCGATGAGATCTTTTTAAAATTATCTAGAAGCACCGTATTTTCGACTCTAGACCTATCACTGGCTTACTTACAAGTAATGTTAGCGGAAGAAGCCAAAGCTGTTGTTGATATAAACACAACAAAGAGGTTGTTTTCTTATAAAAGACTACCATATGACGTAGCGGTAGCACCAAATAAATTTCAGAGGATTATGGAAGGCCTATTTTCTGATTTGCCAGGTGTGGCCTGCTACATAGATGATATTTTGGTTGCAGGAAAAGACTTTGAAGATCATGAACAAAAGTTGGATCTAGTGTTTAGATGATTGCTAGAAAAAGGTTTAAAGTTAAACAGATATAAATGTAAATTTAAAAAGAAATCGGTGGAATATTTAGGGTTTAAAATGGATAAATATGGACTGCATCCCTTAGAAAATAAAATTAAAGCAGTGATAGAGGCGCCTGAACCTAAAGAATGTTTCGCAATTGAGATCTTTCATAGGACTCTTAATTTATTATTATAGTTTCATAAAGTATATAGCAAACATTTTAGCGCTATTATATCAACCTTTGAAAAAAAATTGTAGATGGAATTGGACGAAAAATTATCGAATGTTATTTAAAAAATGTAAATCATTATTAATAGACTATGGACTAGGCGTAATTCTGAGTCATAGAAATGATAGAAAGGAAGAATGCCCTATAGATTTTGCTTCTAGAACATTAACTGAAGCGGAAAAACGTTTCTCTCAACTAGAAAAGAAAGCGTTGAGCATAACCTTTGGCGTTGAGAAATTCAGACAATACTTACTGGGACGAAAATTTGTATTGGTCACAGACAACCGACCCATAATTCATATATTTTCACCTCAGAAACCAATTCCCATATGTGCATCATCCAGAATTAAAAGATGGTCCTTAAAATTAGCTGCATTTAATTATACTGTGGAATTTCGAAAAACTAGTGATAATTCCAATGTTGACGCATTGTCACGTCTTCCTTTAGAATCGAGTGTCAGGGAGTCTCTTGATGAAGACCAGGTACTTCTTCTTAGGAAGTCGAATGAGGTACCGTTCTTTTTTATGGAGGTGGCTAATGAGACGCCCCAAGATAAAATACTGTCTATAGTATTAAGAATTGTTAGAGAAGGCAATTGTGGAAATTCACAAGGGTACTGAGAGAAAACCCACTAGCTCCTCATTATAAGATCAATGAGGAATTAAGTTTGGAGTTTGGTTGTCTTCAACGGCGTGAAAGAGTGGTTATTCCCCAAAAATTAAGATCTTCAATTTTAAATGACTTGCATGAAATACACATGGGGATTGTTAAAATGAAGATGATTGCCAGACGGTATTTTCTGGTGGCCAGGCATAGACAGTATCATCGAGGAGTTAACTAGAGAAGGTAGAGTATGCCAAGAATCGGCAAGCATGCCCCCGGCTACCATTTCGGAATGGACTTGGCCCGAAAAACCGTGGCATCGACTTTATCTTGATCTAACGGGTCCGTTCATGGGAAGAATGTTTTTGGTTCTCGTGGACGCATACTCAAAGTGGATAGAAATTTTTATCATCAAAGATATTACCAGAAAAACGATAATAAGTCATCTTAGAGAAATTCTCGCTAGAATTGGATTGCCCTAATTTTTTGTTACAGATAACGGAAGACAGTTTGTCTCCGGTGAATTCGAGCAATTTACCAAAATGAATGGTATACAGCACACTAAGACCAGTCCGTATAATCCTAGTACAAATGGTTTAGCTGAGAGATATGTTAAAGAGTTTAAAAACCTTTTGAGAAAGAATAATGGGAAGGATGATTTAGAGACGAATCTACAAAGTTTCCTATTTGCTCATAGAGCATTCCCCCAAACTGTAATAAAGGAATTCCCCGGCGGAACTGCTAATGAAGAGAAGTTTAAGATCAAGATTCTCGAATTTAATACCAAGATGGGAAACCCGCGAGAGGTATTTCATGAGGCCGTAAGAAGACAGGAGCAGTTTACTACAGGTTGCGAGGTTTATTTCCGCAACTATGCAACTGGACCTAAACGGTAAAAAGGTACCATTTTGAAATTATTGAGCTACCGTCACTACCTTATAAGTTGCGAGGCGTCGTGTATAAGAGGCATATCAATCAATTGCGACCTGTGAGAAAGAAACAAGTGGAGACAAGAAATTTGATACTTCCTCGAACATCAGGAGAGAAGCCTGGAGGTGGAAGTCAGAAATAAAGTGAAGAGGAGGTTCCAGAGGTTACATCAGGAAACAAGGAGGAGACTGCTTCTGTGCACGTACCCTCTTGCACTCCTAAACCGGAGGCTGCCGCTGTGCAAGTGCCCGTCCGCAGTTCTAGACCTCAGAGAGCCAGGAAACCCCTAGACCGGCTGGAGTATTATTAAGGGGGGAGATGTGTTGTGTATGTAAATAGATGAAGATTATTTGCAATTTTTAAAGTCTCATTATTTAAGAATATATGTGTATATAAATTGGACATTTTTTGTTGGCCAAACGAAAAGAATCTGAGGCTCTTTATTGGACACGACAAAAACAAAAACGGCATTCCAGAGTAAAATAAATCATCAGAAATAGATAAATATTTTTCAAATGAATTAAAATAAATATAATCGATACTGAGAGAGAGTTGAATTTAAAAAAAAAATAGAAAATTATTATTTTCGAAATATAAATATCTGAGAGGATTCCAGCAAACCGCATCTAAAATATCAGTTTTTTTTTTTGCTACATATTTTAATTTGCATATACCTATTTTACATATCTCAGATTGTATTAAAAATCGTTAACCATTTCTTCTAACTTTTGGCGAAATGGTGTTTTATTAATTTATCATTTGATATTATTAGGGTTCTTTCCTGGTATTCAAAAAATAAAAATACGTGTCGTTCAGGTATATTTTTCAATTTATCAAACAATTTGGCCGCTGAATCGCTGATTCTGGTAGGGCGCCATCTAGCGAATAAAGTTGTAACTAAATTCAATTTCGAATTTTTCATTATTTGCCATAAAAAATCCCATTGCATCCTGAACACAATGGTGTTTACCGCATTGCTCTAGCGCAAATATTCGCGGAGTTATTAATTTTTAAAGTTGTGCGGGACTTTTGGATCACCCTGTATTTCTGTAGAAAGGCAGAGATGCCCGAAAGCTTTGTATTACATTAATGAAAAAGAAACTCATCTCCAGAAAGAAACCTTTTGTATTTTTCAAAGTTAAAAATGTGTTTATGATCTAAAATATGAGATAAAACTTAGAGAAAAAGTTTCGTTATTTTAGCGCTAGCCAACGTGAGCTACTTGGATCATTCTCAGACATAATGGGAGTACAATTCAACTAATTACAACTAATAATATCCTTAGATATATAACTGAAAATTAAAAATAAAGAAGGCATCTCCTGACCACGAGCACATGTGCTTTTTAGATGGCAGAGCGCCATCTAGTGGAGCAAAAATAAACTAAACGTTTATTTAGCTTGCTCCGTGATATTTGGCCAACCCAATTTCTTGATAAATCAAGAAAAGCCATCCACGAACGCGTTTCGCGCTCTTGGCGCTCCTCAGCGTGGAGAAGGCTGTAACCACTGCGACCAAAAAATATTTTTTGGTCCCAATGGCTTCCCGAAAAATCAAGAAATGGGTATTTAAGGATAAATTTGCCTAAAGACGCTTAACACTTGAAAAAACAATAGAAAAAAATAAAAGATAAGTGGGTCAGGTGTTGATATTAAAAAAAAGGAGGCATCTCCTGACCACGAGCACATGTGCTTTTTAGATGGCAGAGCGCCATCTAGTGGAGCAAAAATAAACTAAACGTTTATTTAGCTTGCTCCGTGATATTTGGCTAACCCAATTTCTTGATAAATCAAGAAAAGCCATCCACGAACGCGTTTCGCGCTGTTGGCGCTGGTCAGCGTGGAGAAGGCTGTAACCACTGCGACCAAAAATATTTTTTGGTCCCAATGGCTTCCCGAGAAATCACGAAATGAGTTTTTAAGGCCAAATTTGCGTAAAGACGCTTAACACATGAAAAAACAATAGAAAAATAAAAGATAAGTGGGTCAGGTGTTGATATTAAAAATAAAGAAGGCATCTTCTGACCACGAGCACATGTGCTTTTTAGATGGCAGAGCGCCATCTAGTGGAGCAAAAATAAACTAAACGTTTATTCAGCTTGCTCCGTGATATTTGGCCAACCCAATTTCTTTATAAATCAAGAAAAGCCATCCACGAACGCGTTTCGCGCTGTTGGCGCTCGTCAGCGGGGAGAGCGCCAACAGCGCGAAACGCGTTCGTGGATGGCTTTTCTTGATTTATCAAGAAATTGGGTTGGCCAAATATCACGGAGCAAGCTAAATAAACGTTTAGTTTATTTTTGCTCCACTAGATGGCGCTCTGCCATCTAAAAAGCACATGTGCTCGTGGTCAGGAGATGCCTTCTTTATTTTTAATATCAACACCTCACCCACTTATCTTTTATTTTTTCTATTGTTTTTTTTCAAGTGTTAAGCGTATTTTTACGCAAATTTGGCCTTAAATACCCATTTCTTGGTTTCTCAAGAAGCCTCTGGGACCAAAAATATTTTTGGTCGCAATTGGTTACAGCCTTCTCCACGCTGACGAGCGCCAACAGCGCGAAACGCGTTCGTGGATGGCTTTTCTTGATTTATCAAGAAATTGGGTTGGCCAAATATCACGGAGCAAGCTAATTAAACGTTTAGTTTATTTTTTCTCCACTAGATGGCGCTCTGCCATCTAAAAATCACATGTGCTCTAGGTCAGGAGATGCCTTCTTTATTTTTAATATCAACACATGACCCACTTATCTTTTTTTTTTTTCTATTGTTTTTTCATAACTGAAAATATAAAAACGATGGAGACAATATCTATTTTTATTACGATAAGGCGGAAGATGTAACTGAGTTACTATTGTAGGAGAACCAATAGGTTTTAAAGTTTGTGCTTTAACGTTATAGTAAAAAAAAAAACTTTTTCTTTCGCTCTTATGCTTCCCGTTAAATCAATGCTTTTAAATAAACAAATTGTGAGAACAACATGACTAAGAAAGAGCCGCATAGCTCGAAAGCAAATGTTACTTAGTGTTATAGACTAAAATATACTTTTGCCTCAAGTTTGTTTTTATTTAAATAAAAAGTCCTGTTAGAGGTATTTACGTCAATATACAGCTATTTAGTTGCAAGTATATTTGAAATTAAATCAAATCTATAAGATCAAAACAAATAAGTGAAAAAAGGTTGACTTCCTAATACAAAAATGAAATTCATAATATATTTTTTAAATATATTATTTTTTTGCATTTTATTTTTCAGCTACAAATTTGTACAATTCTACGATATGAATAAATTCTCGTTTTCTAATAATCCCTGAATATTGGAAACTCTAACGAAAAATGTCTAGAGTATTGTATTTTTCAACTCAGTGACAGCTTGAATCCCCAGCTGCTTCTATTGTTGCCAGCCATTTTTCAAAACACCCACGGTCTATTATAATTCGAATAGTGTAAAATTTAAGAAGATAATGGTGGGTACCTGATTTTGTATAATAGTACCTTGTAGAAATGCATTTAATAGCTATGACTATATATAATATATATAAAGTAAAATTAGAGTGAAAACGAATAGTTGACGTGATCTGTGTGAACAACTCTCCATAAAGAGGTTTAAAAACCAAGAAATATTCGTGAAAAAATGGTACAAAAGTGAAATTGAACTGGGATCAGGCGAATAAATTGAGAAAAAGGCATCTCCTGATCGTGCAACTAAAAGTTATTGATGGATTGCGTCATCTGTCGAAATAAATATCAACTAATCGTTAATTTTATTTTATTCCAGAATTGCTCAATACCCTTTCTTGATTAATCAAGAAAAGCTTAGCGTGTACACGTTTCAGGCAGTGTGGTGCAAGTTAAGAGGAATCTTAACTTTGGTAAAAAAAAATCCTTTTGAATAGAGTGTTCATATTGTAAAATGAATGACAAGCTATCCGAGAGGCCATGATTACAGAGTAAAATTGGGGAAGATGGGTAGACTCCAGCTGCCATGTGTGAGGCGCCAAAAACGGAATTCCAGCGTGGGGCTATTACAACGAGAGTCTAGTCACATCTACGGCAAGTAGAAGACGTAGAGAGTTGCCTCCGGAGCGTGTGGATGATCCTGCAAGACGATGCCAGGGGATCCTGACTTCGGAACGGCTTACAAGGCCGTTTAGTCCAGACTGGACGTGTTAGTGTGAAGCGGAAAGTTTTACAAGAGTGACATCCACGGCGCCAAGGATCTTTCTGACGGGGAAGTTGAAGGAAAATCCCACTTATTGTAATCCTTCTGTTCAGTGAGACGTATAATAAAGCGCTAACCTTTGCTGCATCCCTTCGAACTCACGTGTGTATCTTTGTGCCATCCTGATTAGACAAATTGAATAGACATTAGAACAGCGTTTGTGTACTACGTGACAATATTATAGAGATATGAGTTCATATCATGTGTGTTGGTATTATAGAGAGTGTTCATTGAAAGCTCCGTCAGTTTGTTGGTTAAAGGGAAACTAAACATAAAATATAATTTAAAATATGATTACTTACAGTAATCTCTCTTTAAAAAATAAGTATTACACCACTGTTTGCTATACCATATATCAGTATTCAAATAAAATAAAAGTATATTTGCACAAATATATTAGCTGAATACATGTTCATGTTAATTCAAGTAAAGCTAGCAATGTTCGCGTTTCGGAGTGTCTTGTCCTGGTCAGCGTGGTGCAGTCTAACTAAAGCGGAAATGAAAGGTCTTGATAAATATTCTATATATATATATACTAGCGGATGTGTACCCGGCTTCGCCCGGGTTTTATCCGAGTGAAAGTTTGCCTAACGAATATTATTGATAAAATATTCCGGAACACACAGAATATTATGATAATAATGATAATAATATTCGTTACCTTATATATTTATATTATATATAAAATATAAAATACATTTTTCGAGAAAACATATCCACTCACTCTACTGAATAGATTTAAAAATATATATATATATAAATAAAAATATCTAAAGATATACTACATGATCTTAGCCAAAAGGCCGAGAAACGATATTTTATATATAGAGATGACCTGGCTTCGTGTGTCTTCTGCTCGAGTGAATGTTTTGCTGATAGAATTTTGTTCCTGCCTACTAAAAATATTTTCTGGCTTCGCCCGTGGTCCGCTTTAGTGAATATTCCCCTAAATATTTTTGTTTATGTCAATCAAGCATGATACAGCAATATTGTCATCGTCATTTCTGACTAAAAAAATATTGTTGCTCAGTACTTGGTTAATTATAATTTTTCTCGGTTAAATGTGCGTCAAAAAACTCTTACAGATTTAATTCTCTGTCCTGTTCAAATTTTAGCGAGATTAGTTACATATTGAGGGCGTGCATAGCCGACAAACATATATGTGACAATTTAGTGGTAAAATGTGGTGAGGTGAGAAATAATCACACGACGAGTTGTTAGAGCAATCATCCAGGCAGCCAGCCGAGAGAGAGCGAGCGAGACGTTATCTCCTAAACGACTGTTTTCCCTGTGTACACAACCGGGGGGGCTAACCAGGATAGTCGCCAGGTGGTGACGCCCCCTCAGGAATGTGGCCAAAAAATGGTCGTTAGTTAGTTGTCTAAAGTGTCTCGCTTTAGCAGCCCATTTCTCTCTCGTTGGCTGTTGGTTTGTTTTATTAATCCTGGAAGAGCATATATTATGACATATGGCCCCCGTTGAAGAAGGCTGAACATAGTTTAAGTATATTTAAAGCTGGTGAAGCCAGGAATAGAGAAAATAATTTTACAGTTAAAATTAGTTAAGGTAATGGTGACATAGTTTTATGTAAATAAAATATTGTATAGTACACAAGTAAATATTATTTACAAGCAGTTTTACAACACCGGGGAGTTTGACATTTAAGGAAATCTTTGAAAATATCAAGGTTATAAAAGGCTATATACAACAAAATCTAATGTACTATAAGGGAAGTGATATGGAGGAGTGTGAACAACGAGGAGAAGAGTCACATACATATGGTGAAATTCTGAAGATCATTAAGACTGGGGAACTCTACACTTTAAGATATTTTTCAGGCGGACATGGCAAGGGGAAACTTGTCATGGGCTTTCTATGCTATAAGTGTATAGTACGAGAAATGAGATTGAGGTTGACAATTGTGTGAGCTCAGGACTGAGGTAAATATAAAACTACATACAATGTTAGAACCTCGGCGAACAGAGCGAGGGGAGACTTGCCCTGGGCCAATCTAACTTATCTATGTAGTTACTTGTGTAGCGAGTCCGAGGGGAAAAGTCCCGTGTGTAGGTGAGGAAGTCGAATGGACTTATATTTAATTTTCGAAGATAAAATAGTTCTAGATGCAAAGGTAGAATATAGGCGGACAGAGCGAGGGGAAACTTGCTTTGGGCCACTCTACCTTATTTATTTAGATACTACTGGGTTCGTAAAGTCTTGTTGTCAGGTTAGTAATTGGTAAAGATTTCAGAGGATAAGTGGTTCAAATATCTTTGATCATCTTGATTATAAGTGTAGTCATGTTGCTTTAGTGAGTTAATAGCCGTTTTAGTATGGATTAGAGTGTGATTGAAGTGTTTATATGAGAAATTGAAGGTATTTTTGGGTTGGTCTCGATCATTTACGGGCGGTGAAATAAATTGTTCGTTTTCCGTATAGTGTTTTAATTTGTTGACATGAATTGTATCTGTCTCACGACTTAGAGGTCGGTTGGAGCGGTTGATCCGTACGATTTGAGGGGAAATTATCTCCAGTATTTCATAAGGTCCTGAGAAGAAAGGTGCCAGTTTACCAGTGTCTGGATGGTGGTATGTTTTTGCCAAAACGAGATCGCCTACTTCAAAATCGGAAGCTCTATGTGTTTGGTCGAATCTCGCTTTGTCGCGTAAGTGTCGTTCGTGTGTCCTTTGATAGGCCAATTCTCTGGCGTCGTCGATTTTTGGGTAGTTTTGTATGTTGTGATATGTGATGGATTATCATATACTATGATTTTGTCTATTTGATATGTTGTAACTATTTTCATGTAAATATCATTTTATCTTTCAACGCTATGCAAATCCATGGCGATCTTTCAATATGTAAAACTCCTCGCTGTATAAAAGAGAACTATTTGATGGTGAAAGAAATTCTTTCAACCGGACAATGAGTGGTTGTCACCTCTAGTATTTTTAACCTAATATTTTAACATGGCGCAGCCGACAGCCGATATTTTGTTTTTGAGCTTTGTCTAGGTCTCTAAAAGAAAAGAGCAGAATTACAAAACATGGAAAATATAAAGCCACCTGCCGAATTTGTGCCATATAATGGTGAGAAGAAATGGGAAACTTGGCGTGAAGCATTTGAAATTTTTTCTATAGCTGCAGACTTGGAGAGCATGCCATTGGTACGTCAACGAGCCATTTTGAAACATATTCTTGGTGAAAAAACGGTGTCGATATATAAAACATTCAGAGTAACAGAGAATGAAGCTTACCCAAGTATTAAAGAGATGCTCGACATGTTCTCAAAACATTTCAAACCCTTTAAAAATATAATACAAATTAGAAACAAATTTTTCACAAGCGTACAAAAGGAAGGCCAAGGTATAACTGAATTCGTTACGGAATTAAAACAACTCGCCCAGGAATGTGAATTCGAAGAATTGGCTGAATCTCTCATCAGGGATCGTTTCATAATTGGAATGATAGATCAGGAAGTAAAAAAGAAGTTGTTGGAAGATCCCCAGTTGACCCTACCAAAAGCAATTTCTGTAGCCACGATTGCCGAGTCTGTCTGCGTACAAATAGCGTCATGGGAAGAAAAACAGGCCATGATTGAGAAGATTAACAAAAATACCTGGGAGAAAAATAGAAGTCGAGTAGAAAAAGCTAAAGCAGGACCCAGTATTGCAAGCACTAGAAATGAATGCAAGTGGTGTGGACAGCAACACAGATATGGTAATTGCCCAGCATACAGAAAGACATGTAACGCATGCGGGAAACTAAACCATTTCGCAGCAGTTTGTAGGACCAGACGCATAAGAAACCTTATAGCGGAAAATGAAGGCGACGAATCCTTCGAAGGAGGTATCAATGTAAATAAGGTTCTTGTTAAGACCGTTCGGTCGGACAAATGGTCCGCTGTGATAAGTATAAATGGCAATAAGACGTCTGTACATTTGGATACTGGTGCGCAGATTAATGTGCTTCCTCAGAAAGTGATAAGCTTGTGGCCAGCAAAGCCAATAATCAAGCCCACGTCGTTAAAGACATATGCATATGGACATTCGGAATTACCTATCGTGGGGAAATGTGAAGTGTTATGCCAATATGGTGAAAAGAAAAGCTTATGTGAATTTATTATTGCGGATGTCGATGCGCAGACACTCATCACAGGCGACACTTGCGAGAAGCTTGAGATTTTGAAACGAATCAATCAAATAAACTCGCATCAAATGATTTTACATGATCAAACGAAAAAAATACTCGAACAATTTCATGAGGTGTTTCAAGGAGTTGGAGTGATAAACTCTGAATGTAAAATGTATACAAAACCTGAGTATCCGCCTGTACGTGCCCTTCCAAGACGCATCCCGGCAAGCCTAGGAAATGAAGTTCAGTCTGAATTGGAAAATATGGTAAAGCAAGGAATAATTACGAAGATTTATCATGAAACAGAGTGGTCTCACCCTATGGTCGTAGTGAAGAAAAAATCGGGCCAAATTAGAATATGTTTGGATCCACGCAAATTGAATCAGGCCCTGGTGAGAAGACACTTCCAGACTCCGGCTCCATCTGAATTATTACATCAGATTCCCAAGGCTGATTATTATACCGTGTTAGATGTAAAATCGGCCTATTGGCATGTTCCGGTTGCCAACGAATGCAGAGATCTGTTGGTGATGGCTACACCATTCGGAAAGTTCAGATATAACCGATTACCATTTGGTTTGAACATATCGGCGCAAATATTCGTGGAAATGATGACAAATATTTTTAAGAACAGTTTTCGGAACGTCACATATGTAGATGACTTGCTGATATACGCAGATAGTATTGAAGAACATAATGAAAAATTGAAAGGTATACTAGAAATTGCAAGGAGAAACAATATCAAATTCGACTTGACTAAGGCTCAAATATGCAAAAAGGAGGTTAGTTTTTTGGGCCACATGATTTCGAAAAATGGAATTGATCCAGAGCCAAATAAGGTCGACAAAGTGATCAACCTCAAAAAGCCAGAAGATAAAAAGTCGCTTCAGAGAGTCATGGGTCTTTACAACTATTTAGGAAATTTTATTCCGAATCTAGCCGCGTCAACGTCTAACATAAGAGGAATATTAAAAAAGAATGTGGTCTGGCACTGGGGCCCTAGACAAGACATCGAATTCCATCACATTAAGGAATGCGTTCGAAACGCTCCTTCGTTGGGCCATTACAACAAAACTAAGACGTTAGTTTTACAATGTGATGCCAGCAAGGATGCTATGGGAGCTGCTCTGCTGCAAGAGAATCGACCGCTGGCGTTTGCATCCGCATCATTCAACGATTCTCAGAAACAGTATTCACAGATTGAAAAAGAATTATTGAGCATTTATTACGGATGCAAAAAGTTCGAATATTTATTATTAGGACACACATTCATAATCCAGACGGATCATCAGCCTTTATTACCACTTATCCAAAAACCGTTAACTGATATATCGCCTCGACTGCAGAGAATAGTTATGAAACTCTTTGCTTTTTATTTTAAATTGCAATATCGGCCTGGAAAATGTTTAATTCTCGCAGATACCCTATCCAGGGATACTCATTCCATAGACGAACTCCCAACTCCCTTTCTCGAGGACAGAAGAATGGTCAAATTAATATCTGCCAATATCTCGGACGAAAAACTGATTACTCTACAGAAGGATACCCGAGAAGATACAACGCTGTTAAAAATAATCCACCACGTTATTGAAGGGTGGCCAATAAGCAAAAAAGATGTAGATGAAGATGTAAAACCCTATTATGATTTTAGACACCGTATTTACCTATGGAATGAGTTATTATGTGTCGGATCGGCAATAGTGGTTCCTGGAACACAAAGAAACTACATGCTCGAATTATTACATAAATCTCATCAAGGGATATCAGCAATTCAGGGTTTGGCACGTGAATCTCATTTCTGGCCAGGAATGTCCATGGACATAGCTGAGAGAGTTAAAAGTTGTGACATTTGTCAAAAATACCAGAAATCTAAAACACGGGAGACGTTAAGATCATTTCCAATTCCGGATTATCCTTGGCAGACAGTCTCTATGGACATATTTTATATTGAAAGAAAGCCTCATTTATTAATTGTGGACAGATTTAGTGGTTACCCGGAGGTTTATGCATTAAACCCGCCTACTGCGACCAATGTCAGAAACAAATTAAGAGAGACATTTGCACGATTTGGAATCCCGGAAACTATTATGTCCGACAATGGACCCCCGTTCCACTCAGAGATAATGACAGACTTCTGTACAAAATGGGGCATAAGGCAAATTTTCTCAAGTCCACACCTTCATAGATCCAATGGACTGGCAGAAAGGAATATCCAAACAATAAAGACTTTATTGAACAAATGTAAAGATCAAGGATCCGACGCATACCTGGCCCTGCTGACCTACAGAAATACTCCAAAGAATGACCTACCGTCCCCCGGCACAACTATGTTTGTCTAGAAGTCTCCGCTGCCTCATCCCAAGAATCACCCCGCTATATGGCCCGTGCAAAACCAATCAAAGACATATAGAGAATGCAAAGAAAAGAAGACAAATTTCGATGAAAAGGTATTACGACAGAAGCAGTAAAATCTACCCTAAGGTCAGCGTGGGAGAGGAGGCCTGGTGCCAACTGTCTCCAAAACAGGCATGGACACCAGTGAAGATTACAGCTCACGGGAATTCGCCTCAAAGTTTCAAAGTCGAAACACCATCTGGAAGGGAATTCCTCAGAAATCAACAATTTCTAACCCCAAAAAATGAAACATCCGGAAAAGGGGAATCGCCCTCCTTGGGGACCTCGTTCTCAGGTGAATCGTCTCCAGTAGCGGCGGACTCCAGCAGTTGGGAGAGAACTACTGAAGAGGAGCCAGTCGCAGGACCATCTACAACTCCAATACAACAACAACAACCACGTGATGGGATGGCTGTGCCCTCTGAGAACTCATCTGTAATGCCCCGGTTCTCTAGGTTCGGTAGAGAGCTGAAGAAACCACAAAGGCTTGGGTTTTGAGGAAGGGGAAACGTGTTGTGATATGTGATGGATTATCATATACTATGAATTTTGTCTATTTGATATGTTGTAACTATTTTCATGTAAATATCATTTTATCTTTCAACGCTATGCAAATCCATGGCGATCTTTCAATATGTAAAACTCCTCGCTGTATAAAAGAGAACTATTTGATGGTGAAAGAAATTCTTTCAACCGGACAATGAGTGGTTGTCACCTCTAGTATTTTTAACCTAATATTTTAACATTGTACATGCTCGGATAGTTGTAGCGGGAAACTACCTAACAAAAGGTATGACGGTGGAAACCCGGTCACCGAATGTGGGGTATGGTTATAAGCCTGAAGGACCTGAGGTAGTAGTTTGGTCCAGGCCGTCTTAGGTTGTTGGAGGCGCAACAGTTTAAGTTTGCCAGTAATCGTGGCGTTTAGTCGTTCACTTAATCCGTTGGCCTGAGGGTTGTTGCTTGTCGTGAGAAGTTGGCCAATGTTATGTCTAATCAAAAATCTACGAAATTTCGGAGAGGTGAAGGCAGGAGCTCTATCCGTCAAAGGTCGTTTAGGCGAACCAAACTGCATCACCTTTTTAATCACTTGGGTATAGGTGAGAATGCTGGTGGACCGCGATGGAAATGCCCACGCGTACCGTGTGGCATGGTCCACTACGACATGTAAGAAGGTCTGAGAATTCCCATATTTCGCGAATCCAGAAATAGTATCTAGTGACACTAGTTCGTACGGCAGGACCGCTGGTGGGAGTTGTCCCAATTCTCCGTAGATAGGTCCTTTTGGTGGTTTGACCAATTGGCATACTGAACAGGTTCTTACATGTGTCCTGATGTCATTTGTCATGCCGTCCCAATAGTATTGGGCTGAGATCATTCTGGTCATCTGCGAAATGCCGGGGTGATTGAAATCGCGATGGGCTCGTTGTAGTAGGGTGCCACGGAGTGATGGTGGAACAATTATTTTAGTGACACCCCGTCGTATGATGGTCATAAGGTCCTTGTCATTGAGGATATACCTTGTGTCCCTCCGTAATTCGCCCTGATGATCTTTTATTTGACCTGTGGATAGGAATCCGCAGAAAGGGTTACGGGAGAGTAGGTCCGCCTCGTACTGACGCGAGCCCTTGAGGTATTTGACCTCATAGTCGTAAGCTGAGAGTCGAAGGCTCCAACGAAAGAGGCGTCCGGTGGGGTCTTTTATGGTCTTTAGCCATTGTAAGGCGTGATGATCCGAGTAGATGACAAACCTTGTACCTAGGAGGTACACTCGGCCACGACTGCATTTAAGTTCATAGAAATCTTGAAGGGTGAAGCTAGGGCGTCGGGGATAGACGGCGCAGAGTGACTCTTTGACCTCTTCATAAGTCTTATTGAGTAGCGCTAAGTCTTGTGCAATTTTGCGAGTTTCGCCTCTGAGTGATGATAGAGCCTTTCGAGCTTGGCGTGCTGGCTCTAAGTTGTGGAAGTTCGGCTGAGACTCAAGTTGTGAGAAGAAGTGTGCGGCAGGTACATCTCCGTCGTAGGTGATTGTTTCTTCAGACTCACGGTTTAAAAGTTGGTCGAGACAGAGGGTGAGAGTTCGAAGGGAAGCGGCTACAGTAGAGTCGGTTGTTGGTTCTTGTGGAACTTGGTTGTGGGTTTGTTCGATCATCGTGGTATTGCTTCTTGTTTTCTTCATACTCTGGTATATGAGGGATTTGTTTCCCGGTCAGGTCTTATCCTGTCGGCTTTCGATGTGACAATTTAGTGGTAAAATGTGGTGAGGTGAGAAATAATCACACGACGAGTTGTTAGAGCAATCATCCAGGCAGCCAGCCGAGAGAGAGCGAGCGAGACGTTATCTCCTGAACGACTGTTTTCCCTGTGTACACAACCGGGGGGGCTAACCAGGATAGTCGCCAGGTGGTGACGCCCCCCCTCAGGAATGTGGCCAAAAATGGTCGTTAGTTAGTTGTCTAAAGTGTCTCGCTTTAGCGGCCCATTTCTCTCTCGTTGGCTGTTGGTTTGTTTTATTAATCCTGGAAGAGCATATATTATGACATATATATATATATATATATATATATATGTTCCCGGCTTCGCGCGCGCGCCCGGTTTTTACTTGAGTAAATGTTTGCATAACGAACTTTTGTTAAAACGATTCTAGCAAACATCTAATCCCTATTGAATCTATACTTGTCTATACTCTCGATAATTCGAAAATGTTCCCGGTCCCTTGAAAAATACTCGATAAGTTCAATAAAATCAATATTAATTGGTCCACTCGGTTATTTGAAGTTGAAGGAATAGTATCTTGCCTCAAACGAACATTTGTAAATAACTGTATTTAGCGAATGTACCCGGCTTCGCCCGGTTTTTACCCGAGTAAAATTTGCCAAACGTACATTTGTTAAAACGATTATAGAAAACATCCAATCCACCTATATATAGATTTTTTCAAACATATATGAATATCGTTATATGCGTATAAATATATTTATGAAACACATAATTTTTTTGAAAACTTCTATTAAATTTTAAATAAGATATTTTATATAAATATATACAAGCACTTGTATTAATAAACTTGTACCTACTTGTATTAATATTGAAATGCCAAGTTTTTTTTTACACCGTCATTGGAATATTATATTACTAAATCCTCAAGTTAAATATTGAATGTATTATACTTGGAACACATTTTAGCATTTTAAAAATTTATAAATATAATTTCACCAGATACCGCGAGAGGCGCTGTTTGAGAGTGAAAGTAGAAAATTTGCAAATAAAATTGCAACGAATATTTATTTCAAATCAAATTCAAACCAGAAACCTTACCTTTTAGAACAATCATCGTGAAAAAAACTAACAAACTATGTGTAAAATTATTAACCAATCAAATTCATTTATCGTCACGACCAGTGCTGCGCCAAGAAGTAAAAGGATGGAACTAACGCTTTTTGGTTTTACATTTAAAAAAAGCACATTAACCTTTTTAGGTTTTTGAATACCCTATATGTTAAACGATATCTTCAGCTACCTACATGCGAAATTTCATAAGGATTGATTCTGTACAATTTGCGCAACGCGATAACAAACATCGATTTTGGATTTCATCTTTATAAATATAAAGGATAACGTGAGAGAGAGAGATTGAAATTGTGAAACTGATTTATTACAATGTCCATATAAGATTATATAAGGTTAAATACAGAATAAATATGAATAAATAAGATTGTATAATGATAAATATAGGGAAAATAGATATAAATATATGGAAATAATTGATAAATATACATATATATAGAAATATATACAAGATCTTCATTGGTAGTTCCCATCGCGGGAAAAACTCCGCCACCGATGGACTGCGAGAGTTGTCTCCCACAGAGTGAGCAGGTCGATGTATTGGCTGGCATTACCCAACTCAAGACCAAGATGGTACTTGTAGATGGTAGCCTTCGCCACACTTGTTATTTTTTCTGCCTCGGGATGGAGGCCGACGCCGAAGAGCCAGGCCTGAAAATCCAGGGGCATTTCGCAGGAGGCGAAAACCTCCCGGAGCAGGGGTCGCACGGCTCGGAAACTCCAATATCTGTGGGTCAGCGACCCGTCGCTGGACCCACAGGCGGAACAGTTGGCACGCCTCGAGGCAGGATGGTCAGAATGGGGTAGGGCGTGGAGGGCCAGCCGTAGGGCGACATCTGCGTCGTGCCCCGAGAAGCAGTTCCGACGCAGGTCGGCCCAGGGGATGGAGCGGGGCACATCCACGGTAGAGATCCACAGCGGCGCTAGTTCGGCAACAGGATACTTCTGGAGCCGTGCCGAATCAATTGCCCGGCGCGCCCTCTGGCTCGTGAGGCGGGTAATGGTAGTCGCCGATCCCCGCAGGAAGATGGTCTCCGCCTCGTACTCCGCATGATAGCTGGAGCTGGCGTTTTCCTGCAGAAGACGCTGGAAGAAGGCCCCCAGGTGCTGAGCATCCAGAAGCGCGGCCCGCGTTGAGCGCCTTAGGGCAGGGACGCCATCGGAGAAGTCCCCGACAGTCGCCTGTAGCCAGCGCTCGGGAGCCAGCAGGGCTGGCGGCCGCAGGAATCTGTTGTCGCCTCGAAGGCGCATGGACCTCAGGATGGCGAGATGAAGAACCCTGTGGTCCAGCTCAAGGACACTTGAGGCGGCCTCCCACAGGCTCAGTAATCTCCTCCTCCTAGACGAGATCCAGACGTCAGGAGCCGGCGGTGTCAACCACGTCCGGCTGAGGACCAGCCAAGAGTAGCCGTTGGCGGCGCCGCGAAGAGAGGCCTGGACCCCCTTCAGGCAGGCGAGCCTTCAAGCTGGCCCGCGATGTCAAGCAGGCCGACGCCACCATCGGAGACTGGACGAGCCAGTATGCGCCCGGGGAGCCACGAGACTCGGCTCGTACCCCACACGAAGCGCGCCAACCGCGCTTGCAGCCGGCCGATGGTGGTTTCAGGTGGAAGGTAGCCGTGGAGGTGGTGCAGGATGGAACCCCCCGGAGGACATGCGGAACTCTTCAAAGATCAGGGGCACGAGCTCAAACTGAGCGTCGTCCCTGATGAAGAGTACGATGTCGTCCGCATAGGTGACCACGTTGCCACGGCCCAAGGTCCTCTCGAGGCGGCGTAGCAAAGGTCCAACTCTGATACTGAAGAGCGCGGCGCTGAGACGGCAGCCCTGCCTGACCCCGTTGAGAAGCGGGAAGGCCTTGGTGTATACATCTCCGACCCAGATGGAGGCGTCTGCTTCCCCGTAGAGGACAGCAATCCATCCTAGGAAAGTAGATGGTAGGCCCAGCTTCTCCAGAAGAGAGAGAGAGTGAGAGAGAAGTTGCGGAAACATATTATTCAGGTACCAATATCAAGTTCTATACTGAGAAGATAAACCCAAATGCTGTGTTCTAAGGCATATTTAAAGGGAGAGGTACCTCTTTTGGTTCCCGCAAATTTAATGCTGTAATCTGGCCTAAATTTTAGCCCTTTTACTTCGCCAGTTTAAAATTAATTTGGTAAATTCGAACTCCTCATGTAGGATGTTGTGGAATCGAAGTAGTAATGAGAGTTATTTACCGAGACCATGGTGTACAGGTTGGCTTCTGTCTGAGTTGGCCGAAACTGGTGTTGTAGTACATTCTTCATCACAACCTTTACGTTCTGTAATAAGATGATGAAACCAAATGTATTGCTTAAACCCATTTTAAAGGGAAAGATGCCTCTTTTGGTATAAACCTATATACATATACAGTTTACTCTCTTTATAAAAGCCTCCCTAAAGTCAGTCAATTGTACATGGTGGCCAGTATGACGGGGAGCAAGATAGCGTTAATTCAATCGATATGCAAACATTCAACTTCGAGCTATCGACGAATGAACGTTCAAAAAAAAAAGGAAAAAATCTAGAATTTTTTTGAAACTATAGAAAATTACAATTATAAATTCATCTATCAAAAACGGCACGATTATGCAAATTATCATAAGAAAATCCGGAATAGGGATGAGATCTTTAGGAAGAATTGATAAACTTTGAACAAAAGAAAAAGGGGAAACATTCATCTCCTTTGATGAAGGAGCGCCGTCCTATTCCTGAACAATTTCGCAAAGTCACCACCACCCGTAACGAAACTGCGCCATTGCGTCCCCGAATCAATATCGTACAAGTAAAGGTCTTGAGGCAAATGCTCAAGCAGTGCCAAAGGATATCTACATCTGGGACCTTTGAGCAGATTCTCTACCTGGAATACGCCCCGGAGTTCAAGCCGGTGGACTACATCAAAGCCCTTGAGAACAAATTGGGCAAAGGCTGCGTTGTGCCGTTTGGGAAGGTTTCCGGGAAAGTCCTGGCTGGACCTGAAAAAGCGGCCTTCATCCTCATGAAAGAGGGGGAAAAGATCACGGATCTTCCAAAGAAGATCATCGTGATTGCCAAGAGTGGCTCCGCCTTGGCCTACCTGGAGTACGGCTTCCGTTGCTCCAAGCGCTACCGATTGGGCGATAAAAGGCTAAATTGCCTTCTCAGGGCGGCAGGCACTCCCCAGGCCTCAAGCAAGAGGTACAGCGTGAAGATCCTCGCCTCTCTTCTCCCACCACTACAGCTGCACCTTAAGCATTCAACTACTCTGCGCCAGACTGCCTCCGGTGAAGATGTCCTCCATACCAACAGCCCAAAAAGACAAACCCCCGAGACCACACACTCCACCAGTACTATGGAATCTTACAGCAAGACCAAAACCAAGCAGTTTCCTCAGACCGCTAAACAACAGGTAGAGGATCTATTTGACAGACTAGCCGCCGACTCCTGCCTGCGCCTCCTGGGTTGTGGCAGGTTCATGATGGAATATGCGGTTTTGCGCCTCCAGGAACGAGATGATGATGTCCTCGTCAGCTTTACCTCCGGGGAGGAGATCATTCTCGCGGAAATCCTCGACCGTGCAATTGCGAGTTGTTGGGGACAGCAACCACTATATAAGCCAGAGGTTTACAGAATTTAGGACAGCTTGTGAAGATGATGAATCCCAGACGTTCCTACAGTGAGGGAATTTTACAAATTAATTTATTAATCATCTAGGCACGATATTGAAATAGTTGTGCCTATTAAAAAGGAAACAAACAAAAACAACAAACAGATTAAAACATAGAATTAAATAATTAAAATTTGAATGTATTAATCGACAGAGTTTATAACATTTATATAGACAAAATGACTGGTGTAAGATAGTTAAATCATATAAATCAGGGAACAAACGATGCCTCACTTCTGCAAAGTTCGGACAGTCGTAGATAAGGTGAAGAGCAGTTTGTTAAGTTTCTCCGCAAGAACAATTTGGTGTTTCTGATAGATTTCTTTTATGTAAGTATTTCTAGAATTTTCCGTGTGATGTGACAAATTGATTGACTATAAAATTTGGATGAAACTGTGTAGGAATTCCGTTTGGAAAAAAGTGCGAATTGTATAATTAGCATTATAAATGGATTGAAACAAATGATTTATAATGATAGTTTTTTCTTTGATAATAATTGTTGTATTTATCTTGGAAATTTTTGTTTTTTCAGTTCGTATTTTATTGATTTATAGGTGAGATAGTCTTTTATGAAAGGTGTATGCGAAAGGAGGTGTGGACATTCGCATTATAAGTTCGATATCCATGTACCACTGAGATAAGAATATTATGTTGCAATGAGAATGAAGTTTTTGTAACGTTTTTATAAGTAGAGTTTAGTTTCTCAAGTAAAAATGCTTACAATCCCAACCAGCTTTTGAAATAATTATTATTTCAGGGTTGAAGATGTTTTTTTGTTGAAGACCCTTTTACCAAATCATTAATAAATTTCAAATTATTTTGAATAATAATAGTTCCTATAGAAATATTTTAACTCCGTCTGGAACTGTCAATGAAGAGACACCAATCACCTGGATACCAATACGCCAGGAAGACCCATTTTCATAAGTAGACCTCGAACATCATGGCAATATACAAGATTGTTATCGTGAGAGAAGAAAGGAAGTAAATCCTTTTCACGCGTACGATTGAATGCTATTTTGTTCCTGAGGCGAGTAGATTTTTTTCAGCCAACAGAGAAGCGAGTACCTGAGACGACTTTTTAGAGAGGCTCAGTGTCCTAAATGAGATCATTTAGTTTATTTTGGTCAAATTGTTAAGGACTTGAAGAAAACCAAAAAAATCACTGTCTTTATCCTCTGTTTTAAGACTTGTAACTGCTGCATCTTCAAACATCTGTGTAAGGCTATGACAAGTTAGGATAGGTACGTCTTCTGAGTGAGGAAGTGGACGTATTGCAGAAGGCAGGTTCGGATAAGTCCACTTATGGTGATTGTTTCGGTTAATACCAACAATTTGGACGGTACAGAAATAGCAATCGTTAGTTTGGTCTCTTGGTTCTATCCAAATCATTAGCACTCCGAACTTTAGGATTCTTCTTTTATCATTCGTCCACTGGTGTGAATATTCAATAAAAGTTTTACTAATACAATGTAGAACCCATGTTTTATCTTGGTATTCTAGTTTAACTCCAAAGTAAACGAGGGAGGCCTTTATTACGAAGTCGGAAATGAGTTTCCTGAAATCCTGCATTGTGTTGTATGTTGTGTTTGTGTTGTGTGTGTGTGTGCTCGCGACATATGTAACATCTTCTGTTAGTTTACTTATTAGACTCCGTATTTATTGTCGACCAGAAAAGAATTTAAATGTACAGGTGGGGCAGAAAACGGCTATTAAAAATGATGATACTCTCACAGAAGGATATATAATCTGTATTATATACAAAAGTAATTAAATTGAGTAAGTAAAAATTATTTTCAAGGAAAGTAAAACTCTGTACCACTGGAATAGAAACATGGCCAGAGGGAATAACATGTCCTCAATATATGAGTTGGAAACAGTGCACCTCTGAAACAAGAGCTGATGGAAAGAAAAGTTTTGCATATTCGGAATCAGCACATCGAAAAATCCTAGAGCAGCTTTTTATTTGCCAGAAACAGACAAAAACATTTTTGTTGGCAAGTGTTATCAATGAAAAAATGATTTTAAGTTTGCTATATTAAGGTAAAAAGAAAAATGTGGGGCAGAAGAGGTAAGAGCAAAGAAATGGGAAAAAATACGCTTCAATACCAAGATGCACTGACGTGAGCTAAGGAAGAAAGAAGAATATCTACGAGCACATATCTGAAACATTGATTTTCACAGAGTTTAAACATTATTTTCAATAAATTCAAATTATAGGACTGTAAAACTTTGCATTTCTTAACAACACGAACTTTTCTATCTCGCACCTTTAAAGGCAGGGTTATTGGGAATTTTCTTCAAAACAGAGAGAAAGAGAGGACAATTATTTTTAACTTGTTTTTTTTTTTTATAAAAGAAAAACAAAGTTTCAAAACTGAGCGATGTAAGGTAAACATTTATTGGAGTATACTAACTGAAATATTTTTCCCCAATACTCTTTCTAAAAATATTTAAAAGATGCGCAATTTTAAAAAATAAAATTGAAATGTGTTTAAATCATTAAACAAGTGTTCTCTGTCGATTTAAAAAAACTTCAGAATCATATGTGTTGTATTAAAATTATAAAATTATTTCTGATAATTTCTAAAAATTATATATAAGATATGTTAGCTTTAAAATTTTCAAGGGTAAATGTTTTAATACGATTTTTTTTTCAATAAATAACAATATAATTATATATATTCTTTTAGAATAAATTGTATTGTATAATATAAATACAATAATTGTGTGAAATTGATAAGTAATGCCTTTTTATTGTTTGAATATTCAGGGCAATGAATGTTCTATAACATCGTGTATAAGAGGTCGCTTAGAACATGGAGCCTCTTTGTTTTTCCTGGAGATGGCCTCTTATTGGAGGTTGGTTTGTCGAACCATTTCAGGATTCACATAGGGGATCGTTTAAGGAATGTGATTGCTCTTTAGATGGGTCGGTCAAGGGAGGTTTTAATGTCCATGGCACGAAGGATGTTGCACATTATCTTCGTATTCCCCATTAATTCTCTAATTTAAAGGGGGTATTAAGGAGTTGTCAACCTAACTACTTGAGAAACTCTCACAAATGGGCCGAAATAAGTTAATTCATTACCGCAGTTTTAAAAGGCACGTGCGTCCAATTAGCAACAATCACAGTGCTGTTCCAGTTTGAATAAATACTCTTTGGGGATCTCCTCCATGGCGCCATTCTGTATGGACCCTCTTTGTACGTGGGTCTTGTATTCACTCACTCTCTCTCTATATATTTGTTTATATTTACATTTCTTGTTGACCACGCAAATTGGATAAGTTCTCTATTGATTTATGGCGCAAAAAAAAAAGCCAAATATTCTATTTATATGATTTTTGTGTCTTCTACAGAGGCCCAGCTTTCCAAAAATAATCTGCAGTGATTTTTCATGATATTCTGGAATAAAATTGATGCTTTGTCAAATTCTGGTATATTACTATTGTTCAGTGCGTAGTCTATTAAGATTGCTTGTGATTTGTGATACATAAAGGTACTTTGTATTGATTAATATGTTCTATTTTAATGATATTCTGGTTTCTCCAAAATAAAATTCTTGACAAGTTCCGTCTTTTATAACAAAAATAACTCACTTGCTCACGTAATTTGGTGTGTGTGTGTTTAAGTCACAGAAAAAAATCGATAAAGAGAAGCAGATTGCTCCTCGAAATATTGGAAAAATAAATTTTCTCTTAAACCCATTATATGCTGATAGTTCATTTATGGATAATAGTATGGATTACTCCATCTTCGAAAATTATATAATATTATTTTTTTCTCGCACCATTTTATCCACATTGAATCTAAATCTAAACTATATATTCTTCTAAAAATATATTCCCCATTGACGTGTTATGTGGTGCTGAGCTTGCTTATATAAAATAAATATGTTGTTGTACCTTGCCAGAGTCGACCTCAGCATGGAACTTCCTGGTTCAACTAGTTCTGCTTAGCTATCTACTAGTCTCCGTACTAGTAGGCTGTACATCCCGGGGAGTTGGCGTTCTGCGCTCCAGGAACCTGGGTTATAAATACTCGTATCTTTCTCTTCTACCATGACTAAGGTTGGCGTTCAGAGAACTGAAATATTGGTAAATAAATTATTTGCAATAAAATATATGCCTTTTCATATAAATATCTATTTTTAGATTGCATACTTTCTAAAATATTGTATATAGCTGAGGGAGGTTGAACCATTGATTATTCTTTTTTATTATTCATTGGAAATTTTTATTTTGAATTATTTTGATAGAAAGATCAAAATGACTACATTCAAAACATACAGATGGCGCGGGTTTAATACTATCGTGATTTAATTGGTGGATTTAGTAAAGCTGAATCTTGATAACCCTCCTCATACATATTCAAAGCATTAGACCTATGAAAAACAATAGTTTCAATAATTTATAGGCGGAATAAATTATCTTTAATGTGAACAACTATAGCTTTCTCTTTCTATTTGTGTGAAAGAAAACACAAAACCATTCCAAGAGAGGTGTTATTTTGGATTAAGTTGAAATAATTTGCAAAGGAAAACAGAAAAATCCCATCAAAGTAATTAGGTATAGTTATGTTTTTTAAAATGTTATTAGAAATAGTTTTTAAACATCAACTTAGAGAGTGTATTTTAAAAGATAATTTTCTTCTTACAGGACAAAGCTAATTAACGTGATATATAAAGCTCTAAATAAACTTGAAAGAGCTGAAGGAACTGTTTAAAATTTCAGATAAAAATCATCCCTCGGTGTATCGACAAAAACGGTTATAAGGTCTCGAGGGGACTCACTTTTTTTCAAATGCAGGAATTAGCATTTAATGGCGACGGCCCATCTGTGATCAATAACTCTCTCTTTTTTTAGTGTTGGACCAGTGACCAGCTCCCTCGGGACACTAAGGATTACCTTTGGTTGCCAATTAAAGATTTTGAAAAAAAAAAGATAGAAAATTGGTTTAAAAAAACCGCAATCCTATTCAAGCATAATAAATGAACAATTTTCGTCTTGAAAAAAAAAATCATAATAGCTAATAATTAAATAAATTAAAAAGAAATACTCAGTTTGATCTCATAATGAGCCTATATTTGTGTGTAGCTTGAATTTTATGAAGAAAAACCTATGATTAGTTTACTTCTTATATATTATTCATACGGCAACTTCTTTATTCATTCTTATAATTTTTTAATTACCTTGATCCAGTCACTCCCTGAGCTTTTGCTTCTAATGAATGTCCAGTCTTGTGCTCATACATGGATCTCTCATTGCATCTTGGATTGCTTGAATTGTGATAGCAGATTACCTGGAAGCAACAAAAATGTATATTTTATGTTACTGAAAGTGAAGACGTATTTAAAATTTGTTTGAAAAATTTAAAGATTAGGTAGTTGAAGGCGTAGGGATGTCTGTCGAATTTTAATTCAATAATAACTGGGAACTTCAGTTAATAAATTCCTTAATAGCGATCGATTCTTGTTCAACTGCTCCAGTGAATGCAAGAGAGCAGATTCCTCAGCGTATTTAGGATTTTAAAAACATCAATAGAATACAGTGTCTGTATTTATATGTCATTTTATTTTGAACTTTATATTGGATAGGACGCGAGGAGTTTTCGGAAATAATTCATTCCCTACTCAGGTGCATATTGTGTGACAGCACAAACTCTTTGCCAGTTTCGTATGAATTCTGTATTTGTTATACTTTGTAAGCATTTTTATTTTATAGCACTTTTGAATTTTTAAAGTGTGAATCTATCATTTAATCTGACACGATGTTAATCTGATAGGAAAAAAGAAAAAAATTCCGAAACTCCTTATTCTAATGAAACAAGTCTAAATATGCTCTTTATTAATGGTTTGAGAATACAAGCACCTAAACGGAATTCTGATACCTTGTAAGGTCAAAGGTTTAACTGATTTCAACATGGTTAGCCATGTAGTGTACTTGCTGTAAAGGCAGTAGTAAACTCCTACCATGAATATCATGCCTTGTATCATAGGTGCTTGGAATAAGAAAGACTCCCTATCACTCCATAATGTTCATACTAAATACTGTATCTGTAAATTTGTAAAATGTAAAAATAAAACAAAATTGGATTATCAAAAAGGCGAGGATAAATTATAAGCGACAAGTTTCTTCTAAAGCTTGCCGATTATTAATTTTGTTGAAATTTAAGTTTAAAGAAAAAACTTGCGGCCTATAAGTTTCCCTCGCTTTTTTTATAACCATTTGAGCGATTTTCATATTTTATTTTTGATTATTGTAAATAACAATAAATTGTATAGTGAAAACAAGCAAAGCATATTTACTAACCCACTAGCTGCTCGAGAAAAAGATATAGCTTGTTTCACAATACAAAGAGATACTCATTGTTAAATTTATTAATGAAAGATTTTTTACAAAACTGCTAATGCAAAGTCAAACACTTCATGCTTGATTAGACATATCATGCACTTAGAATAAATGTTCTTTTACAACATTATTTTCGCATCAATATTCCCCAAAATAGATTCTCTAAGTACACACTACCTAAACATGTTATTTTTAAAAGTACTTATAAATATCTATCCAAAATCTAAGCGCGAAAAGGAAAAGTCGATTGTTTTAAATAATTAATTCTATTTTAAATAATACAATTCAGTTCGAATTGGAGAATAATATTTCAGAACACAGAATGAGTTCTAATGAGAAAAGTATAATCAAATATTGGTTGACAAAAAATCTTTCGGTGGTGTGCTTCTTCAATGAATTATCTTTGATTTTGTAACAATTAACTAAGAGTGTCAATAAAATACAGAGGGTGTTCACACTTATAGGAAACAAGTTTTATTATAAAATATTAAAAATTAACACCATATTTGAAGTTTTTCAAATTTTCGATTTGAAAGCCTTTTTGTTTATTTAAAGAACGGCACCTGATTTTCCTCGATAGCAGACACTTTCTGATCATGGTCATACTTAAAAGATCCTATTCTTCCTTTACCACTTTCCAGAGACCTTCAATTGTCCTAGGGTGTTTCTCTCCAAGTGCTCTTTTAAGGAATCCAAAAATGCAAAAATCCATCGGGGCTAAATCAGGAGATTTTCCAGGGGTTCTGTTCTTTGGAATAGTGTTCCTTCCTGTTCTTTGCCTTAGATCTACCAAATAAGCTTGGGTTGAAGATGAGGTATGACTTGTGGCGTTATCATGGTGAAACCAGACTTTGTTGCTCTGTTTTCCATAGATAGAGGTAATATCATTTAAAAATATAGGTTCTAAAATGTTGTTTTGATAGTACTCCGAGTTTATTTTGGCATTTCTTTCAACTTTTCCTATTTTTAATTTTCCTTCATATGATATACCGCATGCCACCATAAATCCTTTGGGGTAAATTTCGGCACATTCCTTCAACCAAATTGGTCTAGATTTTTCCACTCTTTTTTGATAGTATGTATATAGCTCTTTTTCTGTCGCAATCGGTTAAATATACCCATGCTTCGTCATATGTAACAATAAATTTCCATCTATCAGCAGTCAAGAAATTTTCATAAAAATATCTGCTGATAGTGTGTCGCTGACGAATATGGCTCTGAAACAATTTGTGAACCGCATGTTTTTTTGTAGCTTTTAGGCCTAAATCTTTATTTATTATTGACACTGATGTTCCTATTAATTTGGATATATCTCTTTGTGGCATAGGATTTTCTTTTGTAATATATTTTTTCACTTTTTTGACAGTTACAGGAGTTCTCACAGATATAGGGTGATAATCTTTTGTCCATTTCTCCGTAGGTGCTTTGAATAAAAACTTGATATTTTGTCGTGAATAATATTATACTCGTAAATACCTTTTTTAGAAATGTTTATATCATCTTGTTTGCATATTTAAATTATGTCCAAATAGGTAAGATTAGCTCTGGAAATCCTAAAATATAACCTCTTATGAAATTATTGTATTTGAAGGGCATTTTTTTTTTAATTTTTCAAAAAATGTATTGCTTGTTAGAATTAGCTTAAGCCTTTTCGAATTTCACGTTGTTGATTTTTTAAAATAAAGTAATAGTTCCTTTTTTACACCGGGCGCTCGTTTCCTATAAGTGTGAACACCCTCTGTATATTGAATTGTCAATTGTCAATGAAATTTTAATATCTCTAGCTTTCGGGCATTAACTCTCTTCTACAAGAGTATTATCAAGTCGTTATATATAAGCGCTATGGTTAAGAATACTCCTGAAGGTGAGTGTTAAAGCGCTCTAAAGCTAGAGATATTAATATTTTGAGAGAATTATATTAAAGAAACACGTCCATATATGATATTTTTGCCAAATAATATACAGCGCAAGGGATTATGTTTTTTGAATTCAAATAAATATGCAGATTAAATATGCATTCCAATTTGAATACTTCATTGACAAAAACCTTTTATTAAGGCATTTCTTCTTAGATAAACTCGTTCCGGAGTCTAATAAGGAAAGAAAAATCAAGAATGGTAGAGGGTATCAATATGTACATAGGTAATAAGCTATATAACAGTCTTTTGATGGAGAAACATAACAGCTACCACGTGTCTTTCAGTAATTATTTTCATTATCTAACGATATTTTCAACCTAAAAAAGTTGAATATATTTTTCAATGATGAACAAAATACTTAATACCTATAGCATATGACTTCTTTTATCTGTGGTAAATTCTTCGAATTTTAATGATTATAGTTTTAAATCAAAGAATTCAATAATTATCACTCGCGTCAAAGCACATTTTTCAGTGAGAGAGAATCTGAAGAGGATGATAATTTAACTACTAAAGGCATTTCTATATGGCTGGGAATTACAGAATTATATTATACAAGGTGTTGCGTAAGCCGCAATACCATTTAAAATTTTTCAAACTAATGAATGTTGTCACTGGTCAACAACAGTTTAGCCCAAGAGAACTTGATGGTGTTTCTAGTGTAACTTTTCATTCTGAACTCAAGAATCCAATCAGAAATTTCCCATCACCCATGGCTTTTGCGTGACAGCCTTTTTTTTTATATTGGGATAAATACAGCAAAAAATGCAAAAAATATTACGTAAGCATTTTTGCATAAACCTTATTACATTACACTGGTTTATCAAAAATTATTTTGCTTTGTCCGAAAGGAAACAGCATTTTTAAATATATCTATTTGTGCTGATTCCAAATATACCATTAGTGTTTTTCTATCACGCAAGAATTTTGAGATACACCTACTTGAAATTTGGAAATGATTTTAATATATAGGCCCATATGAACGAAATATATTTATTTTATTATAAAGTAGTGACATTGGATTTTCTTGTATACTTTGCTTGTGGTTCATCCCTCTTGAGTGTCCAGCAGTAGTCAGAAAGCATACCGGGACTCCATTTACCTTGGATACCGCTTCTCCATGCTTGATATATCTTGATGGAACCTCTCACCATGCTCATCGCTAACTGAACCAAAATTGTCTGGAAAGAAATCCAGATGTGAATGCAGGAAATGGATCTTGAGAGACATGTTACATCCCAGTGTCTTGTAGAAAAGCAACAGATCATTAACTATGCCTCGGTAATTTTCAACCTTGACACTTCCTAAGAAGTTCTTGCAAACGTTTCTAAAGGAATTCCATGCTGCTGCTTCAACTTCATTCAAACCATTTTGAAAATTTCCATCCTGCAGCAATTCTCGAAACTGAGGTCCAACGAAAATGCCTTCTTTAATTTTCGCATCACTTATGCTAGAACATTTTTGTTTTAGGTAGGCAAATCCACTGGCATTTCGATCCATTGCCTTGACAAAGTTCTTCATTAATTCCAGTTTAATATATAATGGGGGTAAGTAAATATTTTCTGAATCGCGCGATCAGGCAAGGATTTACAATATTTGTATGTCCTGTAGTAAAGAGTTCACGGTTGGGCCAGCTTTTTTTAATGTAATGCCTTTCCTTATCTCTGCTATGCCACTCACACAGAAAACAATAAAATTTTGTATATCCACGCTGTAATCCACGCAAGAGAGCAATGGCTTTCAAATCGCTGCATATTTTACAACCGTATCTTTCATATTCTATCTTTTTCAAAAGCAGTTTCATGTTTTCGTAAGTCTCTTTCATGTTGGATGCATGTGCTATTGGCACTGATGGGAACTTATTTCCGTTGTGAAGGAGAACAGCTTTCAAACTAATTTTTAGAGAATCAACGAATAAACGCCACTCTTCTGTATCATGGTCATGACCAAGCGCTTCCATTAGACTAACACAATTGCAATATACTAAATCATTCTCTTGTGAAGGAGGTCTTGAAATTCATCTTGACGCTTGCGAAAAAAGCATAATTTTTGCCTTTATGCAACAGATTCCAGCATTTTAACCTAGAGCCTAAAAGTTCACTCTGTTTTTTGGATAAATCTAAATCGCGTACGAGGTCGTTCAAATCTCCTTGGATTAACAAATGAGGTTCAGATGAGCACCTGCTTCAAAATTTGTGTCATCCGACTGTTGCTCTCGTATGTCTGAATCATCGTCACTAAATATTACATTTTCAGGAAGTTGTGGCACAGGTAAAATATCACTATGAGGAACCGGTCCATAGCAGAAGGCAAATCTGGATCACCTTTAATCCACCCTGCAAGACGTCGAGCACAAATTTCACAACAATGATAAGGAGCCCAAGTCTTATCTTGGTCACCGACTTTACAGCCAAAATAAAGTTGATAGCACTTTTTGATGAGCGGTGTAAAGTTTCGCCTTTGAACTTTGAAAGTTAATTCCCCACAAATGTAACAGAAAATATCAGAAATATTAATGCAACGCTTCGGCATATTGACACAGTCTAGTGCACACGATTTATAAAAGCAAATCCAATAGTAGAATAAACTGATCAATTCAAATTTACCTGTCACTTCTGATGAAAATCTATTAAACAAATCGTTAGGTTCAATTTAAATATATATATTAAAACTGTTATTCAGCAAATAGCATTCCAGAACTTGTCGTTATTTTTAAGTTGAAAGCAAAACAGATTGCATTATAAAATGAACATATTTAATTAAAAATCCAATAATATGTTATTCAAATTAATATTTATGATTTTTAAAGGGCAAAATTTAATTAATAACAAATGAAATGAAGCTTTTGGCTCCACATATCAACTCTTCTTGTCAAAAATAAAGCGCTAGCTAATGTGATGATGTTTACTTAAAAAATGCTTACGTAACATTTCTGCATTATTACTGTATATACCAAATTATAGAAAAAATGGTTATCCTGCAAGAACTATGGGTAATGGAAAACTTCTGATTTCATTTTTGAATTCAGCATGAAAAGTTACATTAGAATCAACATCAGGTTTTCTCCGGCAAAAAAAAAAAAAAAAAATTTGTAGACCTGTGTTATTTATAATAGTTGTCTAATAACAATGTGTGTGTTCAGGTTCCATCCAAGTTTAAATCAGAAAATGTCATCCCTCGATATTGAACCAAGAATAAAAATTATCAAACTCTATTATCAGCATGGTAGTTTCACAACTCTACGACGTCAACGGTCAAAGCATTCTGAGTCTTCTGAACCTTCTAAATCAACCGTATCAAGAATAATTAAAAAATTTTAATTTTACGTTAGTGTGGCAGATCTCCCTAGATCAGGAAGGCCACACTTTGCACTTGTGAAACTAACATAAACCTAGTTGACGCATCTTTAGAAGCTAGTCCTCAAAAATCAACAAGGAGGTTGTTTCAAGAGCTGAAAATTCAAAGAACCTCCTTCCAAAAAGGTTTTAGTTATAAGCCCCATATTCCTAAATTAATTCATGCACTTCATGAAGATGATTGGGATAGAAGTATGGAATTTTGTGAAAAAATGCTTGAAATGATCCAAAATGAATATTTGCCTAATCGAATAATGTAGACTGATGAGGCTATTTTTAAATTGAATGGCCATGTCATTTTACATAATTTTGTTTATTGGGGTTCAGAAAATTCAAAGGTAGAAATTGAGAAGAAGGTTAATTTCCCTGGCTCAACTGTTTGGGGTGGAATTTGTTCGGAAGGAATAATAAGGGCCTTATATTTTCGATGAAAAAGTAAATGGTGAGAATTATTTGGAAATGTTGGAGGAAATTATGTAGCCAAAATTGGTTGGAAAAAACTTTTAATTCATGCAGGATGGTGCACCCGCTAATTACTTAAACATTGTTAGAGAATTTCTCAATGAAAAGTTCCCTCTCAAATGGATGGGACGCCGTGGACCTATTGATTGGCTTGCGTGGTCACCTTATCTTACTCCGGCAGATTTTTTTTGTGGGGTTATTTGTTATATAAAGTTTATCATCGAAAACCCAAGACTTTAGAGCAAATGAAAATTGCGCTAAATTCTAAATTGCCGACCTCTAGTGACTAGAAGAAGAATTTAATCTTCTTGTGATGCGGATTTATGTGCTCGTGTTTGTCAAAGTGTCCCTAAAAGACTTAGAATGTGTTTGAAATCAAATGGAGGACATTTTCAATAACTATAAAATTTGAATATATTGAAAAATAAACTTTAATCTATCACCTAAAATAAAATAGTTATAGTTTTTATTCTAGTTTGCCTTTTAATTTTAATTTAAAAAAAAAAGAGTTCAGGACTTATGGGCAATCATAAAAGTAGACATTGGATACTACAAACGATGCCATAAAAGAGGCGCAGTGTGGTCTATTAATTATTGAGATGCAATAAATTAAAGTATTTCGAAGTTAAAGAAGATGACAGACTGGTCTTGAATGTACGAATCTAACGTCTGGAGTTGCCAAGAAGGATGGAAGGTCAAAAGGTTGATGTTTCTGTTCGTTGCCGTACTCGGGAAGTGGAGCAACTTCCTGGAAATTTTAGTCTAATCCTCAAAGTTTTATCATTTTTATATCAAAAATAGTTGATTACCTTCTGTGGGGTATTCTACAAGCTCATTATCGGGATTTAGAGAAGTGGGATTTGGACCCGCTAATTGCTTCTAAGAAAACAACTGATAATTGGCATCCTTATTTCTACAATCTGATTTTTTGCAGTTCGGTAGAGAGAAGTAATCCATAGAGTTGAAACCTTTCACTTCTTTCCTCGCCATTCTCCTGTGTTGTCGCATAGAATCATATTGAATCTAGAAATACCAAAGATACACAGTTTGTGTGAAAAATAGAAATTCGCGCTGCGAATATTTCCTTTTTCTATATATAGACAGGGCGAAAATATCTCATCTCATCTTATATTATTGATTAACGTGCTTATTTGTAAATTGTTTGCAAAAAAATAATATTGGTATGATTTATCAAGAAAATGGGTCGAACCATATCATACGAATGTTCGCACCTCCTTTTGCATACACCTTTCATAAAAGACTATCTCAACTCTAAATCAATAAAATATGAACTGAAAAAAAAAACTAAATTTACTAAGGGAAATATTTAAAACAATATTAGGCAAAAAAAGCTATTTTTATGAATTATTTTTATTAATCAATTCATAATGCTAATTATACAAATAGTACTATTTTTCCAAACGGAATCCCTACACAGTTTCATCCAGATTTTATAGTAACTCAATTTGTCACATCACACGGAAAATTCCAGAAATAATTACATAAAAGAGGTCTATCCTTCGAGGAGTATTCCTTCGGAGAAACTGAACAAATTGCTCTTCACCTTATCTACGACTGTCCGAACTTTACAGAAGTGAGACATCGTTTGTTCCCTGATTTAAATGATTTAACTCTCTTACATCAGCCATATAAAATTATATTACTACATAAATATGTAAATATTATGAACTTTGTCGAATAATCCATGTAAATTTGTAAATAATCAACTCAAAGTTCTAATTCGTTTGTTTTGTTTGTTCCCTCTGTAATAGGAGCAAATATTTCAATATCGCGCCTGGTTGATTAATAAATAAATCAAGAAAATTGGTTGGCCAAATATCATGGAACAGGTTAAATCAATGTTTGAATGTCTTCTGTTCTACTAGATGGCGCTCTGCCATCTAAAAAGCTTTATTATTTTATGATTATCTTTTACCATATATATTGTCACCGAAGATTCTG
This sequence comes from Cordylochernes scorpioides, assembly GCA_030710605.1. Lineage (NCBI taxonomy): Eukaryota > Metazoa > Arthropoda > Arachnida > Pseudoscorpiones > Chernetidae > Cordylochernes > Cordylochernes scorpioides. Next base: position 75,080,663 of record CP092867.1, read on the forward strand.
TCTATAGTTTTTATCCAAGAATTATTCTCAAATGCCGGATTACAAGGGCCACAAAAAAAGGCATCGCCTATAAACACTTTAGAAAATTTGCATACTCAATAAGAACATTAAGGCTTGAAAATTATAAGTTTTCTGAAACTGTAACTTGAATATAATTGCATAAAATAGCCTTGTTTATTCATGAATTGGTCTTTAATTAGCCTCCTATTGTGTATCATCAATTAATGTTATCATGTCTTTTTATTAGATTCATAAGATCAACTTTAATCTGTAGAATTCTAAGTCAGAAAAAAAGCGTCTATAAGTAAATTTATAATTTTACAAGAGGTAGAATCATCGGCCTCAGAGAAGATGGAATTTCGACTAGATTAAAATTGCTTTGAAAGTAGGCTGCAAAGTACTGTTGTTAGGATTTAGTCGCAAAGGTCAGAGGAAAAAGTTTAAGAAAATCTTGTTCAGGTCGTCCTAGATAATAACAGAGAGAGAGTATAGAAGGATTCGAAGGAGGACAACAACTGTGTGAATGATTCAAGTAGCTCTACATGTGCGGAATGAATGCGGACCACCTCTGAAATCCGTTAACCGTTTTATCGAAGCAGAACTCCGTAGTCGCCTGTCTTTATTAAGAATTCCACTCTCTGCCAGACACAGAAGCGACAGGCTCTGCTGGTGTGAATAGAGACATCTTTTGGCTCAAGACTAGCATTCTGTCATGTTTTCTGATGAATCCATATTCAGTTTAGAGGTTCATGACAAAAGGATACATGTTAAACGTAGGCCCAAGAAAGATCTAACCAGGAGTGTATTGTGGAAAGGCATACAGCAGCAACCCCTGGCTTCATGGTGTGGGGTGACATTGGCTAAGAAAGTAAGGCACTCTTAGTTTTTATTCAAGGCACAGTGACTCGACAACATACATTGTAGGTGTGTTGAAACCTGTTGTGTTACCATTTTTTGAGCAGCCTAATAATGTCATTTTCCAACAAAATAATTCCCGACCACCTACAGCCAACATCTCACGAGCCTTCCTTCAAATGTTGACATCCTTTCCTGGCCCGCATGTTCCCCATAGGTTTCCTCAATTGAGCATGTATGGGACAAGATGGGAAGGAAAATTTGGCATTCTCCACAGCCAAGTTCTCTTCAACAGTTTAAAAAATTGTTACAATCATTGTTCACATTACTATTATATAGTTCACCAATTTTCAGAAAATTTACAAATTATTTCTAAGTGATGCAATTTTTTCTATCTATTGTAAGAAGAACAGCATAATACGATATCAGAACGGTAGGGTGAATAAAACTGGCGAAATTGCTGGAAGGGTTGCACCACTGATGAGTCAAGCCCTCCCATTATTTTCCCATCTCTGTAAGAACAGTAGAAAGTTATTTTATTGGAAAAATAAATCCTATATCCGGGAGAGAGGGTTTTGTGTGTTCTTTTGTAAATGCTTGGTAGCAGTAAAATTTGAAGATACATAATGCACGCGCTTCTACCAATATGTTATTCTACTTTAATAAAGATGTATATAATATTTGAAATTGATTAGATGATTTTTAAGTAATAAGGATATTGCAGAGGCGAAGGAAAGTGGAATTTGAACAAGAAACAACTAGAACCTTTTAAATCACAAAAGCACACACACACAAAAATTTGTGGATCTAAAAAAATAATATAATGAACTTCTGAATTATTTTCTGAGGTTTCTTTATTACAATTTATAGTTTTATTTTAAGACCCATTATGAAACAATTCCGTATTGAACGTTCCACTAGCTCAGCATGATATAAAAATAGCCTTTAAATTTAAAATTTGTAGTTTATTTTTTGCAACTTCTGTTTATCTTTACGAATTTCAACAGAGATGTATAGTCTCAAATAATTTATTTTGAAACATTGTAATACAAAATATATTTTATACTAATTGCGCTATGTTATGGAGTCACATGATAAAACAATAATTGTTCGCCTATTTTCAATTCATTCAGGAATTCTTGATAGAAGAAATAAAATCATCTTGAAAAAAATTAATCAAGAATATATTTTTCCCAAGACAAGAATTTTAACTTCAAAAATAATTTATATCTCATATTCTCAGATGTTTCTTCCAACATTTTCCCAATTGTGGAGTCTTATCAGTTCATTGCAATATCGAACCTAGGCCTCATGAAACCCTCTGAATGGTCCAGGACTTTTATATCTGGCCCTTGAAAATATCTGATTGGAGCACTTTCGCTGCGCCAGAGATTCAAAATCTAGCTTTCCAGCATGGGCTTGAGCAAAAACAGCGGCAACTACAGCCCCCGGCATAGAGATAGCGCGCACGAAACCCTAATATAATATAAATATTTGTTTAATATTAAGAAAAATAATTTATGTGTGTTTAAACTTAAATGTACAAACTATATGAGACAAAAGAAAAATATATATTTAAGATTTATCAAAAATTGGACAGAATTGATTTGCAAAGAGGTTTTGAATGAGCATACAAAATTATTAAATGTTGATGCTAGTACGCCGCCAGCCCATCTAAGTCGAGCTATTGGTGAATACTATATATTATATATATATATTAAAAATGGCATATCCTGACCAGGAGCACATGTGCTTTTCAGAAGGCAGAGCGCCATCTGGTGGAACAGAAATCAACTATTCATTGATTTAGCCTGTTCCCTGATATTTGGCCAACCCAATTTCTTGATAAATCAAGAAAAGCCATCCACGAACGCGTTTCGCGCTTTTGGCGCTCGTCAGCGTGGAGTAGGCTGAACCATTGCGACCAAAAAATAATTTTTGATCCCAATGGCATCCTGAAAAACCAAGAAATGGGTATTTAAGGCCAAACTTGCGTAAATACGCTTAGCACATTAAAAAACGAAAGAAAAAATAAAAGATAAAAAGATCAGGTGTTGAAATCAATATTAAAAATGGCATATCCTGACCAGGAGCACATGTGCTTTTCAAAGGCAGAGCGCCATCTGGTGGAACAGAAATCAACTATTCATTGATTTAGCCTGTTCCCTGATATTTGGCCAACCCAATTTCTTGATAAATCAAGAAAAGCCATCCACGAACGCGTTTCGCGCTTTGGCGCTCGTCAGCGTGGAGTAGGCTGAACCATTGCGACCAAAAAATAATTTTTGATCCCAATGGCAAAAAATTATTTTTTGGTCGCAATGGTTCAGCCTACTCCACGCTGACGAGCGCCAAAAGCGCGAAACGCGTTCGTGGATGGCTTTTCTTGATTTATCAAGAAATTGGGTTGGCCAAATTTGCGAATTTGAATCCATTTACTCCAATAGACAGTATGTATGCCTCACAAACAGGTTCGCTTCCACTATGCACACGTCACATGTATTTAGGCTAAAAGAAGTTGGTTGGTCTATTGGTTGGAGATATCTTCACATTTGGATAGAGCGATGTAACTATTCGGCGATATTGTCAGGAATAGCCGAACCATGAGCGAATGGAGTCAGAAAAGCAGCGGTTGACCTAAAGATACGACTGAACATGAGGGCCGATTAATCGTTTGACCGGCCTTCACAGGCCCACATTCATCCCTAACAACGATTGGACGAGTGGCTGGTGAATCAGCGACCACAAGGACTATCAATAGGCGGCTCAGAAAGGAGGATTGAGCTAACGGCGTTCTTTGACCTATTTTGGAGTGAATACCTCCAACTCAAAAGCAAATAATTAATTTTCAAGCCTGATTCGAGGTTCATTGAGCAGACACCTTTTATAAAGTTAAGGTTTGAAAATCACAGAAACTTTAATCTTCTACTATTATGAATGGAATATGTTGAACGAATTCTCAATTTTAGAGTCAAATTAAATTACCAAGAAGAGACAATTTGTTCGTCAAACGAATCCGCGCGAAACGAAATGTTACTATAAATCAGATTTATCTGAAATATATCGCGCTAATGCGAATTGTTTCGATGATATAGTGAGGATAAAGGTTCGACGAAAAAGCCATGTTTAATAGCAATACTAGACTCTCTAAATTAAACCATTGGCCTAAAAAAGACCTATCGTGTGAAACCATTGGTCTAACGAAGCCCTATCGTGTGAAACCTTTGGCCTGAAGAATTCCTATCGTGCGAAACAATGAAGAAACCCTGTCGAGTGAACCCATTGGCCTGAAGAATCCCTGTCACGTGAAACCATAGGGCTGAGGAAACTCTGTCGTGTGAGACCATTGGTCTGAAAAAGCCCTATCGTGTTATTCATTGGCACGAAGAAGACCTATTGCGTGAAACCATTGGCCTAAAGAAGCTCTATCGTGTGAATTATTGGCCTGTAAAAGCACTATCCTGTGAAACCTTTGACCTGAAGAAGCCCTATCATATGAAACTATTGGTCTGATTAAGCCCTATCGTGCGAAACCATTTGTCTGCAGCAGCTCTATCGCGTGAGATAATTGGACTGAGGAAACTCTATTGTATGATAAGCAAATAAAAAAATTGCAAATCTCAAAACTGATATGTCAAATTAAATACTAAGAAGGTAGCTCAAGAGCTGCTGCATCTAGACTTGGAGTATGCAGCTTGGAGAACTCTTTCGCGATGCCGAAGCAAAATTTGATCCTTGGAATAGGCTGCAGGAAAACCTCTAATGCTGAGCAGGGATGCTAAAATCTGCCCATATGCTTAAGCCACTTATATCGCTGGTTCAAATATACACTATTTAATACACGACGCGGAGGCCGCACGTAGCTCTATTGGTTATCTACAAGATATACCCCAATATATAAACCACAAGGAAAGCTAAAATGCCACTAAAGATGCAATATCCATCTTTTGGCATAGGTCGCATCAAACATTATGACCCTATACAAATGCCTAGCGTAACCCTTTTAAGAAGGTCAGGGCTGCAATATCTGGCCCTTGGAAGGCTATATCTTGTCCCCAACGCTTCAAAATCTGGCTCATAGCATAGCTTTCATAAAAACATTCTGAACGAAGCCAGGGTTTCAAAATATGACTTTTGATTGAAGTTGAATGGCTCCTTCTTTATCGGTCCATGGCCGCACGTCTGACTTTGGAATAGACTGCTCTACATCTTATATTAAACCCATATTAAAAATATCTATATACAAGTAAGTAGCTTATGTATGTATTTGTGTAGATTTGTATGTACGCACTAGAGCATAAACTTGTCCTACAAGCAAAAAATGAAAATTCGATTATATTTAAAACTAAAATTTTAGTATATTCACATGAATATAGGTGACACTAAATCGGGCTTTAGCAACGATACTTGCTATCAAATCGAATTAAATATTGCCTTCAACTCAACTCTATATTATTATAATCAAAGTGTGTGTGAAATTATCGTCAATAGAACTACTTTTTGCATTAAAACACTTGGTCAGAAAGTTCGTCCCGGCGACCAATCGTAGCAAACAGTGCACATTGCCATTAGAGGTTGTTGACCAGTAAATTTGTGGGGGCATGCCGCAACGGTATCATAGAGGAATCATTCTCCACCTATGCTTCGCCTAGGCTCAAAACGAATAGTAAATTGTCCGCTGAGGTGGTTGCCATCAATGCTGAAATAATAACTTCAAAACATATTTTATTTATAAACTAAGGGTAGAACGAAAAAGATGTGCAATTGGTAAAATGAACAAAAAAAAAATCATTCTTAATCGTGAAACTAAACGGTGCATTTTGCGCAACTATCTAAATAAATGCCAAATAAACGTTGGTTTATTTTATATTTTAGATATGTGCTATTTTTTCTTAAATTATATTAGATTAGATAGTTGTATAGATCTTAGATTATATTAGAATAACTTTGATTATATTAGATCGCATGTGTAACAGGTTAGTGTCCTAGTACTGATATGCAATAAAACTTAACCTTTGGTTTACTCTATTAACATTTCACATTATGAGAGCACTTAGATTGGGGATCATTTCAAGTACATTTTATTTCCGGTTCGTTTTAGCGAGGTGTTACTGTGAAAATGTTATAAATAATCTAGAAACGAATTAAAAACTTCTGGGAGCGTCTCATTTTTTTTTTTTATTTTATTTGACATATCGGACGCGATATCCCAGCTCGGGATACTTGCGCCTAAATACATTTTAGTAGATTATATACAATTCATTTTATACAATTTAATAACCGGACTAAAAACATAATTAAAACTCAAACGATGGCACTCTAAAACAGAAGAGAAAATCCAAAATGGATTATTTTATCAACCTATATACAACTCAATAACCGACTAAAAACACAATTAAAACTGAAACGATGGTTTTCTCAAACAGAAGAGAAAATCCAAATAAATTATTTTAGCAACCTATATACAATTCAGTATATACAACACAATAACCGGTTAAAAACACAATTAAAACTGAAACTATGGTTTTCCTAAACAGAAGAGAAAATCCAAAATGAACTTACAAAAATTATTGAATTTTACATAAGTGTCTTTGTTATATACAAATTCGCAAACCTCTTCGATGGGATAAAAATGATTACTTCTGTAGCTGTGGAATATCGGACATTCCATCAATAAATGCATTGAGTCTTGGTTTTCTTTTCCACAGAAGCAGCTAGGATCATCCGTTGCCCCGAATTTCGACAGAAATTCTCCAAAATTACCATGACCCGTGACGAACTGTGAGTTATAAAAATTCGGACGAAAATAAAAAGGAATTCCAAATGGGAAAAATTTTCTGAATGTTTGATTAGTGTTAGCTATTGTTTCAGCCATTCTTGATTCTATGTAGTTATGAATTATAGTCGGGGCATGCGGTCTGAATACATTAATTTCTTCTTTTGATAAATTGGCCAAATCGTATTTTATTATCAACGATTCTATTTGATCTGTGAGAATAGGTATTTTTGCCAAACTATGAATACAATTTGATGAGGTCGTTTTATAGGCTCTCACTACCCAAAGAAGAATCTGATATTGCTGAGAGTTTAATCTTTGCTTACTTCTTTTATTAATAAATTTATACCATATTTCAGATCCATAGGTTAGTATTGGCCTGAAAAGAGTTTTATATAAAATTAATCTTTTTTTAGCATCCAATCCCCACATCTTCCCACAGAGCGAAAACAAAAGATTTTTCATACGGTTGATTTTACAAAGAATATCATTAATGTGGGGTGTGAAGTTAATTTTTGACTTAATTCTGTGATTAGAAAATTTTATACCTAAAATTTTTACCTCTTCCACTGGTTTTATTATGAAATTTGGAGTTCCCATTGGAATATTTTGTTTGCCGTGCATATGTATTAAGCCGGTTTTCTCCGGGCTTAGCTTTAGCTTATTTCTTGTACACCATTGTATTACATAATTTAAAGTTCTTTCTGTTTCATTTTTTAACCCTTCTATGGTCTTGTGCCAGCAAACAATCGAAACATCATCCGCATAACAGATTATTTCAGAATTTGGGGATGCGAAGTTGATCAACAAATCATTCAGGACTATATTCCACAATAAAGGTGATAATGGTCCGCCTTGAGGACATCCCTTTGATAAATATTTCGAAATTGTTGTATTCGAGAAGGTGAGACTTGTTTTTCTTCTCGATTTAAAAATGATTGGATAATTTTTATAAGAACTGCTGGGACGTGGTCTTCGTCCATTCTTTTTATTAAGGCAGGCCACCACGCATTATCAAATGCACCACTTATATCAATGGCAATCAATGCAACCAATTCGTTTTGTTTGTGTTTCAGTATGGTCTCGGTTATTTTGTCCAATGCCGTTATTGTAGATTTTCTTTTCGTAAATCCATGTTGTCTATGGCTCAGTAAGTTATTATGATTATAATAATTGAGTATTTTATTTTTAAAAATCGTTTCAAATATTTTTGAGAAATTCGATGTTAGTGAAATTGGGCGATAGCTATTAATTGCTTCGTAGTCAGCTTTTTGCGGTTTCGTAATAATTTTTAATACCGAATGTTTCCAGCTTTCAGGATAGTAACCCAGCACCAGACACTCATTAAAGAGTTTGACTAAACTGGGTAGGATTGATAATAATGAGTGCTTAATCATATAATTACTCACGTTATCTGGACCAGGAGCCTTTCTGATATTAAGATTCGAGCACAAATCCTTTATTTCCTTTTCAGTAATAAAAATGATTTCCCTGTTGGTAAAACTTGGGATGTGATTTCTAATTAAAGTGTGTTCTTCATTGTCCAACCGCACATCATCATCAGGAAAAAATGCTGTTAGCATTTCCTTCATCTTTTGCTCTCTCATGCATTCTGCAGTTTTATTTAGTAATGGTATGCCCACTTGAATATCGGCCGATCTTAACCGTTTAAAAATCCTGTATGCATTCCCGAAAGCATTCGTAGACTCATTTTCTTCAATAAATATTTTCCACGACGTCTTTTTTGCTCTATTGATGGCTCTTAAGTATTTATTTCTTGCCGCTCTGTAAATACTCGGATTCAGGTTACCCCCTCTATAATACAAATTCCTGAGATAATGTAAATGTTCTTTTAATTGTTGAAGCTCTTTATTCCACCAATTTTTGGAAGTAGTCGTGTTTATAGAGGTGTGATGCTTGACGTCGAGAGAAGAGTATGCAGCTTCAATTACTAAATTTGTCAATTTGTTTACCACATTATCAATATCTTCACAATTGACAATGTGCTTAGAAGCTGAATTTAAATCCAGTAAATCCGAAGGCGAAATACTCTCAGCAAATTTGGTCCAATTCGCCGATTTTTCTCTGAATTTCCATGTCGATGTCTGTCTATTATTGTTTGCCAAGTTTATCATATTGAAGATATCAAAAAGTATTGCCAAATGGTCTGAGGTAACAGAAAGTGCTGAGGTTCTCCAGTTATGTATAAGACCAATGGAATGTTTATTAGAAATTGTCAAGTCGATTATGCTAGCATTTCTGCAAGTTGGGATTTTAAGATTATGAACAAATAGATTCTGCTCCTCGATAATAGACTTTAGAATGTATCCGTTTTTATTTGTCGTTGAATCGAACCAGAGTGGATGTCTTGAATTGAAATCTCCACAAAGGATAATTGGGAGTTGACCAAAGGCCTCAAGTATTTCTGAGATGAATTGGATATGAAATGCAGCCATTGAGTTTGGGTGTATATAGATATTGGCAATAACTATTCTTTTCCCGTTGAAATAGAGAGAGATCGCTGTACAGAAGGAATTTGTAAACCTGTTAATTTTCTCATATATTATGTTGCGGTTCAAAATAATAGTAGCAGTATAAATTTGCCTATCTGTGCTAGAATATACTATTCGTGAATTCTTGCCAAATTTCACTGTATCATTGCACATGTATGGTTCTTGTAGAAATATGATGTCAGGAAGATCGTCTGCGATTGTCACACCTAACTCACTAGTTGCCATCATACTTTTCCTTGCATTAAATTGTATACATCTGATATTGTTATCATTCATCTGAATGGTATTGAGTTCTTTGTATTACTATTTCCATCTGGGTTTTGTACAGGGGACATTCGCTGGAGTTCGCCTTGTGATCAAGAGACCTTCCATTCTTGTACCTCGGGTGTTTAGCGCAGTTGAAACATTTTTGTTTACGCGAACACTCATGATTTCCCGCCGCGCCGCATATTAGGCAAATCTTTTCATGGGAGCATTCGCTGATTTTATGTCTTGGGTTAAACTCAAAACATTTCTGGCACTGCCTAACTAATACTTTGTCGTGTATATGGCATCTCTCACAGTCGGTATAGATAAAATTACCCTTCTTCCTTAAGGTTTGATACACTCGTGGAGAAACTCGCAGCACTACATTGTGGTGAGAGGTATTGGATTTCATGGGGAACAGCACTCGGATTTCATTCTCTAGTCCACTCAAATCAGGATTCATGGTACATATGATTGATATTAAATTATTAACTTCCGTTAATTTACTGACATTTTTTATAATAATTGTTGGGTCTCTAGGTTGCGGGGTAAAAATTTTACTATTTGCTTTCAATTCCGCCGCCATGCTCAGTTCCTTTAACAAGTGTTTAGCCTCTTCGTCGCTAGGAGTTTTTATTACTACTGCATTTTTGGTGTTAATAATTTTATTAATTCGTATCCCACTACCGTTTTCTCGTAACTTTTTTATATTAGTTGAAATTGCCTGAGCTATGTTGTTAATAGGCTCATTATTTAGAGGAACTGCGAGCAGTGTAGCTTCAGTGTTTAAGGTCCGTTGTCTTTCCTCAATAAATTTCTGTGTATGATCTCTCTGTGTAACTTGGGCATAAGAGAATCCTTTCGAGGAGATCACGCTTCGAATATCACTGAGCTTCTCTTCCACTATGTTGCCGACGGTTTCCTTCATCTGTGCCAAAAGGTTCTCGTTATCCGATTCAACCATAGAAGAAATTCCATCTTTCGTTTGTTTTAACATAGTCGAAAGATATGATAAATCATTTTTAGTCAAAAATTTTTGATTTTGTTGAAATTTATTCTCAAAGTATGCAAAAATTTCATCCAGTTTCAAATTTAGTAACCTAACCATACATTTGAAGAACGATTAATTCTTTGAGGGGCCATGAAAATTGATTGAACATGAATCAGAATTGAGTAGTCGACCATCACCTCTAGGAGAAGCCAGGATTATCCAGGTCTCACAAGAGAGGTTGTATTGCAGCAGGGTTTTACGATTAACTTCAGTTAGGAGATACACCAGGTCTTATCCGTGTTTTATACCCATATAACACTATCCCTAGGCTTATGACATCCACCTAGCGGATTTTATAGTGCTCCAAATATTTGAAATCTCTTTTTATGGCTCGGGCAATATCGCTGGGCGGCAAACTTTTATAACCAATCTGGTATAGTAAACTGCGTTAAAATCAATATTTTATTCCGTAATTACAAAGCTTTTGCTGATATAATACCGTTGACTATTCTAAAATCTTCCATATACCTTGAATTACACGCTCAGATATGGAAATATATTTCATCCAAATATAAAAATAGTTTTTCGAAAATCAAATTTTAATGTTTGTGTTGGACTATATAGATGTATGTTTCTTTATTACTTCTCCTATTTTTTCTACGCATTCTAAAATACCTTTATTGAATTCGAAACTGAACTAGGAAAGATTGAGAGATTTAGTTTTGATGTTTACTATATCTTTTTTAAAAAATAAAATAAAAATTGAAATAAATAGATATCGCTTTAAAAATAAATTTAACAACGCGTCATTGGCTAAAGGTCAAAAATTAATGTTTCCTATAAATTGTTTTGTCTTCTGCCGTAAACCTCAGAGAGCGATATTTTCGTTTTCTCTCTGTGAAGTTTCTATCGATTTATAAAATTGAAATCAAAATATATATATTTTTTGGAGTTACAAATAAAATACTGTAGCTTATTGAAATGTATTTGCTATTTCATACCGCTAATAAAATAATAACTTCCAAAGTGGTTCGAAGTCTCATATACATAATAATGCGATTTCGAGAAAATGAATTATTTTCTTCTATATACAGGATGGATTCAAAATAAACCGACATATTTCAGGGGAATAGATTTTCCCCTTGAAACAATATAAACATATTCAATGAATATTTTTCGTGATTTTTGACATTTGTGATATAAACTTTCCTAAAAGTCAGAAAATAATTATTTATATGACCTTTTCTGAGAAAATTTCTATCCAATATAGAGTTAGGTTTATATGGAATAATTTTACAGTTACAAATCCGCGGAATAGGTAATTAATTCCAGTAATTTACAAGATATTTTCCAATGATCATAATTTCCAATCCTATAATATCGGAGAAATTATTGGGGTTGATCACATATTCAGGATGTGGAACGTTGTGAATGATTCCTTCCAAATATTGGGGCAAAGTTTCTTTTGGATTGGTAAATTATATAGATGCAGAGGATGTTCCATTTTAAAAAGAAATATTTTAGTGCTCTATTAAAAATAATTTAGAAATGTTTGTACAACTTATTGTTGTACAGCCCTTTATCGATTTATCCAGGAAAAAAGGCTTCGTCTCGAGTATTTTGAACAAGATCATCCTAAGAGTCCTTAACGACTTTCCAGAGACTATCTAAGTCTTCGGTTCTCAAGATCTAAGAGCAGTTTTCAGCTAGTTAAAAACACAAAAATCCATAGAGGTTTAGTCTTGGGATTTTTCAGGGATGTGCCTAAAAGGGATGTACGAAATGCCGGCTTCATTTTTATTTTCGTCAAGGTATTGACGTGTTCAAAGTGAGGTATTACTTGTGATCTTATCCTGGTGCAGCCACACGGATCTTGAGTCACTTGGATACAAAAATGGGACTCTATTATAATTTAGTAGTTTTGAAAATTGATTTTGACGTTTGGGTTCACTTGATTTATAGGAAGCTTTCCATTGTAGCAGAAATCTGCAACGATCATCAAGCTATTTGTGAACTTTCCTTGCATTGTTTGACCCAGTTCTGAAAGGTGTTTTTTTTTTAGAGTTTGTCTAGTAAATGACATGGAGTTGGTTGCTATAATTGAGGTAAACCCATGCCTCGTCAAGTGTAACTATATTCTTCCATTTTCACCTATCAGCTACTTTTCACAAGGGGGCCTGCTGTTGGTCTTGCGTTCCTCGATACGATGCGGCTTGAGAACATGTACTTTAGCATTTTTACTTATTTATAAGCAGTTTTTTCCTTATAATAGGGTTTACGCTAGAATGTAGTACGTTGGTTATTGGGGATTTTTTTTTTTGCGAACGTGGATTCTCTCTGACAACAATTTTTTAATCATTCTTTCGGTTGGAGTTAAAGGTTTCTTCAGGCAGGCACTTTTTTTTAGAGGAAATTTTCTCTTAATTTCATAGATATTAACATTTTATTTAATTTCCTTTATTGTTTGACTGATTGTGTACTTAGTAATACCAATATTATCTTCTTCCGTCATTCCAATAATTTAAATATAAACGAATATTCTCGTAAAGTCTGAAAACGTAACCTTTTATAAAAATCACCCATAATTTTCGTGCAGACATTTTTGACTTGCAAACGACCCCATTTCTTGACTCGGGGCTCTTTACGTGGCTGTATATCCATTAAATCATCTGGTAACATGTCGGTCTTCTAGGATGTTAGTGATAGCGGACAGCTGATATTCAGTATCTCGTTCCGTATGATCGTTCTCAACCCATCGATTCTATATTCTGCTAAAAGTCATGGAATCTTAACCGACGCGAGCAGCAATACTGCGGTACTATAACCTCAATTCCAGTAGGCTATACTCTATTTTTATCAAATTCAAAAACGTGTTGGCAAGCATTTCTCCTTCTTACACGAGACATCACGACAACATTTCACAACGAAGCAACCTTTCAGATGCAATTTCTGTATGAGAAACCTGCTGTACAATATCTTATTTTCACCATATTTTAGGTGTAGCTACCGAGGCCAATTTGGATAAAAGAGTTGAAAATCTTATCATTGGCATAGCACAGCATCTTCTTCCTGTCGTGTAAATTTCACGTCTATAGCGTGTCATGTTCATGGTTCAGTAAGGCCAGTACTGTATATCATCAATCACACCGCATAAGTTCAGCAGAATATATTCATTTGAAGTATTGTTGCGCTAAAAATATTGATGCAGTATATCGCCTCTAAGTTAAGACAGATGAAAGTCTCGGAGGTCGAATAAGAGTAAATTGGAGACTACTAAAAGTGGCGAATGATAAAAATGAACCTAAATTAATAATTATATAATTTTCAATATGATGTGTATATAATATTGAAAATAGATGCAAGATTTGAAAGAGAAGGAGTATATATGAGGGAGAAGCTGCATGGTGTGATGGTGCGCCTCAAAAAATTATTGCTCAGGAGCAAACAAGCTTCAAAGCGACCCTGAGTACAATATATAACTTCAGGACAAAACATCCAGGTGTTTATAAAACATATAACAAAGCGTTCTTGCCTAACTTACTTTGTAGAATATTGAATGTAGTTTCGAGCAAAACATATCAAATACGGTTTACAATACTAAAGATAGAAGAAAGGATGTTCCAAACAAAAAAGAAAAGAAAACAAACCAGAATCGCGTAACTCAGAGTTAGTATGAATTTTTGGCTTTACTGTTTATGACTAAAATAAACAGAGAGTACATATGTTTAACATTGGGGATTAGCGCTCCATCTATGTACATGAAATAAACCATTTTAGCGCGACCTATAAATAAAAGGTTTCCTATTGATAGTATATTTATCGTTCAATCTATACGAAATTTTAAAATGAAGTTTTGACGATTAGCAACCGAGAATATCTACGTTACCTATCAAAGAGTCAGAGGAATTGGCTGCCCTTGCAACACTAATCTCCAGAGGAGCTACAGAAGTTCTACTAATGGACATCTTCGTAAGCTGGAGAAGCGCGGTTTGCTAACACAATTTTATTGGCACCTCCCTAAAAAATGAAAACATTGGCATTCACAATCTTAAGTACAATAGATAAATCATTTTTGAATCCTCTGTATTTACTGAAAAATAAAATACAGAACGTTGGCGAAAATGGGAATTACAAATTGATGCAAGGTGTTCATAAAAATGTCTTCTCCTTTATTATTGTATCATTTTTTTATTGTTGCATTATAATCTTACTTCACTTTAGGATAGGTTATTTTTACTTCATTATTGCATCAAATATTTTAGTTGTATATTATAAACTTAATTTACTATTGTATCAGGTATTTTTGTCGTATTATAACCTTACTTCACTTTAGGAAGTAATAATTTTGTTGTATTATAACCTTACTTCACTATTGTATCAGATAAATTTATTGTATTATAACCTTACTTCACTATTGTATCAGGTAAATTTGTTGTATTATAACCTTACTTCATTATTGTATCTCACAATACACAACACATGTATTTTTTGTCGTATTTTAACCTTAGTTCTCTTTAGGAAGGGATACTCTTGTTGTATTATAACCTTACTTCACTATTGTATCAGGTAATTTGTTGTATTATAATCTTGCTTCACTATTGTATCAGGTATTTTTGTTGCATTAAAACCTTACTACATTATGTATCATGTATTCTTGTCGTAGGATAGGTCGTTTTGTTGTGTTATAACCTTAATTCACTATTGTATTAGGTATTTTCTGTTTATTTATAACTTTACTTCATTATTAGGTATTCTTGGTGTATTATAACCTAAATTCACTTTAGGATAGGTTATTTCTGTTGCATTAAAACCTTACTGTTGTATTAAAAAAAAACAACTATTGTATCAAGTATCTTTGTTGTCTTTCAATCTCAACTCACTATTGTATTAAGTATATTTGTTGTCTTGCAACCTTACATCACTTTTGTACAGGTTATTTTTGTTGCATTATAATATTAAGTCACTATTGTATCAGATATTTTTGTTGTATTATAACCTTACTTTACTATTGTATCAAGCAAATATTTGTTACATTATATAGCCTTAATTCACTATTGTATCACAGTCACCCTTGCTGTATTATAAACTTAAGTAACTATTGTATTAGGCATTTTTTCTGTATTGTAACATCAACTTACAATTTTAGAAGGTATACCTGTTGTTTTATAACCTTACTTAACTATGGTATCAAGTATCTTCTGTTTACGTCTCACACATCACTCTCCACTTTAGCATACAAGTTAACTTTATAGTATTATAACTCTTAACATTGAGATATGATTATATAATATAATATATATTAGATCTAAGTAGCTTCTGTGCAACTGAAAACGGTTTTATTCATAATGACTAATGCTGACGTATTCTCACAATCATTTTATCACATTAGATGAAAGGAGATAATGATTCAGTAGAAGTATCATATAAAAAGTTGGCTAACACACACACTAGCCTGGTCTCTCCGAAGGGTAGTTTGGATCAGGCTCATTTGATTATACAAAGTTGGTCGTTCATGAGAGGATTTATAAATAAGTTAATGCTTAATATATAAATATATTTAAACGCTTTGAGACATGAACTTATAAAAGGAATATTTAAAATATTTAAAAATAATGATTGATATATAATTCTATTAAGTTTATTAATACGTTTAAAAATGAATGAAATCTATTATTTTGGTAAATATTTATTTATTATATATTTGATAGCAAACTTTCGAATATTGCTCTTCATCGGACCGTTTTTATTTGGATTTATAGCTGGCATGTCTTGGGGAGAAGACCGATTAGCTCGTCAGATAGGACTTGACAGTAGACAAAATTCCCAAAATTATTTTTTTTCCTGTTGAAGACTGATATCTAACTATTCAAATAATAAATAGTCTTAATTTCGAATGACCAGTTTAAAAATGCTATCTTTAGATGGCAGTAAAATGGATAAGTCAGCAAATCTATTCAGGTATTTCTCTCATTCTGGAGTTATTATTGGCTTTGGAGAGTATTACAATTTCATTGGTATTGTGTGTAACATGGGGTCCTATAATCCTTTATATAAAAACAACACAACAGAATTAATAGAAGATGGATTCACCATTTCACAATTCAAACATATTAAAATCAACTTGTAAACTAAATTAAGGTTTTCAAGTATTAATAAAGTTTAATGCAATCTTTCTGAAAATTTTATTTAATATTGTTTGTGTTTATATAACTAAATTATATCACATATAGTAAACTATCTAACTCGTAAATCCACTAGTGGCAAGGCCCCAAGGAAGCAGCTCGCGACCAAGGCTGCTCGTAAGAGTGCTCCAGCTACTGGAGGCGTTAAGCCCCATCATTACAGGCCTAGAACCGTCGCCCTCAGGGAAATCCGTCGTTATCAGAAGTCCACTGAGCTTCTGATCCACAAGCTCCCCTTCCAGCGCCTTGTGCTTGAGATTGCCCAGGACTTTAAGACCGACCTGCGCTTCCAGAGCTCCGCTGTCATGGCTCAGCAAGAGGCCAGTGAGGCCTACCTGGTTTGCCTGTTTGAGGACACCAACCTCTGCACCATCCACGCCAAGAGGGAGACCTTTATGCCTAAGGACATCCAGCTCGCCCTCAGGATCCGCGAAGAGCGTGCCTAAGCTTTTGGTAACTCTCTACCAATTCAAATGATCCTGTCGACGTATGGATAAACTGGCAGTCGTGTATGTGAGGCGAGTGTTGATGTTCTTCCCACACGCGGACAACAAGAAGCAGAGGCAGGGCTAGATGTTAGCACCGAGAGTGATCGGAGACAGCCCACGGGACAGAGGTAGAGGCCATGACACAAACCTGGATGCCTATCACCGAGACATGGAGAGAGAGACAGAAGCGATCTGCCGATGGACCCACTGTAGCACACACCGCCCTGACCCCCTGCTAAAACTGTCCTGTTGACAGGGGTCGCCTATAAAAAGCCCTGGAGGGGAGCCCCATCTAGGCGTCGGCTATTTCCTCTCCCTCTGCCCGCAGCTGCCACCAGCCGACCACTCTTTGGCTGTTTTTATTTTTACGTTATCATTTTGAGTTTAAATACAAATAAGAGTGTACAGGTTATATTAATAAAGATATAGCATATATACAAAATATGGGGATTGTAGCAAATAGGAACAGTGTATATTTTAATAGAAGGGCATGATCTTATAAAGTATCGGCTCTAACTAATTGCAAGATATGTTAAATATGCTAAACGTGTCATTATTATACAGTTTAAAATATATTACAATACACATACAACGATACTATATATATAATGTGTGTTTATCAGCTATACACGTCCTCAATACGTAGCTAATCTGGCTGAAATCTCAACAGTATACAGAGTTGAATCTGAAAACTTGAGAATGCAAGTATACAAAATTTCAGACTTCTAGGCATTTAGTAAGTATGTTTGAAATGAAAAAAAAGTATCATAATGTTGTAATAATTTTTAACATACTTTCAGACTACCTAGAAACCTAGACTTACACACTCGCTCAATTCTAATGACAATGCAAGTATGCAAAATTTCAAACGCCTAGATCAACAGGAAATATGGTAATTTAATTCAATCATTTCAAATGCATTGTCATCATAATTAGGACTTTTCTTATGTCCTTGCATTTTTCAAATAAATAGATGTTCTAGACTCAAAACCGAAGTTTAAGTGCATAATTTCAATTTTATAATTGTATGTGTGTGTCCTAATAAGCCAGAAAAATACATAAAAACTTAGGAAAATAATGTGTTACACAGTGTTAGTTTAGAATATTTTTCTAATTTTGTTGTCAAATTATGAATTGTATTACAATATTTTAGAAAACTTGACATTACTCTTTTGTTTGTTTTATATACCATTATAAGTGCTTTATTTCAGGCATTATTCGTAGGGCAAACATTCACTTGGGGAGACCCCGGTTGAAGCCGGGTCATAATTTAAAATTGTAACGAAGAGTAGTTGAATAAACAACTTTAAAAAATAATTTGCACTCGGGAAATATTTCTCTCGGGTAGAGCCCGGGCATTGCCTGGGTCATTCAGCTAGTATTTCTATATTAATAAAATGCAAATTTCATAAGTGTACATCACTAAAAACTTTCGTTACAATGCATCAATTTCAACCAAATTTTCAACATTTATGTAAAACGAGATGGAGCAGGTTTTGCTTAACATCAAAATATTTTCCCCTAACATTAACATGCGTAACTTCGCTGTTATCGATTAAATACAAAAAAAAAAATCAACAGAGTTAATTTTATTTATATATAAATACAAAATTAAATTTCAACAGAGTTAATTTTTTTACATACTAGCTAATAATCTCAATCTAAAAAAATATTCAAAACAAGCAATTTTAAGATAACACCATATGTAAAACAGTCGGCCAAGAAAACAAATAACGTGTAATATATATATAATATAATATATATAATAAAATCTTAAATATTATTTATCAAAAGTAAGATTATCTCAGGATGACACGGCAATTTATTTGAGACAAGAATAATGATACAATTCCAAGGCGAAGATACTATTCCTTTAACATCCAATTACCGAGGGAACCAATTAATATTGATTTTATTCAACTTATCGAGTATTTTTCAAGGGACCGGAAAAAAATGTTCACTAGATAAAACGATGATTTTGTAATGTAGAAAATTAGGAAAGACAAAATTCAGGATGACACGGCACACAGAGACCGGGAAAAAATGTTCACTTTATCGAGAGATTCAAATTTACAAGTTTCAAATTATCAAAATATATCTTCTTTTTTAAATAAGTTTATAGAGAATTGTTTTAACAAATGTTCGTTAGACAAACCTTTACTCGGGTAAAAACCCGGGCGAAGCCGGGCACATCCGCTAGTATCATATAAAAATGTTGATAAAAAAGTTTAAGAAAATACCTCTCTATTGATCGTGCAACTGCTTGTGCTATCAATTTAAATATAGATTGACTAATCGTTTTTATTTTTGAATTCCAAAATAAATTGTCCAAATACCCTTTTAATAAATCAAGAAAATCCAAACACGTACTTCATTTCAAGCTCTTGGTCCTCAATAAGATGTTGGACCTAGAGGCTTCCTGCTAGATCTCAAATATATTTTCTGGGTTAATTGCCTTTTGTTGTGCTTGAAATCATGGAAATCGCAGGGCATTGATCATTTTAATATTAAAAAAAACCTGTTCTATTCGAGATTGAATCCTGGGTTCTAATTATCTATTAAATTATACCAATGTGCAATGGAAAAGAGAAAATGTCATATTGCAGGATCACCTCTCTGGGAAAATAATTGTTTCCATTTTATCAACATTTCTACAAAAACTTGTCCTAAGAACAAAACATTTCTAGGTTTGGGCTACAACTTTCTTATTTTTATCGTGATGAAGGCAAAGTTTTTTCGCCGACGCCCCGATAAAAACACAGCCGGGTTTTCTGTTTGTCGAAATGGTATCTTTATATAAGGTAAATATTCAATGTTATTTCCATATATTTGTGATAAACCTTTTGTTTGGTAAATAAATCTGTGGATTTTTGTAAAAATTTGTTTGGTCGATTTAATATTTGAATTTATAACGATATATATATATATTTTTCATTTTCATATAACACCTTACTTAGTTTTATAATATCTTATAAACATGTTATAAAGAAATATATGGATAAAGTTATAAATAACTAATTTGTGTTATAATGGAAATCAGCGTAAGACTGGGTATATTTTGTTTTTCATATTATAAAGGAAACGTGTGGTTAAGACTTTGGTAAAGTCGATCGTTCTGTTTTTAAAAAATTGACAATTTTTTTAATTCTAATTATTTATATTTTCAAAATAAGAATATTTCTAAATTTGTGCGCGCAACAAACAATTTATTAATACAAATAAAAACACCAAAACGCGAATGTTTTTCTTCACAAATAAATCAAACTTCTACTGTCCTTACTGCGATGAAAAATATATTGGGAGGGTCCGGCCCATCAGTGATGAACCCTTCCAGGGGCCTCGCCAATTTAATCCACCAGACCACCTCTTCAAAGATCCAACACTGTATTAGATCATTCTGCTTTTATAAACAACACTGAAGGGTGGAATCTTAGAAATTGTATTGAAGCAAACTATGGGTATAATATTGTTAAACTTTAATACTGAAATCAGAGTATTTTCTTTAATTCCACCATGAAAGTTGTGCGGTTCTTCAAATTTTTCTCTGTTATGTTTAATGTGAAATCTATGTGCAGCTGACACTTCAGCCATTTCTTGACAGTCTCCATTCTTGCAGGTTTTCGCCATTTCTATTTTACTTTTATCTTCTTTTTAATATCAATTGAAATTTCTCTTAAATGGTATATTTTACATTACATGACCTGAATATTGGAATTCAAAAATATATTTTCGATATAAATGGGAAATTTGCCGTGAAAAAATTGATCTAAAAAAGAGAGGTCACCTCTCCCGTCAAATAGATGTGCCATCTATTTACTCTCTATGAAACCTAGCAGACCTGGTTTGGTCACAAACCATAACATCAGCTTTGACAATTTCA
Source organism: Cordylochernes scorpioides (assembly GCA_030710605.1). Lineage (NCBI taxonomy): Eukaryota > Metazoa > Arthropoda > Arachnida > Pseudoscorpiones > Chernetidae > Cordylochernes > Cordylochernes scorpioides. The sequence goes on from CP092867.1 coordinate 75,101,594, forward strand.
AAACATCCATCTGGAGACCATGGTTTCAGATTATGGCATTCTTATAAGCTTGACAGTCCAGAGCCGGTTTCAATTTAATGAGAGAGAAAAAAACACGCAGGTTTCAATAAATCTTAATTTATTGCCAAAAAGGTGTTTATCTGTCAAAGTAGTTTAACCAAATCTATGACCAAAATAGATATGGAACACTCTGAATATTTCAGTGATCAAGAAATCCATTATGTATAACCCTCTCTGCACTGACAAGACCATAGTCTCCAAGTAAACATTCTGAATTTCTAAAGCTGGTGTTGTGGTATTATAACTGACCCGAGTCCGCCAGTTTGCAGAGATAGCCTATAGAAGTAGCATAGTTTTGCGTCTATTTCGACTAAAGAGATAATCTTTTGATTTTGAAAATTGCTTTGATAAATTCACACTCTATTCTCGCTATTTGTAATTTTTTATATTGTAATTATATTATATTTTATGAAAATTACGAATGCTTATTTTTAATTAGGGCATTGTGTTATTAGTGAATTTCCATGATTCAGCTTTAAATAAATTTTTGTTCTAACGTAGCATGTCCTTAGCAGTATATATATTTTCATACTCGACGGTCCCGCTTCAGTTATCTGTTTAGAAGAATACCTAGATAATTGATAAAACACACGGATATTGCAAGTAAGAGATATACCTAGAGAAAATTAATTTTTAATGTAATTCCTCGATGGAACGAAAAAGGAGGCATGTTTGTGAAATAGGTTTTCCCCTTTTAAAAAATCTACATTTTAAACTATTAAATATATATATAAAAAGGAATATGTTTTATCTGAATACAAATATATTTTTAAAAATATATATTTATCTTTCATATACACTCATGGATAAAACTTGAAGAAGTTTTACCTTTTAGCATGTATATCGGGATTCAGACAATAACTCTGAAAGTGTGAAAAAAATTGCTTTCGTCTCCTTAGAAAAACTAGACGACCGACGACATTAAAGACTTTCCACTTCTTTAAGTTTCGTCCATGAGTGTACGCTTACTTCCCATAAATAAATTGGGTGTCTAAAATTATCTCATGGTACAATAGAAGCCTTATATTTCGACTTCCCACTAAACATTTTGTCTACGGAGAAGCTTTCACGACAATGATTTGAAAAAAATATATAATGGAATCATAGTATTATATCTTTATGTTATATTACGGATAAGAATTTATGCATTTTTACTTATTAAAAGTTCAAATGACAATGCTAATCATGGTGCGAAGTTAACAACTGCCTACACTGTGAGGGTTTTTACGCATGTCTATTCATCCCGCGACCAACAGGATTGGCTAATCGGACAATCATCTGGATTATGACGTCATCCTTGCATCAATCAAGGAATCCCTCTATATGTTTTTTGAGGCTTTGATCTGAGGAGAGTTCTCGAAGATTACTTTATGTGTCTGGAGGAAACCTCTTCGACTGTACTTATTTTATATTAAAAATATAAGAAAATATTTTCTCCATCTCATCTCGAAAAACATAATATTTGTCTTCTCAGGATACAATTATCACCAATATTTTTAGCGTAAAACACTTCGAAATATTTTTATGCATAGATGCATTTATTTGCCTCACGAATAAAACAAATTCTTTGATGAAACATACGAGAGAAACATACATCATAAATGGCATCTCTGATAAAGAGGTCGGCCATCACATCAACTTTATATGAATTGTGAGTTAGGAGCGGATACTGTCCTTTTACCCAAATACAGGTTTGTGTCCAAAAGACACCGTTACCGAAAGACAATGATAAAAATTCATTTGCTCTTAGATCTAACATCCAACGTGTGACCGGCACACAAGTGTACAAAATTATTATCAACAGAAGACAGAGAGAGCGGAATCTAAGAGATCGCCGACTGTTACGATGTCTACTCCTCACACTCTTACACTGACAAATAATACTACAGTGGTGTCGGGGCGATCAACTTGGGACTGCGCTGAATTGGAACTTATAGTCTTTAGTGAGAAGTCCCGTTTCTTACTGTGTCTTGACGGAAGTCGCAAACGTGTCTAGTGACGTTCTGGGAAGCGTGTGGATCCTGGACCACAGGTCTAAAACAGGGCATTATGATCTGAGGAGCCATTTCTACTGATAGCATGAATCCATTGATAGTCAGTCATAGTACCTTGACAGCAAAACGGTACTTAGATGACATTATACGGCCTGTTTTGATGCTGTTCATTTCACATCACCACGGGCTTACTCCTCAACAAAACAATGCCTCCGACCACACACGGCACGTGTTACTATGGATTTTCTTCAATTTAGCCGAACTCTTTCGTGGCCAGAAGGTCGCCTGAGAATATCTGGAACGTGATGGGAAGGCGAATGCAACCATTCCAGAATGTTGACTACTTATCCCGAAAGTTGGAGACGATTTGTAAAGAAATCCCGCAGCTCACCATTCTGAATCTTTTTCAGTCCATGACACGCCTGGTGACAGCCTGCATCCAGGCCACTTTGGGTCCAACGACATATTGACTTTCTAAATTTGTGGCGATCAAACTCTGGAATAAAATAATAATTGTTATGAATTTTTTTTTTATCGTTTTCCCCTATATGTTTTTTAATATTAATCAATTTTTGTCCCAAACGGACAGCTATTTCTTGGTTCGTCAATTTATTTTGCTTATAGAGTGCATTTTAGCTTTCAGCTCAACATTCTGGTTGTTTAACTGTCAAAACACCGTTCGATAATATTTCAATAATGATATGTTAAATGATAATTAATAGCATTGAAATCATTTCTGGAAAGGTTAAGCAACGCATTTATTTCATATACAGGGTGATCCAAAAGTCCCGCACAACTTTAAAAACCAATAACTCCGCTAATATTTGCGCTAGAGCAATGCGGTAAACACCATTGTGTTCAGGATGCAATGGGATTTTTTATGGCAAATAATGAAAAATTCGAAATTGATTTTATTTACAACTTTATTCGCTAGATGGCGCTCTAACAGAATCAGAGATTCAGCGGCCAAATTGTTTGATAAATTGAAAAATATAAATGAACGACACGTATTTTTCCTTTTTGAATACCAGGAAAGAACCCTAATAATATCAAATGATAAATTAATAAAGCACCATTTCGCCAAAAGTTAGAAGAATTGGTTGACGATTTTTAAATACAATCTTAGATATGTAAAATAGGTATATGCAAATTAAAACATGTATCAAAAAATATTTATATTTTATATGGAGTTTTGTGAAATAAATTTAATGTTTGAAAATAACTACTGATATATCAATACACGATTTTTGAAATGTTAATATAGTACCAAAAATTATGATGGCACTACTAATAGGATTTCGTGCTATAAGGAATGTATAGTTTCTTGACTAATTGTCGAGACTTGACTATTTAACTGGATATTTGTCATGATCCAAAAATGAAATATAGAGGGGAGTGACAAAATATATTTGTCGTACTTTATTCCAAATATCCTATGGGTTTGTCAAATGTTATCATTGCTTATTATACTGTACATAATTTTGAAAATGTATCCCCTCAAAAAAAAATCATTTTTAAATCGACCTTTTGCGTTGAAAAACGTGGTAGTAAAATCATTTTGTATTATTTATGGCGCAAAATATCTAAAGTTGGGGGGGATAGAGAGATTATTCCTTATGCTATTTCTTCTAATGAGCGAAAAGCGATAAACTAAACATAAGGGGTAAAATTGTGTATATCAGTGTTATTCGAGAAGTTATAACACTTTGGCCTGCACGACATAATATAAAATGTGGGCAAATGACAAACAAAAAAATTACTGTTTACAGAAAAAAAAGAGTCAAGATGTGAGGACAGCATTTATTATTCCCATAACCCAAAACAAAGAGCTGCAAAATATAACACATGAGGTAACTGCCTTCTCTCTTGTATTAGGTCACAATCCTTGCTCAATGTGGCGCCCTTCATTCTCAAACACCGCCTGCAGACGATAGATGACAGAATGGTCACAATTAAATAGTTGAAATTTATAAAACGTGCCATCTGATAGAAGCCTTCAACATGGCCAATGTGGTAGGCCGGCATCGATAAAAACGCGACTTAATGTACCCCCATAACTGAAATTCTAAGGCGTCAAGTCTGGTGATATTGGAGGCCACTGGTATATGAAGTGGCGACTTATCAACGAATTCCACCGAACGTATCCTTCAGCAATTGTTTAGCACCGCGGGAGATATGAGGAGGTCCTCCATCTTGCATGAATGTTATTTCGCTTAGTGCTTGTCTGTCCTGTCAAAGGTTGAACAAAACGTTACGAAGACGGTTTTAAAAGTTCTTCCATTGATTTTTTCAAAGAAAAATGGCCCAATAATAAAAGAAGAAGTGAACCCACACAAAACTGTAACTCTGTGCTGATGAAGTGGTATTTCTGTAAAATTCCTAGGGTTTTCTGTTGCCAAAATGAGGCAGTTTTGAATGGTAAATTCTTCCTTTAGATAAAAGTGAGCATCATCTGTTCTTAGAACATTTGACAGCCGGTTTTCATCAATATCAATTTGCCGGAAAACCCATGCAGCGAATTCTTGACGCTTCTCAAAATCGCTGACTTTCAACTCGTGAAAACTTTGAATTTTGTTAGGATATTTTTATAGAAAAATTCTAAATGTGTGTTCTCTCCAAACTGTTCCATACGAAATCCCCGTTTGTCGAGAAACTTGTCTAGCACTTACTTCTCCATACGGGGATAACGTTTCAATAGCTTCAGCATTCTGCAAAACCGTAACAGCCACTGACTTGCATGTCGATGGTCTTCCACTCCGAGGTTTTGCTTCCAGAGATCCAGTTTCCTCAAAACTTTTAATCAATCGCTTTAGAGAGTAGCAACTCATTGGTCCTTTACCGCTTCGAATATCTTTAAAGGAACGAAACGCTCGTAAAGCTTCAGTGGCAGATTCTGAATCACAATAAAAAAATTCACCAAGAGTGCTTTATCCTGTAGTGACGGCATTCCAAGTGGAAGGGGAGAAGTTCGACCACACCTCCTTGCGGTCCCCCCTGGACCCTTGGAATATTTGACCAAATTCTGGTTCGTTTCGAAGATGACTAACGTTGCAACGGCACCCATTTTCAAATGAAGAGCAAAACTGATATCTCCAGTAATGCTACCGCGTCCGGGGTAACCGCCGCGTCAGGAGCTGCAGCTCGAGCTCATGATGAGAAATCTACTACGAGGACACAATTCAATCTACTACAACTCAATATAAATGGTACCCAGAGGAAAATAAAGAGCTGACTTATCTTCTCTGTGACAACAATGTACATATTAATTGTCCTCAGGAGACAAAATTGAATCAGAATCTGAGATTCAATATCAAAGATTATACAACACTACGAATGGACAGACCGGGAAAATTCGGAGGAGGACTTGCCATTTTGATTAAAACTCTAGAAATCAAATTTAAGGAAATCGCCTATAATCAGAGTAAGCCTAGAGAAGGCACGACAGAAGCTCAGGCAATAGAAATCTATCTTACAGATAAAACAATTCCAATCATAAATGTTTATCACCACGATAATATTAGCATCAATACAGGCCTGATAGAAACATTAAGTGAAGCGTCTTCGGATATCGCAATCATACTTGATGATTTTAACGCCGAAAGACCAACTTGGGGATCACCTGTCCAGGATAACAAAGGTCAGCAGGTTGAGGACATGCTAACCGACCTCGACCTTACGCCGTTAAATAACGAAAAGAACACCTATCTATCCAAGTTCACAGGCACAGAATCCGCAATAGACATCACAGCGATAAATTACAACATCGCACCCACAACACAATGGAAAATTCTGAAAAGTGCAATCAGTGACCACAGACCAATTTTAACAACCCTAAAATTAAAAAATTGAGAATTTCCAACAGAATAGAAGAACACTGGGGAAAAAAAATACAGAAAAGCTTGAAGAACTGTGCAACGAAGAATTAAATCACAGAACGATTGACAAAAAAATGGAAAAATTCTCTATGAACATATCCAAAGCTGCAAAAGTATCGATACCTAGAGGTAGACGTAAAGACCTGTGAATACTTTACTGGAAAGACCACAATATCGAGGCAATCATTGCAGAGCGAGACAATAAAAATGAACTTCTTAAAACAAATAAAACAGAAGAAATCATAAAGGAACTCATTGAAATTAGTCACAAAATAGAACAAGAAATTTGGATATTCAAACAAGAAAAATGGGCAGAATTCTGCGAAAAAAATGGATCCAAAAAAGTAAAGCCATCACTGGAATATAATTAGTGTTATAAAACAATCAAAACCAACACTAATCCTCCAATACACTAACCGATATGAACAGCGAGAACGAACAAACAGATGGCTGACATAATTGCTGAATATCTTTCAAGCACTTCCAGACTCAGCTATACGAATGAAGGCAGGATTCTAAAAAATAATATAAACAAGTTAGTTAAACAAGCAAGAAATTACCATCAACAAGATATTTACTCGAGAGACTTCACACTGAATGAGCTAAATTCATCAATAGGAAAGTTAAATCCAAGATTTCACCTGGATATGCTCTAATCTTTGGTCAAATGATTAAACACTTTGGAGACGAAGCTAAAATATAACTCCTACGAATACTGAACATTTCATGGCAAACTGGTAAAATACCAAAGAATTGGAAGATATCAATTATAGTGCCAATACTTAAACCAAACAAAGATGCTAAGGAATGCAAGAACTATCGGCCAATTGCTCTTACCAGCATACTTTGTAAAATAACAGAATGAATTATCCACTCTAGGCTCATAGTCTGGCTCACTAACAATAATAAAATAAACTTCTACCAAACTGCCTAAAGATACAGACACTGTACAACTGATAAACTGTTCTACTTCTGTCAATCAATAATAGATTTCTAGGAAAAACCGCCAAAGAAGACAACGGCCGTATTCCTGGATAAGACCTCAGCTTTTGATCGAGTGTAGAAATTATTTGAAAGGCTGCACAACATCGGAGTAAGAGGAAAAACCTTAATATGGATTGCAGGCTTCTTAAGAGGAAGAAGGATAAAGGTTCGGGTCAATGGAACATTTTCCAAGGACCGAAGATCATGGGCTGGTGTACCTCAGGGATCTGTGCTCAGTCCTCTACTCTTCTCGCTATATATTCTATATATTAACCGTTGTTAATGTAAATAGATGAATATTATTTGTATTATTAAAAGCCTCATTATGTAAAAATATATGTATTTATAAATTGGACATTTGTTGTTGGCCATGGTCAAGTTTGAGCTCTTGTACGTCTAATTACGACACAGCAAAAGTGGCGACGAGGATGCGCGATCTACAGAGCCAGTAAAAAGCTGAGGGAAACGGCGTCTATGCAAGTATAACAACTACATCTTTCAAACAAATCTGACTCTCGGATTATGGAGAGGAAAAATAGGAAAATGGGTTAAGATTACATCTTTTAAACTATCTGGATCAAGAAAACAAAGGAGTAGAAAAGATCAGCATGACAAGTTCAAAGTTAATATTACCTTTTAGATGCTATATAGCCCAGCGGAGGACACTTCGATATTTTTGTACAAAAATTTGAGGCTTTCTTTTTGGCATCTGAAGGAGGAGATTAGAGTGCTGATTTTTACCTCGCTACCAGATTCTGAAACTTTGAAGCAGGGAAACGACATTTTCTTTCTGGTCTAATGAAAGATCAACCCTATGATACTATCATTCAAAGAATTAAGCTGCATTTGGATCCAAAGAAGAAAGTGATACCACATGGATGCAGATTTTTAAAGAGAAATCAACAGGAAGGAGAATCAATTTCGGAATATCTTAGAGAATTGAAACATTTGGCAATAAATTGTAATATCGTCGATATGTTGGGAACCATGATGCGAGACCGTTTTGTGGCTGGAATCAAGTCGGAAATCCTGCAAAAGAAGCTACTACAAGAGGACGACGATGTCACTCTAGATAAAGTTTTTGCAGTGGCGATCTCGTTCGAATTGGCGGAGATAAATACAAGAGAATTACAAGATAAATTAGTGGCCAAGATATCCCCTGTGAATTGAAAGGATAAAAAGGGTGAGTACAATAATAGTACGGCGCAGTATAGGCCTTTCAGGCAAAGTGGCAAAGGCAAAATAGTGTGTTATAGATGTGGTGAAAGACATTCACACGTGGCATCTGTTTTACCTCATAGAACAAAGACTTGTTTTAAAATGTAATAAACTGGGTCATTTAAGTAGGGTCTGCAAAGCTAGTAAAAGAATGTGGGGATGTAAATTTGTAAAATAGGACTCTATATATTCTGTACAGGGCGAAACTGATGCCACAATAAATTTAACAGTAGATGATTATTCTTTGTGCTTTACAATAGATACAGGAAGTCCAGTTACGTTAATACCTAAAGATATTTATAAGAATTATTGGCAAGGTAAAATATTATTTCCAACAAATTTAAGATTAAAATCCTTTTGTGGTAAATCAATAGAGATTATAGATCAAAGAAATGTTTTTGTAAAAGAAGCCAACCAATATTTACGATTAATAGTTGTAAATGAAAAAATCCAGGTAATTTTATTAGGAAGAGAATGGCTTAAACAGTTGAAACTTGATTATTCTATATTGTTTAGCATTAAAATTTTAAATAATGAATATAATAGAAATATATTTAAATATATAAAAATTTGATGAATAGGTATGCAGATTTGTTTAACAAAGATTTGGGCTGTCTAAAGGACGTTAGAATACATTTTAATTTAAAAAAGGATGTAACTCCTGTGTTTTGTAAGGCCAGAAGTTTACCTTTCTCTCTAAAAAACAAAGTAGAGAATGAAATTGATCGTTTAGTGAATTCTTGCATTTTATAACTGTTAGAAATTGTGAAATTTATAGAGTCGCTGTTTTCATCCCAAGTCGACCTTGACACGTGTACAGCCCGGCGGCGGCACCTGATACCATGTGACGTCACTACCTACCTACCTCCTTCCTGCCAAGCTGCTGGCTGATTACAACTGTCATTCTATCTCTCTTTTGATTTTATCTAAACTTGTATAATCAATAAATCAACTGGCACTCTGCTTTAACGAGTGATTCGTTAATATTTCCAATAGGTTATGGGTCCTGGCTACGCCCCAAATTTGAAGAAGCAAACCTAAAGTGAAACTGCTAAGCCTAACTCCTAACTCGTGCTAAATATGACGCACCTTGAGAATCAAGTCCGCCAGTTCAAAGGCGAAAACTTCTCCCTTTGGAAATTTCAGTTCCGACTACTATTAGAGCAAAATCAACTTTTGGATATCGTGGACGGCAAAGAAATCAAACCAGAGGTAAGTGACGCTACCTCTGCTTTACAGGATGCATAGCACGCCAAAGATATCAAAGCCCGAATGCTTATATCACAGGCACTTGAATTAAGATTTCTAGAACCTTTGATGTCCTGTAAAACTGCCGCTCAAATGTGGACAAGGCTCATGTCCATCCACGAACAGAGATCAGAGATCGCAATTGGCATGTTGTGGCAACAATTTTTTGACGCCCGAATGTCGTCATCAGAGGATGTCAGCAGCTATATCGCCAAGATTGAAAATCTTAGTGCAAGAATTCAGGATGCAGGAGGAACGATTACAGATGACCAGAAAGTGGCAAAGATAATAAACTCTCTTCCTTCGAGCATGCGGTATTTCATCCCAGCATGGGAGTCTCAAGCGCCGATTACGCAGACTCTAGAGAACTTATCAGCACGTCTTCTGATTGAAGAATGTAGAAACCAGCAGGCCGATTCCTCGCAAGGTACAGCATTCTACCAACAGACTAAACCAAGAATCAAAGAAGACAACATAAATAAGACTGATTCAGGAAAGATATCAGAACTAAAGAAAAAGACTGAATGCCATTATTGTCACAAGATTGGTCATTGGTCACGGGAATGTCGGAAACGGATTGCCGACCAGCAGAAGAAAAACGAGAAGCGGAAGAACCAAGCAGGAGATTGTGATCATAAAGGTTTCAACGCTGATACCATCCTAAAGTGGAATGATTGCGACATATGGTAGGCAGATAGCGGAGCAAGCTGCAGCATGACCTTCCGACGTGATTGGTTCAAGTCCTTCACTCCGATCCACAACGATCATAGAATATACCTTGGAGACAACACTTCCGTCCTTGCAGAAGGTACAGGTGACATTGAAATCCTTGCCCTGGTGAATGGAGAATGGATTACAACATCAATCAGGAATGTGCTCTACTCTTCGAAGCTCAAGAAAAATTTGTTCAGCCTGGGAGTGTGCACTGAAAAGGGATACCGAGTAGACATCGACAAGGATGAGCTGCGCATCTACTCAAGAAAAGATCTGAAAGCAGTTGGACAACGCCAAGATGGGCTCTACAAGATGATGTTCCGAGTTACTTCATCTTCACAAGGATTCTCTGCAAAGATCAACAACCTCCAACTGTGGCACGAAAGACTAGCACACATCTCACTCACCACTATTCGAGAAATGGCCAAGAAAGGATTGATCAACGGTTTGCAACCCGAGGACATAAAAGAAGACGATTTCTTCTGTCAAGGCTGCCAAGAAGGAAAAGCTCACAGAAAGCCTAGTCATTTGTCTGAAACAAAGGAGTACAATCCTGGTGAGTTCATTCTAAGTGATATCTGCGGCCCTATGCCAACACAATCAATAGGAGGATCACTTTATTTCATTTTATTCAAAGATTATTCCAGTGGCTTTCGCCATATAGATTTCATTAGACACAAATCCGATATTTTACACAAATTTGAAAACTTTGCTAGATTCAGTTATAATCAAACAGGCAATAAAATTAAAGTGATTAGAACCGATAATGCACTAGAATATACCAGTAAAGATTTCACAAATACTTGCAGAAAATTCGGAATAGTGCATGAATTGTCAGCTCCATATATTCACGAACAGATAGGGCGCGTAGAACGAGACAATAGAACTATTGTCGAAGCAGCTCGATCGATGCTGTGCGCACGAAATCTTCCCGAAGAACTTTGGGCAGAAGCTTGCAATACTGCAACCTTCATTCTAAACCGAACATTCACTAAACAAGCTCCCAATACCACACCCTATGAACTCTTTTTCGGAAGAAAAGTTAGTTTATATAATCTAAAGATTTTCGGCTGTGAAGCATGGTTGCATACACCTAAAGAACGTAGAAGGAAATGGGATAAGAAATCACAAAAGATGATTTTCTTAGGGTACGATAAAACATGCACTAACTTTCGACTCTGGAACCTTTCTACTAGAAAGATTTCTATCTCTAAAGATGTTACTTTTAAAGAGACAAAGCTCCGACATTGCGAACTAGAGGGAGAAAATTTCATCCCAATTAACATTGACCTTGATCCGCCGGCACAAACAACCGAAGATGAATCACCCACAGCGCTACGGTTTCCCACGCAGCCGGCTTCCACCCGATGATAACTCGATCTAAAAAGAAAGCAGATTCTTGTAACTACCATTTTGTCGATGAGCCTTCAACTTATAAAGATGCTATGGAAAGTCCAAATGCCGAAAAATGGTTGGATGCAATGAAAGAAGAAATAAAAGCGTTAGAATCTAATAACACATGGTCACTCGAAACCCTACGCAGACTTCTTAAGGATATCGGGATTAAGATGGACAGACCCACAGTACTCAACATGGATAATCAAGCAGCCATAAAGCTAGTGCAGAATCCCGAGTTCCATAAGAGAACGAAGCACATTGATGTACGATATCACTACATTCGTACTAAACAGGAAGATGGTGAACTGATCACAAGATATGTCAGCACTCTTCAGCAGACGGCTGACCTCCTGACGAAACCTTTGGGACCGAAACACTTCAGGCGGCTCCTAGAAAACTTGAACGTTATAAATTTCAAGAGGGAGTGTTAGAAATTGTGAAATTTATAGAGTCGCTGTTTTCATCCCAAGTCGACCTTGACACGTGTACAGCCCGGCGGCGGCACCTGATACCATGTGACGTCACTACCTACCTACCCCCTTCCTGCCAAGCTGCTGGCTGATTACAACTGTCATTCTATCTCTCTTTTGATTTTCTCTGAACTTGTATAATCAATAAATCAACTGGCACTCTGCTTTAACGAGTGATTCGTTAATATTTCCAATAATAACCTATAGTTCATGCATATTGGACCGCTCCAATAGTACCGGCATCAAAAAAGGATGGTAGTGTAAGGATATGTGGTGATTTTAGATGTACAGCTAATAAAGCAATAGAATTAGATAGGTATCCCATTCCATCGATCGATGAGATCTTTTCAAAATTATCTACAAGCACCGTACTTTCGACTCTAGACCTATCACAGGCTTACTTACAAGTACTGTTAGCTGAAGAAGCCAAAGCTGTTGTTGATATAAACACAACAAAGAGGTTGTTTTCTTATAAAAGACTACCATATGACGTAGCGGTAGCACCAAATAAATTTCAGAGGATTATGGAAGGCCTATTTTCTGATTTGCCGGGTGTGGCCTGCTACATAGATGATATTTTGGTTGCAGGAAAAGACTTTGAAGATCATGAACAAAAGTTGGATCTAGTGTTTAGATGATTGCTAGAAAAAGGTTTAAAGTTAAACAGATATAAATGTAAATTTAAAAAGAAATCGGTGGAATATTTAGGGTTTAAAATGGATAAATATGGACTGCATCCCTTAGAAAAAAAAATTAAAGCAGTGATAGAGGCGCCTGAACCTTAAGAATGTTTCGCAATTGAGATCTTTCATAGGACTCTTAATTTATTATTATAGATTCATAAAGAATATAGCAAACATTTTAGCGCTATTCTATCAACTTTTGAATAGAAATTGTAGATGGAATTGGACGAAAAAATATCGAATGTTATTTAAAAAATGTAAATCCTTATTAATAGACTATGAACTAGGCGTAATTCTGAGTCATAGAAATGATAGAAAGGAAGAATGCCCTATAGCTTTTGCTTCTAGAACATTAACTGAAGCGGAAAAACGTTTCTCTCAACTAGAAAAGAAAGCGTTGAGCATAACTTTTGGCGTTGAGAAATTCAGACAATACTTATTGGGACGAAAATTTGTATTGGTCACAGACAACCGACCCTTAATTCATATATTTTCACCTCATAAACCAATTCCCATATGTGCATCATCCAGAATTAAAAGATGGTCCTTAAAATTAGCTGCATTTAATTATACTGTGGAATTTCGAAAAGCTAGTGATAATTCCAATGTTGACGCATTGTCACGTCTTCCTTTAGAATCGAGTGTCAGGGAGTCTCTTGATGAAGACAAGGTACTTCTTCTTAGGAAGTCGAATGAGGTACCGTTCTCTTTTATGGAGGTGGCTAATGAGACGCCCCAAGATAAAATACTGTCTATAGTATTAAGGAATGTTAGAGAAGGCAACTGGAAATTCACAAGGGTGTATACCGAGAGAAAACCCACTAGCTCCTCATTATACGATCAACTAGCCGAATGACCCGGGCAACGCCAGTGTTTTACCCGATTGAATGTTTTGATTCAAATACTATTTGTTACAATTATAAATTGGCGCCTTAAATAAATGCATATATTAGTTAATACCTATAGCCTATGTGCTTCATCTGTCTATGTACTGTTGGCTTCCGTAGGCGTCTCATACTGGGAAAAAGAAAGAGAAGATTCCATTTAGTTATTAACTAATATATGCATTTATTTAAGGAGCGACCCGCTCCAACACAATAGTTACATAAACGAAAAAGCGAGTGTGGGGGCATGATGGGGGGGGGGGGGGGGGGGAGCAAAGTTGGCGTGATCTTAGCCAACCAATAGGAGGGCGCCATTCCAAAAAAAAAAAGCAAACGGTGACAGAGATGACTGACGACTGATTGATTAGGAGATGAGGAATGACGCTCGTTACTGCATATAGAATGAGGAATTAGGTTTGGAGTTTGGTTGTCTTCAATGGCGTGAAAGAGTGGTAATTCCCCAAAAATTAATATATTTAATTTTAAATCACTTGCATGAAATACACATGGGGATTGTTAAAATGAAAATGATTGCCAGACGGTATTTTCTGGTGGCCAGGCATAGACAGTAACATCGAGGAGTTAACTAGAGAATGTAGAGTATGCCAATAATCGGCAAGCATGCCCCCGTCTACCATCTCGGAATGGACTTGGCCCGAAAAACCGTGGCATCGACTTCATCTTGATCTAGCGGGTCCGTTCATGGGAAGAATGGTTTTGGTTCTCGTGGACGCATACTCAAAGTGGATAGACATTTTTATCATCAAATATATTACCAGAAAATCGATTATAAGTCATCATTGGATTGCCCTAATTTTTTGTTACATATAACGGAAGACAGTTTGTCTCCGGTGAATTCGAGCAATTTACCAAAATGAATGGTATACGGCACACTAAGACCAGTCCGTATAATCCTAGTACAAATGATTTAGCTGAGAGATATGTAAGAGAGTTTAAAAACCTTTTGAGAAAGAATAATGGGAAGGATGATTTAGAGACGAATCTACAAAGGTTCCTATTTGCTCATAGAGCATTCCCCCACACTGTAATAAAGGAATTCCCCGGCGGAACTGCTAATGAAGAGAAGTTTAAGATCAAGATTCTCGAATTTAATACCAAGATGGGAAATCCACGAGAGGTATTTCACGAGGCCGTAAGAAGGCAGGAGCAGTTTACTACAGGTTGCGAGGTTTATTTCCGCAACTATGCAACTGGACCTAAACGGTTAAAAGGTACCATTTTGGAATTATTGAGCTACCGTCACTACCTTATAAGTTGCGAGGGTGTTGTGTAAGAGGCATATCAATCAATTGCGACCTGTGAGAAAGAAACAAGTGGAGACAAGAAATTTGATACTTCCTCGAACATCAGGAGAGAAGCCTGTAGGTGGAAGTCAGAAATAAAGTGAAGAGGAGGTTCCAGAGGTTACATCAGGAAACAAGGAGGAGACTGCTTCTGTGCACGTACCCTCTTGCTTTCCTATACCAGGGCCTGTTGCTGTGCACGTGCCCTCTTGCACTCCTAAACCGGAGGCTGCCGCTGTGCAAGGTGGCGTGATCTTAGCCAACCAATAGGAGGGCGCCATTCCAAAAAAAAAAAAGCAAACGGTGGCAGAGATGACTGACGACTGATTGATTAGGAGATGAGGAATGACGCTCGTTACTGCATATAGAATGAGGAATTAGGTTTGGAGTTTGGTTGTCTTCAATGGCGTGAAAGAGTGGTAATTCCCCAAAAATTAATATATTTAATTTTAAATCACTTGCATGAAATACACATGGGGATTGTTAAAATGAAAATGATTGCCAGACGGTATTTTCTGGTGGCCAGGCATAGACAGTAACATCGAGGAGTTAACTAGAGAATGTAGAGTATGCCAATAATCGGCAAGCATGCCCCCGTCTACCATCTCGGAATGGACTTGGCCCGAAAAACCGTGGCATCGACTTCATCTTGATCTAGCGGGTCCGTTCATGGGAAGAATGGTTTTGGTTCTCGTGGACGCATACTCAAAGTGGATAGACATTTTTATCATCAAATATATTACCAGAAAATCGATTATAAGTCATCATTGGATTGCCCTAATATTTTGTTACATATAACGGGAGACAGTTTGTCTCCGGTGAATTCGAGCAATTTACCAAAATGAATGGTATACAGCACACTAAGACCAGTCCGTATAATCCTAGTACAAATGATTTAGCTGAGAGATATGTAAGAGAGTTTAAAAACCTTTTGAGAAAGAATAATGGGAAGGATGATTTAGAGACGAATCTACAAAGTTTCCTATTTGCTCATAGAGCATTCCCCCACACTGTAATAAAGGAATTCCACGGCGGAACTGCTAATGAAGAGAAGTTTAAGATCAAGATTCTCGAATTTAATACCAAGATGGGAAATCCACGAGAGGTATTTCATGAGGCCGTAAGAAGGCAGGAGCAGTTTACTACAGGTTGCGAGGTTTATTTCCGCAACTATGCAACTGGACCTAAACGGTTAAAAGGTACCATTTTGGAATTATTGAGCTACCGTCACTACCTTATAAGTTGCGAGGGCGTCGTGTATAAGAGGCATATCAATCAATTGCGACCTGTGAGAAAGAAACAAGTGGAGACAAGAAATTTGATACTTCCTCGAACATCAGGAGAGAAGCCTGTAGGTGGAAGTCAGAAATAAAGTGAAGAGGAGGTTCCAGAGGTTACATCAGGAATCAAGGAGGAGACTGCTTCTGTGCACGTACCCTCTTGCACTCCTATACCAGGGCCTGTTGCTGTGCACGTGCCCTCTTGCACTCCTAAACCGGAGGCTGCCGCTGTGCAAGTGCCCGTCCGCAGTTCTAGACCTCAGAGAGCCAGGAAACCCCTAGACCGGCTGGAGTATTATTAAGGGGGGAGATGTGTTGTGTATGTAAATAGATGAAGATTATTTTAATTCTTTAAAGTCTCATTATTTAAGAATATATGTGTATATAAATTGGACATTTTTTGTTGGCCAAACGAAAAGAATCTGAGGCTCTTTATTGGACACGACAAAAACAAAAACGGCATTCCAGAGTAAAATCATCAGAGATAGATAAATATTTTTCAAATGAATTAAAATAAATATAATCGATACTGAGAGAGAGTTGAATTTAAAAAAAAATGGAAAATTATTATTTTCGAAATATAAATATCTGAGAGGATTCCAGCAAACCGCATCTAAAATATCAGGTTTTTTTTTTGCTACATGTTTTAATTTGCATATACCTATTTTACATATCTCAGATTGTATTAAAAAATCGTTAACCATTTCTTCTAACTTTTGGCGAAATGGTGTTTTATTAATTTATAATTTGATATTATTAGGGTTCTTTCCTGGTATTCAAAAAGTGAAAATACGTGTCGTTCAGTTATATTTTTCAATTTATTAAACAATTTGGCCGCTGAATCGCTGATTCTGGTAGGGCGCCATCTAGCGAATAAAGTTGTAACTAAATTCAATTTCTAATTTTTCATTATTTGCCATAAAAATTCCCATTGCATCCTGAACACAATGGTGTTTACCGCATTGCTCTAGCGGAAATATTCGCAGAGTTATTAATTTTTAAAGTTGTGCGGGACTTTTGGATCACCCTGTAGTTGTTAAGCAATATATGGTTTTAAAATATTTAGATAAAATTAATAAATGTGTTTGAAAAAAGGATTTTTTCAGCCAATATATATATATAAATTCATATAATATATGTTTGTTTTCTGAAGATTTAAAAATGTGGATTTCTCTATTTTAAAAATGTTAAAAATATTTGAAACTCTCTTTCTCTACGAGGCACAGATGTTCACAAAATTCTATTTAACGCGTATCATCTGTGATTGAATCAATGAAGAACTTTCTAATTTTAAGCAACTTTGCTTTTAGCTATAAAAACATGAGATAATTAATATTTTCTTAAAACACATAATATATAAGAGAAATCTATTTATATTCTTTTTACTGAAATTGTTACACCCATACAGCCCCTTATTTTAAAAAGTTGTTTAATCATACGGAAAAAACATACTTCAGCGATATTATATAAAAGAGAAGAGTAACAAATACTAATCTATGATAAAATGTATTTTTTATCTAAGACAATAAAAATACTTGGTCTTATTATATGAACTCATTTTCTTTCACACAAGGCTCAATAGAAACTAGAAAATAGAAACTGATGAAAGAAAAATCTAGCATAATAGGCGAAATATTATTTAATTTTTATTCAAATATTCTATTGTAATTTGTGTTTCTTCTAAAATAATCGTATGGATTTAGTATTATAATTGGAGTATGAGAGACTTCTTGGGTCAACACGCTATTCTTTATTCCAATGTTTTCTAAACAACAACTTGAGTATTGTGTGCTTATATAGTGTAATATTTGAAATATTTTCTTATTTGTTATTAAAATAAAACTAACCTTTTTAAAGATTGAAGGCATTTTTTTATTTTATCTTAAAATTAAAGATACTTCGGCCAGTAAATATTTTTATTATCTCTACGTTTCGACAAAAATATTTGTCCTTGTCAGGAGCGAACAAAAATTAAAACATTTGGCAAGGTTAAGAAAAAGGCATCTCCTTATCGTGCAACTGAAAGTTGTTAATGGCGCAAGCCATTAGCAACTTTCAGTTCCACGAAAAGGAGATGACATTTTTTTAATTTATGCACCTTATCCCAGTACAATATCACATTTGTACTATTTTTCCACATTTGGCAAGGTATTAAGAGATTTTTGTCGTAATAAAAATATTTACTGGCCGAAGTATCTTTATTCTTAAGAACTATGAATACCCTCCAGGCAGCCTCTATCTTTACGATATACAGGGTGATCCAAAAGTCCCGCACTATTTTAAAAATTAATAACTCCGCGAATATTTGCGCTAGAGCAATGCGCTAAACACCATTGTGTTCAGGATGCAATGGGAATTTTTATGGCAAATAATGAAAAATTCGAAATTGATTTTAGTTACAATTTTATTCGCCAGATGGCGCTCTACCAGAATCAGAGATTCAGTGGCCAAATATTTTGATAAATTAAAAAATATAACTGATCGACACGTATTTTTTCTTTTTGAATACCAGGAAAGAACCCTAATTATATCAAATAACAAATTAAAAAAACACCACTTTGCCAAAAGTATGAAGAATTGGTTAACGATTTTCAAATACAATCAGAGATATGTAAAATAGGTAAATGCAAATTGAAACATGTAGCGAAAATAAAATTGATATTTTAGATACGGTTTGTTTCCGAAGATAATAAATTTCTAATATTTTTAATTCAACTCTCACTCAGTATCGATTATATTTATTTTAATACATTTGAAAAATATGTATCTATCTCTGATAATTTATTTTACTCTGGAATGCCGTTGTTGTCGTGTCCAATAAAGAGCCTTAGATGTATCCATGCACCTCCATCACAGCAGCAGCAATGTCCACTATCTTGGGTGTGTAAAGCTGCTGCTCTGGGTCTATGTCAATTTTCTGCAAGGCTGCGGCCATTGCTGGCTATGAGAATATGTGGGTAGGTGTAAGTTCCACACCAGGACAATTATTGCATGCCCTATAGGTTATTGCGCCATCTGGATGTATTCTTATTTTTTTGTTTAATTATCTTGTTTTTTGACAAATAATCAGCGTCAAATAATGACATTTGTTCTTTCCTTTGGCTCAATTTTCTGGCTTCCTTTGTCAATTCAAATGCCATTTCATTACCCCCGATCCCAGCATGGGCAGGGATCCAATGTAGAATGCAGCTATTCTCCAATGGTTCCAGTTAGGTAAGAAACGAGTGTATTTTCTGTGTGATTTTAGTATTGCCCTTCTGAATTGCTTCTAGAGCGGATATGGAGTCGCTGTATATTAAAATTCCTTCTGCTTGATGCAGGGATGGTTGGTTAAGGCATAAATCAAGGGCTTTCCAGATAGCTGTCAGTTCACAAGTGAAGTTTGACGAAATCTGTCCTGCTCCTTCTTTGATTTTGATGTTTGTTCCATCTTGCAGTATTATGTTAATTCCGGCCCCTCCATTACTCAGGGTAAGGTCTGAAGATCCATCTGTATATGCTGTTAAAGGGCGTGGCCTAGCATTTTTAATCAAGAATTTGTACTATGAGGACATAGCCAATAATATTCCAAACACATTAGACCTCGAAGCCCAAGGTATCAAAGTCTACCTCAATCAAAACAAAGCCACAAACATATACAATATGTATCACCTTCCAAACAATACATTTATTGACGATGGAACAATGGCTCAATTTCTTACAGACAACACTATTATTGTAGGTGACCTTAATGCCAAACATCAACTATGAGGATGTTCTACGCCAAACCCAAGAGGCAAAATACTATTAAACATTTTTGAAGACAATGCCTTCATTTGCTCAAATGATGGGAATCCTACCCATCATTCCTACAAGCTATAATACTGCACAAGCCCTTGATATAAGTTTTTACTATCCTGATATTTTCAACAAATGCAAATAGCAAATATTAAAAAGTTTTGGAAGTGATCATTTACCTAATTTGATAGAAATTAGCACCAAGACCAAAACTAGCTCAATTAAGAAAAATTCTGGAACTTCAAAAAGGCTAATATGATATCTTTCGAAAACACCATTATTGAAGCAGCCAAAGTTTCAATACCAAGAGGTAATATTAAGAAATGGATTCCAAATTATACACACCAGGAAAAATATATTCAAACACTTATAACTAGAAGAAATGAACTACAAAAAAGTGCACCCAAAACCAAACAAATTGTAGAACTGAATTGAACATTGTGATTGCAAAAATAAAAAGATTATACGTAAATGTGAAAAGGGAAAAATGGAAACAAACCTGTGAAAGCCTGAACCCAAGAAACCCAAATACAAAACTTTGGAATTTGGCAAAACAAATTGAGAGAGTCCAGCCACAAACTGAAAACACAAATATGATTAAGAATACAGATGGTACACCAGCAACTAATGACAAAATTGCTGCCAATCTTTTAGGTAATTCATATCAAATAAGTAGTAAAATCAAGGTTGAAAAAAGGCCCGAAAGATTATTCATGACTGTAAAAATGTCACCAGCACTCATAATATTTTCCATGAATAAAATCAATATGAAATAGCTAGCAAATGCATTAGAAAACACTGACCTAAACAAGACTCCTGGGTCAGATGGAATCCATGGCCGAATGATATCAAACTTGGGCATAATTGGCAAAAAAAGACTTCTTAATATTTTCAATAACTCCTGGAAAACTGGAAAATTGCCTCAAGACTGTAAAAATGCAACAATAATTCCTATTAAAAAACTTGACAAATCTGCCGATGACCCAAAAAACTACCGACCTATCTCCCTCACAAATATTTGTTGCAAATTAATGGAAAAAATTATACTCAAACGACTCACCTACCACCCCGACACAAGAATTCTCTTACCAGAAGAACAATATGGATTTAGGAAAGGACATGGGACAATAGACCAACTCTTATTTTTCACACAAAAGTTAAAAGATGCACAAAACAAAAAACCAACTAACAACACCATAGCTGCTTTTTAGACCTTACACAAGCTTTTGATAAGGTATGGAAAAACAAGTTAATTACAAAATTATACAAACATTTCAAAATTAATGGAAAAGCTATAACTTGGATAAATGATTCCTTTAAAAATATATACATCAGGGTCAAATATAATGGCACTCTATATAAAACCTTTAAATTGTACCAAGGATTACCACAAGGATCAGTCCTTAGCCCAACTCTCTTCACCCTATTTATTGCAGGCATAGAAGAAAACTTTTCACATAAAACCAATATTGGACTTTTCGCTGATGACATTATTCTATGGAGCAGCAACACTAACTAGAAAAAAGCTGAAAGAGATTTGAACAAGACTCTTCTACACCTAGAAAAATTTGCTAATAAACATAAATTAGAATTTAACCCCCAAAAATCTGAAACCTGTCTTTTTACTACCGATAAGAAACTATACAAAATAAGACCAAATATTATTCTGAAAGAACAACAATTGCAATATAATAAACATCTTAAATATCTCGGCTACACCCTGGATCCAGAAATTAACTCCAGTAAACATATTGAAGGAGTTGTTAGAAAAGGAAGAGACCGACTAAAAATCTTGAAATATATTTCAGGAAGAGTGGGGAGCTGAAGCAACAACACTAAAACCAACTTACACATCTCTAATGAGACCTATCTTGGAATATGAATATCAAATCTATGGTACAGCATCTGAAACAAATCTAAAAACACTGGAAAGGATACAACTAAATGCAACTAGAATTATTACAGGTCTTCGAAATACCTGCCCTGATAATATTGTACTCTACGAGGCAGACATTATGCCCTTAAAGGAGAGAATAAGATACAATCTGCCAAAATATATAAACAAAATCTAGAGTTATGAAAACAATCACAGAACTTTCAATTACATACTTAATTGGGAACCCAATATAAGACTCAAAAAAGAAGTCCCTCTCCACCTGGCCAAAAGAAATGGATTTTAAAATATAAAGTGGAAAAATATTATTTAGCTGAAAAAATATCTCCATGCGAACCACTAACAAAATGTTATTTTTAATGCCACTTTAAATGAACCCACCAACAAACAATACCAAAATCCAGAATACTTAAAACAATTATCATTGGAAATAATAAATGAAATTCCTAAAAATGCAATAATTATCTATACCGATTGTAGCAGAGACGAGTTGGGACACACTGGCAGTGGCTCTCTCATTAAAACCACAAATGGCAATGAGAAAATAAACAGAAGAAACCCAGAATTTCGCTCAGTCTTCAGATCAGAACTTATAGCCATCTATGAAGTCTTAAAATCCATCAGAAACACTAAACATCACGATATATGGATTCTTACTGATAGTAGAAGTGCCATACGACATTTGAGTCACACAGGGGAACTTAGAGACAAAGTAAGCAGGAACATAATTGGTTATCTCCAAAAACTCTTAATACCTCAAAAATTCACCTTCAATGGATACCCTTGCATGTTAGCATTGAAGGCAATGAAGCTGCTGATGCGCTATCGAAAAAAGGCACAAAAGAACCCTTGCTACAGAAAAATAAACTTACTTTTAAAGAAATAGAAACAGTAGCCAAAATAAACAAGAACTGGAGGATCCCACCTAAGCACAGTTGGTACACCCTAGAAGCAGATGGCCACCCAGACCTTTCGGTCCACAAGCCGGCATGCGAAGCATGCCTTTCGCTGCTATTCTGTTCAACTCATAAGCCAAGTAACGGTATCCAAGTTAGTGCTTGGACATTGTACCTGAAAAACCACCTCCCAGACAACGTGTCTGGAAGGATTTAAATACCGGTGGCCTTCAATCACAGCAAAATAGGAAACTATCTACTGTGTTGAGCAGGGACCGCGAGGAGGCAACCCCCGGTCGACTCTGTTCACTCACAGCTGAGGAAAAGCTCAGCTGCCACGTCGTGGGCTTTGTCAAGAAGCTTGCTTGATTTCTCAGCAGCTTACTCTCGATCGCGCCCCTCGCCCTTCTTCTCTCTTCCTGCACACCCACTACCCTTGGACAATCCAAGACGTAGTGGCGTGCATTCACATCCCTTTCTCCATAGACGCAATCAGGGTTTCTCTTAATTTTAAATCTGTGGAGACTTGGGGAAGAGCCCATGTCCCGAACTACCCTAATGAGTTTGTGGGACATTACCTTACAGAGGTATTTGGGTGTTGTTACCCCATTGAATACCTCTCTCCCCATTACACTGTTCCTCCATCTGTCCAACCATAAGTCCTGGACGTGCCCCCTGATCCTCCTATAAACTTCTTTCTTGGTCACTGGGGTCCTCAGTGATCTACCTCTAAAGCATCCTGCCTTAGCGATCCTGTCTGCGAACTCATTACCTTCGATGAGGCTGTGTCTCCTAAACCAAGGGAGCTCCGGAGCCCGCGTCATCATCTCCAGCCACTAGATTATTTGATCCGTGAGTTGCCCTTTCTCCAGATTGATGGCGACGAGGGCCGACATACAATCTGAATAGAGGCGGTCTGGGCTGAAGTTCTTCTCGGCACACACTCTGAGGGCTACCCTGATCGCAACCAGCTCGGCTGAAAAGACCAATTCGTCCACTCTGAGCGTTAAACTTTCTTGGAAGATCAGCTCTCCATTAGTGAATATCACTACCCCAGCTCCAGTATTGGTTCCAGACTTAGTACCATCAGTGAAAACCTCCGTGCCAATCCCTGTCGGCACTCCAGGACTCCAATTCCACTTTGGCAACCTCTGCGGAGGCTTCCTTGGGTCCCTCTTCGATTCCAGGGCCCCCGCTTCAAGTCCCAGGGCATCTTCCCTGTTCTACCAGATATTCTGTCTGTGGTCTCCTTCTCTAGTTTCAATCCCAGGGGAATAAGCCCAGCGAGGACCAAAAACGCCTCGCTGCTGGTAGTGCGATATCCCCCTGTGATTCTGAATGCCGCTGTCCTCTGCACTCTCTCTAGAGTTGTTGCCACCTTCTGATCCCTGTTTCGGCGCCACCAAGCCCCGGAAGCATATAGCAAGATTGGCTCGACACAGGAGAGGCAGAGGTTCCTAAAAATAGTACCCTCCTCCCCCCCCCCCTGTTGAGAGCCAACAAGGACAGGCCTGCACAACGCCTCCCTGCCTCTCGCCACCATCTCCTCCGCCTGGTATTGCCAACCCATCTTGTCATCAATGACCACCCCCAGGATGGTCATCCTATTAACCAAAGCTACCCTCCGTCCTTCCATCCGGATAGCCGGCTTGTGTTCCCATTTGATCCCTTTCCTTTTTGTTCTTAAGTCTCTAGGCTCAAAGCTGAGGGCTTTAGTTTAGGAGACATTGATCTTAAGGCCAGAGTCATGGGCCTAGATCGAGAGAATTTGGAGAGAAGTTTCAACACACTTCTCAGCCTTCGCTCTCGAAGCAGCCTCAATGATGAGGAACTGGTCGTCAGCATAGAGAACCAGCCTGGCTCCCTCAGGGAGCTCCTCCTGGAAAACGGTGTTTACCAGGATTTTCCACAGAATAGGCCCGCAGCAAGAGCCCTGGGGGCAACCCCTAGCACAGTTTCTTTCCAACTTCCGCCCACCAAAACTGAGGCTAATCCGTCTATCCCTCAGAAAGTCACGAACCAAGCTGAACAAATTATCTGGACAACCCATGTCCATCAAATTTCTCATCAGCTTGTTCCAGCTCATGGAGTTGAACACGCCATCAATGTCCAGGGCCACGAAAAGAACCCAAGCACCCTTATTTAAGCCCATCTCAACCCCTCTTACACCTCGTTCAGAGCTGTGGTTGTGGACTTCCCTTCCCTAAAACCAGGTTGGAAAGAGGAAAGGAGCTCATTACTCTCTAGCCAGTGCTTCAGTCGCTGAGCTAGTAGGCTATCCAGGACCATACCTAGACCCACTAGTAAAGAAAGCGGACG
Organism: Cordylochernes scorpioides; assembly: GCA_030710605.1. Taxonomy (NCBI): domain Eukaryota; kingdom Metazoa; phylum Arthropoda; class Arachnida; order Pseudoscorpiones; family Chernetidae; genus Cordylochernes; species Cordylochernes scorpioides. Next base: position 75,126,592 of record CP092867.1, read on the forward strand.
ATAATCATTAGGAGAATTACCCTTTCTACCAGACTTTTCGAGAAGCACTACTCGGGCAACCTTCCATGCCTCAGGAAATGTACCAGTGTCCAGGCACCTATTGAATAATCTGGAAAGAAGCGATGGGTGCATCCTTACCAGAGCTTTCACGACCGTGTTATCGATCCCTTCGGGACCAGGAGATTTCCTTTTCCCGAACTTGAAAGCCGTCAGTTTCACCTCATTCTCAGAAAAGGGCGGATCCACCAAACCACAAGTGGTCAGAGAGATCTCGTCCTCTGGTTCCTCGTTTCCGAAGTGCCGATCCAAGTTGTTTTTATTTTGTCTTCTGCTTTCGAGCGAGTAGGTCTAGAACACATTCTCTCTGAATTTTCTCATTGTTGGTGGATGAAACAGCACCAGTGATTATTTTGGCCGCTTCTGCTTGAACACTGTCTAGTCTTACTTTTAGTGATGAGCTTGAGGGAGCCCAGACCGGTGTTGCATATTCCATTATCGGCCTTATTAAGGTGGTATATGTTGTTCTGAGAATTCTGGGTTTTGCTCCCCAATTTGTTCCACATAGCCTTCTCAGAATGTTTAGTTTCCTGATAGCTCTATTTGAGGTGCTAATTAAGTGTTCTGAAAAATTCCAATTCCCCATCAATAATAATTAAAATAATTTTGTTGACATCTTGTCAATACATGCACAGTCTGCACTATTAAAAAAAGATAATATGCATTATATACACTATGTACAATGAATATGCGCCTCTGCCAGCGCTGCAGAGTTTGGTGGAGAATCGCCAGTGGGTCTCCAGCGACACCACGCATTTTGCGATCTACGATGAATACGTTGATCGCGTACTTCGCCGCTTAGGAGATGGGGATGGCGTGGTCCTCGAGACCACCTGGAAAGATACAGGACTGCAGTATCACACCTAGGTATTATGGATTTCTGATTTTTCAATTATTTGTTTGTTTATGCTTATTTTGTGGTTATATTTATCCCTTTTCCCTGTGAGTGGAGAAGACGCATAGGTTTGGTTTTATTGGGTTTATGGTCATTTGGTGTTCCATTGCTCACTTCTCCAGTCCTCTCATTAATGTGTTCAGTATTTTTTACGATTTTTCTATGCTGCTACTTGTGTGCCATATGGCTATATCATCTGCATAACAGGCAACCTTTGTGTCTTCAGTGAGGTAAGGATGGATGTCGTTAATATATAGCAGATAGAGTAGAGGACTGAACACAGATCCCTGAGTTACCCCAGCCCATGTTCTTTCTTCCTTGTAAAATTCTCCATTGACCCGAACCTTTAACCTTCTTCCCCTTAAGAAGTCTGCAATCCAGATTAAGGTTTTTCTTCTTACTCCGATATTGTGCAGCTTTCCACGTAATTTCTCCCTCCACACTCGATCAAAAGCTGAGGTCATATCAAGGAATATAGCCGAGGTCTTCTTTGGCGGTTTTTCCTGGAAATAATCTATTATTGATTGACAGAAGTAGAACAGTCGATCAGGCGTACAGTGCTGGGATCTATAGGCTGTTTGGTAGAGGTTTATTTTATTATTTTTAGTGAGCCAGACTATGAGCCTAGAGTGGATAATTCGTTCTGGTATTTTACAAAGTATGCTGGTGAGAGCAATTGGCCGATAGTTCTTGTATTCCTTGGCATCTTTGTTTGGCTGCAGTATTGGCACTATAATTGATATCTTCCAATTCTTTGGTAGTTTACCAGTTTGCCATGAAATGTTAAGTATTCGTAGGAGGTGATTATTAGCTTTGTCTTCAAAGTGTTTAATCATTTGACCAAAGATTAGATTTTCTCTAGGTGACCTCTTGGATTTTTTTATTGATGAGTTTAGCTCATTCAGTGTGAAGTCTCTCGAGAAAATATCTTGTTGATGGAAGTTTCTTGCTTGTTTAACTAACTGGTTTATATTATTTTTAGAGTCCTGTCTTCATTCGTATAGTTGAGTATGGTAGTGCTTGAAAGATATTCAGCAATTATGTCAGCCATCTGTTTGTTCGTTCTCGCTGTTCTATTCATATCGGTTAGAGTATTGGAGGATTGGTGTTGGTTTTGATTGTTCTCTAACACTCTAATCATATTCCAGTGTTGGCTGTCCTTTCTTGGTTCCATTTTTTTTTCGCAGAATTCTGCCATTTTTTCTTGTTTGCATATCCAAATTTCTTGTTCTATTTTGTGACTAATTTCAATGAGTTCCTTTCTGTTTTCTTCTGTTTTATTTTTTAAAGAAGTTCATTGATATTGTCTCTCTCTCTCTGAAATCATTGCCTCGATGTTGAGGTCCTTCCAGTAAGGTATCCACAGGTCTTTACGTCAACCTCTAGGTATCGATGCTTTTGCAGCTTTTGAAATGTTCGAAGAGAATTTTTCCAAGTTTTTGTCAAGCGTTCTGTAATTCAATTTTTCGTTGCACAGTTCTTCAAGCTTTTCTGTGAAATTTTTTCAAGTCGGCTTTCCTAGTGTTCCATGTTCTTTTATTCTAATGGACATTCTCAATTTTGAAGTTTAGGGTTGTTAAAATTGGTCTGTGGTCACTGATTGCACCTCTCAGGATTTTCCATTGTGTTATGGTGCGATGTTGTAATTTATCGCTGTGATGTCTATTGCGGATTCTGTGCCTGTGGACTTAGATAGATAGCTGTTCTCTCCGTTATTTAACGGTGTAAGGTCGAGGTCGGTTAGCATGTCCTCAACCTGCTGACTTTTGTTATCCTGGACAGGTGATCCCCAAATTGAACCTTTGGCGTTAAATTCGCCGAGTATGATTGTGATATCCGAAGACGCTTCACTTAATGTCTCTATTGTGTGTACCCATACAAAATTAAAAGATTTCACAAGCTGAAAGTTGGCGATTTTGAGATGCGTCAAAAATTTTCTGCATGGGTTTTCCGGCAAATTGATATTGATGAAAACTGGCTTTCGAATGTTCCGTGGACAGATGATGCTCACTTTTCTCTAAACGGAGAATTTAACATTCAAAACAGCCGCATTTGGGCAACAGAAAACCCTAGATATTTTACAGAAATGCCACTTTACCAGCCTAGAGTTACAGTTTTGTGTGGGTTCACTTCTTTTATTATTGGGCCATTTTTCTTTGAAAAATCAATGGGAGAACTTTTAAAACCGTTTTTGTAACTGGTGAACGTTATGTTCAACTTTTGAGAGAAAAGGGTATTCCCATATTGCAGGGCAAAAGCACTAAGCGAAATAACATTCATGAAAGATGGAGGACCTCCTCATATCTCCCGAGGTGCCAAATAATTGCTGAAGGATACGTTCGGTGAAAATCGTGTGATGAGTCGCCACTTTATATACCAGTGGCCTCCAAGATCACCAGACTTGACGCCTTGCGATTTTTGTTTATGGGGGTACATTAAATTGTGTGTTTATCGATGCTGGCCTACCACATTGGTCATGTTGAAGGCTTCTATCAGATGGCACGTTTTATCAATTTCAACAGATATGTTATTTAATGCTGTCCATTCTGTCATTTATCGTCTGCAGGCGGTGATTGAGAATGAAGGGTGCCACATTGAGCAAGGATTGTGACCTAATACAAGAGAGAAGGTAGTTACCTCATGTGTTATATAAGCTGCCATGTATTATATTATCTACAAATATTTTGCAGCTCTTTGTGTTGGGATATGGGGATAATAAATGCTGTCCTCACATCTTGACTCTTTTTTTTTGTGAACAGTAATATTTTGTTTGACATTTGCTCACATATTATGTCGTGCAAACCAGAGTGTTATAACTTCTCAAATAACACTGGTCACACAATTTTACCCCTTATGTTTAGTCTATCGCTTTTCGCTCATTAGAAGAAATAGCATAAGGATTATTTTCTGTACACCAATAACTTTAGAAATTTTGTGAAAAAAAAATAATACAAAATGATTTTACTACCACCTTTTTCAACGCTAAAGGTCGATTTAAAAATTATTTTTATTTGAGGGAAAACATTTTTTAAAATTGTGTACAGTATAATAAACAATGATAACATTTGACAAGCCCATTGGATATTTGGAATAAAGTACGACAAATATATTTTGTCACTCTCCCCTCTATATTTCATTTGTTGGATCATGACAAATATCCAGTTAAATAGTCAAGGGTCGCCAATCAGTCAAGAAACTACACATTTCTTATAGCAAGAAATCCTATTAATAGTGCCATCATAATTTTTTGTACTATATTAACATTTCAGAAAATTGTGTATTGATATCAGTAGTGTTTTTCAAACATTCAATCTATTTCACAAAACTCCATCTAAAATAGAAATATTTTTGCTACATGTTTTAATTTGCATTTACCTATTTTACATATCTCTGATTGTAAATAGACAAAAGAATTGCTATAAATTATTAAATAAAAACAAACGATAGCAATGCGTCTCTTTATACATAAAATTTTTAATATGCTAGCTTTCGGATCTTATCGATCCTTCAACAGGCCAAGCTGTAAATTGAGAGAAAGAATATATATATATAAATGTAAATTATTATTTATATACACCAACGAAGAACTTCGTTGATTGTATTTGAAAATCGTTAACCAATTCTTCATACTTTTGGCGAAGTGGTGTTTTATTAATTTGTTATTATTAGGGTTCTTTCCTGGTATTCAAAAAGGAAAAATACGTGTCGATCAGTTATATTTTTCAATTTATCAAACAATTTGGTCGCTGAATATCTGATTCTGGTAGAGCGCCATCTGGCGAATAAAATTGTAACTAAAATCAATTTCGAATTTTTCATTATTTGCCATAAAAAATCCCATGACATCCTGAATACAATGGTGTTTACCGCATTGCTCTAGCGCAAATTTTCCGCGGAATTATTAATTTTTAAAATAGTGCGGGACTTTTGGATCACCCTGTATATATATATTATAAAAAGAAAGAGATTTGATTTTCTGCTTGATTTTTGATCATGTTGAGGATTATCGTAATGGTGATGCAGTCGTGGTTAAAAATCTTGAAAGAACAAAAATAACAATGGCCTTGATCAGAGATTGCATTAATTGAGCTAAAGTAATATATAAGAACGTAATTTGATTAAAGTAATGCCTGGCTTAAGGCGAGTAGAATAAGGAAAACAAAAGATTATTTACATAATGTACAAAAGTTTTGAGCCGGCCAACGGGGTAAAACAACGAGTTTTTATATGCAAAGTGTGACCTCCGGCGGTCGATTTAACAGAATATTTGTATCTATGAAATATATATATATTTTTAAGTAAAATAATATTTTAATATAACATTTTAAATACCTTTATATAACATTTTTCCCCTGTGAAGAGAATAATATGGGCAGAAGGAAAAGTGAATTAGTTTTAAAAAAGATAAAAGGATTGATGAAAAGAAATAATGTGAGGTGATATTCACATATCATATTGGTTTTCGGATGTTAACCAATAGACAGGAAAGTACAAAATGATGCATAATGTGAATAATGATAAAATAATAGTGGTGAAGAGTGAAAATGTGGTCAAGAGAAAAAATAAATTGGTGTTCCAACATCGTATTGGCTTATTGTGAACCAATAGATAGGGAAGTTAAATGAGAAAATTGACACATTATAAGAATGAAGAAAAAGAAAATAAAATGCATGATTATAAAAAGTAAGAAATAAAAAGGTGATATTCCATGATCATATTGGCTTGTTGTGAGCCAATAGATTGGAAAAGACACGAGAAAAATGATATGTGCAATAATTATAATATGTTGGCAGATAAAGAGTGAAAATGTGGCAAAGAGAGAAAAGAAATTGGTGTTCCATCATCGTATTGGCTTATTGTGAACCAATAGATTGGAACTAGACAAGAAAAAATACACATTTAATGAGGAAGGCAAATAAAATGAATAATAATTACAACAAAATATATAAATGAAAGATATAAATGATAGCATTGAAAATAAACAATATAAAAATAATGGCATTGGTAAAGGATAGGTGGCAACATTAGATAATTATAAGAAAAAAAGGCATTTGTGAAAAGTAATAAATTGTGGATAAAGTTTATGTACAAAAAGGCAAATGTGAAAAAAAAAGGATTGAACATGTAAAGAAAAAAAAAGTTAATGGTAAGAATAGAGAATGGGCATTAAAAAAAGAATCAAGGTGGATAAAAATAAGAGTTAAGATTTACATATGTTGGTAGCGCTAAATTTACATATTTGCAGAAACGCTTTTATAGATAATAATTACATATGAAATAGTTAAAGGGGGTAAAAATGCAAATTTTGAAAATAACATTAAGAAATGAGATTAAACAAGAAAATATATAGTAGAAATGCGATAAACAATGTATAAAATAGAATTAAAAATTAAAGATTAGAATTTCATTTAAATATTGAAGATGAGATAAAAATAGGTAATATTTTGTTGTTGTCCTCCCGGCCGACTGTTTTACATATGGCGTGTTAAAAATTGTTATGGTGTTAATGGTTCAACTTAATTGTAAATATTTAATGGTAAAGTATGGAAAGTGATATTTTGTAAACTAATTATACAAAGGAAAATAAGGTTTACAAGGATTAAAAGGTGTGATAATATTTAACGGGCAAAAACAACTATGGTAAAATTGATACTTGAAATTGAATTGCATAAAAAGGAATATAACTATAATAGGCGATTTAAAACTATTGTAAATCATGGCGAGAATTAAAAAAAAAAGGTACCCTGGAAGGGATGATTCTGGCTGGAGCCGATTTCCGGAGATGGCTGGCGATGGATGGGAGAAGGATGCTTGAAAACTGCTGGAGATGGCTGGGGATATCCGGAGTTGTCCTGAGTTAACTGGAGATGTTGGCAGGTTGCGCTGGAGCGGATGGCGATGACTTTCTGATGCTAGGGTTGTTTCTTGAAGCTATGGTTGTTTTTTCGGAGAAGGCCATGTTTGCCTGTGGAGAGCTATGTTTGCTTGAATTGAAGCTATGTCTTTTTTTATAGTAGGTTATTTTTGGTTGAAATGAGCTATGTTTTCTTGTGGATTTCTATTGTTGGAGAAAGCTTAGTTCGTTTATGGATTTGCATACTTGATAATAATTTTGATCTTGGTATTTTAAACAAGCAGGTAAATATTCCGTCAACTAATATTATATAAAGAAAGAGATTTGATTTTCTGCTTGATTTTTGATCATGTTGAGGATTATTGTAATGGTGATGCAGTCGTGGTTAAAAATCTTGAAAGAACAAAAATAACAATGGCCTTGATCAGAGATTGCTTTAATTGAGCTAAAGTAATATATAAGAACATAATTTGATTAAAGTAATGCCTGGCTTAAGGCGAGTAGAATAAGGAAAACAAAATATTATTTACATAATGTACAAAGGTTTTGAGCCGGCCAACGGGGTAAAACAGCGAGTTTTTATATGCAAAGCGTGACCTCTGGCGGTCGATTTAACAGAATATTTGTATCTATGAAATATATTTTTAAATAAAATAATATTTTAATATAACATTTTGAATACCTTTATATAACATATAATATATATATATATATATGGAAAAACGAAAGATAAAAAAGGTCAGGTGTTGAAATCAATAATAAAAATGGCATATCCTGACCAGGAGCACATGTGCTTTACAGAAGGCAGAGCGCCATCTGGTGGAACAGAAATCAACTAAACATTGATTTAGCCTGTTCCCTGATATTTGGCCAACCCAATTTCTTGATAAATCAAGAAAAGCCATCCACGAACGCGTTTCGCGCTTTTTGGCGCTCGTCAGCGTGGAGTAGGCTGAACCACTGCGACCAAAAATATTTTTTGGTCCCAGTAGCTTCCTGAAAAACCAAGAAATGGGTATTTAAGGCCAAACATGCGTAAATACGCTTAACACATGAAAACACGAAAGAAAAAAAATAAAAGATAGAAAAGGTCAGGTGTTGAAATCAATAATAAAAATGGCATATCCTGACTAGGAGCACATGTGCTTTACAGAAGGCAGAGCGCCATCTGATGGAACAGAAATCAACTAAACATCAATCAAGAAATTGGGTTGGTCAAATATCAGGTAACAGGCTAAATAAATGTTTAGTTGATTTCTGTTCCACCAGATGCCGCTCTGCCTTCTGTAAACCACATGTGCTCCTGGTCAGGATATGCCATTTTTATTATTGATTTCCACACCTGACCTTTTTTATCTTTTATGTTTTTCTTTCGTTTTTTCATGTGTTAAGCGTATTTACGCAAGTTTGGCCTTAAATACCCATTTCTTGGTTTTTCAGGAAGCTACTGGGACCAAAAAATATTTTTGGTCGCTGTGGTTCAGCCTACTCCACGCTGACGAGCGCCAAAAAGCGCGGAACGCGTTCGTGGATGGTTTTTCTTGATTTATCAATAAATTGGGTTGGCTAAATATCAGGGAACAGGCTAAATCAATGTTTAGTTGATTTCTGTTCCACCAGATGGCGCTCTGCCTTCTGTAAAGCACATGTGCGCTTGGTCAGGATATGCCATTTTTATTATATATATATTGGAAGTTGACTGTTAATTTTTGAAAATAAGCTGAATGTATGAAAAATCCTCTTTTTAAACTATTATTACATTTATAAAGTGAGAGATATCATATTTTGAGTGTTGAATAAACATCAGTTAGATTAGTTTTTATAAAGATGGGAGATGTTTGTCGCGAAATTTTCTTTTTAACAAAGGAATCCTTCTACTCACCCCTCTGAAATGTAAAAATATTGGTTCAACAGTGGCGGACTCTCCCAGCAGCCTGGGAACTAATCTAACTGATGTTTATTTAAAACACTCAAAATATGATATTTCTTACTTTATAAATCTAATAAATGTTAAAAAAAAGATGATTTTTCATACATTCAGCTTATTTTCAAAAATTAACAGCCAACTTCCAATAAACACATAAGATGAAACCTATATTCTATCGATTGTATAAATTATTTTTTTGGCAATGTGTTTCTTTATAGCATCACTAATTTTTTAAAAGAAACACATTGCCAACAATCAATTATAAATTATTTTGAATTAAAAAAGCAGCGCAGAATTTTATTTTTCAAATGGCAAATGTGGAATATCATAAAAATGCACTGTTAAATATGAAAACGTGTGATAATTCATTATTAAAATTGAGATACATGAGAAAGACTTAGAGGCGTGTAGAGTAAATATATATGTGTAGAGAAGGACCAGGAGGGTGTGGGTATAGAACGGGTGTGAAAGACAATGGTCGCCCGGGGCAGCGGCCTAAGGCAGGGAAGATAGGACGGTCTGGGTTTCCGCCTGGCTATCATAGAAACAAATGTCTTGTGGCATGGAGATCTCTGGCTTCTTCCTCGCGTTGTCTTCACATTCTATCTTCTCTAATTAATATAGTAATTTATAGATTTAACCTTCAACTATTTTTTATATGGAGTCATATAAATCAAACGTTATATAGAAATGTTTCTACATTTGAAATTTATTCCATATATACTTTTAAAACAATACAAATTCGATATTAATACAAATAATACTAATTTGTTATTTTAGTTAATAAACTATTTATTACTCTATGAGCAAATATCGTTTGTTTGTAAAATGCACACAATACCTTTTGAATTTTTGTGTTTATTTTTAGTGTTTACTTCTTGGATCCATCGAATAGGGATGGAATTTGTATATAAACTGATTCTATATACATAACAAAATGTGCATTATAGATATAAGTGGTAAAATAATATCTTGCAGTTTTTCGTCTACGCCATTCTTGCACATCAGCATACGTATTGCGCGTCGCATGTTGGAGCGTCCGCACCTGGCCGCCATTCACATCTCGCGGTATCTTCGGTGCTGGGCGCCTGTCGTCGACGTGCCCCCCACCAGTCTGGCATTTTTATCCCTCCGTCGCTGCCCCTTCGGGGGCCATGCAGCGGACATCGCTCTGCGGCTGGACATGCACGCCCTGCCTCATCCGGGGCACCCCGGCGTCGATCCAGCCCATCTGCATCGCCTGCGGCTCAAGCGAACTGTCCCTGGACCATGGCTATTGGTCCTGAAGCGCCGTCAGCCTTCTCATCCAAGAGGCGTTCTTTATTTTCGGGCGGTGCCGGACCTGCAATCCTGGATCTTCGCGGTGGGCCACGAGAACTACGTCATCAGCATCTCCTCAGCGACTAAGCATGCGATGTACGTTTTCTTCATAGATCTTGAAATGCGTGGTATTGCTGGAGACCTGCTGACGATTTTCCATCAAGTTCTGTAGCGGTTGCTGAGGCGGCATGTACAAAGTCATTGTACATAGCATATATATATATATATTTTTAAAATTTTAGTATTATAATCAGTATCATCGTTAACAACATCATCATTGTAAATTTCTTAACTGAATAGTGCGGACTGTTCACTTTGACCTGTATTGACAAGATGCCAATAAAAGTATGTTAATTGTCAAAATTGTCTCTCTCTTTCGGCCGTGCGGCCACGCGGTGCTCGAACTTTCTGGGATTGGGATGGGGGACATGGATATTAGTAACCCCTTTGGGTGTTGGCTGAAAGTCAATAGAATGGGCTGCCCAGACCATTAAAGCTTCCGCCGAAATTTCGGTAAAATTTCAAGAATTGATTGAAAGCTAATCTGATTTAAGCATTTGAAAATATGCAAATTTTGAGCCGCCGGCGGACGGAAAGAATGTTGATTCTCGCCGCAACTGGGCTGACTGGCTGGAAAAGGAAGACCAGCTACTCGAGAATCAACATGTGAAATTCACCACAGTGGGCGTCTCAAAGAAGATATTACATGATCCTGACCACGCTAATCCATCCAAACAGCAGCAGGTCACGAGCCACGGAAGACGCCTGGGTGATGGACGACCTCAACATCGACGAGCAGAGCACGAGCGACACAACATCTGGAGGCCCTCACGGAGCTCGATCAGCCCTTATCGACGCCGCCAACCTGTTCGACGACGCGCACATTCATACAAGGCCGCCAGTTGCGGAAGTCGTATTGACGCTAGTCGTTTGAATAGGATTCTTATTCCTTCAAGACTCTCAGACCATGTCAAATGTTCCATCGCAGTAAGGACAGCAGAAATTGTTTTATTTTAAAAAGAATATTACGCCTCTAAAATAGTTTTATAATTTGATAACAGATGGCGCTCTAGTACATCGTAACATTATAGTTTTTTTTCTTTACTGAAATGAAAATACTTGGATCTGTTACTATTGATTTATTGTGAAAAAATAGTACAAATGTAATAGTGTACTGGGATAAGGTGGATGAATTATGAAAAAGAAAAATGCCTCTCCTTATCGTGCATATGAAAGTTGCTGATGGCTTGCGCCATCTATCGGAATAAATATCAACTATTCTCGTTGATTTTTAATTATTCCAGAATTGGCCAAATACTCATTCTTGATTAATAAAGAAAAGCTAACCACGTACGCGTTTCGGGCTGTTGGCCCTCATCAGCGTGGTGCAAGCTCTTCCTCACCGACCAAAAAACTAGTCATTCAGGCATCCTGAAAAATATAAAACGGATAGTTAAGGCTATAATTGCGTGAGACCGCGACACAATGTGAAAAAATAGTACAAATGTGATATTGTACTGGGATAGGTGCATAGCTTATTAAAAAGGTACAGCTACAGGAACTTTCCATTTATACAAATCACAACCTCCGTACCTTTTTATATAGTTATGAGAAAGTTTAGTAGAAGTGTCTTAACAGTTTGGACGTCAACCTAACACCAAAACATATATACATCCATAGTAACGCTGCCTACCTACTAGTATATATGGAGATATAGCCACGACTATATTCAGCCTTCGTAACATTAAATCCGTGAAATTGAAGTTTTATTCTCCATGAACACATATATTTATTTTATCTGATCATCCACAATCAACATAGAGTTCAGAAACAAAGCCGTAGGAGATATGCCTGATAAATGGCGTATACCTTATCACAGGAATGCGGATTTCAATCAATTACCAAAAAAAATCATAAGGCGCAACTCTTTTTATTTGCTTGGTTAAAGAAGCTTCCGGGAAATCCATTATTGTAGTTAGTTGAAGAAGGGCTTGCCCGAAAGCTTCTTTAACCAAGCAAATAAAGAGTTGAGGCGTCTTATGCCTTCTTTAGTAATTTTTAAATTGACGTATATTTTTTGCTGGCGAAGCCGATCAGAGGGTTGGTTAACTACTGATGAGCCAGGCCCTTCCAATTATTTTCTATTATAGTAAGAGACAGCAGGAAAATGTTTGATCCATAAAAAAATAGCGCGAAAGGAGTTTCAGATCTTAGATGAAGAGACTTACTCAGCCCAAATTTTAGACCAACAAATACCTATAGTATTTTGTTTCCCCTGTAGCTTACTAACTTCTTTAAATATGGAAATCCTTCAGATACACTGGCAGTATAGTGCTCTGGGAACTGGTGCCTGGAGCATAGGGCGTAATTTGTTTCTTCGCCGCGGGCAGGGAAATACAAAACTCCAAATTTCACCAAACAATGCCAGAAACTGTATTGAATAAAGCCTCGAAGATAGAAAATACATAGTTTCCTTTTCTTATAATCTTTTCTTTTTGTCCTCTATCGATTTACAAGGCTGTTCAGGAGGATTTTTGTAAAATTATATTTCAAAATATTATCAAAAAAATTATATTAAAAAAAAACGTTGTAACTTTTTCTGTAAACTGGATGTGATATCAATGTCCATACCATCCACGGTCATGCTCTATTGGGTCTGATCTTAATATAATCTCATGGCAAGACTCAACACAAATAATTATTAATAGAATTATTTTGAAACTGCAATTTGGAAGTTATTGGGGTTTAACACATCTTTAAAAAGTTGTTTATAAATTATCTTTTAAAAATAATTTATATTTTAAAATATTTTTGAGCGAAATACATTTTATTTTAATTGAAATTCTTGCCCACCACGTACCACGCATTACTTATCTTTCTACTTCTAATTTTTCTTTCTCAGCTCACATATTAAGTTTTAAAAGAATAAAATATATCGAATTGTCACTACACAAAAACGGAATGAACTTGATTATACGATGGAAAGAGATCCGTGGCAAGTATAAAATTATAGAAATATATATGTAAATACCACAAAATCAATGTAAAAAGCTTTACATTAAGGCCACTATAGGTGGAAATTTTAATCACTAGATGGCGTGCTGAATATAGAAAATCTCTGAGATCATTTCTCGAACAACTTATATAGTAACATTATTTTTAGTAATTAAAAAACTACAATGTCTAGTAAAATAGTTATATACAGGGTGTTCCAAAATAACGAAGTTAAACATTTTAATTCATATTTTATTAAACAAAAAAAAAATACAATTCTATGAATACTAACTAACAATTTATTCACTGGTTTCAAAGTGGCCTCCCTTGGCGGCATACTCAGGTTCCTACTTGACTTGAAAATTTCGGCTATGGGTGGCAGGTTCTTCGGCGACAATCAGTTCCATTCTCGGCGCAGCGATCAGTTCAGCTACTTCAAACTTCTGTGTCGTGCAGCACAGGCCTTGGCCTGCAAAATGGACCACCCGTTGTAATCCATGGGTTGGGATCATGTGAGTAGGGTGGACATTTCGGTGATGAAGTCCGAAAAATAGGTCTTGCACCAATCCTGAGTTAATTCCATCTTGTGAACCGTCACGGAGTCCTGTTGCAACGTCCAATCTGCATCGCCGAAGAGATGTTGAGTCCACAGGAGTACGACGGCCTCAAGAAAGTTGCAGCGATACACTTATTTGTTAATTTTGACCCTTGATCCACGAAAACGAGAGGGTCTTGACAATGGCACAAATCCCGGCTCATACTATAACCGACTGCAAATTTTAGCAGTTTTCGACGATGGCCGACGTGCCGGAAGCCTCAGCGTACCATCTCCTATCGTGTTGGTGGTAGTGCGCCTGCTCGAGGATAAACAGATTCTCGAGCGTGAAGATGATGCGCTCCCATCGCTGACCAGTGAATCGACACTTGAGTTAGATACATCTCTCCAGCTGTACGCGCTTGCTCTCATCCGTCTTCTCACAAGCTGAACTTTTTAGAAACTTGTACGCCTTGAGGTTGAGATTCTGTTCGCTATTCGATGTACCGACGACTTGCTTTTTTCGGTCTCACGGGCGATTTTTCTCATTGACACCCTCGAATTTCGTTGAAGTCGATTTTTTACGATTTTACGGTTGGCGATGCGCTTTCTTCCTCTTCCGGCACGGTCGCCTTTATGGCCAAGCTCACTGAAGCGATGAATGGCCTTGGACACAGTTTGTTGAGGCACTTTTAGCAGCCAAAAAAATTCTCATTGACGTTTTACTCGACTAAACAGCTCAATAATTTCACTACGTTTATTTGACATCCTAAAACACGACAAAATAAGTTAGCACAAAGTCGATACTTAGTTATTACTATACGCTTTGCATATAAAAACTCGTTGTTTTCTCCCGATGGCCGGCTCAAAACTTTTGTACTTTATGTGAATAATCTTTTGTATTCCTTGTTCTACTCGCCTTAAGCCAGGCAGTAATTTTATCAAATTATGTTTTCTATATCCAATAAGTTCAATTAAAGCAATTTCTAATCTTCATTATTTTTATTATTATACTTTCAAGATAATTATTGCCCCGACTGCAAAACAATATCATAACATACTCATGTATACCAAAATAAAGCAACAAATAATAATAATTCAATATATCAATCTAATTCCAAAATACAGCATTAAATATCTCTTTTATTTATAATATATATATATAGTGCTATATCATTTTCGTCGATTATAGTTGAATTTTAATATAAATTAAATATTTAATATATAGACAAATTCTATGAATAACTAAATGTTAAGATATAAAAAGTAAATAAACTTTTCAAAATGTATCAATACCAATATTTCAATTGGCAACTTTTATTAAGGTATAATAGCGCAAATTGAATGCGCGTTGTTATACCTTGATAGAAGTAGGTGTTCAGCCAATAGAAATATTCCACTTTTGAAATCTAAAACATATTTAGAATTAGTGTTTTCAAAAGTAAAAAAAAAACAAAGAGATGTTGATATTTATAATTTGTAAAATCAATGTCACATAAACACACACACCGTAAAATATATTACAAATAAAATTTCAAATTGCCAATATGAATCGTTCACTACTAAAATATACTTCCAGCAATTTTACGCTCTGGTTCCTTCAAGTTAAATATTGTTGGAATTGTAAGAGGCTGTAGAGGCCAACGATTTCCCCCTCATTCTCCTCCTAGAAAATAAAGGTTGGTTTACTTCAATGCAAGAGACTTATTTACGGGCATTTCTAAAGGCCCCTCCCCGCCTTGCCCGACAAAGCCCCCAAACACACTCCGAGTCAAACTAAGCCAATTACGTATAGACTTTTATCACTTCTAATGGCGACCTTACCGCCAATTTAATGGTATTTTCCCAGAATCAATGCGGCCCACTCCGCTCTATCTGTCGTCGCGTCTTTCTCTTTTTTTAAATTGTACATTTACACTTGATTTTCCAAATAATCACCATTATAATTTTTTTTTTTTAATTCCATCTATACAAAATACTCATTGCATTTTTCATTCATGTTATTTTGAATTTAATTTTAAAAACCTTTTTTTGAATTTTTACTACTACATAACTTATGCACAATTAAAGCGAATAAACACAAGGTATTTGCGCGCCATTTATAGACAATAATTGAAGCTACTCGGCACGCTTTTTTCTTTCTTAAATATGCTTCCTTCTATTCTTACGGCAGTGGCAAACTATTATGAGCTCCTGGCTTATCAGTGGTGAACCTTCCCACTAATTTATCCAGCTTACTTATTCCTTCCTTTACAATATTGCATGCTGGGAGGGTTCATAACTGATGAATCAGGCCCTCCAATAATATTTCAATTGAAGTAAGAAGAGTATATATATATATATAGGAATAATTTTATTTGTTTGAATAATATGTATATTTACTCTCCAAATTAAAATATAAGTCGCATATCAAGAAGTAAAATATCACCTATTCAATGAATACAGGGTGGCTAAAAAGTAGGGTCCTTTTTATTTAGGAACTTAAGAACAAATTGCCAGAAAGATGGGGAAAAGTAGTGGCTAGCGACGGGCAATACTTTGAACATTGAAGGTTTAACCATTTTTTTCACAATAAAGCTCCAAGTTTCTAAATAAAAAAAAACCCGCACGAACATATTTATACTCCTAATATAGTATAATATAATGCGGCTTGTGATTGTAAAACGACATTTAAAAATTATCCCGCATGAGTTTTTTTTCAATGAAAAATCAAAATTTATTTAAAGGAGAAATAACGATCATTTCTAACCTTGAAGATGAGGTATGAAAGGATAAATTGTGAAGAGTAATGATATATGGAATATGTCCAGGGTAGCCTAGTGGACATGGCATCTGCCCGGTAAGCGGAACACTGTGGGTTCGATTCCCATCCCTGGACACTTTTATTTTTGCGTTTATCATTACTCTTCACAATTCATCCTTTCATACCTCATCTTTAAGGTTAGAAATGACCGTTATTTCTCCTTTAAATAAATTTTGATTTTTCATTGAAAATAAACTCATGCGGGATAATTTTTAAATGTCGTTTTACATATACTCCTAATATATTGGATAATTAAAAGGCATATATTGGATTTAATAAAATATTCACTTGCCAATATTAAGGTTTGGCGTTCAGCGTAAAATGTTGAATTTTCTAAAATGATTTGGAAAAGTATACCCCTGAATCGGGCTTGGGTACTACAAAATTCTACTAAACAATTTGTTCTAATTTGCCAACATATTATATATATTTGCAATAAGTGTTGAACTTTATAAATATTTATCCTATATAAATTGTGTGTGAAGTGTGGCGCAAATAAATGTAATTATGTTTAAAATGGGGTATTATATAAGCCTATTAAAAACGAAGCAAATATTTCTTGAAATAAAACCCGTTTCAAAACAATATAAATCGAAGTTTTTATAATATATATCGTTTCACATAAGATATGGTATTAATTCAGAGAGAGAAGACATACATATTGAACTCTATCGTAAAGAAAAATAAGATAAAATAGAGAATTTCAGAACGAGGGGATGGATTCGAACAGAATGATGTTGAAAATTTGAATTAGATAAAACATTGATCGCGTTCAGCATCACACAATCAGGATCATAGTTACCGAATGAAGGTAACCCGAATATTTTAAGTCAACCATTATAATGTATATATACCATTATAATTGGTATATATTGTTACGCGTGATCCTTCCCAATCTCTTGGTACGATTCGCTCCCTCGGTCGCGGAGTAGCTCCTCCCTGCAGGCACCCTGACGACGTCCCGAGTTCCACCGCTCAAGTGGACACTCCCTTCCTCTGGCAGTATCTCTCGGCCTTACCACTGGTGGGGGGACACGAGAGACTTACCAGAAGAGTTGTAGCAGCAGCAGCAGCGGCCCGACGAAGATGGCAATGGCTAGAGGAATGACAGGAGGCGGCACGGAGAACCAGAAGCACTTCTTTATTGTCATATATCACGAAACATTACATATAACTTGAATAACAAACAACGGGTATTTACATTACGCCACCTCCTGGGGCCAATATAAAAAGGTATTTACAGTCAGGAGAGGTGGCCTCCGCAGGAAACGGGACCACAGCAGTCGGCGACTTCCGCATCAGTTGCGGATGCAAAACAGGCGAACACGCCATCTACTGGCGGAGGTTACAAGTGCTCTTCTCGTAACACTACCTCCCCCTTAAACCAGATCGTCCCGATCAGGTCCAATTAGTCCTATCTCCCTGGTAACAAGCCAGTCTTCCCAAATGCACCACGTTGGCTTTTGATCTAGAACTCCGCTGGATACGGTAGACCAAATCATTGATCCTTTTGATGATCTTGTAGGGCCCTTTCCAAACTGCCATTAACTCCGGTGAAAGTCCCTTTTTTCTTTTTGGATGAAACAGCCATACTAAATCATTTTGTCCAAATCCATCGTGGTTCGCCCTTTGGTAATAGCGAGTCCTCATCCGGTGGCCTGCCATGCGAATCTTGGCCCCAACCAATTCGTGAGTCTCCAACAGAAGACCCCTCACCACTCCTCTGGACCTAGTTTTTGGTCCTTTGCTTTCGGCACACCTGTCGCATTCCTTGCACCACCTTTCCACATCCTCGTGATAGTAGACCCAATAGAATCTCTCCCTAACTTTCTTAAGCATTTTATTAATGCCAAAATGAGCCCCCGAGACTCCACCGTGTATTTCTCGTAGGACACTGGGAACCTGGACCTTAGGGACCACTAGCTGCATGGTTTTACTCTTTCCATCGGCACTTTCCCAAATTCTTTTCAGCAGTCCGTTTTCTATACTGAGGGAGTCCCACTGGGACCACAAGGTCTTCAATTCGGGGCTCTTGTCGGATATCATTTCCCAGCTTGGTCTTTCATTCCCCCTTTCTTTCCATTCCAAGATTGGGCCGACGTTGGGATCCCGCTGCTGGATAGTCCTACAACTTTCAGAGGTCCAATCGTCACTCGGCACCATAGTTGTCCTCCTCGAGGTTACTTCATCAATTTTCTCACAATGCTTGGAGTCGCCACAAGGTCCTCTGGAGAGAGCATCTGCATTGCTATGTTTTCTTCCAGGCCGGTCCATAACGTTGGCAGAATTTAGTTTCCCTGGCTGTCTCTGGTCGGGCAGCCTGACGGTGCACTGCCTCCTCAGATGACCATGTCGTCCACAGCGGAAACAGGGCCCAGCCGATCGTCTGCCAGGCCTGCCGGTCTCTTCTAGCCGTTCTAGTCTCTTCAGTATCTCCTTAATGGCGTTCGATTTCCCACCGCCTCCAGTGGTGCTTTGTTCCACAACTAATTCTGCACCAGGGACCCGTGGATGCCCCGATTCCCTTTTTATATCACGGATAGACACAATATTGTGGGGCGAGTTCACCACAGCCAACGGTGTGGCATAACGTTGGCAGAATTTAGTTTTCCGGCTGTCTCTGGTCGGGCAGTCTGACGGTGCACTGCCTCTTTTGATGACCATATCGTCCACAGCGGAAGCAGGGCCCAGCCGATCGTCTGCCAGTCTCTTCTAGCTGTTCTACTAGCCGTTCTAGTTTCTTCAGTATCTCCTTAATGGCGTCCGATTCCCCACCGCCTCCAGTGGTGCTTTTTTACGCAATTAATTCTGCACCACGGACCCGTGGGTGCCCCGATTCACTCACTCGGTAGGCCGCCTCCACCTCCAGGGCGCGAACCAGCGCCTCTCTTGATTTATCGAAAGAAGCAAGTCGTAGCACTATCTGGGCTTCCACGTCTCGAATACCATCGATAAACGTCTGGGCGGCCAATTGGTCAAGGAAATCAATGGGAGCACCAGGGTAGGCCAGATGACAGAGCCTCTTGACATCAGCTTCAAACCCCTGCAAACTTTCCCCGACTTTTTGTCTTCTTAGCTTAAGTTGAGCTTGGTATACTTGCCTTAGATGTTGTTCTCCATATCTCAACTCAAGTTCTCCCATCAACATCGCATAACTCTGTTGATCTGCACGCGGAACCGCCTGAAGCAGATCTAAGGCCGGTCCCCGAAGAGCCACAATCAAATTTGTCACTTTTTCGGTCTCTCCCCAGCCATTGTTGAGAGTCACTGCTTCGAATTGTCGCCTAAAACCCTCGAGGGAAGTTTGTCCGTCAAAGGTAGGCGGAGGTATGTTGCGGCCTGTAGGGGAGATCACAGCACCCTCCAGACTCTTCATGCGCGCCAGCTCGATCTCCAGCCTCTTGCACTCTGTCCGGACTTCGCCAATATTATTCTCTAAGGCTGCCTGGACCCCCCCGATCTCGCTTTGGAACCTAATCTCCATATTTGTAACTTTTTGGTGGAATTCCTCCCTCTCCTGCTGTCGAAGAAGTCTTTCTTCCTCTTTCTCTTTTTCTTTAAGAACTCTTCTTTTTTCTTTAAGAAGCCTTTCTTTCTCTTTCTCTTCTTCTCTAAGAAGCTTTTCTTTCTCTTTCTCTTCTTCTTTAAGAACTCTTCTTTTTCTCTTTCTCTTCTTCTTTAAGAACTCTTCTTTCTTCTTTAAGAAGCTTTTCTTTCTCTTTCTCTTCTCGAAGCCCTTAAATCATCTGGGTGATTGTGGCCAGCACGTTCTGCTCCGAAGCCATTTTTTAACCTCTAGTCTCGATGGGCATTCGTCAGCAACCGAAGAAATCTCACAGGGAGCCTCCTGGTGACCTCCACGAGGAAGAAGCCCACCTCTGACACCAGTGTTACGCGTGATCCTTCCCGATCTCTTGGTACGATTCGCTCCCTCGGTCGCGGAGTAGCTCCTCCCTGCAGGCACCCTGACGACGTCCCGAGTTCCACCGCTCAAGTGGACACTCCCTTCCTCTGGCAGTATCTCTCGGCCTTACCACTGGTGGGGGGACACGAGAGACTTACCAGAAGAGTTGTAGCAGCAGCAGCAGCGGCCCGACGAAGATGGCAATTGCTAGAGGAATGACAGGAGGCGGCACGGAGAACCAGAAGCACTTCTTTATTGTCATATATCACGAAACATTACATATAACTTGAATAACAAACAACGGGTATTTACATTACGCCACCTCCTGGGGCCAATATAAAAAGGTATTTACAGTCAGGAGAGGTGGCCTCCGCAGGAAACGGGACCACAGCAGTCGGCGACTTCCGCATCAGTTGCGGAAAGTTGCATCAGTTCGCAAAACAGGCGAACGCGCCTTCTACTGGCGGAGGTTACAAGTGCTCTTCTCGTAACAATATATATATTTTTAGAAAGAGAAAGATTCCGTTTCATCTCACCACTCATTGGTTATCTCCTTATATGTTATCTCTTGACACATG
Organism: Cordylochernes scorpioides; assembly: GCA_030710605.1. Lineage (NCBI taxonomy): Eukaryota > Metazoa > Arthropoda > Arachnida > Pseudoscorpiones > Chernetidae > Cordylochernes > Cordylochernes scorpioides. The sequence goes on from CP092867.1 coordinate 75,147,459, forward strand.
CGCACTTTATTTTCTTTCTAAAACTCTGTCACAGGAAGGTTGGATGTCGCATAATCGCGACATTTTTTTTTTATATTTGTAAGATAGATTTTATTCTGAAAATGTTGATAGGCGAATTAAGACAAGTTTGCCCTTTCGAATTGAAGCATTCTAAAGTGTTCCAATGTTCTATCCCATGTATATATATATGTTATAAAAACAAATGAGATTTGATTTTCTGCTTGAATTTTAGATTATTTTGAGGATCAAACTATGACAATGCAGTCGTGGTTGAAATAATAATCTTGAAAGTATGAAAATAAAAATTGGTTTGATAAGAGATTGTTTTAATTGAGCTTTAGGATTATATATTGAACATAATTTGGTAAAAGCACTGCCTGGCTTAAGGCGATTAGAATAAGGAAAACAAAAGATTATTTACATAATGTACAAAGGTTTTCAGCCGGCCATTGGGATAAAACAACAATGAGTTTATACGAATAAAAATAAAACGATAAGAGGAGCTTCTTTTATTATAAAAGAAGCTCCTCTTATCGTTTTATTTTTATTCGTATAAACCAGTTATTAAGAGTTGCTAATCGTTTAACAATGAGTTTATATAGTGGAAGCGTGACCTCTGGTGGTCGATTTAGCAGAGTATTTGTATCTATGGAATATATATATATATATATTTTTTTTTTTAATAAAATGATATTTTGATATAACAATTCTTAATAAAATATTTTAATTTAACATTTCCCCCCTGTGAAAAGAATAATATGGGCAGAGAGAAAAGTGAAAAAAATATAAAACGAAAATTGCAATTATACCGCGAATGTTTCTTTTAAACAAATATCGAAATTTATTTTAAAGATAAATAGCGATTATTTCTAACTTAAAGGATGAAGTATGATAGGAGATGAATTGTGAAGAGTAATGACAAACGGAAAAAAAAAAGATTTGAAAAAATATATATTTAAAAAAAAGATAAAATGATGATAAAGAGAATAAAGTGAGAGGTGATATTCCATGATATGTGCAATAATTATAAAATGTTGGCTGATAAATAGTGAAAATGTGGCAGAGAGAAAAAAAAATAAATTGGTGTTCCATCATCGTATTGGCTTATGGTGAACCAATAGATAGGGAAGATAAATGAGAAAATTGACACATTATAAGAATGAAGAAAGAAAATGCATGATTTTTAAAAGTTAGAAATAAATGGATGATATCCCTTGATCATATTGGCTTGTTGTGAACCAATAGATTGGAAATAGACAAAATAAATACACATATAATATTAAAAATGAGGAAGGAAAATAAAATGAATCATAATTACAAAAGTATATGAATGAAAAAAAAAATGATGAAGAACATTGAAAACAATATGAAAATAATTACATTTGTAAAGGATAGGTGGAAACATTGGATGATTATAAGAAAAGGCATTTGTGAAAAACAATAAGTTGAGACAGAGTTTATGTAAAAAAGGGAAATGTGAAAACAAGGAATGGACATGTGAAGATAAATGAATTAATGGTAAAAATAGAGAATGGTCACTTAAAGAAAAAATAATCAAGGTGGTTAAAAAAATAAGAGCTAAAATTTACATATGTTGGTAGCGCTAAATTTACATATTTGCAGAAACGCTTTTAGATAATAATTACATATGAAATAAGTAATGGAGTAAAAATGCAAATTTTAAATATAAAAACATTGTGAAATAAGATTAAATAGGAAAATAACAAAATCACATAAGTTAAGGAATTTTAAATATAAGATAGAATTGTGAAGCTATAGGGTATAGTGGTCATATGATAAACAATGTATAAGATAGTTCAGTAAAATATTGAAGATGTGAGAAATAGGTAATATTATTTTGTTGTTGTTCTCTTGGCCGACTGTTTTACATATGGTGGTATTAAAACTATAAGGTTCAAATGGTTTAATTGCAAATGTTTAAATGGTATATGGAATAAAAATATCTAGGAGAGAGAACTAATTATACAAATAAATAAATTGCTTAAAAGGATTAAAAGGTGTAGTTCTAATTTAAAGGACAAAAACAGCTATGGCAAAATTGATATTTGAGATTGAATTGCATAAAAAGGAATATAACTATAATAGGCGATTTAAAACTATTGCAAATCATGGACGAGAATTAAAAAGTTAAAATGGAGAAAAATACGAAAAATAGTAGATACAAAGTACCTTGGGTTAGATGATGCTGGCTGGAGTTGGCTGTAGATGACCGGTGTTGCAGATGTTGGGTGGAGTTGATTTCCGGAGATGGTTGTATGGAAGAAGACTGCTTGAAATTGCTGGATATGGTAGGAAATGGGTATGTTTGACTCGAATTTGGCTATTTTTGATTGGAGATTGCTATTGTTGATTGTAGATGAATATTTTTGATTGAAGGATTTACCTAGTTGAATATCTTGCTTTTGGCACAAACAGGTAAATATCCTGTCGACTATTGTTATAAAAACAAATGAGATTTGATTTTCTGCTTGAATTTTAGATTATTTTGAGGATCAAACTATGGCAATGCAGTCGTGGTTGAAATAATAATCTTGAAAGTATGAAAATAAAAATGGTTTTGATAAGAGATTGTTTTAATTGAGCTTTAGGATTATATAATAAACATAATTTGGTAAAAGCACTGCCTGGCTAAAGGCGATTAGAATAAGGAAAACAAAATATTATTTACATAATGTACAAAGGTTTTAGCCGGCCATTGGGATAAAACAACAATGAGATTATATAGTGGAAGCGTGACCTCTGGCGGTCGATTTAGCAGAGTATCTATGAAATATATAATTTTAAATAAAATAATATTTTGATATAGCAATTTTTAATAAAATATTTTAATTTAACATATATATATGTCATAATATATGCTCTTCCAGGAATAATAAAGAAAACCTACAGTCAATCCAGAGAGAGACAGCAGCTAAAGTCCGGTCATTTGAGACACCAGCGACATTCCAGGGGGCGACCACAGGGGCGTTACTTGGAACCTCAGGACCAATTAAGAGAGTTGAGGATGTGTGGTGTGCGATACGAACGGTCGGCCGCTCAGCGGCGGGCAAGCCGGCTGTCCCCCATCTCTCTCTGGTTGTCAGGATTACTCTACCAATTTGTGGTGTCCTTATTTCTCTTTCCCCACATTATTATTTTATTATTAGCACATATATATTGTCGCATACCTTGGGAGGTTTGCATAATATTATTTTATTTTGTATATTTTTACATTTTGTTTCTTTTAAAAGGATGGTGATTTGCATGTCCGCGAGAAGCGCGATTTATATATATAGGTGAAAAAAAGTAATAAAGTTAGAGTTTCTTTTGCCTTAAATCTTCTCTTGTCTGGTAAAACTCGTTCTTTTAAAGTAAAACATTACAAAATGGCGCAGCCGACAGGATGATCTCGACAAAGCTTGTAGTAACTAGCTGTGTTAAAGCACAATTAAAAACTTTCAATTTACTAACTAACAAATCCATTAACAGTCTTAAGTAAGGAAGGTTATGGATAATCTATTAAGTGAAAATATATCAGAGCATGAATAAGGAACAGTCAAAGAAAATTGAAATGAACATTGAAAAAATAAAGGAAGAAGCTGTTAAGTATGAAAACCTAAAAAACGAAATGGATGATATTGAAGACATGCAAGATGAAGAAACAGACTTGGCAGATGAGGATAAAGAATTATCAGATTCGACCATTGAAAGCCTCATCAGGACGATGGCGAATCAGCAGCGCTTGATGATGGACTTTCTTCTCAAAAATAAGAGTGAAATCAGGGTAGGTAGGCCAGTTAAAATGGATGTGGCTACCTTTGATGGAAGAAATGCTGATCCTAAAATTTGGATCAAAGTATATGAAAACATTTGTGGAAACAATGGATGGGTTGGAGACGAGGCTAGAATCAATGGAATGCGATCCTATCTGACAGGATCGGCTTTATTATGGTTCGACAACAAATTTCAGAATGAAGAAGATTATTGTTGGAAGGAATGGAAGCAAGAGTTCATTTGTTCTTTTAACGAAAATCCAATTGTGAGTTACGACCGTGCTTTTAATTGGAGATATCGAGGAGGATCCTTGGTGGAATATTTTTACCAGAAGCAAGGAAAGATGCGACTTGGTATGCCTGGCCTTAGCGAGGAATTATTGATTATTGGGATAATCCATGGACTTCTCCAGTATATGCAGGAGCAACTGGCCACGGCAAATATTAAATGCAAGCAAAATCTACTCAAACTCCTGAAGAACATCAGGCCTATATCGGAAAAGAATTATTCTGAATCCAGGCCATCTTGGCACAGTCAAGAAACCAGTTCATTTTACTGAATCTAGTGACACGGGGTTACTCCAGGCGGCGAATGATAGAAATGTTTCGTTCTTGTCAAAAAAACTGACGAGTATGGGTTCGCCGGTCCCATGGTCAAAATCGACCATTTTTTCAATTTGTGATTCTCCCCTATTCCTTCATTGATGTGACTATAAACTCTCACTTGGTGAAGGCCTATCTGGACAGCGGTTCTTCTCTCAATCTGATACATAGAAATTTAGTGCGGAAAAACAGGTGGAAAACATACCCTACCAAGATTTTAATAAACACAATCAACCATAGTAAATTCACTGCTACCGAAGCCATTAATCTGGTTTTGGAGGCTGGGGAACAGTCAATCGAAATCCAGGCCATTGTCCTCCCAGATATACCCTTTGATCTGTTGATTGGTAAGCCTACGTTAAAATCCCTGAAAGTGAAGTGGGACTTATTTACAGATCAGATCAGTTTCTTTTCTGAAACTGGCCCGAACCTCGTTACCAGGAGGGATGTCGAAGCCAAATACCCCAGCCTTTGCAAAAGGACTTTTCCAATAATTTCAAAATTTGAAGTTGACTTTGGACTGCAAGAGAATTTTCGAGTTGTCAGTGCAAAGCCATATCAATTGGAAAATACAAAAAGAAACTGGTTAAATATGAAAATTAGATCGATGCTAAGCGAAGGAATAATTAAACCATCAAACTCGGCATTTGCATCTCCTTGCATAGTAATTCCGAAAAAGAATGGAGACTATCGATTATGTGTCGACTATCGAAAAATTAACGATGAAACACTCTTGGATCCTTTTCCCTTTCCTCGAATAGACGACATTATTAATGTGTTCGGAGGATGTCGTTTTTTCTCAAAGCTCGATTTGAAGGATGGATTCTGGCAACTTGGCATATCAGAAAATACTCGAAAATGCACTGCCTTCGTAACTCCATCTGGCCATTACGAGTTTTTAAAGCTTCCGTTTGGATGGAAAAATTCTCCAGCTAAGTTCCAGAGAATAATGACTACAATTCTAGGAGACCTACTAAATGATAAGGTAGTAGCATATATCGATGACATCTGTTGTGGTGGCTACACTCAGGAGGATTGCTCCATTTTGACGCATAAAATTCTTGAACGGCTGAACACTGCGGGCCTAGTGCTAAATCTTGATAAATGTCAATTTTGCGTCCCTCGCATAGACTTATCAGGGAGAGTTATTGATGGAGACACAAAGAAAATAAGGTCTGAGGTTACCGAAAAGGTTCGAAATATGAAACGTCCATACAATTTGAGGTCCTTACAGTGTTTCACCGGATTGACTAACCACTTCCGCGCGTTTATAAAAGATTATTCTCATATAGTAAGACCATTAGACAAATTAAAAGGAAAAGATGTAACCTTCGAGTGGGATTCTGAATGCGAGACAGCTTATCAAAAACTTATCGCACTTATTACTGAGGAACCAATTCTTAGGGTTCCTGATGGGAGATTGCCATTCGAGCTATCAACGGATGCCAGCTACTATGGAACTGGAGCGATTTTATATCAAAGGGACCTCCAGGAAAAAAGATGTAAACAACTCCGGGTAATTGGCTATTACTCCTACACCTTTACAAAAGCCGAACAAAATTATTCTGTTACCGAGAAAGAGTGCTTGGCGGTATTAAAAGCTGTGAAACATTTTCGTTCCTACTTGGAGAGTCGCCCTTTTGTGGTGCATACCGATCACCGAGCCTTAACTCAGCTTTTAAGTTGTGGAGAACTTAGAGACCGTTTGGCCAGGTGGCAGTTATTCCTGCGCTCCTTTAATATCATAATAAATCATCGGTCGGGAAAGGAACTGAGGGACGCCGACGCGTTGTCACGATTGTGTGTAAGCGTCCCAGACAAGTCTGATGAACAGACGTTCTGGTTGAAGCATAAAGCTTTAGAGCTAAAATACGACGAACAAAGAAAATCTTATTTGGTGACTCCTGAACAGGTTCCTAGCATTCTCAACTTATATCATGATGATCCTAAATCTGGTGGCCACTCGGGATTCTGGAGAACCTATTATACAATTAAGAATCGATTTTGGTGGCGAAATATGAAGGGGGACATTCGACGTTATGTCCAATCGTGTTCTACCTGTCAGAAGGTGAAGGCCAAATATAGATCTACCACTGATCAGATGAGTTTGCCTGTTCAATCTCATGTTCCATTTCATACGGTTCATGTTGACTTCGCAGAACTCAAAAAGAAATCGGAATCCAATGCCTCTACCCAGTCATTCTTAGTAGTGATTGATGAAGCTACTCGGATTGTATACGCTAAATGTATGAAACAGTCGGGTAAAGCTCTAAAAGAATACTTTACGGACCATCCCATTCTTAAAAATGTAAAGAAAATTATTTCCGATAGAGGTTATTCCTTTACTCGAGGGGAATTTTACAACTGGACGCAGGAGAAGGGAATCAGGTTTCTTCATACCAGTCCTTATCACCCTGCGGGAAATGGTCTAGCCGAGAAAGTGATTCAGGAAATTAAGACCTTCATGGAGTGCTACCCACAGTTTCCTAAAGGATGGAAATGTTGCTTGGAGGCAGCCGTCAATTATCACAATAGACATCATAATACCTATCTGGGATGCTCTCCATGGTATAAATGGAAGGGAACAGTACCAATAGTGCCTGCTGACGAGGAATTGGGCTTACAACTCCTTAGAATTGAAACGGAGAATAATGACAAACAGCGCCATAAATACCGTCTGCGCACTAAATATTATTATAACAGAAATCGAAGAAGACCAACTGATATCAAAACTGGAGATTCGATTCTGGTGAAACACCAATACACAGGTAAACAACGACTGCAGACTGGACCCCATGTTGTTACTGATGTAAAGATGGTGGACGGCTATGTTAAATATGTCCTTTATGAATCGGGGCGAGGAACCCAGAGTTCCCACATCACCAACATCATTAAATTTCATCATAGACCACCAGGAGTCCCATCACAGGAGTGATGAGAAGTCATGGAGGGGGAGTCTGTCGCATACCTTGAGATGTTTGCATAATATTATTTTATTTTGTATATTTTTACATTTTGTTTCTTTTAAAAGGATGGTGGATTTGCATGTCCGCGAGAAGCGCGATATATATATATATATATATATAGGTGAAAAAAGTAATAAAGTTAGAGTTTCTTTTGCCTTAAATCTTTTCTTGTCTCGTAAAACTTCGTTCTTTTTAATTAAAACATTACATATATACTAGGCGAATGACCCGGCTTCGCCCGAGAAATCCCTTGAGTGCAATTTCCTTCATAATGAAAGTACATCAATAATAAATAGTAGAAGTGCCATAGAATAGCAATACAGAAGTAACACATAAACCACAGGAAAAAAGCGTGTATGATTGCAAAAATTGTATTATATTTATGTTTAGATATTTGATTTAATTATTTTTTGCAATCCATTTAGTTGTTTCAAAATCAATATAGTCTAAATAGATAGCAGCTTTTCCACCCAACCCCCGAGTTACCGGCCCCAGCGCATTAACCTTTGAAATTGCCCGAGTTGAGTGAGTGACTGCGATGGATCTTGACTGAGATGCCCATCTTCTCAGTAAGAATGAGAAAAAATAGGTTTATAAAAATATTAATCCAAAATACTGGCATGTAAATATTTTTCTGTAAAAAATAAAAGAGCACATGGAAATTAGGCAAACATATGTGTTTGCTAATGACTGCGACTGCATTTTGAACTATTTTTTTAAAAGGCATAAAAAAACAAAAGGCAAAACAAAATTAATAATAAATACGAAAGCAATTATTTACATACAGTAACGTTAATTTTGTAAAGTTTATTTTTTTAATTGCATTAGGTGCACTTACCGTAAACTTAGTAATATAAATTTCTCTCTCAATACTCAATACTTTTGTGAAAAAAAGTAACACCTGTATAAAAAGATATTTCAAAAAAAGTACGCAAGCAACTTGAAAAAAAATGCAGAACTCTCATTGGTCTCTTAATTAGTCTGGTGTTGTTACTTCGCCTCGTATTTCCTCCGCGTAAAAAAAATGTCTTCACATGAAAAAAAAAAATAGTCGAAAATACTAATCAAAATGCATCCGAAAATTTTCCTCATGTTTATAAAAAGCGACATGCAAAATTTGGTATCAATTGGTTCAGTAGTTTTTTAGTTTATCGCGAAACAGAGACGACAATGACTTTTATATATTAGATTATATAAAAAAAGGGCAGAACAAAAATTAATAAAAAATACGAAAGCCATTGTTTACATACAGTAACGCTAATTTTGTAAAGTTTTTTTTTTTTAAATTGCATTGTGTGCACTTACCGTAACTTAGTAATATAAATTTCTCTCTGAATACTTTTGTAAAAAAAAGTGACACTCGTAAAAAAAGATATTTTAAAAAAAGTACGCAAGCAACTTGAAAAGAAATGCAGAACGCTCATTGGTCGCTTAATTGGCCTCGTGTTGTTACTTCGCCTCGTATTTACTCCGCGTGAAAAAAATGTTCTTCAAATGAAAAAAAAAGATATAGCCAAAAATACTAATCAAAATGTAGCAGAAAATTTTCCTCAGGTTTATAAAAAACGATATGCAAAATTTGGTACCAATTGGTTCAGTAGTTTTTGAGTTTATCGCGAAACAGACAGACATTGGCTTTTATATACAGGGTGATCCAAAAGTCCCGCACTATTTTAAAAATTAATAACTCCGCGAATATTTGCGCTAGAGCAATGCGGTAAACACCATTGTATTCAGGATGCAATGGGATTTTTTATGGCAAATAATGAAAAATTCGAAATTGATTTTAGTTACAATTTTATTCGCCAGATGGCGCTCTACCAGAATCAGATATTCAGCGACCAAATTGTTTGAAAAATTGAAAAATATAACTGATCGACACGTATTTTTCCTTTTTGAATACCAGGAAAGAACCTTAATAATATCAAATAACAAATTAATAAAACACCACTTCGCCAAAAGTATGAAGAATTGGTTAACGATTTTCAAATACAATCAGAGATATGTAAAATAGGTAAATGCAAATTAAAACATGTAGCAAAAATATTTCTATTTTAGATGGAGTTTTGTGAAATAGATTGAATGTTTGAAAAACACTACTGATATCAATACACAATTTTCTGAAATGTTAATATAGTACAAAAAATTATGATGGCACTATTAATAGGATTTCTTGCTATAAGAAATGTGTAGTTTCTTGACTGATTGGCGACCCTTGACTATTTAACTGGATATTTGTCATGATCCAACAGATGAAATATAAAGGGGAGAGTGACAAAATATATTTGTCGTACTTTATTCCAAATATCCTATGGGCTTGTCAAATGTTATCATTGTTTATTATACTGTACACAATTTTAAAAAATGTTTCCCCTCAAATAAAAATAATTTTTAAATCGACCTTTAGCGTTGAAAAAGGTGGTAGTAAAATCATTTTGTATTATTTTTTTTTCACAAAATTTCTAAAGGTATTGGTGTACAGAAAATATTCCTTATGCTATTTCTTCTAATGAGCGAAAAGCGAAAAACTAAACATAAGGGGAAAAATTGTGTGTACCAGTGTTATTTGAGAAGTTATAACACTCTGGTTTGCACGACATAATATGTGAGCAAATGACAAACAAAATATTACTGTTCACAAAAAAAAAGAGTTAAGATGTGAGGACAGCATTTATTATCCCCATATCCCAACACAAAGAGCTGCAAAATATTGGTAGATAATATAATACATGGCGGCTTATATAACACATGAGATAACTGCCTTCTCTCTTGTATTAGGTCACAATCCTTGCTCAATGTGGCACCCTTCATTCTCAATCACCGCCTGCTGACGATAAATGACAGAATGGACAGCATTAAATAACATATCTGTTGAAATTGATAAAACGTGCCATCTGATAGAAGCCTTCAACATGACCAATGTGGTAGGCCAGCATCGATAAACACACAATTTAATGTACCCCCATAAACAAAAATCGCAAGGCGTCAAGTCTGGTGATCTTGGAGGCCACTGGTATATAAAGTGGCGACTTATCACACGATTTTCACCGAACGTATCCTTCAGCAATTGTTTGGCACCTCGGGAGATAGGAGGAGGTCCTCCATCTTTCATGAATGTTATTTCGCTTAGTGCTTTTGTCCTGCAATATGGGAATACCCTTTTCTCTCAAAAGTTGAACATAACGTTCACCAGTTACAAAAACGGTTTTAAAAGTTCTTCCATTGATTTTTCAAAGAAAATGGCCTAATAATAAAATAAGTGAACCCACACAAAACTGTAACTCTAGGCTGGTAAAGTGGCATTTCTGTAAAAATCCTAGGGTTTTCTGTTGACCAAATGCGGCTGTTTTGAATGTTAAATTCTCCGTTTAGAGAAAAGTGAGCATCATCTGTCCACAGAACATTTGAAAGCCAGTTTTCATCAATATCAATTTACCTTTCAGCTTGTGAAATCTTTGAATTTTGTATGGGTACACACAATAGAGACATTAAGTGAAGCGTCTTCGGATATCACAATCATACTCGGCGAATTTTACGCCAAAGGTTCAATTTGGGGATCACCTGTCCAGGATAACAAAAGTCAGCAGGTTGAGGACATGCTAACCGACCTCGACCTTACACCGTTAAATAACGGAGAGAACAGCTATCTATCTAAGTCCACAGGCACAGAATCCGCAATAGACATCACAGCGATAAATTACAACATCGCGCCCACAACACAATGGAAAATCCTGAGAGGTGCAATCAGTGACCACAGACCAATTTTAACAACCCTAAACTTCAAAATTGAGAATGTCCATTAGAATAAAAGAACATGGAACACTAGGAAAGCCGACTTGAAAAAAAATTCACAGAAAGGCTTCAAGAACTGTGCAACGAAAAATTGAATTACAGAACGCTTGACAAAAACTTGGAAAAATTCTCTTCGAACATTTCAAAAGCTGCAAACGCATCGATACCTAGAGGTAGACGTAAAGACCTGTGGATACCTTACTGGAAGGACCACAACATCGAGGCAATGATTTCAGAGAGAGAGACAATATCAATGAACTTCTTAAAAAAATAAAACAGAAGAAAACAGAAAGGAACTCATTGAAATTAGTCACAAAATAGAACAAGAAATTTGGATATGCAAACAAGAAAAATGGCAGAATTCTGCGAAAAAATGGATCCAAGAAAGGACAGCCAACACTGGAATATGATTAGAGTGTTAGAGAACAATCAAAACCAACACCAATCCTCCAATACTCTAACCGATATGAATAGAACAGCGAGAACGAACAAACAGATGGCTGACATAATTGCTGAATATCTTTCAAGCACTTCCATACTCAACTATACGAATGAAGACAGGACTCTAAAAATAATATAAACCAGTTAGTTAAACACACAAGTAAGAAACTTCCTTCAACAAGATATTTTCTCGAGAGAATTCACACTGAATGAGCTGAACTCATCAATAAAAAAATCCAAGAGGTCACCAAGAGAAAATCTAATCTTTGGTCAAATGATTAAACACTTTGAAGACAAAGCTAATAATCAACTCCTACGAATATTTAACATTTCATGGCAAACTGGTAAACTACCAAATAATTGTAAGATATCAATTATAGTGCCAATACTGAATCCAAACAAAGATGCCAAGAAATACAAGAACTATCGGCCAATTGCTCTCACCAGTATAATTTGTAAAATACCAGAACGAATTATCCCCGCTAGGCTCATAGTCTGGCTCACTAAAAATAATAAAATAAACCTCTACCAAACTGCTTATAGATCCCAGCACTGTACGACTGATCAACTGTTCTACTTCTGTCAATCAATAATAGATTATTTCCAGGAAAAACCGCCAAAGAAGACCACGGCTATATTCCTTGATATGACCTCGGCTTTTGATCGAGTGTGGAGGGAGAAATTACGTGAAAAGCTGCACAATATCGGAGTAAGAAGAAAAACCTTAATCTGGATTGCAGACTTCTTAAGGGGAAGAAGGTTAAAGGTTCGGGTCAATGGAGAATTTTCCAAGGAAGGAAGAACATGGGCTGGTGTAACTCAGGGATCTGTGTTCAGTCCTCTACTCTATCTGCTATATATTAACGACATCCATCCTTACCTCACTGAAGACACAAAGGTTGCCTGTTATGCAGATGATATAGCCATATGGCACACAAGTAGCAGCATAGAAAAATCTTAAAAAATACTGAACACATCAATGAGAGGACTGGAGAAGTGGCCAATGGACACCAAATGACCATAAACCCAATAAAACCAAACCTATGCGTCTTTTTCACTCACAGGGAAAAAGGGATAAATATAACCACAAAATAAGCATAAACAAACAAATAATTGATAACATTAGAAATCCATAATACCTAGGTGTGATACTGCAGTCCTGGATCTTTCCAGTTGGTCTCGAGGATCACGCCATCACCATCTCCTAGGAGCGAAGTACGCGATCAACGTATTCATCGTAGATCGCAAAATGCGTGGTGTCGCTGGAGACCCACTGGCGATTCTCCACCAAACTCGGCAGCGCTGGTAGAGGCGCCATATTCATTGTACATAGTGTATATAACGCATATTATGTTTTTTTAATAGTGCAGACTGTGCAGGTATTGACAAGATGTCAACAAAATTATTTTAATTATTATTGATGGGGAATTGGAATTTTCAGAACACTTAATTAGCACCTCGAATAGAGCTATCAGAAAACTAAACATTCTGAGAAGGCTATGTGGAACAAATTGGGGAGCAAAACCCAGAATTCTCAGAACAACATATACCACCTTAATAAGGCCGATAATGGAATATGCAAGACCGGTCTGGGCTCCCTCAAGCTCATCACTAAAAGTAAGACTAGACAGTGTTCAAGCAAAAGCGGCCAAAATAATCACTGGTGCTGTTTAATCCACCAACAATGAGAAAATTCAGAGAATGTTTTCTAGACCTACTCGCTCGAAAGCAGAAGACAAAATAAAAACAACTTGGATCGGCACTTCGGAAACGAGGAACCAGAGGACGAGATCTCTCTGACCACTTGTGGTTTGGTGGATCCACCCTTTTCTGAGAATGAGGTGAAACTGACGGCTTTCAAGTTCGGGAAAAGGAAATCTCCTGGTCCCGAAGGGATCGATAACACGGTCGTGAAAGCCCTGGTAAGGATGCACCCATCGCTTCTTTCCAGGTTATTCAATAGGTGCCTGGACACTGGTAGATTCCCTGAGGCATGGAAGGTTGCCCGAGTAGTGCTTCTCGAAAAGTCTGGTAGAAAGGGTAATTATCCTAATGATTATCGCCCGCTTTCTTTACTAGTGTGTCTAGGTATGGTCCTGGATAGCCTACTAGCTCAGCGACTGAAGCACTGGCTAGAGAGTAATGAGCTCCTTTCCTCTTTCCAACATGGTTTTAGGGAAGGGAAGTCCACAACCACAGCTCTGAACGAGGTGTTAGAGGGGGTTGAGATGGGCTTAAATAAGGGTGCTTGGGTTCTTTTCGTGGCCCTGGACATTGATGGCGTGTTCAACTCCATGAGTTGGAACAAGCTGATGAGAAATTTGATGGACATGGGTTGTCCAGATAATTTGTGCAGCTTGGTTCGTGACTTCCTGAGGGATTAGCCTCAGTTTTGGTGGGCGGAAGTTGGAAAGAAACTGTGCTAGGGGTTGCCCCCAGGGCTCTTGCTGCGGACCTATTCTGTGGAATATCCTGGTAAACACCGTTTTCCAGGAGGAGCTCCCTGAGAGAGCCAGGCTGGTTCTCTATGCTGACGACCAGTTCCTCATCATTGAGGCTGCTTCGAGAGCGAAGGCTGAGAAGTGTGTTGAAACTTCTCTCCAAATTCTCTCGATCTAGGCCCATGACTCTGGCCTTTAGATCAATGCCTCCAAAACTAAAGCCCTCAGCTTTGAGCCTAGAGACATAAGAACTAAAAGGAAAGGGATCAAATGGGAACACAAGCTGGCTATCCGGATGGAAGGACCGGAGGGTAGAGTTGGTCAATAGGATGACCATCCTGGGGGTGGTCATTGATGACAAGATGGGTTGGCAATACCAGGCGGAGGAGATGGTGGCGAGAGGCAGGGAGGCGTTGTGCAGGCCTGTCCTGGTTGGCTCTCAACAGGGGGGGGGGGGGGAGGAGGGTACTATTTTTAGGAACCTCTGCCTCTCCTGTTTCGAGACAATCTTGCTATATGCTTTCGGGGCTTGGTGGCGCCGAAACAGGGATCAGAAGGTGGCAACAACTCTAGAGAGAGTGCAGAGGACAGCGGCATTCAGAATCACAGGGGGATATCGCACTACCAGCAGCGAGGCCATTTTGGTCCTCGCTGGGCTTATTCCCCTGGTATTGAAACTAGAGGAATAAACCACAGACAGAAGATCTGGGAGAAAAGGAAAGATGCCCCGGGACTTGAAGCGGGGGCCCTGGAATCGAAAAGGAACCCAAGGAAGCCTCCGCAGTGGTTGCCAAAGTGGAATTGGAGTCCTGGAGGGCCGACAGGGATTGGCACGGAGGTTTTCACTGATGGTAGTAAGTCTGGAACCAATACTGGAGCTGGGGTAGTGATATTCACTAATGGAGAGCTGATCTTCCAATAAATTTTAACACTCAGAGTGGACGAATTGGTCTTTTCAGCCGAGCTGGTTGCGATCAGGGTAGCCCTCAGAGTGTGTGCCGAGAAGAACTTCAGCCCGGACCGCCTCTATTCAGATTGTATGTCGGCCCTCGTCGCCATCAATCTGGAGAAAGGGCAACTCGCGCATCAAATAATCCAGGAGCTGGAGATGACGCGGGCTCCGGAGCTCCCTTGGTTTAGGAGACACAGCCTCATCGAAGGTAATGAGTTCGCAGACAGGATCGCTAAGGCTGGATGCTTTAGAGGTAGATCACTGAGGACCCCAGTTACCAAGAAAGAAGTTTATAGGAGGATCAGGGGGCACGTCCAGGACTTATGGTTGGACAGATGGAGGAACAGTGTGAAGGGGAGAGAGGTATTCAATGGGGTAACAACACCCAAGTACCTCTGTAAGGTAATGTCCCACAAACTCATTATGGTAGTTTGGGACATGGGCTCTTCCCCAAGTCTCCACAGATTTAAAATTAAGAGAAACCCTGATTGCGTCTATGGAGAAAGGGATGTTAATGCACGCCACTACGTCTTGGATTGTCCAAGGGTAGTGGGTGTGCAGGAAGAGAGAAGGAGGGCGAGGGGCGAGATCGAGAGTAAGCTGCTGAGAAATCACAGCAAGCTTCTTGAGAAAGCCCACGACGTGGCAGCTGAGATTTTCCTCAGCTGTGAGTGAACAGAGTCGACCGGGGGTTGCCTCCTCGCGGTCCCTGCTGGACACAGTAGATAGTTTCCTATTTTGCTGTGATTAAAGGCCACCGGTATTTAAATCCTTCCAGACACGTTGTCTGGGAGGTGGTTATTCCAGGTACAATGTCCAAGCACTAGCTTGGATACCGTTACTTGGCTTATGAGTTGAACAGAATAGCAGCGAAGGGCATGCTTCGCATGCCGGCTTGTGGACCGAAAGGTCTGGGTGGCCATCTGCTTCTAGGGTGTAACAACTGTGCTTAGGTGGGATCCTCCAGTTCTTGTTTATTTTGGCTACTGTTTCTATTTCTTTAAAAGTAAGTTTATTTTTATGTAGCAAGGGTTCTTTTGTGCCTTTTTTCGATAGCGCATTAGCAGCTTCATTGTCTTCAATGCTAACATGTAAGGGTATCCATTGAAGGTGAATTTTTGAGGTATTGAGAGTTTTTGGAGATAACCAATTATGTTCCTGCTTACTTTGTCTCTAAGATGCCCTGTGTGACTCAATTGTTGTATGGCACTTCTACTATCAGTAAGAATCCATATATCGTGATGTTTAGTGTTTCTGATGGATTTTAAGACTTCATAGATGGCTATAAGTTCTGATCTGAAGACTGAGCAAAATTCTGGGTTTCTTCTGTTTATTTTCTCATTGCCATTTGTGGTTTTAATGAGAGAGCCACTTCCAGTGTGTCCCAACTCGTCTCTGCTACCATCGGTATAGATAGTTATTGCATTTTTTTAGGAATTTCATTTATTATTTCTAATGATAATTGTTATAAGTATTCTGGATTTTGGTATTGTTTGTTGGTGGGTTCATTTAAAGTGTCATTAAAAATAACATTTTGTTAGTGGTTCGCATGGAGATATTTTTTCAGCTAAATAATATTTTCCACTTTATATTTTAAAAATCCATTTCTTTTGGCCAGGTGGAGAGGGCTTTTTTTTTAGTCTTATATTGGGTTCCCAATTAAGTATGTAATTGAAAGTTCTGTGTTTGTTTTCATAACTCTAGATTTTGTTTATATATTTTGGCAGATTGTAGCTTATTCTATCCTTTCAGGGCATAATGTCTGCCTCGTAGAGTACAATATTATCACATTCTTTCCAATTGCTGTCCCAAATTTCATTTCTTCGGATAAATTCACTACTTTATTCTTAACTGGCAAAGGACCCTTCTTAAGTTTCCTGTTCAAACTGAATGCTATCAATGATCCAACATGTGAATGCCGCTTAGATGTTGAATCACCAGAGCATCTTCTTTTATCTTGTCCTCTGACTAATCAAATTGTATGTAGATACTTTGAAACATTACCAAATTCTCTTTGTGTATATACTCTATCTTATGAGAACTTTGTTAAGTTTAGAACTATTTGTACAATAATTTACAAAACAATACTAATCTATCGTGTAAATAATTAATCATATATATATAAATAATACTAGCACAGCACAATAGTCCTTTGGACTTCGTGCTCTTGTAACAATAAATAAAAAATAAATCAGGGCAGGTATTTCGAAGACCTGCAATAATTCTAGTTGCCTTTAGTTGTATCCTTTCCAGTGTTTTTAGATTTGTTTCAGATGCTGTACCATAGATTTGATATCCATATTCCAAGAAAGGTCTCATTAGAGATGTGTAAGTTAATTTTAGTGTTGTTGCTTCAGCTCCCCACTCTTCCTGAAATATATTTCAAGATTTTTAGTCGGTCTCTTCCTTTTTTAACAACTCCTCCAATATGTTTACTGGAGTTAATTTCTGGATCCAGGGTGTAGCCGAGATATTTAGGATGTTTATTATATTGCAATTGTTGTTCTTTCAGAATAATATTTGGTCTTATTTTGTATAGTTTCTTATCGGTAGTAAAAAGACAGGTTTCAGATTTTTGGGGGTTAAATTCTAATTTATGTTTATTAGCAAATTTTCTAGGTGGAGAAGAGTCTTGTTCAAATCTCTTTCAGCTTTTTTCCAGTTAGTGTTGCTGCTCCATAGAATAATGTCATCAGCGAAAAGTCCAATATTGGTTTTATGTGAAAAGTTTTCTTCTATGCCTGCAATAAAAAGGGTGAAGAGAGTTGGGCTGAAGGACTGATCCTTGTGGTAATCCTTGGTACAATTTGAAGGTTTTATATAGAGTGCCATTATATTTGACCCTGATATATATCTTTTTAAGGGAATCATTTATCCAAGTTATAGCTTTTCCATCAATTTTGAAATGTTTGTATAATTTTGTAATTAACTTGTTTTTCCATACCTTATCAAAAGCTTGTGTAAGGTCTAAAAAGCAGCTATGGTGTTGTTAGTTGGTTTTTTGTTTTGTGCATCTTTTATTTTTGTGTGAAAAAGTAAGGAGTAAGGACAGTAGAAGTTCGTTTTATGTATAAAAGAAATATTCGCGCTTTTAAATTCTTTTATTTTATATGGATAGATGGCGCGTTATTGCTTTTTGTTAAAATAAGAGTTGGTCTATTGTCCCATGTCCTTTCCTAAATCCATATTGTTCTTCTGGTAAGAGAATTATTGTGTCGGGGTGGTAGGTGAGTCGTCTGAGTATAATTTTTTCCATTAATTTGTAGCAAATATTTGTGAGGGAGATAGGTCGGTAGTTTTTTGGGTCATCAGCAGATTTGTCAAGTTTTTTAATGGGAATTATTGTTGCATTTTTACAGTCTTGAGGCAATTTTCCAGTTTTCCAGGAGTTATTGAAAATATTAAGAAGTCTTTCTTTGCCAATTTTGCCCAAGTTTGATATCATTCGGCCATGGATTCCATCTGGCCCAGGACTATTGTTTAGGTCAGTGTTTTCTAATGCATAAGCTAGCTCTTTCATATTGATTTTATTCATGGAAAATATTATGAGTGCTGTTTACATTTTTACAGTCATGAATAATCTTTCGGGCCTTTTTTCAATCTTGATTTCACTACTTATTTGATATGAATTACCTAGAAGATTGGCAGCAATTTTGTCATTAGTTGCTGGTGTACCATCTGTATTCTTAATCATATTTGTGTTTTCAGTTTGTGGCTGGACTCTGTCAATTTGTTTTGCCAAATTCCAAAGTTTTGTATTTGGGTTTCTTGGGTTCAGGTTTTCACAGGTTTGTTTCCATTTTTTCCTTTTCACATTTACGTATAATCTTTTTATTTTTGCAATCACAATGTTCAATTCAGTTCTACAATTTGTTTGGTTTTGGGTGCACTTTTTTGTAGTTCATTTCTTTTAGTTATAAGTGTTGGAATATTTTTTGCCTGGTGTGTATAATTTGGAATCCATTTCTTAATATTACCTCTTGGTATTGAAACTTTGGCTGCTTCAATAATGGTGTTTTCGAAAGATATCATATTAGCCTTTTTGAAGTTCCAAAATTTTTCTTAATTGAGCTAGTTTTGGTCTTGGTGCTAATTTATATCAAATTAGGCAAATGATCACTTCCAAAACTTTTTAATATTTGCTATTTGCATTTGTTGAAAATGTCAGGATAGTAAAAACTTATATCAAGGGCTTGTGCAGTATTATAGCTTGTAGGAATGATGGGTAGGATTCCCATCATTTGAGCATAGAAAAGGCATTGTCTTCAAATATGTTTGATAGTATTTTGCCTCTTGGGTTTGGCGTAGAACATCCTCATAGTTGATGTTTGGCATTAAGGTCACCTACAATAATAGTGTTGTCTGTAAGAAATTGAGCCATTGTTCCATCGTCAATAAATGTATTGTTTGGAAGGTGATACATATTGTATATGTTGGTGGCTTTGTTTTGATTGAGATAGACTTTGATACCTTGGGCTTCGAGGTCTAATGTGTTTGGAATATTAATGGCTATGTCCTCATGGTACAAATTCTTGATTAAAAATGCTAGGCCACGCCCTTTAACAGCATATACAGATGGATCTTCAGACCTTACCCTGAGTAATGGAGAGGCCGGAATTAACATAATACTGCAAGATGGAACAAACATCAAAATCAAAGAAGGAGCAGGACAGATTTCGTCAAACTTCACTTGTGAACTGACAGCTATCTGGAAAGCCCTTGATTTATGCCTTAACCAACCATCCCTGCATCAAGCAGAAGGAATTTTAATATACAGCGACTCCATATCCGCTCTAGAAGCAATTCAGAAGGGCAATACTAAAATCATACAGAAAATACACTCGTTTCTTACCCAACTGGAACCATTGGAGAATAACTGCATTCTACATTGGATCCCTGCCCATGCTGGGATCGGGGGTAATGAAATGGCATTTGAATTGACAAAGGAAGCCAGAAAGTTGAGCCAAAGGAAAGAACAAATGTCATTATTTGACGCTGATTCTTTGTCAAAAAAACAAGATAATTAAACAAAAAAATAAGAAAAGATCAAAATGCGAAATAAACTCTGAGAGAAAAATGACAAAATCTATAACAAGACTTAGAACAAAACACTATAAAGGAATGACAATACATCCAGATGGCACAAGAACCTATAGGGCATGCAACAATTGTCCTGGTGTGGAACTTACACCTACCCACATATTCTCATAGCCAGCAATGGCCGCAGCCTTGCAGAAAATTGACATAGACCCAGAGCAGCAGCTTTACACACCCAAGATAGTGGACATTGCTGCTGCTGTGATGGAGGTGCATGGATACATCTAAGGCTCTTTATTGGACACGACAACAACAACGGCATTCCAGAGTAAAATAAATTATCAGAGATAGATACATATTTTTCAAATGAATTAAAATAAATATAATCGATACTGAGTGAGAGTTGAATTAAAAATATTATAAATTTATTATCTTCGGAAACAAACCGTATCTAAAATATCAATTTTCTTTTTGCTACATGTTTCAATTTGCATTTACCTATTTTACATATCTCTGATTGTATTTGAAAATCGTTAACCAATTCTTCATACTTTTGGCGAAGTGGTGTTTTATTAATTTGTTATTTGATATTATTAGGGTTCTTTCCTGGTATTCAAAAAGGAAAAATACGTGTCGATCAGTTATATTTTTCAATTTATCAAAAAATTTGGCCGCTGAATCTCTGATTCTGGTAGAGCGCCATCTGGCGAATAAAATTGTAACTAAAATCAATTTCGAATTTTTCATTATTTGCCATAAAAAATCCCATTGCATCCTGAACACAATGGTGTTTACCGCATTGCTCTAGCGCAAATATTCGCGAAGTTATTAATTTTTAAAATAGTGCGGGACTTTTGGATCACCCTGTATATAGATATATATATATATATATCTTATATAAAGAAAAAAAATATTTTCTGCTTGTATTTATATTATGTTGAGGTTTATACCATGGAGTTATTTGCTGGTTCTTTTTAGTACTAAATGGTATTGGTGATGCAGTCGTGGCCAGAATCTTGAAAGTAAAACAATAAAAATAGTTTTGATAAGAGAGCTTTAATTGAGCGCTTTAGGATAAACATAATTTGGCAAAAGTAATGCCTGGCTTAAGGCGAGTGAACAAAGAAAACAAAATATTATTTACATAATGTACAAGTTTTGAGCCGGCCAACGGGGAACAACAATAATGAGTTTTTATAGGGTAAGCATGACCTCTGGCGGTCGATTTAAACAGAGTATTTGTATCTATGAAATATATATATATTTTTTAAAATAAAATATTGGGACCAGTGTTACCTGATGCTAGATGAACCTCGATGTCAACTCTACCGTGCAGTCGTGGTGAAAGGCGACACAGCTGGGCCAAAGGTGAAATAAGCAAACAGAGATTCCACTTAGAAGCGTCTGAACGTCAAGAAAGAATGGGACGAGGAGATTTCTGGCAGGAAAGGGTTTACCTTTTATCGGAGCGTCCGGCGGACTGGTGCTGAAACAAAGGTTGGCTAAGGACTGTCTGACTGAGGATCGGGGCCTCCTTTTATAGCTGAGCTGGGTCCATGCAGGTCACTGCCCCTTTCTGGCGTAAACAGGAGGGAAAGCTATATTATCCAGGAGGGCCACGACCTCGTAAAAGTTGGACTGGGTTTGCTAGGCCTGCATTCCTATTCAAACCTGAGCCTGATTAGTTTTGACCTTAATTTTCTCCTGTTAGTCTCCATTCCCTCAATCTGTACAGTTGCTATACTTTATTAGATTCTTACGCGGTACAGATTGATATTATGTGATGCTTTATATTTGCAGTAAATAACAAGTTATATACAGTCACGTGGTGGAACATGTGGTAGTAGATATCTGGACTATTTACGACAATTCCATGGTCTTAAATCATCACAGATGGCCCCGGATGTGAGAGGGTTCATATGGAGGGATTTAAGAGAGCGGAATAGGAAGACTGTTATTAAGGAAGTTTTTTTATAAAAATTAATTTAAATGAGTTGGTATATAACATGGGGTTGATTTCTGTGTATCCATTAGAGATAATAAAGTATAAACAACTAATACTAAACATACAAGTAAAAATAAAAATAGGAATAAAAGCTTTAATAGAGGACATATAATGATTATAGGTAAAAATAAATGATTGGATGGGTAAATCATGATCTCTTCGTGATGGGCGTTAGAAAGGTTTGAGGGATTATTTGTGATTAGGTTGAGGCAATGTCACCATGACTCAAGTCCCAAACCATTTAATATGCACGGCGCGGAAAACCCAGGCCATGTTTCACATGTAAATTTAAGGACCGAATACAGTTACAGTACCACAATCGAATAGTAAGATAAGGGTGATTGTTATGGGTTTTATTAATTAGTCGTTAAGACGTACGCATGCAGGATAAATGAGGGCGAAGATCAGTGACCAGAAATCAAAGTTTTAATTGGAGTCGTCAGGGGCTTAGCGAGAAAAAGAGTAAAATAAAAAAAAAATGTGCCAGCGTGTGGCATGAGAGTGCCCTGGAATAAAAAAAAAAAAAAGAATTTGCACGTGTCCAAGCCAGAAGTTGGGATAGGTAAATCTGGGGGACGGTGTGTCAATATTTTTAATTACGAAATCAAAGTAGGTCAAGTCTAGCTTGCGAAGGAGTTAAAAGTTCCTGCGTAAAAGGAATGTTAGTATTTATTAAGAAGTAACCTTCAGAGTGGTTGATTAAGAGGTTATTTAAAATTTTCCTGTTTTTAGATCATGATTTTTAGTTTGATTATAAAAGAATATATAATTGAGATATGAAGTTGCGAAATTAAGGCTTTGCATATAGCGTTAAAGAATTTGAAAAATCGAAAATAGGATTGCAAAGTTAAATGCAAAGTAATTTAGAAAACAAACTAGTAATGACATAATACAAAGATTAACACATTATAGCAGTATATAAGGGTAATAGAAAGTGAAAATATTAAATAAAAAAGAGCAATGATATACTCGATAGCATTGAAAATGGTAGCGGAAGATGCAACAATGTAAATAACATCTAATTTATAAAGTGAGAGAAAATATAAAATGACAAATGCAAATTAGTGATATAAACATGAAATATAAACTTGAGATTATTAGATATGAAAGATAAAATATAAAGTTGATTAAAAATAGAGTCATAAAGCAAAAGTAAATAAGCTTTGGTAAAAAAATAAAAAAATAAAATGACAATAATCTAAACTGATTGGTTGACATAAACAAATTATAAGAGCTAGATAATGATTATATTGTGACGGTGTTTTGACCCACCGCCAATTTTGAACGGCCCTTTTCAACCGCCACCACCTCTGTCGGCGGTGACGCCAAGTCGGCGCACATGCCCGGCGGTGGTGACGTAGTAAGCACGTGGGAGGATACGATTGTTATTGACGGCCACCACGAGCCAACGTCCATCGTCATCCATCCATTTGCATCAAACCTTTTTCAACTATTCTTTACTATATATTTAATTTGTAACATTTTATTTATTTTTATATTTTATCCTTAATAAATTAAAATACCTTGGAATGAATAATTGAATCATTACTTCAAAACCAGACGAACCACCACAATATAAAGGTTATTAAAATGAAAAATTAAAAAAAATGTTCATCGAGAAAGAAGAGCAAGTAAGATTAAACATAGAAATTATATATCGTCAAAGAATTGAAAGTTGTAGGCCAAATGTATGTTCCTGTTTTTTAGGATGGGTGGAGAGAGCTTTAAATTGTTCTAACTCATCGAATTTGTTTTATGTTTGACGCGACTCGTGGATCACATTGTTTCCAACTGTGAAACTCACTGAGTCCTAATGTTGTCGATTTTTTGTTCCCTGCGCCATTTTTAGGTGAAAACGTGATTCTTCCTAAAGCGGCATTTATATTGTGTGTGCAGGAAACACGGCGATCTATTCGAACCGATCAAGGGTTGTTGTTGTTTTTTTTTTGTTTTTTTAAACATATGTGGGTGTATGTGATTTTTGTAGGTATAATGTTGTCCTTGGATCTAAGTGTCGATGTTAAGTGGACAAGTTAGTTGAGGGCGAGAGAATCTGAACCTGGTGACTTGGTTATGGTTTATTAATAAAAGAATAAATATTATAATTCATTGGAGATTAGAACGGTATATAGTAAAAGGCACGCACTAATATTTAATTTAATAGCTGGCGAAAGTTCATTAGAGAACACGGGGTGGCGACGGGCCGTTAAGAAAATGTCGGCTGTTTGTTTGTCCATCTCCCCTCGAATTTATTATTAGCGAGTTCCGGGGGGTCACGACGGATGTGTAATTAGGTCAGGGGCCCTTTGCGGGGCTGCTTGCTTTCTTCCAACTTATTGGAAGATCTCTGCAGTAAGGTGCAGAAAAGGAGCTGAGCAAGTCGGGTGTATAAGACAGGATTTCTGAGCGTCAAATATTGTGGGACATAAATGGTTAAATTCTACTAAGTGTACATCAGGTGTCACGCGAGGTGTTTGAATTAGAAGCTGGGGCGCGAGAAATAGGATATTTTCTGTATAATATTCAAGTTTGTTCACATGAACTGTATCATCTTCTTTATTTAGGGGTCGATTGGGTCTGTTAATTCGGACTACGTTCGGATATATTATTTCTATAATTGTAAACACAAAAGCGTTTTGATTTGTCTCGTTTGGTGACAAGCGTTATGGGACAGACATAGGGAGATACAGAGGTTGTAATTATCCCGTGTTCAAGCATTTGTTCAATTTGTGTTTGTATTTCGAAAATCTGGATATTGTATCTATTGATATTAAATCGAATGGTTGTTGTGTTTCGAGGTTGTTGCGGACTTAGTAAAAATGTTATTCAGTGATATCAGGTTAGAAGTGAGTGAAAGTGCGACTTTCGACGTGGACACGCTTTGAGGTGAGAAGTGTCACAGGCGTGAAGGCGTCTTTGGCCTGAAAAGTGAAAGAGTTTTGTGGTGTGACAATGTGACACGAAGTGAAAATTTGTCAATGAAAATATGTCACGTGAAGTCGTTGTTTTGTACAAAATCTAACCTGTTTCACCATGAATAACAAATTTACTAAAGTCATGGGTGCTGATTGTACGAACATATATCGAGAATTTTTATATTGTTAGTGGATATGGCACGTTTAATGTGAAATTTTTTAGTGTTTAGTGGGGCGACGTTATGGAGCTTGTGTGGCTCGAAATTGGATTTGGGTGTTAAGTCGCGAACTAAAAATTGTTGTCAATTGGAGAAAGTGATGTGAGAGGGTGTTGTTTATTTTGTTGAGAGAGATTTGTCGCTGATTAACTATGCATGTAAAAGGAAGGTACGAGGGAGTGTATCTATGTTGGAATTTAACGATTGGAATAATTTTGGAAGGCTGTGACTTAGGTTACTTCTGTCCAAAGCTATGAAAAAAAGGACATAGGGGTGTTGAAAATGGGATTAGGAACATTACAATGAGGCCAAATAAAAGTGTTGGAGTTCACCACGTGTGAGCAACTCGTTCCAGGAGGGGAAGATTTAGTAAATGGGACAGTTGTATTAACCTGTCCATGGGACACGTGTTGCTTGCACGAGGTGAATTTGTACAAGGTAGTTGGTAGAGGTACATTATCTTGATACAGGAGTAGCTGAGGACAGTTTATAATTAGTAGAAATCGTTTTATGGAGTTAAAGGATAATATGCCAAAAGGCAAGGGTGTATCTATGATATGGAATTTTAGATTCTGCGTTATGTTACCTATTTTTAAGTTTAAAAAATATATAACCTATGGTGAAAAAAATGTTAGATAGGGCGTTAATTGTTAAGTTAAATGAGTAGATATTCTATTTTGCAAACTGGTTTCTATTATTTTAAAAGTATTCTGCCTAATTATATCGATAGATGCTCCTGTATCAAGTAGTAGAGGTAGGTTTACATTATTGGACAGTTCAGCTCGAACGAGCAATTGTTCAACAAATATTATGTATGGAGGAACCTACTGTTGTGCTGTCCTGTATTTCGGGACAGGCTTGGTCTTGTGCTGTGGTTGGAGGATCCTTGGGGCAGTCAGAGTTCATTGTTTGCGCTGGGCTCGTGGTTTAGAGAGGGTCGGGAGGAGCAGGGAACATACGCTCGCGTGTTGGTAACTCGGAGGGGTGCTTTCAGGAGGTTTGGTGGCTTTCTCAGTCTTGTAGAGTATTGTAGTTGGGCCCGATCTGCTTGGGCGTCGTAGCTGGTGAAGAAGCTCTGCGCCTCGTACGAACCATTGTAGCGCGGTAGCTCCACATCTCGCGATAGTCCGGTCTACGTGGAAAGTTGATGTAGTGTCCTGGTTAACCTCCCCAGGACATCTGACACCGCCGGCGGGGACGTGGCGCCCTCTTGGTTGGGGGGAACTTCCTGCGTCCTACCGAGAGTGTTTTCCAGCTTTGGAAAAGTGGTGTTTTCGCCACTTTCATAGTCGGGATCGGACTCCATGGGCTCCTTTGAATCCTCCTCGCTTCCCTGTTCCATCTTTCTGTACAGACAGTGGTCTACTTCCTTACTTGTACCTTGGCGTCCACAATCCTGTCGACTCTTCGGACGGGGGAGTCTGTAATATCTTGGGACCTCTGGGACCAGTGTTACCTGATGTTAGACGAACCTCGATGTCAACTCTACCGTGTATTCGTGGTGGAAGGCGACACAGCTGGGCCAAAGGTGAAATAAGCAAACAGAGATTTCACTTAGAAGCGTCTGAACGTCAAGAAGGAATGGGACGAGGAGATTTTTGGCAGGAAAGGGTTTAACTTTTATCGGAGCGTCCGGCGGACTGGTGCTGAAACAAAGGTTGGCTAAGGACTGACTAACTAAGGATCGGGGCCTCCTTTTATAGCTGAGCTGGGTCCATTCAGGTCACTGCCCTTTTCTGGCGTAAACAGATGGGGGGGGGAGTTATATTATCCAGGAGGGCCACGACCTCGTAAAAGTTGGACTGGGTTTGTTAGGCCTGCTTTACTATTCAAACCTAAGCCTGATTAGTTTTTACCTTAATTTTCTCCTGTTAGTCTCCATTCCTTCTATTTGTACAGTTGCTAAACTTTTTTGGATTCTTACGCGGTACAGATTGATATTATGTGATGCTTTATAGTTGCAGTAAATAACAAGTTATATACAGTCACGTGGTGGAACGTGTGATAGTAGATATCTGGACTATTTACAACAATTCCATGGTCTTAAATCATCACATATATATATATAGATGGAAATCTTGCCGGGAGGAAAATGATCTAAAGAGACAAAGGTCGCCTCTCCCGTCAAAACAGACGTCTAAAACAGACGCCATCTATTGACCGTCGCCGCAACTAGCGGCCTCGGGTCGGTGACAAAGCCACAACACCAGCTTTGGCAAACTGAAAAGCGTCCACCTGGAGACCATGGTTTCGGGCTGATGGCCCTCGTCAGTCCAGGGCGGACTTTATTCCATGAGATCCACACGGGATCTAATGGAATCTTGACAATCTGCCAAAGAGGTGTTTTGCTGGCAGAGTGGCTGGGCCATATCTATGGCCAAAATATAGATGGAAATCTTGCCGGGAGGAAAATGATCTAAAGAGACAAAGGTCGCCTCTCCCGTCAAAACAGACGTCTAAAACAGACGCCATCTATTGACCGTCGCCGCAACTAGCGGCCTCGGGTCGGTGACAAAGCCACAACACCAGCTTTGGCAAACTGAAAAGCGTCCACCTGGAGACCATGGTTTCGGGCTGATGGCCCTCGTCAGTCCAGGGCGGACTTTATTCCATGAGATCCACACGGGATCTAATGGAATCTTGACAATCTGCCAAAGAGGTGTTTTGCTGGCAGAGTGGCTGGGCCATATCTATGGCCAAAATATAGATGGAAATCTTGCCGGGAGGAAAATGATCTAAAGAGACAAAGGTCGCCTCTCCCGTCAAAACAGACGTCTAAAACAGACGCCATCTATTGACCGTCGCCGCAACTAGCGGCCTCGGGTCGGTGACAAAGCCACAACACCAGCTTTGGCAAACTGAAAAGCGTCCACCTGGAGACCATGGTTTCGGGCTGATGGCCCTCGTCAGTCCAGGGCGGACTTTATTCCATGAGATCCACACGGGATCTAATGGAATCTTGACAATCTGCCAAAGAGGTGTTTTGCTGGCAGAGTGGCTGGGCCATATCTATGGCCAAAATATAGATGGAAATCTTGCCGGGAGGAAAATGATCTAAAGAGACAAAGGTCGCCTCTCCCGTCAAAACAGACGTCTAAAACAGACGCCATCTATTGACCGTCGCCGCAACTAGCGGCCTCGGGTCGGTGACAAAGCCACAACACCAGCTTTGGCAAACTGAAAAGCGTCCACCTGGAGACCATGGTTTCGGGCTGATGGCCCTCGTCAGTCCAGGGCGGACTTTATTCCATGAGATCCACACGGGATCTAATGGAATCTTGACAATCTGCCAAAGAGGTGTTTTGCTGGCAGAGTGGCTGGGCCATATCTATGGCCAAAATATAGATGGAAATCTTGCCGGGAGGAAAATGATCTAAAGAGACAAAGGTCGCCTCTCCCGTCAAAACAGACGTCTAAAACAGACGCCATCTATCTAAAGTCCGCCCTGGACTGACGAGGGCCATCAGCCCGAAACCATGGTCTCCAGGTGGACGCTTTTCAGTTTGCCAAAGCTGGTGTTGTGGCTTTGTCACCGACCCGAGGCCGCTAGTTGCGGCGACGGTCAATAGATGGCGTCTGTTTTAGACGTCTGTTTTGACGGGAGAGGCGACCTTTGTCTCTTTAGATCATTTTCCTCCCGGCAAGATTCCATCTATATTTTGGCAAAGTCCGCCCTGGACTGACGAGGGCCATCAGCCCGAAACCATGGTCTCCAGGTGGACGCTTTTCAGTTTGCCAAAGCTGGTGTTGTGGCTTTGTCACCGACCCGAGGCCGCTAGTTGCGGCGACGGTCAATAGATGGCGTCTGTTTTAGACGTCTGTTTTGACGGGAGAGGCGACCTTTGTCTCTTTAGATCATTTTCCTCCCGGCAAGATTTCCATCTATATTTTGGCCATAGATATGGCCCAGCCACTCTGCCAGCAAAACACCTCTTTGGCAGATTGTCAAGATTCCATTAGATCCCGTGTGGATCTCATGGAATAAAGTCCGCCCTGGACTGACGAGGGCCATCAGCCCGAAACCATGGTCTCCAGGTGGACGCTTTTCAGTTTGCCAAAGCTGGTGTTGTGGCTTTGTCACCGACCCGAGGCCGCTAGTTGCGGCGACGGTCAATAGATGGCGTCTGTTTTAGACGTCTGTTTTGACGGGAGAGGCGACCTTTGTCTCTTTAGATATATATATATATATATATTTAAAATAAAGAAGGCATCTCCTGACCACGAGCACATGTGCTTTTTTGTCAGGAGATGCCTTATTTATTTTTAATATCAACACCTGACCCACTTATCTTTTATTTTTTCTATTGTTTTTTCATATATATATATATATATTTATATTGTAAGGGTTGATAAAAGGCCTCAAGAGATCTGATACAGCGATCAGTCCCTAGACAATATACAGAGGGATGTTAAAATTAAAATGTTTGGAATTCAATAGATAAAAAAAACGTAATGCTTTTAACAAAATTATCTTCATTTTCTATAAAGGATTTTAAAACTCGCATAAAATGAACATAATTTGAAAGAGGAATTCTATATTAAGAAGCAATACAAATTTACACATTAAAATAATTTCTATAAAACTCCCTCCTTACGGTGGTGTAAAAATATTGCATTTTTTCAAATGTGGCCTACTATATAAAAACAAAAAAAGAGGTTACAATATATATAAAATATAATCACAATAATGATAATAAAAACAAATAGCAGCTTAATTTTCAAAGAATAATATTCTGCAATTTTCAATTCTATAACCGAAAACAACACTCTTGTGATATTATGTGTTTTTGTGTGTTTCTTAGATTTTATTTAATCTGAAAAACGGACACACTAATTCATCTATTGTCAAAAATAATTAATCAACTCACTTCGAATTCAACGATATTATTTGTTTACATAATGGTGTCACCTCAAGAATATTATACCTAATTATGAGATGCGATATATCGTCAGATTTCTTTACGCTGAGAAAGTAAAACTGCTCATATAGTTAGCTTAAATGTTTAGAGATCTAAATGTCTATTCAGAAGCCACATTTTAAATGGGTTTAAAAGTTTGTAAATGGCGTCGTTATAATAGACGATTAAATATAAGACATTAGTGCGCCATTTGTGTATGGAAAAATAAAATATTTAGCGCGAATTTTCTTTTTCCGAATAAAGCAACTACTGCGATTATAGCGATGAAATATATTGTCGCCATGATGGGTGTATATTTAATGTATGCATAGCTGGCATATTATTGTTTATTGTTTGAGTTGGAGAAATCCCTAATTCCTATCTTCATATTTTTTTTACTCTCTTCAAAGCTTATTTTCTGACTTTAATTCCGTCACCAATAAGTCTCCGAAAATGAGGAAAATAAGGGCAGAAGTGCCCATTACAATATTAGAACGGTTTAGTTCCCTAAATTGGTGTAACCGCTGAAAGGGTTCATCACTGAAGAGCCAGGCGCTTCCAATATTCTCAATTTCTGTAAAAATAGTGTAGCCAGTTGATTACCTAATAAATATAACTAAAATTAGTTTATTTCTAATCATTTATTATTATTTCTACCCCAGTTAGGTATATCGGAAGTTATCTCTATATCGAAGTAGTTCAGGAGTTCGTTGGAGAAAATAGACTCATAACTACCAAGCCGAATGAAATTACTAATGCGTCCTAGCGTCCGTAAATGGTATTGTTGATAAAGAATTTGATAGATTTGCAGATCCTATGCTCTACTTGACTGGATAAAAATATCTTTACAAAAACACACGTTGTACTTATTAAAGAGACACAAGAGAGACGTCGAGGTTATTTAGAGAGTAATCATATGTAGTTTTTATTCGATATATCTAAATATTAGATAATAAAAGGCATATATTGGATTTAATAAAATATTTATTTTGCCAATATTTCGGCTGGCTGAACGCCAACCTTTATCGAGGCATTACATTTTTGTATACACAAACTCAGCGCCGCATAGTGTTATAATATCACAGTTGAAATCAATTAAAATACAGAGTAGGAGGGAGAAATTTGTGCATGAAAAAAATATTATAAAAAATGCAATCAAAAATGTAAAATATCTTAAAATATAAAAGGAAAAAAAGTTCTATCTTATATTTAAAAAAATTGTAATAAGTACATAAAAATAATTCATTAATATCTCATAAAGAGATAAATGTAGAAATGTATGTATATATTAAAACATTTGAAAATAAATTTAAAATGATTTAAACAATAAACTGTAAGAACCTTATAAAAAGTTTAAAAATGTGGGTATTTAAAAAATTCATTTCAAAATTTAGGAGATCGATTTATAAAAGTAAAAAATCTATATATATATAAAATTGAATGTCTGTGTGTGACAATTTTTTTTTTTTTGACAATTAAACATTATTTATTGTCTTCTAGACAATGTTACATATCAAAGAGAGAGAGAGAGAAGAAAATTTATACAAAAAGAATTAAATATATACATATATAATATACAAATTTACAAGGGGGCTAAAAGTAGGAGACCTCGGCGCTGGAGGGTCCTGGACCAGGCGATGAGCGGGTCCTCTACCGCTTCTCCGAGCCCAACCTGGATAAAGTAGCGATAGATTCGCAACTTTGCCGACGCCAGGATGGAAAGGGCGTCGTCCTCAAGGCCGGACCCGCCGAAGATCCAAGCCTGCAGGTCAGGGGGCCGCCCTATGATGTTGAAGGCCTCTCTGATGAGAGGCCTGATGGAACGGCAGCACCAGTAACGGTGGCCGAGGGATCGGTCGATGGACCCGCAGGCAGGACAGGAGGGGCCGACCGAGGCAGGATGGGCCGGATGGGGCAGGGCGTGGAGGGCTAGCTTGAGAGCTGCGTCGGCCTCGTGACCCGAATAGGCGCAGCGCCGCAGCGAGGCCCAGTCGATCCTGGATGGTGGATTGATGGTGGGCGTCCATCTCGCCAGGAATCTGGAGATGGGCGTGGCGGCGAGGCGCGGACGATCCAGGGCCCGTCGGGCCGAGCGGGTCGTGAGGCCGTTGAGGAACGGCGTAGCCGTCCCTCGCAGCACCACGGCCGCAGCTAAAGAGCTAGATGAGGGTGCAGACTCCGCCCCGAAGCCCACGGCGTTCTCGGAGGTCAGCCTCCGACAGAAGGCGCCCAGGGCCGCGGCGTCAGTCAGGGCCGAGCGCGTAGGGCGGGCGATGAGGTGTTCCTCCTCGATGAGGTCCCGGACTCGGGCTCCGCTCCAGCGGGCGGGGGCCAGGAGGTCGGGAGGGCGGAGGAACCGGCAGCCGCCGATGATGGGGAGGTCCAGCAGCTGAGCCGTGGGGACCGCCCGGTGGTTGAGGCCCAGGATGTTGGAGGCCTCCTCCTATAGCTTCAGCAACCGGAGACGGCGGGGCTGGAGACGGGTGCCGTCCGGTGGAGGGTGGATCCAGGCTTCCCCGCTGTTGCTGCCGACCAGCCAGCTGAAGGCATTTCTGCCCCCGCGGAGCGCGACCTGCACCCCCTTGAGGCAGGCGAGCTGGAGCTGGGTCGCGAGGTCGAGGAGGCCGAGGCCTCCGATGGCAACTGGCCTCGCCATGACATCGGCGGGAAGCCACGCCGTGTGGTCCTGTCCCCAGACGAATCTCGCCAGTCGGGCCTGCAGCTTGGCGATGGTCGGGGGTGATGGTAGGTAGCCATGCAGGTGGTGCTGGATGACAGAGCCCACCAGCGTGTTCGCCGCTCTTGCTCGCCCGACGAGGGAGAGGCCGCGGGTGAAGGGCGTCCATTTGCGGCATGCAGTCTCCAGGAGGGCCAGGAGATGCTGCTCCCGGTGGGCGACGGTGCTCCTGGGGGCGATGTCGAGCCCGAGGACCCTGATGGAGGTGGTCGACCAGGAGGCGCCGAGAGGGGAGTCGCCGCGGTTGCGTGTCTGTGTGTGTGTCTGTGTGTCCTCTATGGATTCGAAAACCATACATCCAATCGCCGTGAAATATTGGGATATTATTAGGTGTATCTCCGCAAAGGTTTACGAAAAATAATATCTTGAATATCTTTAATATCCTTAGAGTTATTTGCAGATTTGTAGCTTTAACTCGCAAGCAGCGCCACCATTGAGACGGAGATAGGCTTTTTCAAGAGGGGGAGTAATGTTAGGAGAGAGGAGCGCGTCTCGAGGCGGGTGCTCACGTGTCACTGTTAAAAACCTATTTGTTTTGGCTACATCTTTTCCCGTGGACTTAACGATAACTTTTCTAAAACTTATTTCAAATTTCATGTATAATTATTTTTACATCATTTAGTTTAGTATAATTATTTACTATAATTTCCTATCGTTCAATTATTATACTTTTTGTTCTTAAAGATTATTTAAGACAATAATCTTTAATATTAGAAAGTGCTTTGCCAAAAGTTTGGAGTGGGGCAGAACCCGTGCGAGAATGGATTCGCCCGGCCGCCGGCCGACAGTCAAAGTACCCACCGACCAATCAGGGCAGAGTTGGTGACACAGCTATGCCAAGTAGACAAGAAAAAAAACCTCGCGGGAGCTTGCCCAAGATGACCTCCGGGAACTTCGTCCATCTTCCATAAACGACCATGAATTTATTCAACCTTATCGAGTATTTTTCAAGGGACCGGGAAAAAATGTTCACTAGATAAAACGATGATTTTGTAATGTAGAAAATTAGGAAAGACAAAATTCAGAATGACACGGCACACAGGGACCGGGAAAAAATGATCACTTTATCAGTTTCAAATTATCAAAATATATATATTTATTTTTATAAGTCTATAGAGAATTGTTTTAACAAATGTTCGTTAGACAGACCTTTACTCGGGTACCGATTAATATTGAATTTATTCAACTTATTGAGTATTTTTCAAGGGACCGGGAAAAAATGTTCACTTTATCGAGAGATTCGTTAGACAAACCTTTACTCGGGTAAAACACGGGCAAATGTTCGTTAGACAAACCTTAACTCAGGTAAAACCTCGGGCGAAGCCGAGTACGTCCGCTAGTATTTTATAAAAATGCATTAAAATGGAAGTTAAAACAATTTAGGATGGATAAATGAGAAAAAAAAAGGAAACTAAAAAGTTTAAATTATTGCATGTAAAATGTTATATATTTAATGTATCAATACTTTTGCGTTTTGAAGCGATAAATGTAAAAATAATTAAACAAGTGGTTTGTATTAATTACAGGTAATTACTAATGTGTGAAATATAATTTAAGAAATCGCGGGTATTACAACAAATATAAAATAAAATTAAAACAAAAAAAAATAAAAAAGCAAAGTTATGAAATTTAAAAAAACGGCACCTCTCCCTTTAAAATAGTACATAATAAGTCAATTAAAAAATAAAAATTAATTAATTGAAATTAAACTAATTAGACAAAAAAAAAAAAGAAGATCTAAATGGTGTGTAGATGTCTGGTAAATCAATTTTCCTATTTATGCTTTCTTTGTCTTCTACAGAGGCCCAGCTTTCTAAGAAGTAGAAGACAAAGAAAGCATAAATAGAAAAATTGATTTACCAGACATCTACACACCATTTAGATCTTCTTAATTTTTTTGTCTAATTAGTTTAATTTCAATTAATTAATTTTTATTTTTTAATTGACTTATTATGTACTATTTTAAAGGGAGAGGTGCCGTTTTTTTAAATTTCATAACTTTGCTTTTTTATTTTTTTTTGCTTTAATTTTATTTTATATTTTGTTGTAATACCCGCGATTTCTTAAATTATATTTCACACATTAGTAATTACCTGTATAATTAATACATACCACTTGTTTAATTATTTTTGCATTTATCGCTTCAAAACGCAAAAGTATTGATACATTAAATATATAACATTTTACATGCAATAATTTAAACTTTTTAGTTTCCATTTTTTATTTTTTTTTCTCATTTATCCATCCTAAATTGTTTTAACTTCCATTTTAATGCATTTTTATGAAATATTTTTTACTTTTATAAATCGATCTCCTAAATTTTGAAATGAATTTTTTAAATACCCACATTTTTAAACTTTTTATAAGGTTCTTACAGTTTATTGTTTAAATCATTTTAAATTTATTTTCAAATGTTTTAATATATACATACATTTTTACATTTATCTCTTTATGAGTTATTAATGAATTATTTTTATGTACTTTTATTACAATTTTTTTTTAAATATAAGATAGAACTTTTTTTCCTTTTATATTTTAAGATATTTTACATTTTTGATTGCATTTTTTATAATATTTTTTCATGCACAAATTTCTCCCACCTACTCTGTATTTTAATTGATTTCAACTGTGATATTATAACACTATGCGGCGCTGAGTTTGTGTATACAAAAATGTAATGCCTCGATAAAGGTTGGCGTTCAGCCAGCCGAAATATTGGCAAAATAAATATTTTACTAAATCCAATATATGCCTTTTATTATCTAATGAATTAAGTATGGATTGCTCTATTTTCAAAACAATATCTAAATATATATATTTTTAGGTAATTTTAGGTAATTTAAAGGTAAAAATTAGGTGTAAAAATCATATATTGGATTGAATAATAATACTCATTTGTCAATATTTCGGTTGGCTGAACGCCAACCTATATCAAGGCATAACAACGTATTTATTTGTATACGATACAATTGTACATACAATACAAAATAAATACGTTATTTTGCCATGGCGTAAAGCCAACCGAAATATTGGCAAATAAATCTTTTTATTCTATCCAATATATGACTTTTGATAACCTAAATATTTATGTATGTAGAGATTGCTCTATTTTCGAAATATTAATATATAATATATCATTTTTATACACACACAGGAATATTTTGAATCGAAGGTTTTTATTCGTCTGATATTTATATTGGTAATGCGCATATTTTCTTCAACATAAACTGTTTAGATCCAAATTTTGTGTGTTTACTTATAATCGAGTATATATTGTTTTTATAAAGGAATTCCTATATATATGAATATATATGTAATATTTAAATATTTATAAAACTCTACACATATATACACAGGTAGATAAAATGTACATAAGGTAGAAAATAGTGGTTGGATAATTGAATGCTGTGCGAGGGAAGTGGAGATGTCTAGACACGGCGGTAAATCCTCTGTCTCTTCAGTTAACATAATTAGGTATTAAATTACAAATTCAGTTTTGTCTTGAATCTTAATCCATCGAGATGGTAATATAGAGTGGGGGTGGAATCATATTAAATCAAACAGCCATATGGCCTATTACATTAATATAGATGGGTTGGGTTAAACTCAGAGGAGGATTACCTTGGTTAGCATACTGTAGTAATCTGATTAGTATGGATTGCAGAAGCCGCTCGTTATCTAGAAGATCTGCCTTTTCTTAAAAAATGAAAAATAACCTTAAATATAATTTTATAATTACAGGTACAATATTTAGTGCGTCAAATTCTTTAAAGAACGAAAAAAGGTGAGCAAGAAAATATCGTTTTCTTGATTTCAACAGAATTGGTAACACCATATTGATTGGCTGCCAACGTACAGGCTGAACTGGGCTATAGCAACAGCTAGAGCACGTATGATAGGACTTTATTGCTAGTTCTAGAAAAGGTCTATTGGTGTAAATGATAATTCAGTTGATAGTTATTTCTGTATATAGTGCTTTTCGACTAATGAATCAATAGATAATCACTACAACTTTAGGGCAAAGCGTTTCTTCAATAAAACAAAATCGCACTAAACATGAACGTTCTTCTACACGTAATAACCATAGCTCTACCAAATGAGAGAGCTTTATAAACAGAATTCCAATATTATTGGAGGTTTACCTACAGGATTGAAAGCTTATTGGAGGCTTGACTGCCGGATTGGAAGCTTATTGGAGACCTATCTTTAGAATTCTAAGTTTAATGGAGGATTGTGTGCGGAATTGGGAGGTTATTTGGAGGTTAATGTATTGAATTAGAAGCGCTTATTGGAGGCTTTTGTGTAGAATTGGGAGGTTTTTGAAGGCTTGGGTTCAGAATTAGAAGCTTATTTAAGACTTGTGTACAGAATCAGGAGAATATTTATTCTCAGAATCTAGTACGATCATGTTTAATTTACTAAAAACTTCTCTAAAGTTTTAAAGAGTTTGTCCTTTGATCATTAAATATAGATACCTTCGAGGGATTATCTCATATCAATTATAATGCCTTGCCATCAGAAATATTTAGTTAGCTTTCGAGGTTCTCTCTTTCTAAAAAAAAAACTAGAAAAATGTACTACTCTGAAATATAGTATCAGATGAATCAGGTAAGTGTAATGTACGCCTCGCGGGCCGGATATGGCTCTCTCTCTCTCTCTCATGAGGAATTTTGAAACCCTTATATCAATTTATCTTCAACCCGCCACAGGTTGGTGCCTGGAAGTAGTCTTGTCCTCTCGGAGATTTATTTTTAAGGGTTTCTTTTGATGATATCGTAGAGTTTTGATCAAAAGTGTTATTGGCTTCATTCTCGGCCTACCTCTTCTTGGTCTTCCTTCATACCCTCCTTTGTAATTCTGTGTCCACACCCCAAGTATTGGTCAAGATGTCCAAACATGTTGGTCCTTCTCCTACCAATCATCTCCAGAAAAATACCTCTTCGATCATTTTAAAAACACCTTCAATATTCAGTCGATGGGATTCTCATCACTCGACGTTAGTAACACATCTCGAAAGCCTATAGCTTTCCATCCATCTAAATTTCTATGGCACACTCGACAAACGCAGTGCCACATAGCGTTCAATAAAGTTGAAACATTTTTTTTGCCTAAAAATTCAATGGCGATAAAAGATGATATATACAAAACGTTTATACCATTAATAAACTTGCGTTCGTTACAATTTTTTGTCTACAAAAGCTTCATTCATTAATGCTAATGTATCTGTGAAAGACCTTTTAATTTTACACAAAAATTAATATTTGCCCTTTGCTCAAATTTCATTGCAGAAACCGACGCGAGCTAAATACTTACAACAAAAAATATTCCTAAAATGAAAACTACGCATGCGCATTTACTGGCGTTGCTAAATTAATTTATAGCTTTGGCTTTCTTCTTAGCAGTAAAATTGATTTTAAATTTTTCAAAAGTTGTTTTATATTTTATTTTTTAAAAGTTCGGGAACTTTTTGATCCTACCGTGTATATATGAATTTGTTGTTGACAACACATACACATTAATATGTTATAATACCTTGAAAAAGATTGGAGTTCAGTCACACAACTGAAACATTGGTAAATAAATTATATTTTGATCCAATATATGCCTTTTTAATCAAATATATATTGTTTATCGCCCCGTACAGAACGGATTGTTGGTGTAGAAAATCGTGTCACAACATCAGTTTAGCAAATTTAGACAAAACAAATCTGTATTTAATTTATTTATTACAGAACACACACTATATCTTATATGGATATTTGCGTGTAAATGTTCAAACTCTTTTATGTACATAGTTTCAAAATATATAAACAAATTATTTCTAATTACAATTAAGAGATATTTTCATACAAGAAATAAAGTTTATTTACATATTAGGTAGTTTTTGAATAATCAAAAAGGTTTAATATATCATTATAATTATCCATTTAACTTAGATGAGATATATAAATATATATTATTTAAAAATAATTACCTATACAAGTCAGAGTTAGAATTTTTAATTCATTTGTGTAATTTAGGTCCACCGTAGTTGAGATATAGTCTAAAGAATTTTTTAAATTTTATATATTCTTCTTTACAAGAAACCATTTGGCTTAAACTAGAACTTTTCATTTGACATTTTACTCTCAGATCTGTAAAAGGTGGGCAGAGGAGTGAAATATGCTTTGGGTTGTGATCTTCTACCAATTCTGTATAAGTATGTGTTAAAGTCTCCATGCCCCGTAAAATATTGTATATTATAAATTTTGGCTGAAAATTTTGGTAATCTTGAGTTTTTAAGAAATTCTCTGAAATTATCATTAGAATCTTCTAAGTACTTTAAAGTTTTCCATTTATAAAGTTAGATATTATCATTCTTTTGCTGGGTCATTTTTATTATAATCTATTTTAACTTTAAGTGTGTTTGACAAAATGAAATCCGTAATTTTAGGTATTCTTGCGAGAACATGTGTATAGTTTGAAGATGTTGTATTATAAGCATGTATACATTGAGAATCTTATACTGTAATAAATACATTTTTTTTTACATATCTTGTTTATATATGGGTACCAGATTGTTGAACCATATGTTATTGTGCTTCTAAATAAGGTCTTATAAAATGTTAATGACCGCCTACTATCAATCCCCACGGTGATTTTGTTAAACCAAGAAGATATCCACTATTTCTAGTTGTTTTATCAATAATATTGTCTATGTGTGTGAGTCATAAAATCTAATTTGTTCTTGTTTCGATGATTCTTTAAAGCTTTCAACTAATTTAACAAGATTATCGTTGAAGTTAATTACATAGTTTTTACTATCAAACAATATAAAATCTTTGTTTTATGTCTTGATATTTTAAGCTTGTTGTTTTCACACCACAAATTTATTTCTCCTATTGCATTTTCAATTGTGATTATAAGATTTGTTACATCTTTATTCCAACATATTGCGTTAGATCATATGCATAGCCAATAATTTCGCTATTAGATTCTTGAAATGTGGTTAAAATATTATTCATTATAACGTTCCAAATTGTCGGAGATAAGGGTCTTCCTTGTGGACATCCTTTACTTAGTTTTTTAGTGAATTCATTCGAAGAGTACCTAAATATTATCTTTCGGTTGGTGAAGTAGGATTTCATGAGGTTTATTATTGGTGCTGGTAAATTGACTTCATCGAGTCTTTTCTTCACCATTGGCCACTAAGTATTGTCAAAAGCTCTACTAATATCGATTACAATTATAGCCGTATTATTCCTTGACTTTGTGTTCTAAAGCAGTTTGAATTATATCAGTTAATGCAGTTATGCTTGATCGATATTTTGTAAAACCATGTTGACGTTTACTGAATAGATTCATTTTACTCGTGGTATCTGATGATTTTATTGTTTATTATTCTTTCGAAAATTTTGGAAATATTTGAATTTAGACATAGAGGTCGATAGCTGCCATAATCTTTGTAATCAGATTTACCCGGCTTTGGAATGATCAACGGGTCTCTGCTCTTTTCCATTCATCAGGAAAGTAAATTAAGACACTTCTAATATATTTTAGTTAATAGTGGTATTACAAATTGTTTTACGCGTATTATCATATTATTAGAAATATTATCTATTCATAGATATTTCTTTTCTTCTAATTCAATTTATTAATAATAGCGTTTAATTCATTGATTAAATTTATTGGTTTTGTTATATTCGAAAGTCTTAATGCAAAAATCTGTATTCCATGGTTTAAGGTTATGGCCACATCAGTACAGGGGCAACTTCCAAGGGTAGCGGTGCATATTTTAATACAATAAATACCATCCTTATGAATCTTTGTGTTGTATTCTTGCCTGAAAACGGCCTTGCTACTTCACTAGCTTAAGCACTTTTTGACAAGTTAGACTGATTTCATTGCCCACCTTTTAGGTTTTATGAAGTCAAAGTCGCCCCTGAACTAATGAGGGCCATAGCCGAAACCATGGTATATAGGTTGGAATTTGTCTTTATTTGCCAAAATTGGTGTTGTGGCACATTCTTTATAACCACCGTAATGTTACCTACTGGAGTGATAAATAAAAATGCATTCTTCTAAGGCATTTTAAAGGATGAGATGGCTCTTTTGGTACATGAATACCATTATACAGCAACTTTATGTATGATATATATGATATATTTACAAAATACTCTGCACATGCGGTTCCCTCATTGTTCCACAGAGCGACCAGGACCATTAGAACAACATTTCCTTCCTGTCCATCTGGTG
Source organism: Cordylochernes scorpioides (assembly GCA_030710605.1). Taxonomy (NCBI): domain Eukaryota; kingdom Metazoa; phylum Arthropoda; class Arachnida; order Pseudoscorpiones; family Chernetidae; genus Cordylochernes; species Cordylochernes scorpioides. Next base: position 75,188,472 of record CP092867.1, read on the forward strand.
GGTTGTAGGCAATCTTAATGACACACCCGAGGAAACAGCTCCAAGAAGGAGAAAGCTACAATTACACATCTATGTCACTCACCTGGAACCTTTTACTATAAAAACACGAAATAAGAACATCAAGGTGTTTTAAACATTCCACAACGTTGCAAATATTGCTAATGCTTCTTTCAGAGCAATGTATATCAAAAATTAATTTTTGAAATTTACAATAAATGATATCTTTTCACAGGATTACAAATGGTAAGAACATATATTTAGGTTTTGCATTTTTTGAATATTAAGATATAGACAATTTGTTGATATTTACACCCCCGAAAGATAATAATACCCTTCTTTACATTGTTTAAATCTTCCATATTGGTTGTCATCACGAAAGTTTATTATACAGGGTATCAAGGAAATGTCGGTTTACTAAATATAGATTATTTAGATCCTATAAACTTACAATGAACATATAAGATCTTTCTGAAATGTTTTGTTATTTAGTTACAATTACTTAACTATCGCCTTCGAGCAGTATTGTAACCCAGTATATAACAGCGTATAATACTCTTAAACTAAGAAAAAAACACACAAATAAAAAACAACATAAACAGATGGTGGAACGCGGACTTGACCCGCCTTGAGAGCTATTGTAAATACCTCCGTAACTCCTATTATCGGGCGAAAAATCCCTCTAACCATATTCAACAACAGTATAAAAGTGCAAGAAACAAATACGTCAGGGAAATAAATAAGGCTAAAAGAATGTCTTGGAGGTTTTTCTTAGAGGACATCAAATCAAAAAACCCATATGGAAATTTATACAGGGCATACAAAAATATTAAAAACGGTTCTAACCGAAAGGGAATTTTGGAAATCTTAGAAGTGAATAAAGATGAAGAACGATTTCAGAAGACAGTAGAACTTTTGAACAACCCTTTCCCCAATGATAGAGATAATGAAGACACAACCTTCCACAAAAAACATAAGGAACTATATTCTAGGATTTCATAATAAAGAAAATATAATAATAACGCCCAATGAAGTAAATGGAATAATTGATGAGCTAAACTCAAAGAAAACGCCTGGAATTGATAATATTTCTAACAATATGATAAAACATACTAAACAACTAATAGTTTCAATACTGGTGAAACTTTTTCAAAAATGCTTAGATTTAAATTATTATCCGAATGAATGGAAAAAATCTGAGGTAATAATTATTCCCAAACCAGGTAAAACAGACATGAAAATTTATAAAAGCTACAGACCCATTTGTCTCAACTCAAACATTTCCAAAATATTTGAAAAAATAATTAACAACAAACTAATAAAATTTTATGAAGACTCAAATCTGCTTAACAATCGTCAACATGGATTTAGAAGATCAAGATCTACTATCTTTGCATTAAATGAAATTGTCAAAATAGCTCTAGAACATAAAAACAAAGAATATACAGCTATAATCGCAGTTGATATAAGTGGAGCGTTCGACAATGCATGGTGGCCGATGGTGCTGAAAAGACTAGATGAGGACAACGTTCAAGCTTCAATAATAAAACTACTACAGTCTTTTCTTAATAATAGAAGAGTGAGATTTAGATACTCATCAAATGAAACCCACAAAAAATTAAGCAAGGGATGTCCACAGGGTGGGCCTATATCCCCTACAATATGGAATATTATTCTAAACGATTTATTGAATAACTATTCAGAATCAAACAGTGAAATCATTGCTTATGCGGATGATTTAACTGTGATATGTTGAGGAAACAACTTGACAGAACTTCGGAATACAACAGGAGAGGTGATGGGGAGAATATTAGACTGGTGTGGGAACAATAAGTTGACCGTATCTGAAGAGAAAACGAAAATCTTATACTTGTTTAATAGCAAAATAGCTGCAAAAATTCCTAACACTATCACTGCCAATCGGGTAGAAAAACTGAAGATTATGGGAATAACTTTTAAAAATCATAGAAATAAAAACAAATTGGATTTTGTGCCTCATATCGATGAAATTATTACTGTAGGCGCCATCCCGACCAGAGAGCCACAGATAAACAGATTATAAACGCACAGAATATAGAATCCGAGCTCCCCAGTAGAAGGAATACCCGGAAGACGACGGTACTCTCTGTTATATTTGTTGTTCACTATTATGATTTTGTTCTAATAAACACTACTAAATTATTTCATTGGATCCTCTCTTTCTTTTTCCCAGTAAGAAACGCCTACGGAAGCCAACAGAAATTCAGAAGTGGGATAGTCCTGAAGAAAATTGAAGATTCACTGGAATAATTTGGAAACGAGAAGGACGTGGCGCGGTGACCGATCAACGTAAGAGGAGTTGCATGGTATGTACGAAATTTAATTACCTATTCCTAAAAGTATTATTACAAGTCACCTCGGTAAAATATTATTGCAAAATCATCTCGATAAGAAAGTATTTTAAAGTAAGCATTTTAAAGTAAAGTGAAGTATTTTAAAGTAAGCATTTTAAAGTAAAGCGAAGTATTTTAAAGTGAAGTATTTTAAAGAAAGTATTTTAAAGTAAAGTGAAGTATTTTAAAGTAAGCATTTTAAAGTAAAGTGAAGTATTTTAAAGTGAAGTATTTTAAAGAAAGTATTTTAAAGAAAGCATTTTAAAGTAAAGTGAAGTATTTTAAAGAAAGTATTTTAAAGTAAAGTGAAGTATTTTAAGGAAAGTATTTTAAAGTAAAGTACAGTATTCTAAAGAAAGTATTTTAAAGTAAAGTAAAGTATTCTAAAGAAAGTATTTTTAAAGTAAATTGAAGAAACAAATAAAAAGTATTATCGCAAAGTATCGCGGTAAAAAGAAAAAAAAAAAAACTTTGCCTTGTTTATTTTTCCTTTTGAAAAACATGACTTACTTAGCGAAAGTAAGGAAATGCGATTTGAGCAAGTTGGCGTATGAACTCGGCGAGGTAGTACCGCCAGAGAGCAGGATCGTCGACTTAAAACGCCTTATCCTGAATAGTCAATCTTACGAAGAAGAATTCGCAAAGCAACTGTTGGAGACTCTGATCGAGGAACGGGAACAAACAGAACGAGCAGAACGGGAGCGAATGGAACAAACAGCACAAACAGAGCAAGCAGAACGTATAGAACGGGAACGAATCGAGGATCGGGAACGAATCGAACGAAAAGAACAAATGGTAATGGAATTCGAGCTTGAGAAGCTGCGCATCCAGACTACACGCGGAAACAACGATACGTCTCGAAGTACCAGCAATGACGCACATTACGAGATACGTAAACTGATGCCCAAGTACGAGTCGAAGGACAATGATTTGAGTTTCTACCTAATTCTTTTCGAAAGACAGGCAAAGCGACTAGGATTGGATGAAGACCAATGGGCGTTCAGCCTCCTAGGATTGCTACCTTACGAAATGACTCAATTAATCGCTCGGGAAACAGAAGAACAAAGCGGCGATTATAGGTTCGTGAAAAGGTTGCTCCTAAAACGGTACAAGTTGAGCCCCGAACAATTCAGACAAAAATTCGAGAAGCACGAGAGATCTCAAAAGGGTTCCTGGAGAGACTTCGCTTTCGAATTGCGAGGATATTTCAACGAATGGATCGAAGGAATGAACGTGGAAAATTTCGACGCCCTAAAGGATTTGTCCGTCACTAACCAGCTAAAGAAAAAAGTTCCAAATGTGCTGCGTAATCATCTCATTGACGATTGGACCAAGTTAAACAACCCAGATGAGTTGGCGGATAAACTGGACGAGTACGAAAATGTTCGCACCGAGATGGGACCTCCGCATTGGAATGCGAAACACCTCATACCACCGTCGTTTCAGCAGAAATCTGCGAGATTCCCCAACCAAAGCGAAGTTAAAGAAACTAAACAAGGAACGAATGTTTCGGGTCAAGACGCTGCAAGGAACGAAATCAGTGAAACGTACCCTAACACCTTGAGGAGAATGGTCAACCGTGCAATCAGAAACGACAAGGGAGAACCGAAGTGCTTCAACTGCAATCAGTTTGGACACATTGCCAGAGACTGCCCAGCACCCAGGACTACGTTGACATGCCGAGGATGCGGTCAAACGGGACACAAGGAAAGGAATTGCACAAGACCCAAAGAAGGACTAAAAGTAGCCAACCTGGAAGTCGAAGGACTGGAGACTGTCCCGCCAGATGTATATTTGAAGGATGTCAAGATCGACAACAAGGAAACCGTGAAGGCAATGATAGACACCGGGAGCAGCAGTTGTCTAATGAGAGAATCGGTCGCAAGGAGGATCAGCGTCGACATCGAACCAGACTCGACTAGTCTGTACGGCATCGGTAACCAGACTGCACCAGCTGCCAGGACCGTTGGGAAGACGACAGTCGACCTGGAGATTGATGGCATCGTCGGAAGGGAAATCACTGTATTCATTGTCAACGATGATGCCCAACCCTATGACCTACTAATTGGAAGAACATGGACAGATCTGCCCTACGTATCCTTCGCGAGAATCGGTAAGGAACTGCATATTGGCTATTCATCCGAATTTCCGTTTGCTAATCTGCAAGAAGAAATCAAGTCGCGTCGCATCGAACTGAGAGCAACCGAAACTGTTCAGTTGGAGAGCGACTCCATTAACTTTACAAGTGCAATCACAGACGAGGTAAAGGACGGATATGTATTGTTCACAGGAGTAGATGACGCCTGTGTCGATTCCCTATTGGAAGTGGTCGATGGAAAGACGACCGTACCCATCATCTCAGCTGGCAAGGGCAAGTTGAGAGTAAGGAAGAACCAATGTGTAGGGCGAGTTGAACTACTGAACCTTGATGATATTGTTGTTAACCTGGACGTCGCAGAGGATTCGTTTCAGACTAAAAATGAAGAGAAGAGGGAAGGACAAGACCAAATGAAACGTAAGCGCCCCATACTGCCTGAGGACATCAACGTCAATCATTCTCTGACTTCGAAAGAGAGACAAGAAATCCTAGATGTAGCAAACGAGTATAGAGACTGTTTCGCTCTTGGCATGGAGGAATTAGGGTGCACCGATGTCACCAAGATGGACATTAAGGAGGTTGATGGAAGCAAGCCAGTCTGTCTGAGACCGTATAAGACGACTGCAAGTGAACGCGAAGCAATCAGGGAGATTGTCAGAGAGTGGAAGGACAATGGAATAGTCACGGAAACTAGATCACCCTACGCTAGTCCCGTCCTACTTGTGAGGAAGAAAACTGGAGATCATCGTCTGGTGGTAGATTATAGGAGACTCAACATTCAAACAGTTAAGGACAAGTTCCCATTACCAAGGATAGACGACCTTCTGGAAGGTCTAAGGAATGCGAAATTCTTCACCACTCTGGATCTGGCGCATGGATATCTGCAGATACCACTGACCGATAAGGCAAAATTAAAGACAGCATTCATCACCCCAGATGATACAGGTCAATTCGAAAGGATGATTTTTGGACTCGCCAACGCACCAGCTGAATTCCAAAGACTGATGCACACTGTCCTAGGTCCGCTGCTGAACAAGAAGGCATTCTGCTATCTCGACGACGTGATTATCCCGGCAAAGGATTGGCGGGAGATGATCGAAAGGTTGAAGGAAGTCCTCGAAAGAATAAGATCAGCGAAGTTGACACTGAAACCCTCCAAATGTGAGTTCGGAAGGAGGGAAGTTGAGTTCTTAGGGTATGTCATCAGTACAGGCGGACTTAAGCCAGGCCCAAGAAAGATCAAGGCGATAGAAGAATTTCCAGAACCCAAGAATGTCCACGACATACGACGCTTTCTGGGACTGACGAACTTCTTCAGACGATTTGTAAAGGACTTCGCGAGGAAAGCAGAACCAACCAAGGCACAACCCAAATATCGAGGACCTTTGATAATTACCGAGGTTCTGCCAAGCGACACGTATAGAGTGACTCAGTTAAGCGAAAGAACCAGTGGACGGTTCTACACGACAACGGCCCATATCAGTCAACTGAAGTCTTGGCACAGTGAAGAAGATGACTCAGCTACAGAAGAAAGTCCGAACGAGGAGCCAGAAGTAGAAGATACCCCCCGACGCAACCCACGACGTTCCTGCAACGCAAGGTTCAATCGAGGACGATTGAAATCCAGGAATGGCCGAATGTAGGCGCCATCCCGACCAGAGAGCCACAGATAAACAGATTATAAACGCACAGAATATAGAATCCGAGCTCCCCAGTAGAAGGAATACCCGGAAGACGACGGTACTCTCTGTTATATTTGTTGTTCACTATTATGATTTTGTTCTAATAAACACTACTAAATTATTTCATTGGATCCTCTCTTTCTTTTTCCCAGTAAGAAACGCCTACGGAAGCCAACATTACTAAGACAAATAGAGCTAGTGGATACCTAATTGGATTAACCGGGAAAGCATGGGGACTGGACAGTAAAAGAAGAATAGAACTCTATAAGACACTGTTTCGAAGTTCACTAACTTATGGTTCCACGATCTAGTACAACTTTATACCCAAAAAAGTCAAAGATAAATTAAACTGTCTGCAGTACAAAATTTTGAAGCACAGTACACAGGTTTATAATTCAACATCTTCAAACTGTACTCATATTGTTGCTAGAACACCAAAGCTCACGGATTTTATTGAAACAAATATACTAAAAATGAATATTGGATACAAAAAATCAGATCCAACTAAAAGAAAAATGATATCTAATTTTATAAACCAGAAATTTGAAGAATACTATGGAGGTGCCAATGATAATTTCAAGGGATTCTTTGATACTTCGAGAATTCCTAACTATGTTCAACCCAACTTCTATAACGTTCAATTTTTTACTGGACATGGTGACTTCAACACATATTTGTTTAGAATTGGCAAAATTGGTTCACCTGCATGCACTTGTGGAAACGGACAACAAACCCCTGAACACCTTCTGATAAACTGTCCATTAACTTCTGATCTAAGGGAAGAAAACCAACTTTACCTGACTAATACAAAACAAGCTGCTTGCGCAATAAAGACCAATACATCAAGTTTAATAGATTCTGCAGGATGTATATTTTGAGGCGAAAGTGTTGACTGTACATATTTCAAGCTACTACTTATAATTGCTATATGTAAATTTTGACATCGAACGTTTAATTTTAATGATTTCCAATGTTCAATTGTATTAATTGTATATAATTTAAAATATACACGCAATTATCCAAATTGTGGATATGGCGTGTCTCTCCCAACTGTTAAATAAAATAAAAATAACTGAATATTTGAAAGAATTATGAATTATAAGAATTATGAATGACATATTGAAATATATTGTCACAGTTAGAAAACTAAGAAATACAAACATCAGAATGACACATGGCAATTTACTTGTGGCAAAACATATTAAAATTTTCAAAGTACCATAGAGACAACGAGGGAAGTTTACAGAGAGCAACAAATCAAATATCGAAATTGTTATATGACAGGCGAAACCGCTGGGAGGAATTACTACATAATAGGGTGCTAAGCCTATATAATTGGCGAAACCGCTGGGAGGTTAATATCTATTGGGGTGGGAAAATTTAACTCAGTGGTTATGTAGAATTCATAAAACAAATTAGGCGCTGGAAATATGTGTATAATTTGTGGAATGAGCCTTGGACGGTCCTGTTAACGGAGGTTACAGCACATAATCTATGAACAACCACAAAAAACCTGAAGTCTTATGGTTTCTCCTGGAAGTAATTTTCTATTGGAGGTGGACTATATGGGGTAAATTGTCTTTTATTTTATATTTTATGAAGGTTTAATTTTTGTGACAAAACACTTTATAGTGGCAAAAATATTTCTATATAATTCATATATAGTAAAAATTGCAAATAGATTTTTTATTTTAGTATTTTTATACATATTTTTCAGCCTATTCTATTTTCCGCCATTTCCCGCACAGTTGGTAAATACAGGTAACTTCGGGGGATGAGGGAGTTCCAAATTTTTACAGATGAGAAAATCCGTGGTATATATGAGGTTTCAAATTTACCTGTATAATAGTTAAAACAGGGAATTTATTTTATTTGTATCTGCGATTGTTTTTTGCATTTAGATTTATTTTCTGGTTTGAATTTACATTTTGCCAATTAAATATATCGTTTATGGGAGTTTCCACTTCAGAATTCATTAGAAATTAAGGTATTTACCATCTGCCATCCAAACCTGCATTATTAAAGGTAAATGATGACGTCACCGGGCGGAATTGTAAAGTATTTACCGGCCGAAGGAAGGCAGCCAATCAGGGCGGCGTCCCAAGGGAGCAGAAGAACAAGGTGGACTAATCAGGAAGCGCCAATAAAGAACAATCCTGTTGGTTGTCCGGCCAGGACACGGCTCCTAGGTGATTGGGTGGCAGGATTACCTCTCGTGTAGGATTGCTAACTCCAATCTATATACTGAAAAAACTGGTATCAATACCGGAGCATAATTCCTATTTAGTCTTGTTGATTATTTATCTCATAGCCAGCAGCAGTCAAACAATAGTATATATAAAGTTTCAAGAAAATGGTACATGAATATCCTCCTCCTGCAACTTTATATGTATTCTTGTCTGAAATTCGGCCCTTTCCACTTCATCAGCTTAAACACCTGTTTGGTGAATCCTACCGATTTCATAACCCCTCTCAATGGACGTTATGAAATTGAAGCCGACCCTGTACTAAAGAGGGCCAAAGCCCGAAACCATATTATACAGGTTGGCTTTTTTCTGAAATTTCCAAAACTAGTGCTGTGGCTCATTATTTATTATCACTAGTAAAGTGTTTTACTAGCATAATTCACAGTGCATCGTTCTGATGAACAATTAGAGGGGGAGGTGCCTCTTTCAGTGCATTGGTAAATATATTCCTTCTTTATACGCCGCATTGAACTGCCGATAGTGGATTTTCATCCTGGTGTTTACTTGGCAGTTAAAAGTTTTCAACCAGAACCAAAATGTATATCCGCATGACCTTTTTAGGTTTTCATCAACATCATTGATAATATGTCCCCACCAAATGAAAAAGAAATAATTTAGAAAGCCATGCTCAAAATATAGTATATCCCCCACTTTGATATATATATATATATAATAAAAATAAATAGTTGTATAGTTTTATAGTTAAGTATTTTATTAAAATTATCTTCATTATTTTGATTATTTAAATTCAAATTATAAAATTTGTAAAATGTTATTATTTAGTATAGATAGAGAGAAAAAAAAATCCTTTACTTCTAAAACATCATCTAGTTAATTATATATTTATAATTAATAACAATAAAATTTAACAACGTAACGTCTTTTGTATCGGCTTTTACACGTCATTTAGACATACTCTAATCCTATATATAGAATAATAAAAGTGAGAATATATATGATAGTTAGAAAAAATTCCATTAACTATTTTTTCTCTCTTCTTTGAATATCTTTTTGTTCTAAAACTTCAAAACAAACGGTCTAATTTTGTCCACCCCCCCCCACAACATGTGTCATCCAGAAATAGATGTTTACAGTTGAAGACGCCGCGGGCAAGGTAGGTCACGGTTGGAACTTGTTAATGGAATTTGTTATATCTGTTCATATAAATGTTTCACTGAAATAACTTTATATTAACACATAAAATCCGGTTGAAAAGAGATCTATGACGTAATAGAGAAGGGATGAAACGCCGCTGAATTTCTATTTGAGAATTCCCGGTTCAGCAGATCTCTTTTTTCAATAATTACTCCAATTTTAAATTTTTTGTGTATATGTCTGGTCTACCATTAGGGTTTCAAAACATAATAACCAAACTTATAACAAAAGTTAATTATTAATATAGATATATTACTAAATACAACTATTTATATTCATATTTTAAAATAAAAAAATTTAAAAAATCATTTAAAAAAAAAGGATAAAATATAAAATTATAAAATATATATATATATATACTAACAATCTTATCTACCTTCTTTACAAAACTTTTTGTTTTCTTATTATTAGTTTGATTAAAGGTGCATGGTTCTGTCTTTCTCTCTTTTTTCTAACTATCATATATATTCTCACTTCTATTATTCTATATATAGGATTAGAGTATGTCTAAATGACGTGTAAAAGCCGATACAAAAGACGTTACGTTGTTAAATTTTATTGTTATTAATTATAAATATATAATTAACTAGATGATGTTTTAGAAGTAAAGGATTTTTTTTTCTCTCTATCTATACTAAATAATAACATTTTACAAATTTTATAATTTGAATTTAAATAATCAAAATAATGAAGATAATTTTAATAAAATACTTAACTATAAAACTATACAACTATTTATTTTTATAATTAATTTAGATTTAGCTTGCTAATCTAACCAAATCTACTTTATATGATTTATCATTCTTATCAGTTTGCTCCTTAAGCTTTAAATGTAGAATCACTGTTATATTTTTATTATATAGTTTTTACACTATATTAATTTATATGAGCTTGCTCTATGATATATTTTTATATATAATATAATATACAAATTTAATTATATATTAGATATTCTAATATAAATAAAACTACATACAGATTATAATTATCATTTATTGTTTGATTATGAAAAAGTAAATTATAAAAGTAATTTTAGAAAAAATAACTTCAGAACTTTTGTTTTTTTCAGTGTTTAGATAGTTTAAAGATGTTTTTTATTAGTTATTCTTTAAAATATAACAGATAACAAACAGTAATATCTATATTTTTATAGATTAATTATTCATTTTATTACAAATTATATCACCACAAAAACAATTAAGATAAATATATTTTAAAAAAAAAATTCTCAATTGAATAACAAACTAAAAAACTAAAAAAAACTATCAGCATATTAGGGTTAGCACCTCTTTTATGTTAATTTAAACTCGCTAAGAATTGCCTAAGAAAGAATTGTCAAACTTGTCCCTCTCTTAAGAACCATGACACATTTCAAACGACTAGTTGTAAATTAGTAAATACTATTTATAAATTAACATGCCAAATTTGTCAATTATCATATATAGGACAAACGTGTAATCCATTACATATACGAATAAACCTACATAGAAACCACGCTAAAAAATCAATTGGTAATATATATATGAAAGAACACAATCAATTACATACTTTTAACAACTTTAAGATAGAAATACTAGACATATGTCAAAACAAAAAGCAACGACTATTATTAGAAAACAACTACATTTATAAACACATATCCGCCCGTTGAAGAGCAGTATAATTGCTCGAAAGCTTGCAATATAAATAAAAAGAAACTATTTACCTGTTTTAATTTTTAATTTTTCAAACACAACACATTATTCCCCTATGGACTTAATGACGAATTAAACTACACATACAAACCACAAACAGAAGAAATTTCAACTTATGAAATCAGCTGCAAATACAAAAAAAAATGAATTTAAAACTAAACCTAATAAAACTAGAGGTAAAACTACCAATAAATTAGGTTACATTGAATTTGAAGAATTACTGGACCCAAAACAAATGTATACTAACAACTTCGTCGATAAATTTATTAAAACATTATTTAAACTAAATAATAATAAATTTATCAAACTCATAGAATATATTAAAATTCATAATCTGACTAACAGATTAATAGATATCACACACGACATCTTTAAATACAGAAAAATTAAACAATCTACTAATAACATTAATATTATCATTAAATTTAATAACAATTTATTTAATCATATTAAGTTTAATGATATTTTTAATAACCAAAACATTAATAATCTTTTCCCTATAAAAAATTTAAATTTCAAAACAATCTGGAGATACAACAAAAATATAGGTAATTTAGTTTGCAATTATAACCAATTTATTGATAATTTAGCAAATTTTAAAAAAATTAAATGTAATTGCAACAACTATATTGATAGATATAAGTTCTCAGGTCATATATTAACTAGCAATTTTTCTTTTTTAAATCCAGAATATCAGGATATTTTAAATAAAGGGTATAAATATATACCTCAAATTAAACACAATTATAATAATACAATTAAATCTATATTAAAAGATATAGATATTTTCATAAATAAAACTAGTATAAAATACAGTATTCCAGAATTTACTTTTCTGGAATGGAAACATAATATTAAAAAGGAAATTATAAATTATTATAATAATACACTTAAATACACAAAACCTAATTCAGATATTCCTTCTTTTAAAGAAAATATAATTAAATTACAGAAGGACTTTATTATCACTCCTATAGATAAATGTTCCAATAACTTATCTATAATTTGTAAAAATCTATACCACGATATACTAAAAAAGGAAATTGATAATAATCATAAATACACTTTTGCTAGAACTACAGCCACAAAAATCAAAAAAGACATCAAAAACGTTGAAAATTCACTAAAAATTTATAATCACTACAAAAATCCAAACATACCAAAGTTCTATATAATTCCTAAACTACACAAAAAACCTATTTCTTTCAGAACAATCACATCTGGTATAAATTCAGTTATAAAAAACATTGATATACAATTAGCTTCAACACTACAATTTATTATAAATAAATTAACTAATAAATATAATTATAAATTTATCGACTCAAATAAAAAAATCATTAACTATTTAATGAACAATTGGACAAACATTGAAACAGTACACACATTTGACTTTGAGGACCTATATTCTAAAATAAATTTAAGAGATCTAAATAATAAAATAACCAATTTATTTAACGAAATCATCAATGACAAAACTTTCCACATTAAAATTATTCATAACAGATATAAAACAATTAAATTAGATCTTAAAACAGCAAAAACTCTACTGGAAACATTTTTAAATTTTAACTATATAGAATTTAAAAATAAAATATATATTCAATCAGAAGGCGTTCCCATGGGAACATCTTCTAGTCCTTTATTAGCAAATTTAATATTATTCTGGTACGAAAGAGAATACTTTCTACAAAATAATGTTAACTGGCAAATGTTCCGTTATGTAGATGACATTATAATATTTAATAATCCACAGTTCAAAAACTTAATACCTAAAATTTATCCTAAATACTTGAAACTTAAGAACAATGAAAAAATTTATAGAAACAAAAAAGTTAACTTTTTAGACCTAAATATAGACCTTACAAACAATGCTATTAAAATTTATAATAAAAAAAGTAATTATAATTTCAATATTATAAAATACTGTAATATGAATTCTAATATATCATTATATTGTTGTAAAGGTATATACTTTGGACAGTTTCTAAGATTTTATAGAATAAATAATATATTAGAAAATTTCATAGAAGATGTTAAAAATTTAAACATGGAATTTATTAAAAACAAATTTAGTATCAGACAAGTAAAATATTTCAACAGTATATCTATTATAAAATACTTTAAAAAAATAAATGGAAATATCCATTTATTAAATCAACTTTCTATAATTTCTCTCAATAATAAATAATACAAATTTATATTCTTTAACAATTAGTTAAACTTAAATTAAATAGCTGATTTGAAGATTTTTTCACAAGATGTTTAAAGTAATATTGTATATAATTCATTTTGTTTAATCTCCAATTTCTGGGGAGGAAAATGGAAATTAAATTAAAGTGAATTTTCACATTTAATAGCTTTATTAAACTCTAATAATTTGCCTTTTTAAAGGAATATTGAAAGATGAATAAGTGTTGAATCAGTTATTTTAATATAACTAGCTGTAATGATTATAAAGTTTGGTTTTCTTCCATTAACTATTTTTTCTCTCTTCTTTGAATATCTTTTTGTTCTAAAACTTCAAAACAAACGGTCTAATTTTGTCCACCCCCCCACAACATGTGTCATCCAGAAATAGATGTTTACAGTTGAAGACGCCGCGGGCAAGGTAGGTCACGGTTGGAACTTGTTAATGGAATTTGTTATATCTGTTCATATAAATGTTTCACTGAAATAACTTTATACTAACACATAAAATCCGGTTGAAAAGAGATCTATGACGTAATAGAGAAGGGATGAAACGCCGCTGAATTTCTATTTGAGAATTCCCGGTTCAGCAGATATCTTTTTTCAATAATTACTCCAATTTCAAATTTTTTGTGTATATGTCTGGTCTACCATTAGGGTTTCAAAACATAATAACCAAATTTATAACAAAAGTTAATTAATAATATAGATATATTACTAAATACAACTATTTATATTCATATTTTAAAATAAAAAAAATTAAAAAATCATTTAAAAAAAAAAGGATAAAGTATAAAATTATAAAAAAATATATATATATATATACTAACAATCTTATCTACCTTCTTTACAAAACTTTTTGTTTTCTTATTATTAGTTTGATTAAAAGTGCATGGTTCTGTCTTTCTCTCTTTTTTCTAACTATCATATATATTCTCACTTCTATTATTCTATATATAGGATTAGAGTATGTCTAAATGACGTGTAAAAGCCGATACAAAAGACGTTACGTTGTTAAATTTTATTGTTATTAATTATAAATATATAATTAACTAGATGATGTTTTAGAAGTAAAGGATTTTTTTTTCTCTCTATCTATACTAAATAATAACATTTTACAAATTTTATAATTTGAATTTAAATAATCAAAATAATGAAGATAATTTTAATAAAATACTTAACTATAAAACTATACAACTATTTATTTTTATAATTAATTTAGATTTAGCTTGCTAATCTAACCAAATCTACTTTATATGATTTATCATTCTTATCATTTTGCTCCTTAAGCTTTAAATGTAGAATCACTGTTATATTTTTATTATATAGTTTTTACACTATATATATATATACATATACATATTCATTTTCTATATCTAAACTATTGCTAACCTGATTATTGCGCTGAAGCTCGCCCCATCTACACTTATGGACAGAGCTTAAGGAAATTGTACCTTTTAAGCATTCATATCGGGATTCAGACAATAACTCAGCAGAAATATATTTGATACACAGTAACCTTTTTGATATTATAATAATTTCGGTAAAATTATAAATAAAAGACAATTCGCTAAGGAAAAAGTATAGTTTCTTTATTACGACAATGCAAGTTTTGGAAGCTATATACGAGTATAATTACGATACTAAAACTTGAACAAAGCCATAAGATAACCAAGAATGAACAAAATTGTCTCTGTCTACTTAAAAATATATATAAAAAAATAAAAACAAACCACAAGCGAAATCAAAGACTTTCCTCTTCCTCAAGTTTTGTGGATGAGTGTATGTAAAAGAAACTAAGCCATTTCAGCGCGAATTAGAATTCGCGCCTAGTATAATTTCTATCTGAGCGGTCGCACTTTTTAAATGGGTACCTAGGGACTGAATTCTCTTTCTTCTATTTCTGTCTTTACCTCTGGTGATCTTACTTTTAGTGTAAGAATAAGAGTTCTAATATACTATTACATACGCCTTAGTGTTTATATGTAGGTATATATGGCGTCTGTGTCTGACTCTTTCGCACGCGCTCTGATAGGCTAATTAAGGTTACGTAACAGCTAACTGATTGGCTGTTCACTGTCACGTGGTCATAATCAAGTATATATATGTTATAAAAATGAATGAGGATAATAGGAAAATTTATATTATATTTAAGAATGAGATTTCTGTTGATTTTTAATCATGTTGAAGATTATGGTATGGAAATGCAGTCGTGGTTAAAAATTTGAAAATAAAAATAGTTAAAATAATGATTAGAAATAGCGTTGATTGAGCTTATGCAATATAGAAAAAAAACAATTTGGTAAAAGTTCTGCCTGGCTTAAGGCGTAAGAATTAAAAAATGAAATACTTATTTACATAATGTACAAAAGATTTGAGCCGGCCAACGGTATAGAGAAAATATCTTTATTTACGGGGCTGCTAACCAAAATAAATATTTTTTAATTATTTATTTATTTCGTCTCAATTTACAGGTCTTACATTCGAGCACAGCTCGCGAGTCACCTTGTCCTGGCTATTTACACATGGCGAGTTGGTGGAGTAGAGGTGGCCCCCCTAGGCCTTGCAGGAGGGTAGCTGTTGGGCGATGAGCACTTGACTAAGTGTCAGGGCCGGGTCGTCGGAAACGGGAATTGATATCTCCTTTATTTTGTAGAATATCTTGTAGGGTTGGATTTTTTTAATTTTGCATTTGAAGGTATAATTTCTTAACGGAAGTTTGGTACATATCTTCTATATCGGGTTGGTTCGAGTCCTCCTTCAGTATCTTGTTTGATAGGTTGAATGGAGCTCCTATACTTGTCCGAAGGCAGATTCTCATGAATGCGTTTATCCTATTTTTGTCAGTGGTTGTAATAGATTTGCACAAAACTGGGAGTGCGTATGTTACTATCGGGAGGATACAACTTCTGTATAGAGTAAACTTTTGTTTTGTAGTCAATTTGCTTCTATAGTTGAACAGGCTTGATAATGTTATTTTTGCGATTTTTGCTTTCTTTATGATATTTTTGACATGCATGTTGAATTTCAACTTGGAGTCTAAGGTATCTCCGAGATATTTAACGCTGTCAGTCCAGTTAATAGGGCTCTGGTTTACCTTTAGGATGGATTGTGGCTTGAATTTTTTTATTGTCTAGTGGAGGAAAAATTATTGCCTGAGACTTTTTAGGGTTGATGTCTAATTTCCAATCATTGCACCATTTGGTTATACTGTTTATGTAATTTTGGAGTTGTGTAGTTATTATTCCTATTGATTTGGAGTTTGCTAAAATGGCTGCGTCATCTGCGAAAAGTTTTATCGTTGATGTAGATGTTGAATAGGTAGGGTCCAAGGATAGAGCCTTGAGGGACTCCAATCTGGGTTGGTTTTGCCGTGGTCATATAATTCCCTTGCTTAATTGAAAAGGTCCTGTCCTGGAGATAGTTTTTCAAGAATTTGATAAAATCCCTTGGAAATTTATTTTTTGTTATTTTTGCTATTAAGCCATCATGCCATAATCTATCAAAGGCTTTGGTAAAGTCTATAAAAACAACACCTACTGGCTCCTTGTGGGACTTTCTTATTTGGATGCAGGCTATTACTGTGATTAGCTGGTGGGTTGTGAAGTGTCCTTTTCTGAATCCAAATTGTTGAGGAATGATAGAGTTAATAGAATCCATGTATGTCTGCTATCTGCGAAGAACAATCCTCTCGTATACCTTACCGATGGTAGAGAGAAGGCTGATTGGTCTGAGATCTTCAGGTGATTTGACAGGTGATTTTTTTAATTGGTTATGAAAATGGCATGTTTCCATGTCTTCGGGAAGTAGCACAGGTGTAATGCAGCATTGAAGATCCCAGCGAGGAAAACTATCCATTTGATGGGGAGATTTTTAGTCATTTGCGGCGTAATATTGTCGTGGCCTGGGGCTTTGTGATTACCTAGGTTTTTAATCACTTCCTTCACTTCATTTGGCGTTGTCATTGATAGTATATTCTCTTGGGGATGATGGCAAGTGTTGTCTGTTAGGTAAGACGGAACCTCATCCTCCGCCTTGAAAAAGTGTTTGGAAAAATGCTCTGAAAAATCATTTCCAATTTCTTTGTCGGTCTGCAAGGTTTTTTCATTTGCATTTAAACTAGTGATTTTGTCAGTTTTTTTCCTAATGGGTTTTTTCCAGAAGTCTGTTGGGCTCGATTCAAGTTTGCTTGAAAAACTATTCCAATTTTCAGATTTCTCTGCTTCAAAGGCTTGATTTACTTTTCCTTGAAGATTGAGATAAGTAGCTCTATATATATATATATATACGAGCTGGGTCCCAAGTTGATTGCCATCTTTTCCTAGCTTTATTTTTTTCCCTTATTAATGCTTTGGTTTTTAGGTTCTTTATTAATTTGGAAGATGAGACTATGGTGTTTTACGAGTAGCTATTATTAATTTTCTCGTTTAAAATTCCAACTGCTGATTCAATGTCTACTTCAGTTTTCAAGGGGAGTCTGGGGGGCGTGGTGGAGATTAGATCTTGTTGAAAATGAGCCCAATTAGTTACTCGGCTGAGCTTGGTTGTGAATTCATCTCCTTTGGACAATTCAATTCAAAGATTACAGGGAGATGGTCAGATGATAAATCGTCGGTGGTTCTGGCCTTTGAACTCCAGGGAATGTTTTTAAAAACATCGAAGTCTAGGAAATCGGGATTGCCGAGTGGACTGTAATGCGTGGGTGACGAAGATGCGACAATGTCGAGGCTCTCTTTCAGAGAAATTGTGCAGCACCATTCCACTGTTATTAGAAGTCCTTGATCCCCAAAGAGGGTGTTTGGAGTTCCAGACTCCTGCAACGATTATTGCGTGGTTGTGTTTTCAGTTGGTTCAAATCTTCTTCCAATAATGGTGCATCAGGCTTCTTATAAATTGCTGAGATTTGCAAGAGAGTTTTTTCCATCTGGGTTTATCAAAATTGAAGTATTTTCCAAGTTTGAAGTATGAATCAGTATATTTTTAAATTTAAAAAAGGATTTTATAATGATGGCTGTTCCCCCACCCTTTCCTGTAATTCGGTCAGTTCTAATGGTTTGATAGTTCCTGAACTTTAGATCAATTGAGGGTTTAAGGTGAGTTTCACTGGGCAGAGCAATGTCTATTGAATTATCTTCTAAAAAGTGCAATAATTCTTCTTTCTTTGATCTGATTCCGTTACAATTCCAAGCAATAATTTTAAAAGGTAATTTGCAATTCATTGTAGGTATGTTTTGATTACTTGCATCAATTTTTCACACAGGTCCTTAGTTTCAGAACGAGAAGTTTTTTGTCACAACCTCAGCATTGCTTTGGTTTTGTTGTTCTACAATTTTCGGCAGTGTTTCGGATCTTTTTGAAATCGGAATTGGGTTGTTAGGTTTGTACTGACCAGGGTTTCTTGGCTGTTGCTGATGTACTCTTGGAGACTTAGGGCATCAGCGGTAATTGGCTGTGTGCGCTTCTTCGCAGTTAGCACACTTTGGGGGAAGTTGTCTTGACTTTCTTGGGCAGTCCTTCGAATTGGTGCTCCTCGGCACACTTGACGCATTTTGGTTTCAGGAAGCAGTTAAGTTGACCGTGCCCGAAACCCTGGCAGTTGTAGCATTGAGTCACACGGTTTGTTGTTCTGAAAGATTCTACTGCAATTTTCTGATAGAGAATTTCAGTTATTCCGTAAATTTTCTTGTTATGTTCATTTTTCGGTAATTCTACCAGTACTAAATTCATTGGCCTTTTAGTTGATTGTCTATGAAGTCTCTTCACAGAGGTCTCAGTAAAGCCCATTTTTGCAAGTTCTATTGTTATATCTTCAGTCTTGTAGGCTGTTGTCACGCCTTTAATACCACTTTGAGCGGTTTTCTTCTTGGAGTCTATAAGAGTAGCCGCCATTGTTTTTTTTTTTGAACGTATTCCCTTATTTTTTTTGAGTCTGAAATATTTTTGGCCTTGATAATGTGCTTATTTCCTGAGATCGTGCATTGAAATTTATCTGTGCACAGGTCTTTCAGCTCTTGGCAGAGCAACTTCCAGTCTGTTATATTTTCTGCTATTACAGGTGGTATTCTTGGCTTTTTTGTAAGTGTTACTGTTGTCCAAGGACCATCTTCATCAATGTTTTCTTCGTTAACCTGAGGAGGGGTAGCTGCGGACGTTTTTTGAGGGACTTCAGTTACCTCGTTCATGGAGACATCGTTTTCATTATGCTGCGAGACAACTTCCATTCTCGGTGTCTTTTGGCTACGTGATGTTGAATCTGATGGGGATTCGCGAGTTCGTTTCTTTGTTGAAGGAGTTTCTTCTACTTTGTACTCGATGCCACATTTTTCAAGAATTTTCAAAAAAGTATGTTGGTTTCGATTATACTGACCATTTCGCCAGCTGGGCCGATCGTTGATTTGATTATAAGAGGTTGCATCTTTTTAAGCTATTTTTTTCAAACATGTGTTCATGAGAAAAAAAAATCCCGGAAATATCTTTATTTACTTCCTAATTTATTGATTTTTGATACAACAACAATGAGTTTTTATAGGGGAAGAGTGACCTCTGGCGTTCTATTTAGCAAAGTATTTGAATCTATGAAATTATATATATTTTTTTAATAAAATATAATATTTTAATACAACATATATATATTAGTAAATTAAATTTTATTGCCATCTATCGTTAAAATATTACACAAATAAATTTACTGGCAATGCGTTTCTTTTAAATATCATCAAATATTATCTCTACAGAACTTACTGCAATGTTATGAGTTATTGAATGAGAGGGCTTGGCTCATCAGTAGTGAACCCTCTCAGCGGTTTCGCCAAATTAATCTCTAGACCGCTCTACTATTGTATTGGACTGGTTTTGTTATATACCCTGCATTTTCTATGGAAGGCAGCTTAGGGGTGTTTAGTGAACTATGGACATAAGCCTATAGGTCTGTAGAGGTACATACATATAATTTCAAGGTATTGCATCGAGCAAAGCTCTTCCGCAAAATATATTTTCATAATGGAGCGGAAGATTCAGTTACCGGAGTCACCTGGGGAGGGTTAGAAAGGTTCGCCGCAGGAGATGATGCAGCGGGGCTGGAAGGTCTCGAAGGGGTCTGCCTAGTGGTGTTAGGACCCATTGCAGCCGATGTAGGCGCTGCGGAATTTTGCGAGGACGTGGGTTGAAAGGATGTAAAAGTTGACAAGGGTTCACTCTGGTTGTCCTGAAGATGGACAGTACGACTCTGGGGTTTCCCAAGGGGTAGATGGCTCGCCGATATTCCTGGCGTTGACATTTGCTACACATCACGCCGTAGGTGATGTAGGCGGGTGTTGATTCTCCTTTGGAGATAATCACCAGTTTGGCAGGAAGCTGGTGGAGTTCCGTCCTTCGTTCAGAAGGGCGAAGGCTTCCCTATTGCCCGTGGTCCAGGTGTAACCTTCGCAGGTTACTACTTCGTATGCCATCGAGGCCACTTTGCAGTAAGGCCTTAGCGCCGCAACGATGTCCTCATCTTTTACAGCGATAGGAAGGTTGCCTATAATGATCTTCTCGGCCTTTTTTCTGTAAGGGAAGGCTCTCAGGAGTGTGCTGCCGATGGTAAGGCCCTCCTCGATTAAGCTTTCGACCTTCTCAGTGCTGGAAAGTCCCATCAGAATATGGTCGAACATCTTCATTAGCTGGTAAACTGAAGATTTCCCCAGCATCTGCTCCAGCGCTTTCATGTACTGGAGTCCGGGCTCCATTCGATGAAGCAACACTGCTCGAAAGTTGCCGCTGCCGACCTTTCTTTGGCTATTTCTTGTTGCTGTCTGCTACTTTTAATTTGCGTGACAGGATCTTTTATTTACCGCCTCGGTTGTAGTGATGGCCTGGCTGCAATGGCGTCAGCTTTTGCCACTTTTGTTGGCTGGGTCGGAGATTCCCGGCCTTTTCTTTTGTTGGATTTGGGAATTTTCCAATCCATTTCCGATTCCAAAGCCAATTCCTTATCCGAAGCTTCCATTCTTTCCGCCCAATTTGCATAGGCTTGTTTTTTACAGTGGCCTGATTTACATAGTCGCCGTTTGTTAGCTTGATTGAAAAAGTATTTTTCAAATCAATCTTGGAAACGTCTTCCGCCGACTTCTCGGCAATGGTAGGTTTTTATTGGGTGGGAGTACCACCATCATGCTTTTCATTAACCTGGCTCACCGCTAGTACCGAAAATGCATTGTATATTTCCATTGCTTCCATCTCAATCTCTATAAAACGCGGAGCTCGCGCGCCGCGTGGCCGCACGGCCGAGAGAGAGGTTGAGATTGAAACTGATTTATTTAAATGTCCATATAAGATTATATAAGGTTAAATGCAGAATAAATATTAATATGAATAAATAAGATTATATAATGATAAAAATAGGAATAAATAGATATAAATATATAGAAATAATTGATAAATATACATATTTATAAAAATACATATATACAAGTCGTCATTAGTGGTGCCCACCGCGGGAAAGACTCCGCCACCGGTGGACTACGAGAGTTCTCTCCCGCAGAGTGGGCAGGTCTAGGTGATGGCTGGCGCTACCCACCTCAAGACAAAGATGGTACTTGTAGATGGTAGCCTTCGCCACACTGGTTAGCTTCATTGCTTCGGGATGGAGGCCGACGCCGAACAGTCAGGCCTGCAGATCCAGGGGCTCTACGCAGGAGGCGAAAACCTCCCGGAGCAGGGGTCGCACGGCTCGGCAACTCCAATATCTGTGGGTCAGCGACCCGTCGCTGGACCCAAAGGCGGCACCGTTGGCACGCTTCGAGGCAGGATCGTCAGGATGTGGTAGGGCGTGGAGGGCCAGTCGAAGGGCGACATCTGCGTCGTGCCCCGAGAAGCAGTTTCGACGCAGGTCGGCCCAGGGGATGGAGCGGGGCACATCCACGGTGGGGGTCCACCGGGCATCCAGCTCTGCAGTAGGATGCGCCTGGAGCCGTGCTGAGTCCAATGCCCTGCGGGCCCTCTGGCTGGTTAGGCGGGTGATGGGGGTAGCCGATCCCCGCAGGACGATGGTCTCCGCCTCGTACTCCGCATGATAGCTGGAGTTGGCGTTTTCCCGCTGGAGACGCTGGCAGAAGGCCCCCAGGTTCTGCGCATCTAGGAGCGAGGCCCGCGTTGAGCGCGCTAGTGCAGGGGCGCCATCGGAGAAGTCCCCGATAGTCGCCTGTAGCCAGCGCTCGGGAGCCAGCAGGTCTGGCGGCCGCAGGAATCTGTTGTCGTCTCTAAGGCGCAAGGATCTTAGAATGGCGGGCTGCAGAGCTCTGTGGTCTAGCTCAAGGACACTTGAGGCGGCCTCCCACAGGCTCAGCAGTCTCCTCCTCCTGGGCGAGAACCAGATGTCAGGAGCCGGCGGTGTCAGCCACGCCCGGCTGCGGACCATCCAAAAGTAGCCGTTGGCGGCGACGCGAAGAGAGACCTGGACCCCTTCAGGCAGGCGAGCCGAAGCAAGCCCGCGATGTCAAGCAGGCCACCATCGGAGAATGGACGAACCAGCATGTGCCGAGGGAACCACGAGACTCGGCTCGTACCCCACATGAAGCGCGCCAACCGCGCCTTCAGCCCGGCCGACGGTGGGTTCAGGTGGAAGGTAGCCGTGGAGGTGGTGCAGGATGGAACCCAGGACCAGGCTGTTGGCCGCGCGGGCAAGAACCACCAGTGACAGGCAGGAACCGCACCAGAGCCTGCAGCTCTTCATGAAGTTGACAGCCACCCCGGAGGACATGCGGAACTCTTCGAAGATCAGGGGCACGAGCTCAAACTGAGCGTCTTTCCTGATATAGAGTACGATGTCGTCCGCATAGGCGACCACGTTGCCGCGGCCCAAGGTTCTCTCGAGGCGACGTAGCAAAGGTCCAACTCCGATACTGAAGAGCGCGGCGCTGAGACGGCAGCCCTGCCTCACCCCGTTGAGAAGCGGGAAGGCCTTGGTGTATACATCTCCGACCCGGATAGAGGCGTCTGCTTCCCCGTAGAGGACAGCAATCCATCCTAGGAAGGTAGATTGTAGGCCCAGCTTCTCCAGAAGGGCGAACAGGTAGCTCCTGCTCAGGGTGTCCAAGGCCGAGTTCAGGTCCAAAGAGATGATAGCCAGCGGCATGTCATGTCTGGATGCCCCGGCGGCTTCGTCAGACACTCGCGCGATATTCCAGGAGGATGGCCGTCCTGGAACGGCGTAGGTCTGACAGTCGGGCACCAGGTCTGGCAGATGATGACGCAGACGGGCCATGAGCACGCCGCTGAGGACACTGTAGTCGGTCGTTGGCAGGCTGATTGGCCTGAATGCCTGTAGACCCGGACCACCGTGCACCTTCGGCAGAAGGATGACCTTGCTGCGCCTTGAGGATGGAGGTGAGGCCCTGGAGCCTCCAAGACTCGAAGACTTGCCAAAGAACTTCAGCGAAGAAATCTTCAAAGGCTTTGACAAACTCCGAGGCACGGCCATTTGGCAGGCGATGTATGGCTGCCGCTATCTGGTCGCGGGAGATGTCAGCGAGAAAATTCTGGTCACACTCGTCGAACTCCAGGGGAGTCACTTCAACTAGGAAGTCGGCGATGGCTTCTTCCGAACTTGGATCCTTAGCGAAGCGACTGCTTAAGCGCTCCAGAAGAAAACGCCTAAGCTGGCCCCCGGAGATGGCGTTGCCGTCGTCGTCGGTGAAGGTGGAGGGAGAGCGACGTCTGGCTCAGAGGGAACGCCCGAGGACCGACAAGGAAGGATAGTCGGAACGGGCAGTGTCGTCCTCCAGTCTACGCCTCAGGAAGAGGTTTGCTCTCTCGATGTATCCACCGTCGGACTCGGCGACGGCAGGCGCGAGTGACCGAATCTCCGCGACCAGATTTGTTTTGATCCTGGTCCATTGTTCCCATAACATGGGAGTGAGAGATTTGATAGGTCTACCGATATTTCATCGATGAACGTTTCCATTCGATCGACAAAGAGGTCTGACCGTAGCAGCTTTCCGATGCAGGGAAGTCTTGTAGGAGCTGAATCTCCTACTTGGATCAGGACGGCACGGTGGTCCGAGTAGGCATAGTCGATGGTTTGATATTGGGTGACGCGGTCGCAGAACCCTGATGGAAGTAGGATTCTGTCCAGACGACGCGCGTCGATTCGACTTCCGATCGTAGCAACCCTGGTGTGCTCCAGCGCAGCATCGAAGAAAGTGGCGATGTCGACGAGGTCGGCTTGGTCCAGGAGCTCCGCGAGGGCTTCTGCTGAACCTGATGCCATGTCCTTCGCCGACTCCTCGGAGATGTTCAAATCACCGAGGATCCACGCACTTTTTTCATGCGCCAAAGCTGCGATGATCTGGAGCTGGCGGCAGCGCTCTTCAGGAGCATGAGAGACGTGGGCGTTGACACACGTCATGGAGACTCCCCGGACGGTGAGGTCGATGACAGCCATCTTGACAGGTCATATGATCTGCTGCCGATGAACAACGACGCCGGCCGCAAAGACGCAGGCGAGGCATGATCCCACGGTGGCCGTTGCGGGGCAACAACGGCGCTGTAGCCTTGGCAGAGGTCTCCTGCGTCGTCCAGGGACATGGCGTTCGTCTCCTGCAGAAAGCAGATGTCGATCTCATACTCCTTTGGGAAAACAGCAGAGCTGAATTCTCCGGCGAAGAGCGGCGATGCCGCGCGTGTTCAGGGTTGCAAATCGAAAGTTCATTTGGACTGCCGAGCAGAGTTTCTGGCGCGTGAAAGCTTCTTATACAGGGTATTTCTGGTGTCCCCTGTAAGAGCCATGAGCGCAGTGTCCAAGTTGGCAATGGCCTTTCTCTGCTCGACATTCAATTTTGTAATGAGCTTGTCCATTTTTCCATTGTGCGTAAGTGCCTGGAGGAGATCTTCTCTCTCCAGGCCTAGCTTCTGGACACTGGCGATGGCTGCAGAAACTTTATTGTTCTTCAAAAGATCTTGCATCTGTTTCTCAGCCAATAATCGCCGATCCTTGGTTGAAGGAGGCTCTTGAGAAACGCAAAGCGTTTTGGATGGAGTAGGACCCGATTCGTCCAGATTATCTGTTATAGCTGTGTAGCTGGGAGGAGGTTCTGCGACGACAGCAGAAGCTGGTGGTGGTGATGCTGCAACAGGAGGAAGAGGGGCGCTCGACGTAGTGGGAGGCTTGCTAGCGGCATTCAAGCTCACAACGGGAGCATCCACAGGGAGAAACAACTTGTTCTCCTGCAGGCCGGCCTTCCGTGGACAATTGGCACGTTTGTGCCCCGGCTTGTAGCACAGGGAGCACTTGATGCCATACGTCACGTAGACGTGGGTGGTCATCCCATTGGACTTGACATTCAGCCGGGCAGGGATGTGGGAGAGCTTCACTCCGTCTCGCAGAGTGATGAAAGCTTCCCGACGGGAATCAGCCCAGGAGGAGTCGTCCAACTCCATCATCTTCTGAACAATGGAGATCACTTGTACGTAGGGCCGAAGTGCCTCGACGAGGTCAGCATCCTCCACGAAAAGGAAAATATTGCCGAGCACAATGCGTTCGGCTCTTTTCAGCAGGGGGAAGGCCCTCAAGGTGGCGTCCTCGATGTCGAGGCCTTCTTCTATCAGCTTGTCGGTCAGTTGCACGCTGGAGAGGCCGACCAAGATATGCCTCTCCATTTTTGTAAACTGATAGACGCATCCCTAGCCCAGCTTCGCCTCCAGCGCCAGAAAGTACTGGGCCTGGCTGAAGTCTGGGCAGAATTCAAGATAGACGCACTGCTCTACCCTGGCCACCGCCGACCTGGCTCTAAACGCCGCTTGTTTTTGCCGAGTCGTCGTACATTCTTGTATTTTTGACTTAGGAATTGGGCGTTCGGTGAGGGCTTGATTCGCCGCTGCTGCCTGGATGTAGCCTCTCTTGGCTTTCCGGCCTGCCGTCTCGGAGTCCACCGGCCTCTTCCTCCTGGGCCCCACCTTGGTGAAGCCGCCGTTGTCCTCTTTCATGGGAATATTTATATATTAATATTTATATTTATATATTAAAAAATCAAAATATATATTTGTTCTCTTTTTATTTGTTTAAATATATTATCTGTGGTTCTCTCTCTCTCTCTCCGCCTCCGAAGAGGAGTAGAAAAATTGAATTTTTATGGGAAATTCCCCTCCCCCCTGACCGCACCAATGGCATTGGCTGAAAGCCAATTGCCATCCTTACCTGCTGATGCCATCAGCACCCTTCCGGCGACGAAGGGGACAAATAAACCACAGCCTGGCACAGGCATTCCATCGACGAGTTAGGCCGATCTCGTCGATGGAATGCCTGTGCCAGGCTGTGGTTTATTTGTCCCCTCCGTCGCCGGAAGGGTGCTGATGGCATCAGCAGGTAAGGATGGCAATTGGCTTTCAGCCAATGCCATTGGTGCGGTCAGGGGGGAGGGGAATTTCCCATACAAATTCAATTTTTTCTACTCCTCTTCGGAGGCGGAGAGAGAGAGAACCACAGATAATATATTTAAACAAATAAAAAGTGAACAAATATATATTTTGATTTTTTAATATATAAATTTATAAGTAAATAAAACAAAGCATCAAGGGCTGCGTTTCTTTATTAAAACAAATATATACGATGCTTATATATATATGATGCTTTGTTTTATTTACTTATAAATCGTACAGGGCTTTTTCAATTGATATAAATTTATATTGAAGCGATGCAGAAAAGTAGAAGAGAAGAAGTGGGAAGGCCAAGGGAGGCAAGGCACGCCCGCGCGAGCACGCCGGCGCGAGGGAAGAAAAAAAACAGTTGGAACGGCTTCGGTTGAAAGATGGCGTCGGAACATGGACTCGCTATCATGGTGTGACGCATTCCATTTCAGGAAGTGGGCTCCGGGACTGTGTGGATTAACAAGTGGAGGACGAGGAGAAACCTACCTGGGGCGGCATTAAAGGCAAGTGTTTATCTCCCATGTATAGTTATTAATATCCCTTTTTAAGTTCTTATAATAAATATACCGCACTAAGCTGTATCCTAAAGAATCCACATTGTCTTCTCAGAAACCTTGCACGCAAACAACGACGGCTGAGAAGAGTCGTAACAATATTAAAAAGCTCAGTATGATAATGCTCAAAGTTAAATTGGGTTTTTGTATCATTCTAATGTTTTGTATAATGGAAGCCCTAATGGTTCAAGATAAGTGGGTCAGGTGTTGATATTAAAAATAAAAAAGGCATCTCCTGACCACGAGCACATGTGCTTTTTTAGATGGCAGAGCGCCATCTAGTGGAGCAAAAATAAACTAAACGTTTATTTAGCTTGCTCCGTGATATTTGGCCAACCCAATTTCTTGATTTATCAAGAAAAGCCATCCACGAATGCGTTTCGCGCTGTTGGCGCTCGTCAGCGTGGAGAAGGCTGTAATCACTGCGACCAAAAAATATTTTTGGTCCCAATGGCTTCTTGAGAAATCAGAAAATGGGTATTTAAGCGTCTTTACGCAAATTTGGCCTTAAATACCCATTTTCTGATTTCTCAAGAAGCCATTGGGACCAAAAATCTTTCTTGGTCGCAGTGGTTACAGCCTTCTCCACGCTGACCAGCGCCAACAGCGCGAAACGCGTTCGTGGATGGCTTTTCTTGTTGGATTTCTCTCTCGATTTTAGACGTTTTTGAACTTCTCAGGGTTAAAAAGGGCTATAACAAGATGTTTTGTTTGGATATATCTGAAAATTATAAAAATATAACTTATGTTTAATATTTAAAAGTTATGATATTCATTATAAAAGAGAAATTTAGATAAAACCTTTGTTTGATAAAAAAAATGATGATAAAAATAAAATGATGTTCTAAGAGATTGTTGGTGGGCGTTGGAAAGGGTTAGGGGTTAAAGAATATGCAATTGTAAGTATTACACATGCAATCAAACACTTAGGTCCAGGTGCAAAGCGAGGATATAGACTTGTGCGTCTTCCTAGGCAATGTTTCACCTGTGATCCTGTTTATGGTTACAAAGCTTTGTCACAATTGTAGGGTTATTGTGTTGAAAAGTTGATGAAGAAAAAGTTGTTCATTAATATGATTGAAAGTGGTGAAATGAAGAACCATGCGATAAGTAGAATTGTTGTAGCGACAGTAGGTGATCTGACTTGACTTTGAAATCAATGGTTGATTGTGGTCCGCTAGAGCTAAAAAAATTGAGTTGTGAGAGTTGTGGACGCTTTGTGCTTGCGTGGGTGATTATGCTCTAGGGAGGATTGAAATAAACTTTTGAAACGTGTTCAGGCCTGAAGTTGGGATTTGTAAATCTGGGCAACTGTGTTCAAATAGTTTGTTGAAATTATGAAATCAAAAAAATTGTCAAGCAGTACTGTCGTTTTTCTACGTTGATGTGAAGCATTAGCTGAGAAAGATAGTAGTGAAGTACACTGAAGTGGTTAGAGAAATATATTTTTGTAAACGATTGTTGTATGCCCGAAAGTTAATGATAACATAGTCATTTTATATAAAGGTATAAAAACAAATATAAAATGAATAAAAATATAGAAATGTCATTGTGGTTGCATAAAGTTTAAGTGGATAAAATTAAGCAATCAATATATAAAAGTAATAATAATGAAGAATTAAAGTGATTTTTGACAACAAATAAATATTTTGTGATACTAAAATAAAATAATGAAAAATAAAAGTAAAATTGATTTTTTTAAAAAATAATGTTGGATTAGAAACTTGTGATTATATAATTGAAAGGTAAAAAAAAAATAATAAAATATTTTATACGAAAAAAACAGAATATAATTAAAGATTATTACAATGAGTAGATGAAGGTTTAGTATTTCTCTTGTTTCATGTAGTAAAATGTGTGAAATAAAAGAATGTATAGGACACGGCCTTAATTTATTGGAGGCGAGTAAGGGGGGAGAGTGTCCAGTTTTACGACCGGGGTGCGTTGTGTATTGTTTTTGAAGAGGGAGATATGGGGGTCGTCTACAGCACGTGTTTTAAATTCTTTCTCCTCTAGTTTGGTTCTGGTGGGTTCACAGAAATCTTGATATTGTGTGAAATAGAGTAAGTAAGTAAGTAATGCAGATCCAAATGGGTTGTTGTAGAGTATGTAGGTAGAATAGGTTATTTTCTGGGGAGGGGGGGGAATTTTCTGGTCGCTACTTGAGGTTTGTTTTAAAACGATCGATGTAAAATAAATCTGGATTTAAATGTAGGAATGGCTGGGAAGTTTGAGGCGGTATAATTCGGTATAGTTGCGTCTCGAAGATATCTGGAGCCAAATGTTTCTTCATCTTTTTATGCTTATTTTGGATAGGAGAGCGTGCTATCTCTCTAGTTCTAGTTATTTCGGGGTATGGATTAAGATGAGTTCTTAGATCTGGGGGGGGGCAACATTGAATATTAAATAGGTGGGTGGAAACCTTGTGACAGAATGGGGTGTGTTATTAGAAATTTGCGGAATTTTTCTGAGGTAAAAGCGGGCGCTCTGTCAGATAACAGACGTTTTGGAAATCCTTGTTGTAGTACAGTTTTGAGGGTTTGAATGTACATTAGGGTACTGGTTTACTGGTTAAACTCCCTTTGAGAGTGGTGAAAGCTTGTCGGCAGTTTTATGGTGTATTTGAAAGAAGTAGTTTTCTCGGTGTTCGTAAGTGTTATGTTTCGATGTTGTTGCGGACTTAGTAAAAATGTTATTCAATGATGTCAGGTTTAGATGTGAGTAAAAGTGCGACTTTCAACGTGGACACGCTTTGGGGTGAGAAGTGTCACAGGCATGAAGGCGTCTTTGTGGCCTGTTAATTGAGAAAAATTGTTGTGATGCGCTGTGTGACACGAGTGAGTGAATTGAATGGAAAGGTGTCACGTGAAGACTTTGTTTTTGGTGCAGAATCTACTTGTTTCACCATGAATAACAAATTTACTAGTCATGTGTGGTGGTTGTACAAAACACAGATATTTTGGCTGTTAGTGGATGTGGCACGTTTAGTGGCGACGATATGGAGCTTGTGTGGTTCGAGATTGATTTGTTGCTGAGTCGCGCGCTAATATATTGTGGCCAATTGGAGAAAGTGATGGGGGAGTGTGTTGAAGTTTGTTGAGAAAGATGTGTGGATGATTAATAATTATGCATGTGAAAAGAAAGTACGAGGGAGTGGGACTGCGTTGGATTTTTAACTTGTTTTGGAGAGAAGGGCAGTTACTTTTCTAGTTGTGATTTTGAAGATATTGTATCTTGCGAATTTTGCAATTAAAAAAAATGCGTTTCACATATGTTTATTAAAATTTGAATATATATTTTTTAAATTGTTGATTATGGTAGTGCAAAAATTATCCTTGTAAAAGGGCAATGGCGTGATAGTGACTTATAATTTGAAAAGGGCGTTCACATAAAATAGTGAACATAACAATGATTTCTGAAAATTTTGGAGTATTTGATTAAAAATCGGTGTTTTGGTATAAAAATAAGATATTAATAAAAACACACAAATAAGTTTAGAATTATGATTCGAGTAATTAAAAAAATAATGATTTCTTTTTTTAATGTAAAATTGAAAGTAATGAATTAAAATTTATAAGTTGCTTAAAATAAAGTAAAAATTGATAAATTAGGGTGTAAAAGATTTAAAATTTGAATTGAAATGATTTTAAAAATGGTAAAAATTGATTTAAAATGATTACAGTGAAAATAAACATTAAATTTATGAAGAATCAAGTTATGAGTTTGAGGAGAAAGTTACGTAGGTATTTAAAAATTCACAGTTTTGAGGATTGTTCAGTCAGGAGACTTGGTCTTTAGTTGTTGTCCTGCTTATGGGGAAGACGCTCCATGTAAGGCTTGTAGAAGCTTGTAACTTCTGTTTGGTGACGGCGGCATGTCGCCTGGAAGATAGTTGCGTTGCATGGTCGAAGGTGGGGAACTTCTCACCGGCTTATTTTGCGGAATTTTCGGCTGTGTCGTTGAGGGAAAGATTGATTGGTCGTTTCGTTGGAATGGCGTGCTTGCTCCTCCATCTTTGCTCTTTGTCGCTTCTATCTGGACAGGCTTCTTACCTTCTTCGTTGTGGTCTCCCTCATTGTGGTCATCCTGTCGACTTGGTTGTGATAATGAGGTCGTGTCGGCTCTTCTGTGATAGGATCATGTCGACTCTTCTGTGATAAGATCCTGTCGACTTATCTGTGATGAGGGATCCTGTCGACTCTCGCTATAGGCTGTGGTAACCGAGGGTCAAACCTGTAGTAACCGAGAGGGACAGTCAGGGCGTGGAGAGTTTTCCAGTACCTCTCTGCACTTTGTAAGACCTTTAACAGTTTTCACAGAGTACAGGCAGTCGTGGTCGAGGCAGAGTGGAAAGCTTTGGAATGTCCACACACACAAAACGAGGAGACACAGTTGTAGTAGGCAAGTTCCATAACAGATAAAAATCGAGCTAAGCGCAAGATGGAGTTAGAATATTTCTTACTGTTTTACATGGTCGATGAGGTGAATCTGGCCAAGACCGACAAGGGCTCACGCCGACGGTGAAGTGACTATCTGTATTCGGCTAAAACGGAGGTTTTTATATACCATTCCCGAGGAGGGGGGGGGGGAGTTGGACTTTGAACGTCTGCACCCTTTGACCTTGATGGCAACGGGCTTGCCAGGGTTGTTGGATTTCTCTCTCGATTTTAGACGTTTTTGAACTTCTCAATCTTGCTTTAACTCAGCTCTTAATCTATTACATAGTTTTATTTATTCATCCTCAGTTTGTACAAAGTACATTACATATGGTGATGCAATGACACATGTCAATCATGCGTATAATTATTTATAGATGTGGTTCTATATACAACATGACAATCTTGTTATAAATATTATACAATATGGGGTTGTTGGTTCAAATTACCATATATATATAAAGATAAAGGCATCTTCTGATCGTGCAATTAAAGGTAATTATAGCTTGCGCTATCTATTCCACTTTTCACTATTATATTACAACTCTCTCTCCCTTTCTTTTTTCATATTTATTTATTCTTTTTACTTAGCCCTATATAATATTATATGAATGATATATAATAAAAGTAGTTTAAATCTCAAAATTTCTTTCTCTCTCTATGTCTATGTCAAATGTCACAATTTATAAACGCTAGCTCATGTATCAACCTATGTAACCTTCAAAACATTCGATCTCAACCATTTTTCCAATTTGTAAATAATTTAAATGTTTTCTACTGTGTAAGGAACCTATTTTATACCTCCAATGTATTGTAAATAATCTAACCTTCTCAATCTGTGACAAATGAATGAACAAAAGTTATAATAAGATTCAGTACTCTGTCAAAGGCTAGAAGTGAGTCGGTTAAAAAGCCTGGGTGACAATCATGAAGGGTGCAAGCTAAAATTATGTTTCTTCCCCATCCAAACGTGTCAGCATTTTTTCTATGATGTATCACCATCTGATTGGTCTCTCAAATCAGGTGACCTTCAGTCCAGATGGTACAAGGGCAACAGAGATGAGTCAGGTTTTAACAGCCGACAGTCATCAGTCAGTGTTTTCACGGTCAACAGAGAGCGGAGAACAGAAGATGAGCAGGGCTCACTGTCCAGTCCCGACTTCACGCTAGTGAATATTCCATCTGTTACACTTCAAAACTTTTAGCTAATTTCCCGTCAAGCATTGTGCACACCTCAAATCACCCATGGTTTAATAACCAACTTAGTTTCTTCCATTTTGTTTGAGAGATTCTTGTTTCCGAAATACATCGTGTGTCTTGTCTTCTTTAACAAAGGATAAGCCGCTCGGCCATCGCAAAAACTGAGTGGTAGGTCCCGATTAACTGTCTAGTTGGGGAGGATATATTTCTCCCTTATTGGTGAACTTATGAGATCACGATAAATATACCTAAAGAAGCACCCTCCCCTTTAATTATGTATTAAAACTATGCATTTTATGTTTATAACCTTAGATAAATAGGTATACAGTGGGATTCTTTGTCTGAATTTGCCAGAATCGAAGTTTGGATCATTCTTTATAACCAGTATAGTAAGTCTTTTACTTACTAGGGCAATGAAAATAATGTCTAAATAAAGGCAGAGAAGCCTCTTTTTAGGTAAATGAATATCATCCTCCAGTAACTTTATGTAACTTATATATGGTGTTTTAAAAAAAATAGAAATATAAATTTCAAGTACAGTAGAGCATCGATTATCAGAACTGATATTTCGGAAAACTGATCATTCCTTCATTCAAAATAAAATACTAAAGTCATAATAGTAATATGAAAAAAAAAAACATTTATGTGTTACATAAAAATTGTTTTTATACTTGTATTCTGCTTTATTTATTATTGTTATCCATATTCTATTGGCTATTTATTTGATAAAGTGCGGTTTCTCACTGTTGAAGCCCTTTACTATAAAATCTATATACATGTATATGTGATGATTTAAGACCATGGAATTGTTGTAATATAATCCAGATATCTACTACCACATATTTCACAACGTGACTGTATATAACGTTTGTTATATACATTGTTATTTACTCCAAATAGAAAGCATCAAATAACATCAATCTGTACCGCTTAAGACTCTAATAAAGTATAGCAACTGTACATATAGAAGGAATGGAGAAACACAGGAGAAAATTAAGGCTAAAACTAATCAGGCCTAAGTGAGAATAAGAAAGTAGGCCTATCGAGCCCAGTCCAATTTTTACGAGATCATGGCCCTCTTGGATGATGTAACTTTCCCCCCTGTTTACGTCAGAAAAGGGCAGTGACCTGCCTGGATCCAGGAAGCTATAAAAGGAGGCCCCAAGCCTCAGTTAGTCAGTATTGGTTTCAGCCCTTCAGTCCTCCAGTCCGCGTAGGCCGCTCCTATAGAGGTAAGCCTTTCCCGCCAGAAACCTCCTCGTCCCATTCCTTCTTGACGTTCAGACGCTTCTTCGTGAAATCTCTGTTTGTTTATTTCACCTTTGGCCCAACTGTGTCGCCTTCCACCACGACTGCACGGTAGAGGTGACATCGAGGTTCGTCTAGCATCAGGTAACACTGGTCCCAGAGGTCCCAAGATATCACCGACTACCCCGTTCGAAGAGCCGACAGGATTGTGGACGCCAAGGTACAAGTAAGCAAGTAGACCACTGTCTGTACAGAAATATGGAACAGGAAAGAGAGGAGGATTCAAAGGAGCACATGGAGTCCGATCCCGACTATGAAAGTGGCGAAAACACCACTTTTCCCAAGATAGAAAACACCCTCGGTAGAACGCAGGAAGTCGCCTCCCAGCCAGGAGGACGCCCCGCCCCCGCCGGTGGCATCAGATATCCTAGGGAGTTTGGTGAGGACGCTACATCAGCTGTCCGCGGCGACCGGACTATCGCGAGATGTGGAGCTACCGCGCTACGATGGTTCCTACGAGGCGCAGAGCTTATTCGACAATTACGACGCCCAAGCTGATCGGCCCAACTACAATACACCGAAAGAATGAGAAGGCTACCAAACTCCTACAAGGTAAGGCCCTTCACTACTTCCGCGGCCTAAAATTAGATAAATTGTACTACCTTGACGCAAGGCAGGCCCTGATAGACCTCTTTCCTGAAACCACAAACGCGTCATTCGCACAAATTTGGCCATTAAGTTGTCAGATCCCTCCTCGTTAGAGGAGTATTATCAAAAAAAGACGGTATGTGGCCTACAGCTGTATCTACCCCACAAAATCCTATTAGAATCCCTGACTGATGGGTTACCCGTCGCTAATCAGCGCATTGTCGCTGCCGTGCAACCGAACACCATCCAAGAGAGGTATAGGGTAGTGTCGCGCGTAAGAGGAACCCCCAGTGCGTCACAAGTGTGCCAACAGACGATCAGAACAACTCCCAACCCTTCCTTCGCACCGTCACCGAGGTACAGTGCTCCGCGACCGTTGTCAGCACGACCCAACTACGCTGCCAATCCACCTCATTCATCCTGCAGGTATTGTGGCGCCATGCACTGCCACGCCTAGTGCCCCAAACGGCCTGCACAGAACCGTCCATGACCTGTGTACCGAGCCACAACTTATCCACAGCACGAAAGAACTGTGTTGTCCTCTCCCGCACCCTTCCGAGTTACCAACACGCGGGCGCATGTTACCTGCTCCCCTAATAGTATCTACACCACGAGCCCAGCGCAAGCAGTGAACTCTAACTGTCCCACGGATCCTCCAACCACGGCACCGGACCAGGCCTGTCCCGACCCACAAGACAGCATAACTGTAGGTTCCTCCTCACATAATTTTCCTTGAACAATTGCTCGTTCGAGCTGAACTGTCCAATAATGTACACCTACCTCTACTACTTGATACAGGAGCATCTATCGATATAATTAGTCGGAATACTTTTAAAATAATAGAAATCAGTTTGCAAAAGAAAATACCTGTCCACCCATTTAACTTAACTATTAACGCCATAGCTGACAATATTTTCACCATAGGTTATATATTTTTAAACTTAAAAATAGGTAGCATAACGCAGAACCTAAAATTCCATATCATAGATACACCCTTGCCTTTTGGCATATTATCCCTTAATTCCATAAAAAGATTTCTACTAATTATAAACTGTCCTCAGCTACTCCTGTATTAAGATAATCTACTCCTACCAACTACATTGTACAAATTCACCTCGTACAAGAAACACGTGTCTCATGGACAGGTTAATACAACTGTCCCATTTACTAAACCTTCTCCTCCTGGAACGGGTTGCTCACACATGGTGAACTCCAACGCTCTTATTTGGCCTCATTGTAATGTTTCTGATCCTATTTTCAACGCCTCTATGTCCTCCTCTCACATAACTTTGGACACAAGTAACCTAGGTCACTGTCCCTATAATTTAGACAAGGTACTGCATCAATTTGCACCCGTTTTCGCCGCCAATAAATACGACGTCTCTAGGCTTAAAATACCTCCCGTAAAATTCAATACTACTTCGGACAAGGTAATTGCCTTACGTCCTTATCGAGTACCCCTAAATGACCAACTTGAAATACAAACACAAATCGATAAATGCTTGAACACGGTATAATTACAACCTCTGTATCTCCCTATGCCAGTCCCATCACGCTTGTCACCAAGCGTGACAAATCAAAACGCTTTTGTGTTGACTATCGTAGGATTGATGAAATCATTGCACCAGACGTCCATCCTCTCCTCTTGATAGAGAATATACAACAACAACAAAAGCCTTTATTAGGCACACGTGCCATACAGGATTCTCCCGGTAGGACAAAATAAATAAATAACAAATTAGCATCATAGTTATATACAAATATTGGGTATTGACCTCGACCAGTTATCGAGTTGGATCCGGTGTCTGTGCTAAATATTTTGATTGAGCTGATTTCCAGTATTTATAAAAGGCGAATGCAAAGGGTCTGGATTTTACGACTTTTGCCATTAAAACATAAGGCAAATTGCTATTGTAGCCGGTCTCTTGACGAAGAATTTCTCTCTCTTCTTCCATTGCCGTACAGTAGAACATGTAGTGTGGAAAATCGAGACTAAATTCACCGTTGCATAAGGTGCATTTTATAGTCTTAGTATTCAAAAGTGAAACAATGATTAATTCTCTGTACTACAAAAAGGCTTCTTACTTGTGCAATGATTCTCTTTAAGGTTAGGGGGATATTGTCATTAAGATAGCATTCCATTGTAGGTGATGAATGAAAGTATTTATAGTGAGAGTAGAGCACTGATTTTCTTATTCTTACATAATCCAGCTGCAAGGACTGATCGGTTGCCGTTCTAATAGTTAGGGGGATGTATCTTTGTAGAATATTGAAGTCTGTACTTCCAACAAGCCATGAGAAGCCGGTGTTATTGAGTAGCTCTGTTATACTTTTTACCAGTCCGATATTCTGTTTTGAAGAAATTGAAATGTCCCACAAATGTGCCAAACAAATTGAAGGTAGCCTGCTGCCGTCCATTTTCAGAATTCTAGTCCAGAATTGATAGAGAATATACTCGACAAACTCTCGCGGACCAAGTATTTCTCCTCAGCAGACATATCTTCTGCCTACTGGCAGGTCGAGATAGATCCCAGTTCCCGTCACCTTTTAGCTTTCGTGACCTTAAACGGGCAATACGAATTTTGTAGGCTTCCTTTTGGGATGAGCAACGCACCACAGATTTTTGAACGCGCAATAAACCAAATATTCCAAAAATTTAAGTTTAACTTCATAGCCCACTATGGAGATCTGACAACAGGAAAATATTAAACTAAACTACAAAAAATGTGAATTTTTGAAGACATCAATATAATTTCTAGGATGCACCGTTAAGAACGGAACCTACACACCGCAGACTCGTACCCTCGATATTATTAACGCCATCAGACTTCACTTCAACCAAAAAACGTTACAATCCTTTTTAGGAGCCGTCAACGCGTATAACAAGTTCATACCATATTATGCCCGTCTCAGAGCACCACTCAACAAATTACTTTAAAAAGACACTAAATGGTAATGGGACGATAAATGTCAACATGCATTCACGGCTCTCAAGGAGAGCTTAATACGTAAGCCCGTATAACATCAGTATCAGGATGGCTTAGCCTGCCGCTTGTACTGTGACGCCTCCACCCAGGGAATGGCAGGAATTCTCAAACAAGTACATCCGGACGGAAAAATTCATCCCACACAGTATTACAGTAGAGCACTGCGCCCTCACGAACGCAATTATACCATTTCAGAGTTAGAATGTTTAGCGATCGTAAAAAGCATCGAAAAATTCCGCATCTATTTATCCGGTACCATGTTCACTGTCTACTCCGACTACCAAGCCCTACAATGGCTTAAAACTATTAAAAACCCCTCAGGACAACTTTTTAGGTGGAGGTTAAGACTATCCACTTACGACTATGAAATACAGTACCTCAAGGGTACACAACAACACGAAGCCGACTTACTTTCTCGCAATCCATTTGTGGATTTATCAGTGCTCGTACTATTAAGAAACACCAACCGAATCTCACGGTTACCAGTGTCGCTGTAGACGTCAACGGTCTACACACCATACGGCGTAAAGGTGTAAATCGAATAATAATGCCCGAAGCTCTTCAACACTCGCTTATGAACCAGGTTCACAGCGAATACAACCATCCCGGTATCTCACAAATGGCTCGCATAATCTCTACTCAGTATTACTGGAAAGGTATGGCCAAATCCATACAAAAATTTGTAAATTCCTGTCATACCTACCAAATCATCAAAAGACTCAAAGGTAAGCCTTATGGCACCTTAGGACAAATTCCCCCACCACAACAACCATTCGATTTAATATCCATAGATTCAATATCCGGATTTTCAAAATACGGACACTCCAAGACGTATCTCCATGTTATAGTGGATCACTTGACCAGATACGCTTGGGCATTCCCATCGAAATCTACACGTACCTCAACGTACATCCAAACCCTAAAAAGGTACTACAACAAGTGTCTCCAAAACGCCTACTTTCGGATAGAGCGCCCGCATTCACCTCCGAAAAATTCCGCAAATTTCTGCTATCTCGCGGTATACAACCCTTACTTAACACCAGTAACAATCCGCAAGCTAACGGATTGATAGAAGCATCAGGTAACACTGGTCCCAGAGGTCCCAAGATATCACATATATATTATGTGTAGTACAATCTTACAAATAATTGTACTGTATTACAGGGAACTGACTAAATTAATACGTGCAAAATGGCCATTAAAATATACAGTGCTTATAGTTCATGAAAAATGTCCAGAATTCTCTTTTGCTACAGAGCTGATGTTCGTTTTTTGGCCGCTAAATTTCGTAAAAGCTTTAAAGAAAGGAATTGAACAGTATTGCATTCTTCTTTTTGTTCTAGTCACTTCATAGCCGTCTCAAGGCAATGAAAAGGTTTCTCATTGGATGGTCCTTTTTCAACCTGGTCGTCATCCCGAAGCTCTTCCTCGTTGTCGCTAGAATCTTGATCGCCGACGACACTTTCGATGATACCATCGTCCGTCAATAATTGATAGCCAGGATCATCAACGTCGCACTCCAGTCAATCTTGAATGTCTTTCTGGTCACATTCTTCAAATACAGAATATAAGTCGCTCATCATTTCTCGCCTGTTGAAGGGTTTTTACCCGAAAGCTTGCACCTATGCATCAATAAAAGAAACTCGTCTTCCTTCACCATGTTTTTTCGTTTAATTTCAAATCAGGAAGAATTATTTATCTATACAGAATATTTTGTAATGATCTCAGCCAGCTCTGATACAAATTGGCTGGTTAGTAGCTCTTCAGATGCAGTGATAGATTCTTCTGATGGAAGAAGCTTATTCCAAAATTTTGCTAGTGTTGTGTCCTTTCGAGTAGCCCAAGCTTCTGCTGCCATGTACATAAATTTCTTCAAGTCAATTTCTTTGTACAGTTGTTGTACACTTTTTTCATAATTTCCCTTCATCAGAACCGTACGTAGCAATTATTTTCTGTAATACCGTTAAACCTTTCAATGAATCCTTGATCCATTGGTTGGAGAAGAGAAGTTACGCTAGGAGGGAAAAATGCAACTTTGAATTTTCCATTTTCTCTTTTCTTTGAAATGTTTGAAGGATGGCTTGAAGCGTTATCTATCAAAAACAGAACATTTCCAGATTTCCCAGTTGAAATCTGATGTTTTTTGACTTCAGGGATAAATACAGTGTCATACCATTCTATAAATATGTTTCTATACATCCACGAGTTCTTTTGTTTCTTGTAGATAACAGGCAATTTTTTTATACCTTTGGAGCACCGCGGATTTGCAAACCTACCTATGATTAGAAAAGGTAGCCTATGTGTTCCATTAATATTTCCGCATACCTTAGCAGTGAAACGTGATTGGCTTGCCTTATTGTTTTCTTTCAAGTTGAATGTCCAAAAAGGCTAGGGAATTATTGTTTTCTTTCTCATAGGTGAAATTTAAAAAAGGTTTGAGACTATTAAGAAAATTTATGAAGCTGTCAATGTCTATTCCTGTTAGACAAAAAATGTCATCAATATGTCTTAGCCAAAGTTATCTTAGCCATGGTTCCGAAAACAAAACCGCCGAAACCGAAACCTAACCTAGCGGGCTTCCCGGCTGGCACCTGGCGGCAGTCTCCTTTCATCCTGCCGACAATGTCTTCTGAGAGTAAAGTGTTGTTCTCAGTTTTACTGATAAACTTAAAATAGTAGATAAGTTGAGCCAGGTCCTGATATTTCATTCTTAGTTACTAGGGATTTTTTTGGCATTTTCTTCCAATATAAACCAGTTTCGTCTGCCTTATATACATTGATTTTATTGTAGCCTTTCTTATCAATCATATTTTTAAATGACTCTTCAAAGTGTTTAGCTGATTCTGTATTAGCTGACAGTTTTCACCCTGAATATCCAATTGCCTAATTCCATGTCTAGATTTGAAACGCATAAGCCAGCCGGTAGTTGCTTTAAATCAGGATTGCCACCATTTTCTCGTTCATTTCTAAAGCCTTTTCACAAATCAAAGGGCCACTTATTGGTTGTCCTTCGCTACGCAACTGCATAAACCATGTGTAAACTGCAGCGTATAAATCCTTGTTTTCTGCCATTTTCATCACTTTTCTGTACAAACTTTCATCTTCATTATCAAGTGCACTAGCATAGTTTGTAATGGCACCACTATTCTTTTTAATTTCCGATATTGTTGAATATCCAACTCCATTTTTCCGAGCTAAGCTTGATCCACTATTCCCATTCTTCAACTTATCTACTATTTTAAGTTTATCAGTAAAACTGAGAACAACACTTTAGTCTCAGGAGACATTGTCGGCAGGATGAAAGGAGACTGCCGCCAGGTGCCAGCCGGGAAGCCCGCTAGGTTAGGTTTCGGTTTCGGCGGTTTTGTTTTCGGAACCATGGCTAAGATAACTTTGGCTAAGACATATTGATGACATTTTTTGTCTAACAGGAATAGACATTGACAGCTTCATAAATTTTCTTAATAGTCTCAAACCTTTTTTAAATTTCACCTATGAGAAAGAAAACAATAATTCCCTAGCCTTTTTGGACATTCAACTTGAAAGAAAACAATATAACATCGAAACTTGCATATACAGAAAACCTACTCACACCGGAAACTATTTGAATTTCAGCTCTTTTGGGCCCTATACATAATAAAATCACCGTAGTGAAATCTCTTTCCAAACGAATAGAAACCCACTACTCGAATAGAAATATTTCAAAGGAAGAAAGAAATAGAATTTTAAAGAATTGATAAATAATAATTATCCAAGAAAAATTATTGAAAAACATTTTCATAAACATAGAGCTATACTTTCAAATAATAGTCATTATCAGTCTTAAAAAATATATTGCTCTATCCCATATAGCGACGGCTCAGAAAATTGTCCTAATATTAAAGAGATATAATATAATTACAACATATAAATCTGTGCACAAAATCTACAACAAATCTTAGGCCACTCAGATACAAAAAAAAAATACTTCGAACCAAGAAAATGCAACCAAATTGATTTACAAAATTCCCTGCCAAAAATGTCAAGCTACTTACATAGGAGAAACCGGTTAATCACTTAAAGATCGTATCAATCAGCATAAACCAGCTTTTAAAAACTATAAACCATTAACCCTACTAGTTGACCACTCCCTAAACAATATATACCTGAATATAACAGGAAAGCATTTTAGATTGTTTTTAGAAAGTTGGGCTTCTGCCGAAGATAAACAGAGTATAAATAGAAAATTTGATTTTTCCATAAATTTATAAATAATTCATATCTTAATTATTTACGAAAAACTATTATATACTTTTAATTAATCCATATATTTTGTTTCAAAAAATTGTTATCATTAATTTAGAATTAATAGAGATATTTATATACACAATTATTTACAATCACATTGTTGTTTATAAATCTCTCATGCACAATATGTAGATAAAATAGTAATTGTGGTGTTAACCTATAATAATATATATAATTATTATCTGTATATATATATACTAAATGTTATAT
The DNA here is from genome assembly GCA_030710605.1 of Cordylochernes scorpioides. Classification (NCBI taxonomy): domain Eukaryota; kingdom Metazoa; phylum Arthropoda; class Arachnida; order Pseudoscorpiones; family Chernetidae; genus Cordylochernes; species Cordylochernes scorpioides. The sequence goes on from CP092867.1 coordinate 75,230,880, forward strand.
TTAAATCAAAGAAACAATTCTTTCATTGGCCTTGTAGAACGAGAGTGGTGTACGCGTGCTCATATGTTTTAGTGAAAAAAACAAACATCCTCGATAAAGAGAGGCGAGTTGCCTCTCGAAATAATGGATCAATAAAAATACTTATAAATCCAATATATGCATCTTTTCTGAATATGTATATATGATGATTTGAACAAACAACCCCTTATTGGTATAATATAATTAGATTATATGATGAAAAACGGGTTGTATAATTGAAACACCTCTGTAACAAATTATACGCATGAGCCATTGCCTCACAATATATAATGTACTCTGTACAAACGGGAGATAATAAAGCTGTGTAATAGAATATTTAAGTTAAATAGCAGAAAGAGATATAGAAGTCCAACAACGTGTATGAAAAAGGCTTAAAGATGTCAGAAGATTCCAGCAGGTCACAAAGAGAGTACGATGACCTATACTTCTTGGTCCCCAAGTATTGCGTCAGATGAAGGCCCCGTAATTCCGCTTTTGAGACTGTATAAACCCATAAAAAGCTAGAAGTGCATCGCCACTTCTAAGTCCGCATGAACCCTTGTCAGTCGATTCATCTATACTGACCATGCCACCATGGACAAGTAAGTACTTTGCTCCACTTAACAATCTCCATCTTTCTTTCACTCAACTTCCCCCATACAACTGTGTCCTTCGTTTTTTGTGTGGACCATCCCAAGTCTTCCATTCTGCCTCGACCATGACTGCCTGTACTCTGTGCAAGCTGTGAAAGGTCTTCCAGGTGCAGAGAGGTTTTTGGAAAGCTCTCCACACCTGATTGTCCTCTCAGTTGCCACATAAATATATATAAGACCCCACTTTCCATGACACTGTTATGAATAAATCTACTCTACCAATTATTTTTTTTATTACTTATAACTAAAATGAATCAATTGAATATTCATAATAAATATTAAATATATATCAATTATCCCTAAAAGGTAATCCACTATGTGTCTGTGGCTTTGTAAAATAGTTCAAAAATGTAGGGTTCTCCCAAACCAAAAGTAAAGAGACATATTTAGCTTAGCGTACGAGAAATTGACCAATCCCACTTCCGCAGACTTCCACTTATTTAAGGTCTAATAGCAAAATTTATTTTGCTTAAAAAAATTGTTATCATTAATTTAAAATTTATATATATATGTATATACACAATTATTTACAATTACATTGTTGTTTATAAATCTCTCTCACGCACAATATGTAGATAAAATAATAATTGTGGTGTTAATCTATAATAATATATATAATTATTATCTGTATGTATATACTAAATGTTATTTTTGAATCAAAGATGCAATACTTTCATTGGCCTTGTAGAACGAGAGTGGTGTACGTGTGCTCATATGTTTTAGTGAAAAACACAAACATCCTCGATAAAGAGAGGCGATTTTCCCCTCGAAATATTGGAACAATAAAAATACTTATATTTCCAATATATGAAAAACAATAGTAAAAAATAAAATAAATAAAAAGGTCAGTGTTGATTGGGTTGGCCAAATATCCTGAAACAAGCAAAATCAATGTTTAGTTGATTTCTGTTCCACCAGATGGCGCTCTGACTTCTGAAAAGCACATGTGCTCCTGGTCAGGACATGACTTTTTTATTTTTAATATATATATATATATATATATATTATATAATCTAAAATACAAATATTTTATTTTTTTTTAAAACATATATTTTATTTTTTCATTCAATGACTATTATATATATTTGACCATAGATGCAAAACATACCACTTTAATTATTGTTGTTGTAAATATGTAAAGTGAACCCTACCTTTTCTAATGAAAATCACGAATATAGAATTCATTTTCTAAATTTTATATTACTGTGATATAAATAATTTTATGTATATTTTTACTTCAAGAGATTCAAAATAAAAATCTGCTTGAAAGGTAAATAATTATCTTCACTTTTCCACGACTGCACCTCTTTTCAACAATCAAACACACAAAAAATTTCTAATCTATAACATATATATATATAATCTAAAATACAAATATATATTGTTACATCAATTTTAATGCCCCTTACATTTATTCAAAATATTCTATGATATTTAATATTTATTTAAAACAGAATATTTAGATTAGCATCATTCCTTTTTATAGTTTCACTCCTTTTGTAATATTTATTGTACATATATCTTTATTGCTTATTGGAGCGGGAGAGGAGCTAGACGAAGACTGCGGATCGCAACCTACGAGGAAGACAAGAATAAATAAACACAATAACTTTAAAAGGTAATTTATTTTTAATTAATTTTATTTATTTACTTTTAATATAGAAACCCGCTCGGGAAACGTGTATAACACCAAGAAGGAAGAAACCAAGGTCGACGACCCTGCAAAGCTTCAACTTGGTGCAACAATATATATATATATTTTTTTTTAAACATTTATTTCATTTTCAATCATTGACTGTTATATATTTTTTGACCATGGATTCGGAACATGCCACTTTTAATTATTATAGTTGTAAATATGTATAGTTAACCCTACCTTTTTTAAATTAAAATCAAGATTATAGAATTCATTCTGTAAATTCTATATTGCTGTGATAAATAATTTTATGTGTAATTTTACTTCAAGTAATGCAAAATAAAATCTATTTGAAAGGTAAATAATTATTGTAACTTTTTCGCGACTGCACCTCTTTTCAACATCAAAACACAAAAATAATTCTAACACAATATATATATATGAAAAAACAATAGAAAAAAATAAAAGATAAGTGGGTCAGGTGTTGATATTAAAAATAAAGAAGGCATCTCCTGACCACGAGCACATGTGCTTTTTAGATGGCAGAGCGCCATCTAGTGGAGCAAAAAAAACTAAACGTTTATTTAGCTTGCTCCGTGATATTTGGTCAACCCAATTTCTTGATAAATCAAGAAAAGCCATCCACGAACGCGTTTCGCGCTGTTAGCGCTCGTCAGCGTGGAGAAGGCTGTAACCACTGCGACCAAAAATATATTTTTTGGTCCCAATGGCTTCCCGAAAAATCAAGAAATGGGTATTTAAGGCCAAATTTGCGTATAGACGCTTAACACATGAAAAAACAATAGAAAAAAATAAAAGCACATGTGCTCGTGGTCAGGAGATGCCTTCTTTATTTTTAATATATATATATATATAGGCTTGTAAAGAAAGTTCGTTCGGTTTTATTTGACAATTTTATTTAGACAAAAAACATTAATTATAACAATTAATTAATCAATTATGTATTCTCCGTTATTATTTACGACCTCCTCCAAAAGTGTCACTAGTTTGTTAATTCCGTTCCGCCAAAAATCCCTGGTCTGGTGTCAAAGAAGTTGTTGAGCCAGGTTTTGAGGTCCTCTTCATCATAGAAGGTAATGCCTCTCATATAGTTTGACATGAAGCGGAAAAGGTGGTAAACGGTTGGTGTAAGGTCCGGAGAGTACGCCGGGTGCTGTAGAACTTCCCATTCGAGCTCTTGAAGGGCGGCTTTGACGACTTGAGCAACATGCGGCCTAGCGTTGTCGTGAAGAAGAATGATTTGACCTAGTTGATCGGGTATTTTCTGTTGAACAGCCTCATTCACGCGATGCATTTGGGCAATGTAGAGGTTCTTGTTGACTTTGGCATTCCTTTCGAGCATTTCCCAGTACAGCACACCTTCGAAGTCCCAAAAAACGCAGATCATTGCCTTTTTGGGTGAGGGTTTTGCTTTATTCTTGGCTTCGGCGTATCTCCTGGAGCCACCCACTCTTTTCTTCGCTTTATATTCACGTATAGACATCATTTTTCATCTCCCGTAACGATTCGGAATAAAAATCGTTGTTTATGGCCCCGTGTTGATTGATGGCGTGAGAGATGTTGAGCAGCGATTCGAAGGCGATTTTTTTTTGTTGGTCTCATTAAGCTCGTGAGGCATCCAAGCTCCGAGTTTTTGGTGAAAACCTATTGATTGAAGATGGTCACAGCAGTACATTTCATTTTTTTCGGCCAACTCACGGGTTGTTTGGCGACCATCTTCCTTCAACAGGGCCTTTAGATGTTCCTCATCGAATTCTGATGGTCGTCCGCTTCGAGGCGTGTCTTCAATGTCCAAGTCGCCGTCTTGGAACTTTGCAAATCATGTTTGTGCTGCTCGCTTCCCTATGGCAGATGTCGAAAATTTTTATTTTTGCCTCCTGGATATTCCATTTCCCAGCCTGGAAAAAAGCAAACAAATATTACAGGTTTTTAGAGCAGAACAAGTACTATTTAAAGAATATAAACACTTTACTGTATAACAACAAAAACCGTTATGAAACAGTGGGATACAAAAACCGAACGAACATTCTTTACAATCCAAAATATATATTAAAAAACGAAATAAAAAACAAAAGATAAAAAAATAGTAGAAATCAATATTAAAAATGGCATATCCTGACCAGGAGCACATGTGCTTTACAGAAGGCAGAGCGCCATCTGGTGGAACAGAAATTAACTAAACATTGATTTAGCCTGTTCCCTGATATTTGGCCAACCCAATTTCTTGATTTATCAAGAAATTGGGTTGGCCAAATATCAGGGAACAGGCTAAATCAATGTTTAGTTGATTTCTGTTCCACCAGATGGCGCTCTGCCTTCTGTAAAGCACATGTGCTCCTGGTCAGGATATGCCATTTTCACAAAAAAAGAAACTTATGCGGGGAGGCTTTAAGTATTACTTTATAATCATACGCCGCAGTCCTTTATAATGTGTTTAAAAAAGTTACTTTAAATATTAGTTACGAACGGAAAAATACGTCCAGGGTAGCCTAGTGGACATGGCACCTGCCCGGTAAGCAGAAGGTTGTGGGTTCGATTCCCGCTCCTGGACACTTTTATTTTTCCGTTCGCCATTACTCTTCACATTTTCACCCTTTCATACGTCATCCAATCATATATAGACCATTACTCTTCATATATTCAACCTTTTCATACGTCATCCAAAAAGTTAGAAATAGTACATATTTCTCTTTGAAATTAATATTGATTTTTCACAAAAAAGAAACTTATGGGGGAGGCTTTAAGTATTACTTTATATATATATATATATATATATGTTATATAAAAATATTATTTTATTTTAAATTATAATTTCATAGATCCAAATACTCTGATAAATCGACCGCCAGAGATCACTCTTCCCCTATAAAAACTCGTTGTTGTTTTATCCCAATGACCGGCTCAAAAATTGTGTACATTATGTAAATAATCTTTTGTTTTCCTTATTCTACTCGCCTTAAGCCAGGCATTACTTTTATCAAATTATGTTCTTTTATATATTCCTTTAGTACAATTAAATTACTGATAAAAATTATATTTATCATCATACTTTCAAGATTTTACCACGACTGGATCACCTTTACCATAATCCTCAACATGATCTAAATACAACAGAAAATCTTATTCATCTTTATTTATAATATATATATAGTATATTTTGAATTAGATAGATCTCAACCTTCTTCCAATATTTATTATAACCCCATATCTATATAAAAATATGTATCGACCTTGTAACAATGGAAGTGACAAATAAAACAAAGAGGCAGACGAGGTAGACCAGACGAAAACAACCCGGCGCCAGAAAGGTGGCGTGATTACAGTAGCCAATCAGGAATCACCACCATATGCGGGCGTCCAATATAAAAAGGCCTAGAAATTAGACAAAGTAGTTGTTTTCAGAGTGACGCCGTTATACGGTCGGTCGGGTCTCTCACCCCCCCCTTCTATCCGCGTAGGCTTAGGGCATCCGCGGCGCCCTGGTTCGACTGCCTTCGTCCGTGGTCTACCTCTACCTTTTGGAGTTACCATCTAGACCTGCCTCTGTCTCTTGCTGTCCCCGTGCGGGAATCCCATCACGCACCCACGACTGCACAGTACATTCCACGTCGGCTTACTCGGGATTACTACAGAAAGCGTCAAAGTCGACAGGATAACTGAGGACAGCAGCATGCAGAGGATGGCGGAGGTCAGAGACGAATACGTCGCGGATGCCCTCACCAACATGCAGCCCCACTGCGAAGACCTAGTAAGCCGCCTAACAGACGCCATTCGGGGACTAGCCGTGTCTCGTGCCGAGGAGGTCATCATCGCCCCCATCGACATCTCCTGCGCCACGAACATCTTCCTCCATCGGCTCGAACAGGCAGACAAGATTCATCGAGATATCCTGGCATTGCCCCGCCAACCAGCATCGACGATGTCCCATGGTAACCACCGCAAAAAAGATCACCAAGCCTCATCGCAACCTACTCCACAAGACCCATTAAAGACATCCATCTGGTAGGAGAATTTTCTCTACAGAACTATTTAATGTAACACTATCTCCATTTGCTCTGAATTAATTATTCGATACCATTTTAATAGCAATAACATTATTATTATAATTCCATCAAGTTGATTATTTTACCATTTTTATAGCATTTCAATTCAAATTTCAAATCTTGTACACCCTCATTTATCAATTTTTACTTTATTTTAAGCAACTTTTAAATTTCAATTCATTAATTTCAATTTTACATTAAAAAATCATATTATATTTTAATTACTCGAATCATATTTTCTAAACTTATTTGTGTTTTTTTTAATACCTTATTTATGGCCATAGTATTAATAATCAAATTTATTACACTCTTTATTTTACTTGACCTATTACTATTCAAATTGAAATTTCTCAATATTTAAAAGTTTTAAAACTAGTCCTAGATTTGTATTTTTATAAATATCAATTTTAAATTATCTCGTCTCAAAATGTGCCTCCCATTTTCCCCACAATTACAAATACAACTATAAATGCAATATGCGAAATCTAGGTCCTGAAAGTCTGGCAAACAATCCATGTTACATAAATAGCTATTATATTACCGTCCTCCCAAAAACAAAACAACCCCCGCCATGAGCTCGACTTTCTCGCGCCACTTTGGCGCCTGCCCGTTAGATTGTTGCCTGTTCAAACATACATTTTTATTTCGCACTTTTCCACATTGTTCACATCAATTTTAATTCCTCTCGCATATCCCATATTCCATTAACACATTTCGCATGATCATAACAAATTTATTTATACACTAGTTAATTAATCAATTATTTTATAGCCTACCTTTTCCCAAAGAATTCACACCCACGATTTCAATATTACAGATTAAATTTAATGATCCTTGTAATTTATGTGTTAGGAATGATATCTGTTTTAATGTCCATCCATACAGAGTTCAAAACTACCACTGACTCACCCGTGCAGGCAAGGTCACGCTCCGCTGCGTCACGTGGGAAAACATACGTACATCTTCTCGTACATGTTCTCAGCACATCCCCCTTTTTAAGATTTGAAATATATATATACATTACAAACTTTAAATACATAATATAATTAATAATGAAGGCGATCCACAGGTTTAACAATTCGTCCACTCCGGGTTCTTATCTGGCCGTCTTCTGAGTCGTTAGAGGGATAATCCACAACTGGGGTCTTTTCATTTTCAACCAGTTCCTCCCCCGAAAAGGTCGGCGTCGATGGGTCGGATGGATATTACACTGTAACTCCTTTTCGTAGATGGAACCTGTTTCGACGTAAAGTCCCAACTGGAGTATCAACCATATATGACCTTGGTGTCGATGCTTTCTGCTTTACAATCCTCCAGGTTCGCATATCTGTAATCCAAACCGTGTCACCTTCGGATAGCTCCTCCATGTCCGTAGCTCCGCAGCGTCGATCATATCTGGATTTCATATCCTTTCTCCTTCTCTCCTCCTTTCTTGTCAGGGTCTGGGAGTCCACCAACCTTGGATTAAGATTCTCTGGTGCAATTGGCAAGGTCGTTCGGAGTTTACGTCCCATGAGAAGCTCAGCAGGGCTGAAACCGTTCTCCAAAGGGGTCGATCGATACTCCAGGAGTCCAAGCGATGGGTCTTGATTTTTCTTGAGGATCAACTTAGCAATTTTTACACCTGCTTCTGCCATCCCATTGCTCTGCGGGAATCGAGGACTTGAAGTGACATGTGTGAATCCGTACTGCCTTGCGAAATTTGCAAATTCACGAGCAGCTCCGAATTGCGTCCCATTATCGCTTACAACAGTTTCTGGTACTCCATGTCGGGCAAATATGGATTTGCAACCACGCACCACCACATTGGCTGTGAGCCGATCCAGCTGAATCATTTCAGGAAAGCGAGAATAATAGTCAATGACGACTAGATACCACTTATTCTCGAACTTGAACAAATCCATTCCAATCTTTTGCCACGGTCGTGTAGGAAAGTTGGTTGGTATCAAAGGTTCATGTTTTGAGACGGCTTCCTGGATACAGACACTGCACTTTCTGACCGTTTCCGCGATCTCCTCCGAAATTCCAGGCCACCATACCGTCTCACGTGCGCGAAGTCTTGTTTTTGTAATCCCGAAGTGCCTAGCGTGCAACTTATCTAGGATCTCCAGTTTCATACTTGCTGGAATAACACGACGACAGCTACGCATCAGTAGTCCATTTTGAACGCCGAGTTCATCCTTGACGTGCCGATAAGAGAGCAGAGCCTGTGACATCTTCCTCTTATCTGGCCAGCCGTGCTCAAGGTAGTTGACTACTGCTTTCAGGGTCGTATCTTCTTGTTGAGCTTCAAAAATCTTCGTCAACATCTCGTCTTTGTCGGTTATACACGAGAGAACTGCATTTATATGCGCTGAGGTTGGCCGTTCGTCTTCACCTCCCTCGGTTGTAAGAAGTGGTTGTCTGGATAACGCATCGGCGTCGAGCAGCTCCTTTCCAGGGATGTCCAATCTTGTTTTGAGCTTTTCCATCAAAGGTATTGGTACCCGTCGAGGAGTATGCACAGCATATGGTTTTGCTCCAGGATTCAATTTGATTTCGTAAGGGTTTCCGATCTGTCCCAGTCCTTCAAATACTTCAGGGAATTCCTTGATCGGGTTAATTCTCGTCGCAACCACTTCAATCCGCCTCGCCAGGTTCAAGAGCTCACATGCCTGGCGACTCAGAAGAGGTTCACTCAAACGACGAATGACATAAATATTCTCCTTGATTTCATAATTGCCATTTCGCAGCGTTGATATAAACATACCCACAGTCTGAAGTTCGGAGAATTCAGCAGCTCTCTAATGTTGATATCACTTTCCACTAGTCGTTGCTGTCCCATTATCTTCTTGAAGAGACACAGAGGAACACATGTAACATCCGCCTGGGAGTCGAGCTTGAACTTCAGCTGTTTCCCGTTCACTTGGATTTCTGCTGTCCATCGCCTCCTGCACTCGCCTTCATCATCATCGAGATTAGATGAATCCTCCACAGCTGAGACCTCCAGGAGAAAACCAATTTCTTCATCAAGTTCAGAAACAGCTTTGACTTCCGCAGTCTTCGCCTGCTTATCTGGGCAGCAATTTGCAAAATGGCCCGCTTTTGAACATAGGTTACATCTTTGTCCTTCAGCACGGCAAGCCTGTCCTTCCCTGTGGGTGAAACCTCCGCATTTTGGACATCGTGATCTTGTTTTGGCTGACTTCTCCTTCTTCCTCGAAGGCTGCTGTTGTTGTTTCGGTGATTGTTTCTTCGTGTTGAACTTCACCTGATTGACCTTTTGGCTTGTTGAGGGACACTGCAGGTCGACTTGCTGCTGTCGAACGGCTTCCTGCTGTCGAACCATTTTCACCGCCTTTTCTAAAGACAGTTCGCTCTCCAACTGCATTCTTTCAGATAAAGCTTTGTCCCTTACTCCAACCACTATTCGGTCACGGATCAACTGCTCATGAAGACCCTCAAATTCGCAACTATCAGCCAATTTGTACAATGAAGTGATGAATTCGTCCACTGGCTCCCGATCCTCTTGGATTCTTGAATTAAATTTCGCACCTTCGTAGATAATATTCTTTCTGACACAGAAGTGGCTGTCAAACGCCTTGAGGACGGAATCAATTTTCGTTGCCTCTCCTTCCTTTTCGAACTTGAAGGTCCTGAATATATCATCCGCGCGGTCACCCATCAAGTACATGAACAAATCGATCTTGTCCACCTCTTCTTTCTTCTTCATTCCACTGACCACGAGGTATCGTTCGAATCTCTTCCTCCATTTGGGCCATTCATTGGGAGTCGAGAAGTCGAAAGTTTCTGGAGGTTGAATCTGAGCCATGTTGAATTATCTTCCAAGGTACACAAAAATCGATATTTTGCAATATACGGGTTCATATTTTATCCGGTTATCGCTGCCACCATGTTTTAATGTCCATCCATACAGAGTTCAAAACAACCACTGACTCACCCGTGCAGGCAAGGTCACGCTCCGCTGCGTCACGTGGGAAAACATACGTACATCTTCTCGTACATGTTCTCAGCACAATATCCCTTTAACTTTTATGAATATTATTAAGAATTACTCAACTATTTTTTCTACTATCAAATATAACATCCCAAAATTGAAAATTCCCTCTATCAATATTAGAACAAAACATCTTCGCCAATGCCATCCATCAAGCTATCACCTTTTTTATATTTGTATGCTATATGTCTTTATTTTATTTTTCTATACCTCAACCAATCAGCCATTATAAACCATCCAAGTCAACATTATTATATAGTTATTATTGTCATTGCTCATTATATCTTAGAATATTCAACCATCAGCAATCTTTTGAATCATTACTATTCGACGATTTTTTCATCTGTCAGCATATATAGATTCCAAAAATTTACAAATTCAAGCTTTTTAAACATCATTTGAGTTTTTTTATATAACATTTATATATTTTTAAAAATACCTTAAGATCGTCTTATTTCTGATATCATTGTTTTTTATTAGATTATTATTATTTTCTCATATTGACGCCTCTCTCTCTCTCTCAATCCTATCTTCCCATCCTATACCACTTACTCACACCTCCTTAACCCATCTCCTCTCAACCTCATAATCTCCCATATGGTTCCTGTTGCCACCCATTTTATTTTTTTAAAATAAATTCATCTATTGGACCATCCTTCATCGGTATATAATTCCCGATAACGAGTTTAGGAAATCCAAAGATTTCTTCTTTTTTTTTATCCATCACCCGACAACATCATTCATCATATTCGAATATGTCGGGTTGTTCAATAATCATTGGCAACAGTACCCTTAACTTTCCTTACCTTTCATATTTCCCGCAGTCAAGAGTCTCCTGCTCGCCAAACAAGCTTTTATTTTTTTTATTTTGATTCAACCAGCTGGCTCTACCTTCCTCGCTGTACATTTCCCAACAGTGAGCTCAGGCCACCAGTTCGAGTTTTTTTTTCTCAACGCTCGGATCATCATTACAGCCATCATTTTTACCATTTTATTACTTTTTTTTCCAATTTTAATCCGAGCTCAATCATTGGCAACAGGCAACTCTTGACTCCACCTTTCACACTTCTCCACTTTCAACTTACCTACCCCCCCTGTCTGATCTAATGTTGATTATGAAAAGTCTTGGCAGTTCGGTCAATGAAAACAATACCTCACTTACACAGGCACGTATTACATTGCCGAACGCCATTGCAAAATTCAACTCGGACTTCCCCTCTTTTTACCCCTGCGTCACTCTAAACCTTCAGATATCCATTATAAGTTTATTTGAAACATTTTACTACTTTTGATAAGTTAGTTTTCCTTTTTCTCTCTCTCACCATGTGAGACATCTCTGAAATTATAATTAAGAAAAAAAAATCATAATGGCATTTCAATTTATTTACCACTTTTGATTTTTCCAAACATCGACTAATTTGCGTTTATGAGCATTGCATCACTTGGGGAACACACTAACCTAAATACTTACTATATTTTAAAATTTTATTCACTTATATTTTTACGATCCTTGATGTGTGCCATTTTATATTTTAGAATCAATCCATATATTTTAGGATATTTCTTTTACATTAAGATATTTCTTTTCCTTCCATCCCTAAACAGTTAAAACCATTAGCCAACCTATATAAACATCACCTGAAACCTTATATTCTTTGACATCATTTGTTTTAATTTTCCATGGCCTACGTCTAAACTAATTTAACTTAAAAATTTTGTTTTAACAGTGACGCCTTATACCAACTGTCCCTTCTTATATCTTGATCCTTCCAACTCTGCCTTCCATACTTCTCTCGTCTCTTGATCATTTTCCATTGGCCTTCTATGCCTTCATTCTAACCACCCCTCGTCCATCGCAAAGTTCCTGTTTGCCGACTTTTTTTTATTGATTTATCCCAGTGGACTACTCCTTCCTCGCCATCCCATCCTGATGGTGTGTTCAGGAAAATCCATGGCTTATTATTTTTTTATTTACACCCGAGTCACCGTCCCAGCATTCTTTATTTCATTCTTTTTTCCTCAAACCCGGGTTCAATCAATCAATGGCAACAGTCGAGCCCTGTTTTCACAATCTACCTCCATCCTCTAACCTCTTAAACGGTTCCTGAGACTCCTGCTCGTCAGCATTTTTCAATTTTTATTTTTTGATGATTCATCGACCTGGTACACTCTTCCTCCCCATGTTAACTCCACACGGAGAGATTGGGTAACCAACGAGATTTTTTTTTCTCTAACGCTCGACCCAGGCCATCATCAGCACGATGCGCCCACTCATTTTTCGTTTAATTTTATTTTCCATCTGGTCGAGCTCAATCACCGACAGCAACGCAGCTCTTGAGCCACCATCTCTTTTTAACCTCTCTCAGAAAGAATTTTCTTTCCCATATTCTCCCATTACCTACCTCTCCTTCGATCTTCACGCCTTTTGCCCATCTGATCTAATGCTACTTACAGAGCATCTTGAGATTGCTGAACCCTGAAATCAATACTTCGCTTCTAAGCTCGTATTGCAGGGCAGGACTCCTGAGATGTCCTTTGCAGAAACCAATTCAGACCTTCTTCCTTTATTCCTCACTGCGTCATTACCTATCGCAAACCTTTTGCTTAAGTCAATTTTCTATTATATTTTATTTTACTTTTATTATCTCTACTTCTCCTACTTCCTGTATTACATCCCTGAAACTATGTTGTAAATACTCAAGGCACCTTAAGTAACAAAAAACTGTAAATAGTATACCAACTTTACCAAATATTTACTTTCGCTATTGTGTGTGTTTACTTTAAATTTATCCTTCCTATGTACTCCTCTCATATATTTTTTTGTAGTTTTATAATATTATATCAGTGTGTCACCACTACTCCCCTTTATCTCTATTTTTATTCTAGAAACTAATTTGTACCCCAAATTATTTCACATTTAATAGGTTTACTAGCTTTTCTCTCATTTATTTGTAAATATACTTACAGTTTTACTAGTTTTGTGGTGTTGGACTTTGTTTTTTAACTTACAGATGTAGATAAACATTTCAATATTAATCGATAATATCATTTTGTTTATTAACCATCAACATTAATGCCATCAACTACCAATCAACCCTTTATTACCTTTAATATTTTTAATTTCTTTTGTTCATCATGTTTAGACTTAGAATTTTACAACTTCAACTATTTTAGTCACCATTTTAAAAACCTACGCCCAACAATATTTATAATATTTTTAATTTCTTTTGTTCATCATGTTTAGACTTAGAATTTTACAACTTCAACTATTTTAGTCACCATTTTAAAAACCTACGCCCAACAATATTTATAATATTTCTTAAACAGATAAAACATTTATCATTTTATTTTTCTTAACAGATTTTCAAAATGTTATTTTTGACGCTTCCCTTACAACCTCTAACTCTATCCCATGAACCTTTCCTCCCAACTTTTTACATCCATCAAGAGATTATTGTTCGTTAGCCATTTTCTTTTTTTTTTTATTGATTAAACTAACTAGAACAATCCTTCCTCGCTATATCATTCCCAATAGTGAGCTCAGGAGACCCAGTTAGATTTTTTTTCTCTCATCGTCCGGCTCATCATTTTTTCATTTTTCAACTTTTTCTTTTCACCACACAAGCCGGACACAATCAAAATTGACAGCAATAAATCTCTTACACACACCTTTCCTTTTCCGCATCCTTCAAACCTCCAACTACCTTCTAAGGGATTCCAGTTCGCCGAACATTTTTGTTTTTTTTTATTGATTAATCCGACTGTAACAATCCTTCCTCGCTATACCATTCCCAATAGTGAGTTCAGGATACCCAGCGCTAAGTTTTTTATTTTTTTCTCATCGCCCGACTCATCATTTCAATTCACCATTTTTTCAAATTTTCACTTTTTTTTTCATAATTCAACCGGGCACAATCATTATGGACAACAGGGATCCTTCTTACCTCTATCTCTCCCTTTTACATCCATCAATCTTCCCACCTCTTTTTCACTGTCTGAGCTAATGATGCAGACGGAATATCTTAGGCCTTCTGTTAATGAAAACAATGCATCACTTAAACAAGTTCGCATTGCATTGCAGAATGCTTGGGATACTACTTTGCAGAAACATGCTCAGATACCCCCTTCCCCTTTTTCAACCTTAGCGTCACATTATACGTTCAATCAATTAACTAACTTCATTTTTTTCCTCTCATCTTTTATGCAATAAGATATTATTTTCCTTGTACGATTCATTTTACCATATTTACCATTTTGTATTATATACTTTCTCTTAATCTTTTATCATTCATTTTGTACGTTTTTATTTTTATAACCTTGATTTTTATTTCATTGATACACCACCATTACAACATCTTTATCTTTTTAACTTGTAGCTTAATAATAATTTTAACTGATTTGTATGAAAATTATTTCTTTTATTTTTTTATAATAGGTTTGTTAGGTCATCATTCATTACATGTCATTCCCCCAACCAAACCTACATCACCGGGGACACATTCTGTAGTATATTTTGAATTAGATAGATCACAACCTTCTTCCAATATTTATTATAACCCCATATCTATATAAAATATGTACTGACCTTGTAACAATGGAAGTGACAAAAAAACAAAGAGGTAAAGGTAGTCTAGACGGGGACAAAGGCCAGACGTGATAAACAACCCGGCGCCAGAAAAGTGGCGTGATTACAGTAGCCAATCAGGAATCACCACCATATGCGGGCGTCCAATATAAAAAGACCCAGAAATTAGACAAAGTAGTTGTTTTCAGAGTGACGCCGTTATACGGTCGGTCGGGTCTCTCACACCCCCTTCTATCCGCGTAGGCTTAGGCCATCCACGGCGCCCGTGGTTCGACTGCCTTCGTCCGTGGTCTACCTCTACATCTTGGAGTTACCATCTAGACCTGCCACTGTCTCTTGCTGTCCCCGTGCGGGAATCCCATCACGCACCCACGACTGCCCAGTACATTCCACGTCGGCTTACTCGGGATTACTATATATATATAGTATATTTTGAATTAGATAGATCACAACTTTCTACTCATATTTATCATGACCCCATATCTATATAAAAATATGTACTGACCTTGTAACAATGGAAGTGACAAATAAACAAAGAGGTAAATGTAGTCTAGACGGGGACAAAGGCCAGACGTGATAAACAACCCGGCGCCTGACAGGTGGCGTGATTTTACAGGAACCAATCAGGACTCACCGCCATATGCGGGCGTCCAATATAAAAGCCCCCCAAAATGGGACAAAGGTAGTTGTTTTCAGAGCGACGCCGTTATACTGTCGGTGGGATCTCTCACCCCCCCTTCTATCCGCGATGTAGGCTTTGGGCATCCGTGGCGCCCGTGGTCTGTCTGCCTTCGTCCGTGGTCTACCCCTACCTCTTGGAGCTACCATCTAGACCTGCCTCTGTCTCTTGCTGTCCCCGTGCGGGAATCCCATCACGCACCCACGACTGCCCAGTACATTCCACGTCGGCTTACTCGGGATTACTACAGAAAGCGTCAAAGTCGACAGGATAACTGAGGACAGCAGCATGCAGACGATGACGGAGGCTGGAGACGAATACGTCGCGGATGCCCTCACCAACATGCAGCCCCACTGCGACGATCTAGTAGGCCGCCTAACAGACGCCATTCGGAGACTAGCCGTGCCTCGTGCGGAGGAAGCCCTCATCTCCTCTTTCGACGGATCCCACGCAACAAGCAGCCTTCTTCCATACAGACATCTCCAGAGATCAATTCCACCCAGCATCAGCCATTTCAAGGTACTTTATACTTTGTTTCTGCCATTTTCCCCATAAATTTTATTCTTATATATTTTTACTTTAAGCATTTTAAAATCAACTATAACCTTTTTTATAACATTTTTATTCAAATTTTAAAACTTTCACATTCTCATTTATCATTTTTACCTTATTTTAATCAAATTATAAATTTTAATTCATCATTTTCAATTCTATTATTAAAAATATTCAATCACGCATTTTTGCCAATTTACTAATCTTACATGCCTTTCTTAAATTCACCTAAAATGGCATTATCCAAATATGCAACTTTCAATTTTACATAAAAAATCATATTATATTTTAATTACTCGAATCATATTTTCTAAACTCATTTGTGTTATATTTTTAATACCTTATTTGTGGCCATAGTATTAATAATTAAATTTATTACACTCTTTATTTTACTTGACCTATTACTATTTCAATTGATATTTCACACAATATTTAAAAGTTTTAAAAATTAGGTCCCCACCATCTCTGAAATCGATCCTGTACATGAGACCAAAGGAGACGCCATCTTGGCCTCTTAAAAGGACAATTAAATCCCCAAAATGGCGTCCAGCGCCACGACACTATTCCAAACTTCATCCCAACGACCAACCAGCTCAAGGACACACTGAACTCCCCCTAGTTTTTTTTTCTACTTCGTCTCTCCTTCCCTACTTCTAAAGGGGTGGAATGACCTTTGTATCCATCATTAGCAGAGATATTCCTTCCTACTTCAACACTCTTACCTGTCAATCATTCAATTATAGGCCTTCTGAGTACAATTTAATACGAACATGCATTACATTACCGGCTCCCTTTTTAGGAATCAAAAAGGTTTTAACTTTTATGAATATTATTAAGAATTACTCAAATATTTTTTCTACTAACAAATATAACATGCCAAAATTGAAAATTACCCTATCATTATTAGAACAAAACATCTTCGCCAATGCCATCCATCAAGCTATCACCTTTTTTATATTTGTATGCTATATGTCTTTATTTTATTTTTCTATACCTCAACCAATCAGCCATTATAAACCATCCAAACAAACATTATTATATAGTTATTATTGTCATTGCTCCTTATATCATAGAATATTCAACCATCAGCAATCATTTGAATCATTACTATTCGACTATTTTTTCATCTGTCAGCATATATAGATTCTAAAACTTCACAAATTCAAGCTTTTTAAACATCATTTGAGTTTTTTTATAACATTTGTATATTTTTAAAAAATACCTTAAGATCGTCTTATTTCTGATATCATTGTTTTTTATTAGATTATTATTATTTTCTCATATTGACGCCTCTCTCTCTCAATCCTATCTTCCCATCCTATACCACTTACTCACACCTCTTTAACACACCTCCTCTCAACCTCATAGTCTCCCATAGGGTTCCTGTTGCCACCCATTTTATTTTTTTTTAATTAATTCATCTATTGGACCATCCTTCCTCGGTATACAATTCCCGATAACGAGTTCAGGAAATCCAAAGATTATTTCTTTTTTTTTTATCCATCACCGACAACATCATTCATTACATTCAACTATGTCTAGTTGTTCAATCATCATTGGCAACAGTACCCTTTACCTTCCTTACCTTCCATATTTCCCGTAGTCAAGAGTCTCCTGCTCGCTAAACAAACTTTTATTTTTTTTATTTTGATTCAACCAGCTGGCTCTACCTTCCTCGCTGTACATTTCCCAACAGTGAGCTCAAGCGACCAGTTC
Source organism: Cordylochernes scorpioides (assembly GCA_030710605.1). NCBI lineage: Eukaryota > Metazoa > Arthropoda > Arachnida > Pseudoscorpiones > Chernetidae > Cordylochernes > Cordylochernes scorpioides. Next base: position 75,248,780 of record CP092867.1, read on the forward strand.
GAGTTTCTTTTTTTTTTTTTTCTCAACGCTCGGATCATCATTACAACCATCATTTTTTACCATTTTATTACTTTTTTTTTTCAATTTTAATCCGAGCTCAATCATTGGCAACAGGCAACTCTTGACTCCACCTTTCCCATTTCTCCACTTTCAACTTACCTACCCCCCCTGTCTGATATAATGTTGATTATGAAAAGTCTTGGTAGTTCGGTCAATGAAAACAATATCTCACTTACACAGGCACGTATTGCATTGCCGAACGTCATTGCAAAATTCGACTCAGACTTCCCCTTTTTTACCACTGCGTCACTCTAAGCCTTCAGATATCCATTATAAGTTTATTTGTAACATTTTACTACTTTTGATAAGTACGTTTTCCTTTTTCTCTCTCTCACCATGTGAGACGTCTCTGAAATTATAATTAAGAAAAAAAAAAACAAATCATAATGGCATGTCAATTTATTTACCACTTTTGACTTTTCCAAACATCGTCTAATTTGCGTTTATAAGCATTGCATCACGTGGGGAACACACCAACCTATATACTTACTATATTTTAAAATCTTATTCATTTATATTTTTACGATCCTTGATGTGTGCCATTTTATATTTTAGAATCAATCCATATATTTTAGGATATTTCTTTTACATTAAGATATTTCTTTTCCTTCCAGCCCTAAACAGTTAAAACCATTAGCCAACCTATATAAACATCACCTGAAACCTTATATTCTTTGACATCATTTGTTTTAATTTTCCATGGCCTACGTCTAAGCTAATTTAACTTTAAAATATTGTTTTAACAGTGACACCTTATACCAACTGTCCCTTCTTATATATCGATCCTTCCAACTCTGCCTTCCATACTTCTCTCGTCTCTTGATCATTTCCCATTGGCCTTCTATGCCTTCGTTCTAACCACCCCTCGTCCATCGCAGAGTTCCTGTTAGCCGACCTTTTTTTATTGATTTGTCCCAGTGGACTACTCCTTCCTCGCCATCCCATCCTGATGGTGTGTTCAGGAAAATCCATGGGTTATTATATTTTTTATTTACACCCGGGTCGCCGTCCCAGCATTCTTTATTTCATTCTTTTTTCTTCAAACCCGGGTTCAATCAATCAATGGCAACAGTCGAGCACTATTTTCACAATCTACCTCCATCTTCTAACCTCTTCAACGGTTCCTGAAACTCCTGCTCGTCAACATTTTTTAATTTTTATTTTTTAATGATTCATCGACCTGGTATACTCTTCCTCTCTATGTTAACTCCACACGGAGAGCTTGGGTAACCAGCGAGATATTTTTTTTCTCTAACGCTCGACCCAGGCCATCATCAGCACGATGCGCCCACTCATTTTTCGTTTACTTTTATTTTTCATCTGGTCGAGCTCAATCACCGACAGCAGCGCAGCTCTTGAGCCACCATCCCTTTTTAACCTCTCTCAGAAAAAAATTCTTTCCCATATTCTCCCATTACCTACCTCTCCTTCAATCTTCACACCTTTTGCCCATCTGATCTAATGCTACTTACAGAACATCTTGAGATTGCTGACCCCTGACAACAATACTTCGCTTCTAAGCTCGTATTGCAAGGCAGGACTACTGAGATGTCCTTTGCAGAAACCAATTCAGACTTTCTTCCTTTATTCCTCACTGCGTCATTACCTATCGCAAACCTTTTGCTTAAGTCAATTTTATTTTATATTTTATTTTACTTTTATTATCTCTACTTCTCCTCCTTCCTGTATTACATCCCTGAAATTATGTTGTAAATACTAAAGGCACCTTAAGTAACAAAAAACTGTAACTAGTATACCAACTTTCCCAAATATTTACTTTCGCTATTGTGTGTGTTTACTTTAAATTTATCCTTCCTATGTACTCCTCTTATATATTTTTTGTAGTTTTATAATATTATATCAGTGTGTCACCACTACTCCCCTTTATCTTTATTTTTATTCTAGTAACTAATTTGTGCCCCAAATTATTTCCCATTTAATAGATTTGCTAACTTTTCTCTCATTTATTTGTAAATAGACTTACAGTTTTATTAGTTTTGTGGTGTTGGACTTTGTTTTTTAACTTACAGATGTAGATAAAACATTTCAATATTATTCGATAATATAATTTTGTTTATTAATCATCAACATTAATGCCTTCAACTACCAATCAACCCTTTATATATTATTACCTTTAATATTTATATTTTATTTTATTATTATTATTTTTTTCATCATGTTTAGACCTCGAATTTTACAACTTCAACTATTTTAGGCACCATTTTAAAAAACCTACACCAAACAATATTTATAATATTTCTTAAACAGATACAACATTTATCATTTTATTTTTCTTAATAGATTTCAAAATGTTATTTTTGACGCTTCCCTTACAACCTCTAACTCTATCCCATGAACCTTTCCTCCCAACTTTTTACATCCATCAAGAGATTATTGTTCGTCACCATTTTCTTTTTTTTTTTATTTATTGATTAAATAACTAGAAGACCCTTCCTCGCTTTATCATTCCAAATAGTGAGCTCAGAAGACCCAGTTAGAATTTTTTTTTCTCTCATCGTCCGGCTCATCTTTTTTTCATTTTTCAACTTTTTCTTTCCACCACACAAGCCGGACACAATCGAAATTGACAGCAATAAATCTCTTACACCCACCTTTCCTTTTCCGCATCCTTCAAACCTCCAACTACCTTCTAAGGGATTCCAGTTCGCTGAACATTTTTGTTTTTTTTCATTGATTAATCCGACTAGAACAATCCTTCCTCGCTATACCCACTCCCAATAGTGAGTTCAGGATATCCAGCGCGATCTTTTTATTTTCTCTTTCTCATCGCCCGACTCATCATTTCAATTCACCATTTTTTCAACTTTTCACTTTTTTTTTATAATTCAACCGGGCACAATCATTATGGACAACAGGGATCCCTCTTACCTCTACCTCTCCATTTTACATCCATCAAACTTCCCACCTTTTTTTACTGTCTGAGCTAATGATGCAGACGGAATATCTTAGGCCTTCTGTTAATGAAAACAATGCCTCACTTAAACAAGTTAGCATTGCATTGCAAAATGCTTGGGATACTACTTTGTAGGAACATGCTCAGATACCCCCTTTCCCTTTTTCAACCTTAACGTCACATTATACGTTTAGTCAATAAACTAACTTCATTTTTTTTCTCTCATATTTTATGCAATAAGATATTATTTTCCTTATACGATTCATTTTACCATATTTACCATTTTGTATTATATACTTCCTCATAATCTTTTATCATTCATTTTGTGCATTTTTATTTTTATAACCTTGCTTTTTATTTCATTGATACATCACCATTACTACATCTTTCTCCTTTTAACTTGTAGCTTAATAATAATTTAAATAATTTATATACAAATTATTTCTTTTATTTTTTTACAATAGGTTTGTTAGGTTATCATTCATTACATGTCATTCCCCCAACCAAACCTTCATCACCGGGGACACATTCTGTAGTATATTTTGAGTTAGATAGATCACAACCTTCTTCTAATATTTATCATAACCCCATATCTATATAAAAATATGTACTGACCTTGTAACAATGGAAGTGACAAAAAAACAAAGAGGTAAAGGTAGTCTAGACGGGGACAAAGGCCAGACGTGATAAACAACCCGGCGCCTGACAGGTGGCGTGATTTTACAGGAACTAATCAGGACTCACCGCCATATGCGGGCGTCCAATATAAAAGCCCCCTAAAATGGGACAAAGGTAGTTGTTTTCAGAGCGACGCCGTTATACGGTCGGTGGGATCTCTCACCCCCCCTTCTATCCGCGATGTAGGCTTTGGGCATCCGTGGCGCCCGTGGTCTGTCTGCCTTCGTCCGTGGTCTACCTCTACCTCTTGGAGCTACCATCTAGACCTGCCTCTGTCTCTTGCTGTCCCCGTGCGGGAATCCCATCACGCACCCACAACCACGACTGCCCAGTACATTCCACGTCGGCTTATTCGGGATTACTACATATATATATATATATATATATAGTGTAGAAACTATATAATAAAAATATAATAGTGATTCTATATTTAAAATTTAAAGAGTAAACTGATAAGAATGATAATTTATATCAAGTAGATTTGAATACATTAGCAAGCTAAATCTAAATTAATTATAAAAATAAATAGTTGTTTAGTTTTATAGTTCAGTTTTGTATTAAAATTATCTTTATTATTTTGATTATTTGAATTCAAATTATAAAATTTGTAAATTGTTATTATTTAATAGAGAGAGAGAGAAAAAAAATTGTTTACTTCTTACACATCATCCATATATATTTATAATTAATAACAATAAAATTTAACAACGTAACGTTTTTTGCAGTCGGCTTTTACACGTCATTTAGACATACTCTAATTTGTATATAGAATAATAGAAGTGAGAATATATTTAATAGTATAAATTTTAGTAGTTAGAGAAAAGAGAGAAAGACAGAACCATGCACTTTTATTCAAACTAATAATAAGAAAACAAATTTTGTAAAGAAGGTAGATAAGATTGTTAGTATATATTTATATTTTATTTTTATAATTTTTTATTTTATCCTTTTTTTAAATGATTTTTTATTTTTTTTATTTTATAATATGAATATATCTAGTTGTATTTAGTAATATATCTATAATATGAATTAACTTTTGTTATAAGTTTGGTTATTATGTTTTGAAACCCAAATGGTAGACCAGACATATACAAAAAAAATTAAAATGAATTAATTAGTGGAAAGAGAGATATGCTGGACCGGAGATTTTCAAATAGAAATCCAGCTGACATTTCACTCCTGCTCTATTATGTCATAGATCTCTCTTAGACCGGATTTTATGTGTTAATATTAAGTTGTTTTAGTGAAACATTTAACATATACAAGTGTTAAGAAATTCTAACTGTAACCTACCTCGTCTGTGACGCCTTCCTCTGTAAACAGCTATTTCTGGCTGACATCTGTTGGGGGGGAACATATGTTCGTCCCTTCAAAATTAGAATGCTTTTTCAGAAATTCCAGAACAATATAAGATAACTAAAGAAGAAAGAAAATAGTTAAGGGAAGAAAGCCAAACTTTATAATCTTTACAGTTAGTTATATTAATATAACTGATATCGTGGTATAGATTTTTACAAATGATAGATAAGTTATTGGAACATTTATCTTTAGGAGTGATAATAAAAGTCCTTCTGTAATTTAATTATATTTTCTTTAAAAGAAGGAATATCTGAATTAGGTTTTGTGTATTTAAGTGTATTATTATAATGATTTATAATTTCCTTTTCAATATTATGTTTCCATTCCAGAAAATAACAATTTACAAATTTTATAATTTGAATTCAAATAATCAAAGTAATAAAGATAATTTTAATACAAAACTAAACTATAAAACTAAACAACTATTTATTTATATATATATAATATTACATATAATTATAAATTTGTGAAAATTGAACAATCCAAAACTATAAATATATTTAGAAAAATGGATGTATTGGATTTAGAATTCTACCAATATTTCGAGGGGCAACTTCTTCTCTTTATCGCGGATGTTTGTGTTTTGCATTAAAACACGCGTACCACTCTCGTTCTGCAAGACCAACGAAGAGATTATCTCTGTGATTTAAATATTATACATCCATATATATACAGCAAATAATTGTATATAATATTAAATTAACATTTATTACTATTAATATTATATCAATGGCAAGCACAGTTGTACTATGGCAAGCAGTGCCTCAAAACAGTTAAAATAGAAAGAGGAATATTGCAAGGAGATGGGCTTTCACCACTATTCTTCGTCATGTTTCTCGAGCCGATAACAAGGGAGCTCAATAAAGAAGACAGTCCCCAAGTGAAGATGAGAGTGGGAGAGGAAAAAATTAAAATAAAACACTTTTTGTTTATAGACGACATAAAATATTTTTCTATAGCGACAAGGATCTTGAGCTCTTAGCGAACAAGACAACTCAGCTTTTAAATAAAATAGGCTTCAAAATCAACCCGACAAAAACTACGACAAACTCCACGGAAATTCATGAATTTGGGACACTGACAAAAAAAAACATATAAATATTCAGGTGTTCTAGAGTATAACACTAGCACAGTTGTTCCAGAAAACAAAGAGAGAATAAAAAGAGAAATAGTATCCAGAATGGAATCTTTAGCAGAAACCAAGCGGAACGCTAAAAACCTCTTCGCTGCTTTCAACATATTTTTGCTCTCACTCATAAACTACTACGTTGGAATCGTGGAGTTTAGTGAGCGAGAACTAGAAATGTTGGACCAAAAGGTGAGAACAACGCTGAGCAAATACAAAATGCATCTTAAGCCAGAAAAAAAATATATATATTATATCTTCAACGCGAAGAAATGGGAAGAGGATTGGTAAACCTGGTCCAAAAAGACGAAAGATTCTGCTAAGCCTCTGCAAGTATATATTTGGGGGGGGGAGACAAAAAAAGAAAGGAAGCCATTAAATTTGACAATTTAAACTCTTTTATTGATTATTTTAATCAAATTTTACAAAGGTGGAAAAATAAAAGAGTAAAAGGGCATATAAAGTGTAGGGGATGTCTTCAAATGTCTTCAGCAAGGAAAGCTTCCCCACGCCAGCTTCCACGCCAAGAAAGTACCTATAGATGCGCGTCTTGGCAGACGCCAGGATGGCCAGGGCGTCATCGTCTAGGCCATGCCCGAAGACCTAGCCCTGCATGTCAGGGGGCCGTCCGACGATGGTAAATGCCTCCCGGATGAGAGGCCTGATGTAGCGGCAGGACCAGTACCGGTGAACCAGCGACAGGTCGCCGGACCCACAGGCGATGTAAGACTGTTGTGCCGATGCTGGATGGGGCAGGGCGTGCAGAGCTAGTCTCACTGCCACGTCCGCGTTGTGCCCGGAGAAGGCGCAGCGCCGGAGCGACGACCAGCCGATGTTGATGGGTAGGTTTATATGTTCCTCCCACCTTCTAGCGTACTGGACGATAGGCAGAGCAGTCAGGCGTGGGCGCTCTAACATGCGACGGGCAGTTCGGGTGATGACTCGCAAGAACGGCGTAGTCGTCCCGCGCAGCACTACGGCCTGGCCGATGGTGTTTACTCGGTAGGTCCCGCGTAGATTTTCGTCGATAAGACGACGGCAGAAGCTGGTCAGCGACGCGGCGTCAGCCAAGGCGCAGCGCGTAGACCCAGTGAGGGGAGGGGCAGAGCCAGCGAACTCCCTAATGCAGGCACTGACCCACTGGGTTGGAGCGAGAAGGTCGGGTGGCCGGAGAAGGCGGCAGCCACCTATGATGGGGAGGTTCAGGAGTTGATGTGGTGTAAGCACAGAGTGGTCTAGCGTGAAGTTGTCAGCGACCGCCTCCCAGATCTTAAGAAGCCACGCACCGCTCTCGACCAGCCAAGAGTAGGCATTACGGCTTCCACGCAGTGCGGCTTGCACGCCCTAGAAACACGACAACCGCAGGACGCTACCAGGAAACCAGGCGTGTGAACAGGGCGAAAACACAATGCTCGCACACATTAAACTAATTATATAAAATAAGTACAAAATAGAAGCCCAAAACATCACAATGAAGACTCTGGAAGAAAAACAGATTGAAAATCTAAGAGGAATCATTAGCCAGAAAATAATCCACACAACATTCTTTAAAAATGAAGACCAACCGCTATTGGACATTGTTGTATTCTAATTAGATTACACACACAGCGCTTAACGATAATTATTCTTTAATTAACTACAACAAGGTGGAAGGATTATATATATTGATGAAATGGTAATCACGGGGAAATAAAATATGAGTCAGCGCGGCTACGCCGATGCAGGATACAAAAACAGAAAGTGAAAATACGGGTGTGACATCAGCTCCGGTGTTGCCGAAGTTAGCCGCCCGCCGTCACGGTCCAGCAGTCTCCTCTCTCGAAGTGACCTCTTATTCATGGATTACTTCGCCGCTTAAAAGTCTCGAACGATGAAGTTCGTGTAGGTTTCTCCCCAGTGGCTTGGTCAAAATGTCAGCTAGGTTTCTTACACTTGTAACATAGTCCAGTTGAATCACTCTGACGAAGTGATATCTAATAGCGATGTGCCTGGTCTTGGATCGGCCGATGTAGCTCTTGGCGTGTGCTATAGCCGCTTGGTTATCGCACCATACCGGAGTTGGCTCAACCATATTATTTGGTATATCCGAATGGTTCAGGAACTCCCTGATCCATGTCTCTTCCCTGACTGACGATGATAGGGAAATGTATTCCGCCTCCATTGTGCTGAGGGCGGTGACAGTTTGCTTTGAACTTCGCCATAGGATTGTTCACAGTTGTTCCCCAGTCCGTCTATAGGTGATGCCTAGATGCTCTGAAGATTTTAAGTATCTTAAAATTCGTTTCGAAGCAACCCAGTGTTTTCTAGTGTACTTTGAACAATAGCGAGCCAATTGACTTAATGCATAGGCAATGTCTGGCCTTGTCCGCTGTGAAAGTAGAGCAGTCCACCAATTAGTTCACGGTAGGGAAGGTCTTGGCAGTTTTCCTCATCTTCTTCCTCAAGAAGTTCTGGTCTGGTTTCCATCGGCGTTGAGACTTCTCTTCCTTCCTGAAGATTGAACCGTTCCAGGAGACTTTTTATATAGGCTCTTTGTTAACACAAAGCAATAACGCGCCATCTATACATATAAAACGAAAGGATTTAAAAGCACGAATGTTTCTTTTATACATAATACAAACTTCTACTGCCCTTACTGCGATGAAAAATATATTGTGAGGGCTTGGCTCATCAGTGGTGTTAGAGTTACGCATCCACCCTTTGATCGAGTGAAGTTGACACCAAGCAGGAGGATACTGGTCCGATGTACTTTGTTTCGAAGTGACCTCTCAGCAGTTCAATGCACTTTACTCTCACCTCTTGATTCTCCGTCAGAGTAAGAATATCATCCACGTATAATGATAAGATAATCATTCCTTCATTCAGCTTGAGCTTGTAGACACAAGGGTCAACTGGATTCCTCATAAATCCCTTTTTCTTCAACCACTCATCAAGGCACTTGTTCCAACATCTGCCGCTTTGCTTCAGTCCGTACAGAGACCTTTTGAGTTGTCAGTAAAGATGTTTCTCAACAGGTTTAACAAAGCCTTCTGGTTGTTCCATGTAGATCACTCGGTCAAGCTTGCCGTAGAGATAAGCAATTTTCACGTCATATTGGTCTATGAACCAGTTATTTTCAACACCTATTGCTGTGAGCAGTCTTGTTGGTTTAAAACTAGAAACTGGTGAGTAAATCTCATCATAATCGATTCCCTTTTGTTGAGTGAAGCCCTTTGCCACAGGTCGGGCCTTGTATCTAACTACTTGACCCTCGGCGTTGGTCTTCTTGTGTAGTACCCACTTACAAGCAATTGGGGCAGAGTATTTTGGTAGTTCTGTTAGTTCCCAAACTTTGTGCTTTCTCAAGGATTCCAATTCTTCTTCGATTGCTTCAAGCCAATGCTCAGCTTCAGGGCCTTGGATAGCTTCTTTATACCAAGTAGGATCTCCCTTATTTACTTCAGTACTGAGGAGTTCAAGGGAGTTCTGAGCATTTCTCTGGTTCCTTAGGATCATTGGATGAGATCGAGTAGGAGAGAAGGCTTCACAGTATCTTCATTATGGCTGTCCTCGTCTGTAGGTATCACGTCTTCTTGATCTAATAAAGACACTGGATACTCTTCAATCTCCCGTTGAGTCCCATAGCTGTAGTGTTCAACTGATGGTAGCACCTCCCGGTTGCTGTCGTTCCTTGATACATCACTCTCTTTGAAGACACAGTCCCGAGATTCCACCACTTTCTTCATCTCAGGAATCCACACTCTGTAGCCACGTCCTCCGAGTACATATCCAACAAGGTTACCTTTGACAGCTCTCCTTTCGAGTTTAGATTTAAGGACTTGTCTTGGAATATGGACAAATACTTGACAGCTAATAGCTCTAATGTGTTTAAGGCTAGGCTTGTTCCCTGTCCACAGTTCATATGGCGTACTTTCACCATTGTGATTATTGAGAACTCTGTTTCTGACATAGGCTGCGGTGTAAGTCAGCTCCGCCCAGGAAGCCTTTGGCAGACCACTTCCAGATATAGTGCTCCTGACAAGATCTAGGAATGTCCTATTCATTCTTTCTGCCACACCATTCTGTTGGGGTGTATACGTCATAGTGTGTTCATGAACTATTCCAACGCTCGTGCAGAAAGTGTCCCATTCCTTGGAACAAAATTCCAAGCCATAATCCGTACGTATTTGTTTTAGTTTCCGGCTGGTTTGTTTCTCAGATTCTTGAATCCACTCTTTGACTTTTCCCAGGGTTCCGCCTTTGTTTTTCAGGAAAAATACACTTGCATATCTCGTAGATTCATCAATGATGGTTAAGATGTACTTGGCTCCTCCTCAGCTCAATACGTCAAGTGGACCCATCAAGTCCGCATGCACCAAGTCCAACGGCATGATTTCCTTTTCCTCCTTGTGTGAGTGCTGAAGGAATGGCAGACGGTAAGACTTGCCGATCAAACAGTCTTCGCACTTTTCTGGCTTTGCCGGGCTGCAATCAAGTCATCTTACGCTTTGGTTCTTGGCCATCTTTGCTATCGTAAATGCATTTACATGCATCAGCCTTTTGTGCCAAAGTTCCAGTGTGAGCTCTTCCTTTCATTCAGATGCAAGAGAAACACGATCATTCTGATCCATCGGAAGGATGGAGTAGTCTGGACGTAGTAAAAAGTCTACCCAGTTTCTTTCCCTCTATCAAGAGTTTACCATTCATGTCCATAATGTGGCAACCACTCTTATTGAAGACAACCTTTCTACCGTTTTCTATCATTTGGAGTACAGAGAGAACACTGTGACGCATATCTGGAACGTACAAGGTGTTCTGGGCAACCAAATTGCTGGCATCTCCTTTGTGTCCAACAATATTGGCACTGACAGTACCGATACCACATGCTTCTATAGAAGAGCCATTCGCAAAAGTGATGAAACTCATATTGCTTGTGCACTCTTTCAGACATGTGAAGTAATCTCTCTTGGGAGTCATATGGTGCGTCGCTCCAGAATCTATGATCCAGGTCTCGGCGGTAGCTCCAAACAAAGTGTTGCCCATTGCCGACATATTTACGCCTTTGTTTTAGTCAAACCTCTTTGGTCTTTGTTCATTCTTTCCTTTCTTCCTGCATTCCCTTGCATAATGGCCTTTACCTCCACATTTGAAACAAACAACCTTTGCTTCAAATTGTTTTTCTGTTTCAATGGGCTTCGAAAAAGCATTAACGACCATGGCACCCACATCTTTTGGTAGATTTGACGAACGCCTTTCTGCTTCTGTCAACAGCCGTCTTTTAACTGTGGCGGTCGTGAAGTCTGAATCAGGCAAGTTACATAGGGTTGAGACAACGGTGTCCCAATCCTCTGGTAATCCACCCAAAAGAACCATAGCCAAATCGCCATCATCAATTTTGTCGCCAATTTGGGCCAGTTCGTTTACAGTGTGGTTTATCTTCCCCATATACCCTTCCATATTGCTGTGCTGAGTCAACCTTTCGTCATATAACTGCCTTCTTAGTTGTACGGCTCGATATCTACTATCCTTTGGTGCATATAATTTTTCCAGTTCCTCACAGACCTCTTTCGGAGTATTCAAATGTTGAACATGCAATTGTTGTTCATCATTAATCCCGAGGCAAATATTTGCAAAAAGGCCACTAGGGTCAGGCTTAGCCTCTCCTGGATTGATCAAACTCCACAAGTCGTTTTCGATTAGAACGAGTTTCATCTGGAAGCTCCAGCTGGAGTAATTAGCACCATTTAATTTTGTAATCGTTGTGTTTGCCATTTTACAAAATATTTGGTAAGTAGAAAAAAGGATGGGCCAATTAATCAAAGGAAACTTGGTTACTCACGTTTTAGGCCTTGCGCTTCTTCAGTCTGACGTTTTAGGTCTTGCGCTACTTTAGTCTGATAATATTTGTTGTATTTCAATTTGATTACACACACAGCGTTTAACGTTAATTATTCTTTAATTAACAACAACAAAGTGAAAGGATTATATATATTGATGAAATGGTAATCACGGGGAAAGAAAATATGAGTCAGCCCGGCTTCGCCGATGCAGGATACAAAAACAGAAAGTGAAAGTACGGGTGTGACGTCAGCTCCGGTGTTGCCAAAGTTAACCGCCCGCCGTCACGGTCCAGCAGACATGATAGAATCCTCACAGTGGCTCAAAACGGGAAAAAACACACCACAAAATGAAGGTTTCTACATGTTCATACAAGATAGAAACGTGTTACCGAAGGATAAAAACCTGAAATGCCCTCACTGTGAAAAGGTACAGCGGACGGTGGACCACCTTGCTACAAACTGTGGAAGATTGCTTCCTTACGACTACACTGAGAGACATAATGAAGTGGTGAGATGCGTCCACTTTAACTTGGTTAGATAATATAACTTTACAGAGAACAAGAAGATAAAGCTCCTCAAAATAACGACTAAGATTGAAAATTCATGCGCCAAAATAATAACAGACCTGCCAATGATAAGCGATATCAATATCAGTACTAACAAACCTGATATAATAGTATATGACAAAATAAAAAAAGACATAACAATCATAGAGATATGCGTTACCTCCAAAGACAATATCCAAACTACTGGCGAGTGAAATGGCCCAAACCGAAAAAATGCCCGTAAAATTTGTGCCGATAGTCTTAACATGGGATGGAATAGTAACCAATATAACAAACAATATAGGAAGGAAATAAACATGAGTAATAGTGACTTTGCATATATTCAATCCCTGGTGCTAAAAAATACGATGGAAATTATCTCAACAGAAAAGAAGAATGAACCTCACGATAAGTTACAGAGAAATAAAGAAATGGAAGCCATGGATCGATTGTTGGAAGTGTAGGGAGCTGGCGTGTGAAGATGAGGAAGGTGGAACACCGGACATGGAGCACAGGGATACGACGACCATAGAAGAGATCCAGGAGAACGACCTAGAGCAGATAACTGGAGACCTGACAGACAAGAATGGATCGAGGACAGGGGACCATTTTATCGAGGAGGCACTAGGAGAGGCCATAGAAAAACTGCTGGAGAGCTGCAGGGCATCAGGGGACCATAACGGCAAGGGCCACAGCACTGACCAGGAGTCAAGATAGCAAATGTAAATATCTTTGTTTGTTTACTTTTACTGTTGTTATTTATTGAAGTTGTAAATAAAAATATGTAAATAGACTGACCATTCGCTACACTTTCAGAGAAAAACTTGTAACCTTTTTGAAAAATAAAGTTTATTATTATATCAACATATAATACATGATAACAGTATAATATTATATATATATGGTAATTTAAACCAACAACCCCATATTGTATATAACTTATAATAAGATTTAAATGTTGTATAATAGAAACACATCTGTAAATGATTATACGTATTATTGACATGTGTCTTTACATCATCATAGGAAATGTAATTTGTACAAACTGAGGATAAATAAATAATAATCTGTAATAGATTAAGAGTTGAGCTAAACAAGAGATAGAAGTCATAACGTCAAAATCGAGATAGATTTAGAATATCAACAACAAGGTCTAAAAATGGACCAAGACCACCCACACTCCACATCTGGTGGAATGCAAAGCCTCCTCTCACACCTGGTGATATGCAAGGCCCCCTTTCTCAGAAACGGCCCCTGTCGCATAAGGCCCCCCGTCTTAACCTATAAATACAGTCCCTTTACAGTCACTTCACAGTGAGTGCAGCAACTGTGTGAGCCCACGTCGGTCGTCCCTCAGAGCCATCTCATCCATCATGTAGAATAGTAAGAAAACTTCTACCTCCCCATCTTTCGCTCCTAGCTCAACTCTATCTGTTCACGGAACTTTCTTAGTGCAACTGTGTCTTCGTTTTTTTTGCGTGGACATTTCCAAGCTTTCCACTCTGCCTCGACCACGACTGCCTGTACTTTGTGAGAATTGTAAAAGGTCTTCCAAGGTGCAGAGAGGTACTGGAAAACTCCCCATCCTGACTGTTCCTCTCGGTCAACACAGTATAGCGAGAGTCAACAACCAAACCTCAACTTATTACATATATGTCATAATATATGCTCTTACAGGAATAATAAAGTAAATCTGCAGTCGACCAGAGAGAGAAAGAGACGTAGTCGATAGAAGACAACTAACTTACGACCATTTTGACCACATTCCAAAGGGGGGGAAAAGGGACCCGCCCGTCAACACCTGGACAGTAGTCGGGGGGTGACCACACAAGCAGTCGTTCAGCGGACAGCGCTCTCGCTACCTCTTTCTCTCTCGGATGGCTTCCAGATTCCTCTTCCAACTCGTCGTGTGATTATTTCTCTCCTCACCACATTTACCACTATATTGTCACATATATATGTCATAATTTGTATATAATTGTATGCACCCCCGACCCACTATGCATGTACAATGTATGATTTTCAAAGATTTAATAAAGAATAAGGTAACTGGAGGAAAGAAAGTAGCAGCAAGACATAGGAAGTAGGCTTAAAGCGGGCCCAATTATAAATAACTTGTACAGTCAATACTTCCTGACAAGGCCGGACGTATCTGGTGACCGCAGAAGTTATAAAAGATGAGAGACGCCCAAATTTCCGGAGCAGGACCGGACGTATTTGATAACCGCGGAAGTAAATAGAGTCGAACTAACACCCAATACTTCCTGACCAGGCCGGACGTATCTTCCACCAAAGAAAGCCGCCGGTCCAATTAGGAAGCAATAACTAAGTAGGTCAACCAATAGAAAAACGGGCACGTTCCATCCTTCGACCAATGGGAAAGAAGACAACTCGTGGTGTTAAATCGAGAAGCAAGAATTGTCAGTAGTGACTTGGCTCCCACCGAGTTCGGATCAGTTGCTCCTTCGCTCCCAACGAGGTGACATCGGCTCTGGACCTCTCTCCCTCTGCTCATCCCGTAGCTAAGTACAATCACCACCATGTGATCAGATAATTAACAATCAAAACCCGCTCCGCCTTCTCAAACTTTCTTTCCTCCAACCCAGTTGCCTTTTATTTTCAAACCCCATCACGTGTCCTGATTATTCCTAACTGTATGCTTCACTTGCCACTCAACGACTGCGTTTCAACCAATCCTCACCATTCAAATCGAACAACAAGAAATTCCGCAACGATATTGTCACAGAACGGTTAAGCCGACAGGATAAAGAGATGGAGATTAATCAGGATTTAATAAGCGTAAAAACGGACAACCCTACGAAAGAAAGAGGGAAGAAACTGGCAACGAGCGAAGCGACAAAACACACCCTGGCGACAATAATTTTGCAGCTGACCGCCGCACTTCAAGGAGCAAGGTCCACTCAACTACAAACGACGTTCCGTAGCGCCACCCCCGGAGCAGCCCACACCCCCCGCCGACCGAAAGGCGAGATGAGCGCGGCAGCCGACGCACGTGCCACCACCCCAGGCAAGTTTCGGGCTGTTGGCCCTCATCAGCGTGGTGCAAGCTGTACCTCAACGACCAAAATAATTGGTCATTAAGGCATCTTGAAAAATCATTAAACGGGTAGTTAAGGCCAGAATTGCGTGAGGACGCTACACAATGTGAAAAAATAGTACAAATATAACATTGTACTGGGATAAGGTGCATAAATTAAGAAAAAGGCATCTCCTTATCGTGTAACTGAAAGTTGCTGATGGCTTGCGCCATCTATCGGAATAAATATCAACTATTCTCGTTGATTTTTAATTATTCCATAATTGGCCGAATACCCATTCTTGATTAATCAAGAAAAGCTAACCACGGACTGCGTTTCGGGCTGTTGGCCCTCATCAGCGTGGTGCAAGCTGTACCTCAATTATATTATTCTGTACATAACCCGGACTCCTGGAGCGTACGAAAGTCGCCAACTGTCCGGGTTTGTCTTCTGACTTATTGTCTATTTGTTGCAGTTGACATTCAACTGATTAGATGTCGCCAGGCTGTTTTATTTTTTGGGGAGGTTCTTCAATGCTTCTTGGTTGAATGTGCTGGTGTTAAGTAGAGTTGCAGTCTGGAATCTCTGAAGATGGTAGGATGGGCAACTGAATAGGAGGTGGTCGACTGTTTGATTTTCTTGGTGACAGTGTTGGCATACGGGGTCATTGTTTTTGGAGGTTCTGGCGATGTCGGCTTGAACGAAGCCATGTCCTGTCAGAATTGTAGAGGTGATGTTGCAATATTTTAGTTTTGGGAGAATTGAGATTAGGAGACTAGGAGATGCAGCTACTCTTCTGAGGTTTCTTGTAGCATGGTCTGTGGTGTAGAGGTCGGTCCATAGTTGGAGGGCGAATTGTTTGCTTTGAAAGCGGACATATTTCCTAGGAAGGGTTTCGAAGTGTAAAGGCAATTTGGATTGAGCTGCGGCTTTGGCGACTTCATCAGCCTGTTCATTTCCAACGATGCCGCAATGACTCCAGACCCAGCAGAGTTGAACATTGTCAAGAGTATTGAGGTTTCTGATTATCTCTGCAGTAAGTGGGGTTCTAGGGATATCGGGGTGACAGATGGCATGTAGAGCTGCCTGGCAGTCGGAAGCAATGACAAAGTCTTGTCGCGGCATGATCCTAATAGATCTGGTGGCATAAAGAATGGCCAAAAGTTCCGCCTGGAAGGAGGTACAGCTGTTGTGGAGTTTAAGTTTCAGTGGTAAATAGGGCGGTGGGAGCACCACTGCTGCGCCAACCCCATTGGTTGACCGAGAGCTATCTGTATAAACAATAGTGGCCCGTTCTGGCAGTGACTTGGAGAATTGGAGAGGTCTTCTAAGAGGTGGGTAGGGTACCGAGGAGGGACTGGGACGTGACTCAAAAGGGCCTTCTCTTAGCGCTTCCAAGTATGCTAGATGGGATTTGATAGATATATCCAGTGGAGGACAACCTGTGAGGGAGATTGCTGGGATAGTTTGAGTACACGGGCCTCCTCTGATTAAAGCTTTAGCATATTTGTAATGGAGGCCACGTAGCTTCCGGATGCCATTGGTGTCGAACGCCCGCTTGCCCCGAACCCCAGAGCCATAGAGGATGGCTGGGAGGATCACCATGTTATGTATTTTTCGGCCCGCGCTGAAGGTTAATCCGAACTGACCCTGGATCGTGCTGGTTAGGCGAGGGAGAATCCACCTGCATCTCTTGAGGAAGTTGTCCAGGTGACCTACGAAGTTTCTTTTGGAATCAAAGGTAACACCGAGGATGGCTGGGAGGATCACCATGTTATGTATTTTTCGGCCCGCGCTGAAGGTTAATCCGAACTGCCCCTGGATCGTGCTGGTTAGTCGAGGGAGAATCCACCTGCATCTCTTGAGGATGTTGTCCAGGTGACCTACGAAGTTTCTTTTGGAATCAAAGGTAACACCGAGGATTTTTATAGTGTTATCAATTAGAATAGGTTGGTTTTGGAAATGTATGCCGTGATAGCCTGGACGCTTGGCTTTCCAATGGAAGAGGCAGGCTTGGGTTTTCCTTGGGTTGAATGTTAGCTCCTGAGTCTTGCCCCAATGAAAGAGCTGTTTTAGGAATTGATTGATCTCTCGTGTTGGGAATCTGCGGAGGAAGTGAATCAGTACCGTGAAATCGTCTGCGAAACTGATGATTTCACTGTTGTTTGGCCTTGGAAGGAGATGGATTTTCTTAGCCACTATGTAGAAGGGGCTCAGTGCTGCACCTTGGGGACCCCAAGTAGATTAGTAGAGGTAAGGGTGGCGTTCCAAGCGTTGTAAATTACCTGCCTTCCTCGGAGGAAACTCGCGGACAGTTGAAGTCATTAAGGCATCCTGAAAAATCATGAAACGGGTAGTTAAGGCCAGAATTGCGTGAGGACGCTACACAATATGAAAAAATAGTACAAATATAACATTGTACTGGAATAAGGTGCATAAATTAAGAAAAAGGCATCTCCTTATCGTGCAACTGAAAGTTGCTGATGGCTTGCGCCATCTATCGGAATAAATATCAACTATTCTCGTTGATTTTTAATTATTCCAGAATTGTCCAAATACACATTCTTGATTAATCAAGAAAAGCTAACCACGGACGCGTTTCGGGCTGTTGGCCCTCATCAGCGTGGTGAAAGCTGTACCTCAACGACCAAAAAAAAATTGGTCATTAAGGCATCCTGAAAAATCATGAAACGGGTAGTTAAGGCCAGAATTGCGTGAGGACGCTACACAATGTGAAAAAAAATAGTACAAATATAACATTGTACTGGAATAAGGTGCATAAATAAGGAGATGCCTTTTTCTTAATTTATGCACCTTATCCCAGTACAATGTTATATTTGTACTATTTTTTTCACATTGTGTAGCGTCCTCACGCAATTCTGGCCTTAACTACCCGTTTCATGATTTTTCAGGATGCCTTAATGACCAATTTTTTGGTCGTTGAGGTACAGCTTGCACCACGCTGATGAGGGCCAACAGCCCGAAACGCGTCCGTGGTTAGCTTTTCTTGATTAATCAAGAATGGATATTTGGCCAATTCTGGAATAATTAAAAATCAACGAGAATAGTTGATATTTATTCCGATAGATGGCGCAAGCCATCAGCAACTTTCAGTTGCACGATAAGGAGATGCCTTTTTCTTAATTTATGCACCTTATCCCAGTACAATGTTATATTTGTACTATTTTTTCACATTGTGTAGCGTCCTCACGCAATTCTGGCCTTAACTACCCGTTTCATGATTTTTCAGGATGCCTTAATGACCAATTTTATTGGTCGTTGAGGTATAGTACGCGCTCCAAGAACCTGGATTATAAATATATATTATAAATATATATATCTCTAGTAGATCATCTAATTATACCAATATACGTTAGATCGTTGGTCACAACAATTTGCTCCTGCCATGGCTCCTAGGAAGAAGAAGAAGAATGCCGAGAAGCCCCTCGTAACCCTCGCCCAACTGGAGATGGAGAACGAAGAGGTGAAGCAGAACTTCGAGCAGAAAATACAGAATCCTTACCCTACCTCCCGATTTTACCTGCTCCAAAGCCTAATGGAATTCATCAACTTACGGTCTGAGCAGATCAAGGCCCTCATTGCCGAGGTAGAGAACCTCTCTGGCACCCTCGCGTCCTTTAAGGAACTGGACGAAATCAAGCCACAGACAGCCTGCCACAGCACTCAAACCAGCCCTTCTCCCTCCTGCAAGGAAACCAGCACTCAGACTGACCCCACCAAGCCCGCCACTCCCGCTCCAACCAAAAGGAAGCAGCCTGAGGCTCCCTACCCGCCCGCAAAGAGGACCAACCTCAATGGTCCCGCAAAACCTGCGCCCTCCCGAGTCCCCAAGCCTGCGGCCGCCCAAGTGGTCCTCCATGGGGAAAAATCGGCGGCCCACACAGTGGTCATCTCTGATGACCCACAGGCTGACCTAAGAGCAATGCTTAAAGCTGTCCGCGCTGCCCACACTCTACCCCAAGGCGTTTGGGCCTCCCTGCGAACCAAAGGGAAGCTTGTCCTCCACTCCAGCAACCCCGATACCATCCCAGCTGTTACCACCTCCCTGGCCAACAAGCTGGATGGCATGAAGGTCCGCCAACAGAAGGTGATCCTGCCTCGCATCTGCCTCTTCAAAGTGGATGAGGAAACATCCAACTCCACCATTGAAGAGACGCTGCTGGAAACCCCTGCTGTCAGCCAACTCCCTGGGGACAAGGTGGTGCGCGTGGCGCATCGCTCTGCACCCAGAAACGGGACCTGCACCGCCTTCATCGAGGTGGACCTCACGACCTTCAGAGCTCTGGGAAATCGTGGAAGGATCGTGGTGGATGGTGTGATCCTCAACTTCGAGGAGTCCATCCGCGCACGAAATGCTTCCGCTGTTGTGGCTTCGGCCACAACTCTGCCCAATGCACCAGAGCTCCCACGTGCTTCCACTGCGGTGAAGGCGGCCATGAAGGCCGTGCCTGCCCCTCAGTTGCCGACTGGCACACTTCCAAGTGCGCCAACTGCTGTGCCAAGGGCCTCCCAGACAAGCACGAGGCGAGAGCCTCAAGCTGCCCCATCTTGAAGCTTAGAGCCCTCAAGTTCTAGGCTTCCAGGACCTCCTGCCTCCTCAACTGGCCTCCATCCAGGCTTCTCACCCATCAAGGCGCTGTTTCCTTGACCTCTCCAGCTTCCTCCCCCCTGCGATGACACCTCCACTGCCAGATCCTAGGATCCCTTGCGATGATCCCTGGCCACCCATCCCCAGGCCCCCCAACTATGCTTTGTATATATTCCGCTTTATGCGTCCATCGGGGCTCAAAAATCATTCATTTTGGTTAGCAGCCCCGTAAAATAAAGATATTTTCTCTCGTTGAGGTACAGCTTACACCACGCTGATGAAGGCCAACAGCCCGAAACGGGTCCGTGGTTAGCTTTTCTTGATTAATCAAGAATGGGTATTTGGCCAATTCTGGAATATTTAAAAATCAACGAGAATAGTTGATATTTATTCCGATAAATGGCGCAAGCCATCAGCAACTTTCAGTTGCACGATAAAGAGATGTATTTTTCTTAATTTATGCACCTTATCCCAGTACAATGTTATATTTGTACTATTTTTTCACATTGTGTAGCGTCCTCACGCAATTCTGGCCTTAACTACCCGTTTCATTTTTTCAGGATGCCTTAATGACCTTTTTTTTTTTGGTCGTTGAGGTACAGCTTGCACCACATTATGAGGGCCAACAGCCCGAAACGCGCCCGTGGTTAGCTTTTCTTGATAAATCAAGAATGGGTATTTGGCCAATTCTGGAATAATTAAAAATCAACGAGAATAGTTGATATTTATTCCGATAGATGGCGCAAGCCATCAGCAACTTTCAGTTGCACGATAAGGAGATGCTTTTTCTTAATATATATATATTATATAATCTAAAATACAAATATTTTATTTTTTTAAAAACATATATTTTATTTTTTCATTCATTGACTGTTCTGCATTTTTGACCATATATTTAAAAAAATATCACTTTTAATTATTGTTGTTGTAAATAATGTATATTTAACCCTACCTATCTTTTATCCACGATTATAGAATTCATTATATAAATTCTATATTCCTGTGATATAAATAATTTTATGTATATTTTTACTTCAAGTGATTCAAAAATAAAAATCTGCTTGAAAGGTAAATAATTATTTTTATTTTTCCACGACTGCACCTCTTTTCAACAATCACACACAAAAAATTTCTAATCTATAACATATATATATATTAACACAAAGCAATAACGCGCCATCTATACATATAAACAGGACAGTAAAATTACATTCAAATATTTGCTTCGAGCAATGCTCTTCATCAAACTATAAATACAAGGGCATTAGGAATAAATTAACACAATAGAAAAAATAAAAGATAAGTGGGTCAGGTGTCGATATTAAAAATAAAGAGAGCATATCCTGACCACGAGCACATGTGCCTTTTAGATGGCAGAGCGCCATCTAGTGGAGCAAAAATAAACTAAACGTTTATTTAACTTTCTCCGTGATATTTGGATAACCCAATTTCGTGATTTATCAAGAAAAGCCATCCACGAACGCGTTTCGCGCTGTTGGCGCTCGTTAGCGTGGAGTAGGCTGTACCACTGCGACCAAATTCTTGAGAAACCAAGACGAGCGCCAACAGCGCGAAACGCGTTCGTGGATGGCTTTTCTTGATAAATCAAGAAATTGGGTTGGCCAAATATCACGGAGCAAGTTAAATAAACGTTTGATTTATGTTTGCTCTACTAGATGGCGATCTGCCATCTAAAAAGCACATGTGCTCGTAGTTACGGAATATGCTCTCTTTATTTTTAATATATATATATGTGATATGATCCTGTCGACTTTCAATGTGGCAATATAGTGATAATAATGTGGTGGGAAAGAGAAATAATCACACGACGAGTTGGTAGAGGAATAACCCAGGCAACCAGCGAGAGAGAGGAGCGCGAAGGGATGCCACCGCTGAACGACCGTTTTTCGCCACCACCCCCCCACTGTCCAAAAATAGTTCTGAGGTTCTACGAAAATGGCCCCCTTGGAATGTGACTGATATATCAAATGACCGGCCTTTACATCCTCCTCCCTACGTCTCTCTCTGGTCGACTGTAGATTTACTTTATTATTCCTGGAAGGGTAATATTATGACATATATATGTGATATGATCCTGTCGACTTTCAATGTGGCAATATAGATATAATAATGTGGTGGGGAAAGAGAAATAATCACACGACGAGTTGGTAGAAGAATAACCCAGGCAACCAGCGAGAGAGGGAGCGCTAGCGGCTGCCACTGCGGAACGACCGTTTTCGTCGCCAACCACCCCCCAACTGTCCAAAAATAGGTCCTGAGGGTTCCAAGAGAAGCCCCCTCCGGCATGTGGCCAGTGGTTCAAAATGCCCGTAACTTAGTTGCCTTCTATCGACGTCTCTCTCTCGTTGACTGTAGGTTTACTTTATTATTCCTGGAAGAGCATATATTATGACATATGGCCCCCGTTGAAGAAGGCTGAACATGGTTTGAGTATACTTAAAGCTGGTGAAGCCAGGGATAGGGAAAATAATTTTACAGTTGAAATTAATTAATGGTTATGGTGACATAGTTTTTTGTAAATAAAATATTGTATAGTACACAAGTAAATAATATTTACAAGCAATTTTACAACACCGGAGAGTTTGACATTTAAGGAAATCTCTGAAAATATCAAGGGTATAAAAGGCTATATACAACAAATTCTAATGTACTATAAGGTAAATGACATTGAGGAGTGTGAACAAGGTGAAGGGGAGTCACAAACACATGATGAAATTCTGAAGGTCATTAAGACTGGGGAACTCTACACTTTAAGATATTTTTCAGGCGGACATGGCAAGGGGAAACTTGGCATGGGCTTTCTATGCTATAGGTGTAGAGTATGAGAAGTGAGGTTGAGGTTGGCAATTGTGTGAGCTCAGGACTGAGATAAATATAGAACTACATACAATGTTAGAACCTTGACGAACAGAGCGAGGGGAAACTTGCCCTGGGCCATTCTAACTTATCTATGCAGTTACTTGTGTAGCGAGTCCGAGGGGAAAAGTCCCGTGTGTATGTGAGGAAGTCGAATGGACTTATATTTAATTTGCGGAAAGTATGCGCGCACAGTGCCAAAAATTGGGACGAGGACTGCGTTGTCCGTTACAAGTGACAAGCTGCTCGGACACGAGGTGTTTGAACCGTCGTGGGAGCTTGTGCAAGGCGATTATTTCGCGTTGGTTTAACATAAAACCCATGTCTGCACGAAATGATGACGGACCGGACAGAATCAGCGACGATGTTTAAGGTACCTCCGTGGGAAATATCGGAGGTAGGCTATATCGTGCTGGTTTGGACAAGGGACAAACATAGATTTGAAGACAGGGTCCGTGTGGCGAACGTGTGGCGCGAGAAGAAGGGGCGAACTGTGTCTCTCGATGCAGATTGTTCAAGTGCGAACAAAAAGGAGTTGATAAATATCTAGCAGTAAGTCAATCTGCATCCTGTGACGAACACACCATTGGCTAGATGGTGTGGGTCGGTGGATATGCTAGAGATGAACTACGAAATATTTTATCATAAATGAAGGGCGTAGATTAGGATTTTCAAATGACAATATAGAAGTTCGATAATTGATTAATCAATAATTCTATAAAATGTCCTGAGCTGGTATAAGGTTAACAAAGTTGTAAGAATGAGAGGGGCATTCAGGGGAAGATAGGTAAGAGTCACCAAGGGTTGGTTGTAAGCAAGGCTCACGTGGTGGTTGGAATTCTTCGACGCCTGAATTACAGGGTGAATTTTGAGTCGTTTAGGGAAAGAAATTATTTTTCGTGAGCCGGTGCTTACAAGTAGGAGAGGTCATATACAAATAGGTATACAAAAGTTTAGGTGCTGGAGGCATATTTTTTATAGATAAATTGATAATGATAAATCTATTGTTAATAGTAAAAATCGTAAAGCATTAATAGGTAGAATTTCATCTTTTTTTTTAAGAGTTACGTTAAAATGGAAATTATTTAATTAAAATGACGATTGTTAAATTCTACTGGTAAGGTAACTAATTAAATGAGTTACAAATATCTAGATAAATAGTATGGAGTATAAAATCATTGTTAATAGGCGTGGAGAGAATAAATGGAGATAATTATGTAAATATTGTGACAATTTACAAGAATTGACTTATTTAAGAATGAATGATAGGGGTTAAAACAATTCCACTTACAGGTTATGCTGGTTTAGAGAGCAGGTAAGTTCATTGAGCTTCGGGAGAGTTCTGTCTGTGACACTGTGCGACCAGTGTTGTACATAACAGTAGCGGCAGGGAAATGGCGGAGTCTTGTCCATGATGGTGGGAAGTGTCCTGCTCTGCACGGCGATCGTTCTTGGGCAGATCTAGTGCTGGAAGAAGTGCGTGGAAGCTCCATCTCCGTCGTAGGTGAATACTTTTTCGGGATCACGGTTCAAAGGTTGGCGAAAAAGGGGTTGAGGGCTCGAAGAGGAGTGGTTACAGTTGAGTTGGGTTTGGCCGATCATCGTGGCTTGGCTTCTTGTTTATTCATATACTCCGGTATATGAGGGATTTGATTCCCGGCCAGGTCTTATCCTGTCGACTCTTTCTGTGATATGATCCTGTCGACTTTCAATGTGGCAATATAGATATAATAATGTGGTGGGGAAAGAGAAATAATCACACGACGAGTTGGTAGAAGAATAACCCAGGCAACCAGCGAGAGAGGGAGCGCTAGCGGCTGCCACTGCGACACGACCGTTTTCGTCGCCAACCACTCCCCAACTGTCCAAAAATAGGTACTGAGGGTTCCAAGAAGAGCCCCCTCCGGCATGTGGCCAGTGGTTCAAAATGCCCGTAACTTAGTTGCCTTCTATCGACGTCTCTCTCTCGTTGACTGTAGGTTTACTTTATTATTCCTGGAAGAGCATATATTATGACATATATATATGGAAGCAATGGTCGCCTCTCCCGTCAAAATAAACGTCAGAAACTGACGCCATCTATTGACCGTCGCCGCAACTAGCGGCATCGGGTCGGTGACAAAGCCACAACACCAACTTTGGCAAACTGATAAGCGTCCACCTAGAGACCGATGCCGCTAGTTGCGGCGACGGTCAATAGATGGCGTCAGTTTCTGACGTTTATTTTGACGGGAGAGGCGACCATTGCTTCCATGGATTAATTTCCTCCCGGCAAATTTTCCATCTATATATATATGAAAAACAATAGAAAAAAAAAATATAAGTGGGTCAGGTGTTGATATTAAAAATAAAGAAGGCATTTCCTGACCACGAGCACATGTGCTTTTTAGAAGGCAGAGCACCATCTAGTGGAGAAAAAATAAACTAAACTTTTATTTAACTTGCTCCGTGATATTTGGCCAACCCAATTTCTTGATAAATCAAGAAAGCCATCCACGAACGCGTTTCGCGCTGTTGGCCCTCGTCAGCGTGGAGTAGGCTGTACCACTGAGACTAATAAAATATTTTTGGTCCCAGAGGCTTCTCGAAAAACCAAGAAATAGGTATTTAAGGCTAAATTTGCGTAAATACGCTTAACACATGAAAGAACAATAGAAAAAAAATAAAAGATAAGTGGGTCAGGTGTTGATATTAAAAATAATTATTAAATATATATTAAGAAAGAGAGATTAAGAGGAACGTGGTGAGTTTCTTTATTGAGCAGTATACAAGCTTTCGGACGTCAGCCGTCCTTCATCAGGTATTGACATGAATGAGAAGGAGATGCTATATATATAAGCGACAGTTTAGCATAAGAAATATTAAACAAGGAATAAAAGATTAAAATGTGAAATTTTAATCTTTTATTCCTTGTTTAATATTTCTTATGCTAAACTGTCGCTTATATATATAGCATCTCCTTCTCATTCATGTCAATACCTGATGAAGGACGGCTGACGTCCGAAAGCTTGTATACTGCTCAATAAAGAAACTCACCACGTTCCTCTTAATCTCTCTTTCTACATTCCAAACGTGGCTATATCATGTCTAAATATATATTAAATATATATATATGTGTGTGATTCTATTAATATAGTAAATAATAAATAAAACACACACAATCTTCCGAGGGATTAAAAATAATAATAATAAAAGAAAAACTTTACTCAGCAGATTGTCTTTTATTTATAACTTTATACTGTAGGGATTATAACATTAACAAGTTCTCGCGCAATATTATAAATAATAGAATATAAATTGATATAACAAATTTGAAATAATAATAAATGAATAAACTTAAAGTATATACATAGTTATTTGAAGATAATTAAGATATAAATTATTTATATTAATTTATGGAAAATCTATTTTTCTATTTAAACTCTGTTTATCTCTTGTCTCTCTGCAGAAGACCAACTTTTTAAAAGCAATATGCAATGTTTTTCTGTTATATTCTGTTATATACAAATGATGATTTTTCAAAATCAGCTATATGGCTTTTGTTTAAAGAGAGGTCAACCAGAAGGGATGATAATCCAGAAATATATAAAAAATTATATCTTAATTATTTTCAAATAACAACGTATATATTTTTAATTTATTAATAATTTTTTATGCTTTAGATTTTGTTATTATAAAAACTAAATTCTTATTTATTATATTTATATATAATCATATATATATAATATTACACTCTAATATATAATAAATGCATTTGGCAAGGCGTTAAAACTCTAACTGGCCGAAGTGTCATTTTTTAATAGAAATAATAAATGCGTTAATATAATATTATATACAATTATTGACTGTATATACACTAGAAATGTAATATTTAAATCACAGAGATAATCCCTTCATTGGTCTTGTAGAACGAGGGTGGCGCACCTGCTCACGTGTTTCAATACAAAACACAAACATCCTCGATAAAGAGAGGCGAGTTTATTGAAATATTGAAATAATACAAACTTTCTAAATCCAATATATGCATTTTTCTAAATTTTTCCGGGAGGAAATTGGCCTAGTTTGGCCATTGATTTGGCCTAGCCACTCTACCAGCTAAACACCCATTTGGCAGATTGTGAAATTTTCATTTGATCCCTTGTGAATGTCACGGAATAAATTCTGTCATGGGATGAAGAAGACCATTAGCCCGAAACCATGGTCGATGTGAGGTACAGGTCGGGCGAGACAGTTCGTCTGAACGTGCACTACCTTTTCAACGTGTACTCTCCCGAGCTGCCGGATTCTTCGGGAAGGATATAGATAAAGCCACGCTGGTGTATGCGGGTGTATTATTGTCGTGTGTTCAACGACGTGTGTACAAGGGATTGACTGAGATATCGTCAACGCAGCTTCTCGACGTGTGGACGTCTACGGATCGGAACTGCGATTGTCTGCAGCATCTTGACGGTTACTCTCTCTCCCGGTCATTGAGGACTGTTATCACCTGTCAGACAGGAGGTCTGGTCAGGGAGGTCACCAAGTGGAGACAATATGGTCCACACTCGCCTGCAGTCGCGGGCCATATCAGCTGACGGGAAGGACCCATTCCCACCTTTGAAGCCCTCCACAAGTCCTGGGACCGTGGCCGAAGAGGTTCCTTCCTGCATCCATTCTGGATCCTCTGACTGCTGGGAAGAGATAGATTCTCTTTTAAACAAAATTTTCACGAGGTAGCGGATATTGCTGCCTCTAACCTTCCTGCTACCACCCTCACTGGGTTATCAGACTCAATAAAACATTGTGTAAGACTCATTTTCAACGCCTTACAGACCGAAGTGTTAAGAATTTTCAAAAGAAATGCAAAAATAGTTGAAAATGAGGTCACCCAACTTAAGAACAGGTTGGCCAAGTCTCCCTCTCCTCCTAACCCCGTCAGAATGATCCCCCAACCAGCTACTTGCACCATACAACTTAGGTCCAACCAACCAACAACTGTACACCATAGAGTGCCAGCGCGTTCAACCTACGCGCAGGCGCTAAAGAACAGTGTGAACCATGTTAAAATTGCCCCTGACAACTCATCTTTCGAGGTCATCAGAGCCAAAATTGCCAAGACTCCACAGTTGAAGAGCTGTGATGTGACCGCAGTAACTGGGAAGGACAAAACACTTGTCCTTCCCTTCCCCAATTCTGCAGAATAAAAGCGGTTTGTGGACGGAATTGAGACCGCCAGCATTGACGCCAACTTTCTGTCCCTCAGGTTCGCCCGGGCGAAACGCGTCTTCCCATGTGGTATCTGCGGTAGCCTCTCTCACAGGACGCACACTGATGGTAAAAAGTGCACCGAAGCGCCCAAGTGCGCCAATTGTGCAGGTGCACATTTTACCACTGCCTGTGAAAATAAAAGCGTGCTTAAGTGTCACAGGTGCGGTGACGAGCACAATGCCAACTCCATGATGTGCAAGCACATGCGAGATGCCCAGGATCAGTTCAATAAGTTGATGGTCAAATGAATGTTTTCAAATGCCTACAAATCGATGTAAGACGTTCTCAGCCTTGTTTGTATTCAGTGTTAAATTATTGTCGTGATGAAAACATATATTATTACTTTTACAAGAGCTCCCAGCCCCGCGCGGAAAATCCCATCACTGCCAATTCTATCTAACAGAGTTTGCTATGGCTGTATTACAAACACTAGGTTGGGAGCTATGATTATTGTAGTAAATCCTAGCTTTATATTTGTGTATTTGACTCATTTGTCCAGAGTTAATGTCGTGTTTTTCATGTGTGAATAAAGTGGTAAATGTATTATTTTTGTAATGTTTACCTTCCGCCATCATGTGACCCCTCCCCTCTTCTAGATAAGATAAACTTTAGCCTTTATTCTCTGAACTTTGACGAGGTAATTTTTTGCGGCGATCTAAATGTTGATTCTTTTAGGTGGTCGGATAAACCTCTGCTCCTCAGGCCTCACTCAACTAAGAGAGATCTAGTTGAAAACTTTATAGATGCCAACTATTTGCATGTGCTCAACACGCACGGCGCGGTGACGTGGGAGGTGGGTAACCGCTCTTCTTCCATCGACGTCACTTGCTGTAGTGCTGGCCTTGTAAATAGCGTTACCGATTGGTATCCTGAGTACCAGGAGATGTCTGACCACAAACGCCTCGTCTTCAATTTAAATTTCGCTCCCTCTTCACAGGACAACATCAGATTTAATTTAAATAAATTTAGTGATATATACTTCAGCTTTGGGGGGGGGGGGGGGGGTCGCTCTGACTGGGGTAGAGTTTTTGAACATTTCAGCCAAAAAATAAGAAATATTAATATTTTTTAGAAAACGTGCGTGACTCATCTTCCCTCAACGATGTAATTAATTTACTCGGCGAAGGGATTTTTCACGCATGTCTAAACACCATCCCATCCCGTCCAGAAGTGGTAAATACCTCAAGTCCATCTTTTGGTGGAAATCTGATTTGAATCCGCTCAAAAGGGCCACTCAAAAGGCACGCGGTGTCGTTAAGAGTGTGCTGGAGGTCTTTTAAAAGAGACTGAAAGCAAGATATCGCCGTGCGAGGAGACTGGCAAAGAAAGAAGCGTGGAGGGCAGCCTGCTCGCGTTGCGAAATCAGCCCTTGGGGTGGAATCTACAGTTTCATCAAGGCAAATTTTAAGCGCAAACCCCTCTCAACTCTCCCAGTTGGTAGCGGCTGAAGGTCCGCGGGACACATTAAATCAGGTATTAGAATACTATTTCGGCCGCGTCCCGCCCGATACCATGTTAGAACATAAAGATTTGAGCAAAGTCATCACATCGTTATCTGACAACGACCCTTTTTTTACAGATAACGAGTTGTTGTTGACAGCGGATAAGGTGCACTTACCTTCTTCTCCTGGTAGTGATGGCATGCCACCTATTCTTATCGTAACACTAGTTAAACATTTTCGGACGTTTTTTCTAAATATTTTCAACAAGTGTTTAACCACTGGCCACTTTCTATCTACATGGAAGCTGAGGGACGTCGTTCTCGTTCCCAAGCGAAGTGGGGGAGGACTTTCTCGCATCACACCGTCCAATCACGATGCTGCCTGGTTTGGGTTAGATCCTTGAGCGTCTATTTATTGCTAGGCTGTCGTGGATGGCCGATAGGGTGTGTAAAGCGCCTCCAAACTAGTTCGGATTTAAGCCTTGTAGATCTACTACAGCCGAACTCTTAAATCTAAAATTTACTATAACCCGGACGATTAAAAATAGGAAATCTTGTCATCTTTCTTTTGATGTTAAAGGCGCTTTTGACAACGTGCTTCATTCCAGTATCTTGAGAGCGTTGCACAAAAGTGTTTGTCCCAGAAACATTTATCATCTGATAAACTCGTTTCTATATGTAACCGTGTTGTGAGACTGTCTATGAATGGTTGTACTGTATCGAGACGAGTTTCCAAAGGATGTCCCCAGGGTTCAGTTTTCGGTTCTTTTCTTTGGAATATTGTCTTTGACGAACTCCTCACGCTGGGTTACAGGAATAATGTTTTCCAACAAGCCTACGCGGATGATCTGGTCGTGGTGGTCTCAGGATGTCGACCTAGTCAACTTTCCGCGGCATAACACACCATAGAAATGATCGCTAGGTGGTGCAGTTTGCATAAACTGGAACTCAGCGTGGGGAAGTGTCATACTATAATTCTCCTCAGACCACACGGGAGGCTGCCTGAACCCCGTCGGGATCTGGTTATCCACGGACGGCCAATCGAATGGTGCGACTCAATTAAGGTGCTGGGGGTGAGATTTGATCACGTCTATCTTTCCACCAGCACGTAGTTTAAATCTGCGCCAAGGTCCGCGGCATGTTGCCGCGTTTGACCGCAGCCGCTAATCTCAACTTTGGTTTTGGTTACCGCGCCTTGAGAACTTTGTATCTGCAAGTGGTTGTTCCAACCATTGCCTATGCCTCGGCGGAATGGTTTCCTAATCTTTCTCAACGCTCCTGAAATGTTCTACTGAGTGCTCAAAGGCCTTTCCTAGTGAGAGCTTGTAGAGCTTTCAGATCAACCAGCAACGCTGCTCTTTTCTCCCTTTCAAGAGTTCTTCCTCTCGATCTGGAAATCGCGGCTAAAACTGAGCTATACCTTAAAAAGTATGGATTGGTTGACGCTGAAATTCCACGCGAGCCATCTCCTTTTCCACATCCTCTCCCTTATCCCAGTAATATTCCTGCTCTTTTCTTTCACGTGGCATACTATACAGATGGTTCCAAAACCAGAGATGGAGTTGGCGCCGGCATGTACAGGTTCTCTTGTCTCGACTGTGCACCTGAAATACGTGAATCTCATGTCCTGTCCCCTCATTGTTCAGTCTTTCAGGCGGAAGCCCTTGGAAGGGTTACGACACTTGAAAGCGCAACCACTTTACCAAATCATCTAACCTTAGGATTCTTTCTCAGACGTGAAGTCAGTTCTGAACTCTAAGACTGGTAATTACCTTATCAACAGAGCTCTGCTATTGATTTCGCGATTGATTCGCAATGGGAACAGATGCACCATATAATGGATCAAGGGCCACAGTGGGATTGTGGCTAATGACATTGCGGACACACTAGCAAAGCGGGGTGCTGAGTCTGCTAACCCAAGCTGTTACAAACTCGCTCCTTTGTCTTTTGTAAAATCAGCAATCTACGGCCGGGCGCGTGAAGCATGGGAGAGCAGATTCCTCTCTCTAGTTCCTTCTATCTACACCCGCATCCACAGCGAAGTGCTGTTTCGAAAACTTCGAGGAAATCTTGAATTCATGGAGGGAATTTAAGATAAAATTTTGTGAAATATTTGGGAACAAGGAAGACACGGCTAGAAAAGACGAGAACATTCTTCGAACTAGAGCGCAGACGAGTGGGGAAAACGTCGAGAGCTATATACAAGAAGTCCTCCTTCTTTGTAAACAGAGCAACCCCAGAATGTCGGAAGGAGAAAGTTGAGCCACCTGATTAAAGGCGTAGCGGAGGAAGTGTATCAGGCACCTATTGGGAAGGACATCAGCACGGTGGACCAATTTGTTGCATTCTGCCGCCGATTCGAGGCATTCAAGAGGATGCGTGTTGCACCGCCCAGGTTCAGCCGACTGCCCAATGTGACCACCATCTTGACCGCTGAACCCGAGAACCTAGAAGCCCTGATCAGAAGAATAGTAAGAGAGGAGGTTCAGAGGTTTATGGCCCCTCCTTCTACATTTGCCGCGCAGGATATCGACACTCCACCTCCCGACCTACGGGATGTCATCCGTAGTGAAATCCAGCAGACATAGGCTCCTATCTCTGCCTCTCGTCAGCCCGAGAGCTTCCGGCCTCGGCGACAATACCTACCCAGAACGATCAAGGTTACCGACGAAGAACCGAAGGGCCATCAAATAAACAAAGGATTCAGTGGCGTAGTGAAGATGACAGACCGATCTGCTTCCACTGTGGGCGCCCTGACCACGTTGCACGTTATTGCAGAGACAGACGCCAAGCTTTTGCGGATGCCAGACTTGGAAGAGAAACAGTTGATTTCGGAAGACCAAGAACGGAAAATTACACCATGGGCGAATCAGAAAGCGAACTATCCCAAGGAAGATTTAGAAACCCGTCGCCATACCCCAACCGCGGAAGATTCCAAGCCCCCAGAAGAACCTCACAATCCCCTGCTCGCCGTCCCAGCCGCTCACCCAGTCGCCGCAGTGAGGAAAACTAGAAGGCGCGTCCTCTGGAGGTGAGGCCGCCACAGACGAAAATCCTCCCTGCCGTATAGCTGCTAAAATAGAAAAGAACTGGATATCTGTCAACATACAAGAACGAAATGTACAAGCTCTTATGGACTCTGGCGCTGATTACTCAGTAATTTCCGAAGCTTTCAGACGTTCTATAAAGGCCACAATTTTTTAAAGAAAATGGACCACTTCTAAGAGCCGCGGACAAGAAGCCTATCGTGACCCTTGTTAAGTGTTCTTTAGAAGTTCAAATCAAAGGACTCGATATTATTTTTGATTTTGTAGTAGCCGCTGAATGTAGCCACGATATTATACTGGGCTGGGATTTTTTCAGAGCCGCAGATGCCATTATAGATTGTGGGAAAAACAAATTGTATTTGAGCGAAGCTGAAAAATCCTACGAATGGAAAGACCTGAAACTTTGTGCTGCTATGGACTATGTCATACAGCCGAAATATTTTGGCAAGATAGTTGTCACCAACCAGGATGTATTTGGCAGCAGAGATGTAGTCGTTACAGGTTCCAAACGCCTGCAGTTGGAAAAAATGACTTTTTATTCCCTCTTCCCTCGTTAGGTTCTTACATGGCAGAGCGGTTTATGGGTGACTAACAGTACTCATCAGTCTCAAGTGATACCTTCGGACATGAAGGTAGGAACAATGCAAGATCTAGAAGTAGGGAGCATATCTAATCTTGACGCTCGTTCTGAAATAGCTGGAAAAGACGAAGTAACTTCCCCAGATGCGAGAGAATGTTTAATTTCAATGATTTCTACTGATTTGGAGGAAACAAAGAAAAACATATTATACTCACGTGCCTAAATGAATTTGCGGATATATTCGACTTTGAGAACAAGAGCTTCCCTGTCTCTGGCGAAATAAAGCATAAAATCGATACGAGTGATTATCCGCCTGTCAGACAGCGTCCTTATAGAGTGCCTCCCGCCGAAAGACGTGTCATTCAGAGTGAAGAGGAGAAAATGATGGAGATTAAAATCATCCGGCCATCATCAAGTCTATGGGCATTCCCCGTTATATTAGTGAGGAAGAAGGACGGCTCGTTGAGATTCTGTGTTGACTATCGTCGTCTAAACAAAATTACAAAGAAAGATGTTTACCATCTCACTCGTATCGATGACGCGCTGGACACCCTCGCTGGATCCAGGTACTTCTCCACTATGGATATGAGATCGGGTTACTGGAAAATCGAAGTAGACGATAAGGACCGGCATTTATCACTCCAGATGGGCTTTATGAATTTAATGTAATGCCATTCGATCTATGCAACGCACCAGAAACTTTCGAGCGAATGATAGACAACGTCCTACGGGGATTGAAATGGGACATGTGTTTATGCTACTTAGACGACATTGTAGTATATGGATCGCCTTTAAAGAACATTTAACACGTCTATACAAAGTTTTGAGATGCATTCAGCAGGCCATGCTGTGCCTGAATTATAAAAAGTGCCATTTCGCCTCGAGACAAATAACTATCCTCGGGCACGTCGTTAATAAATTTGGAACGCAGCCAGACCCAGAAAAAGTGAAAGCCATTGTCCACTTTCCAAAACCCCGTAATATCAGTGAGACCAGAAGTTTTCTTGGGTTAAGTTCGTACTATAGACGCTTCATTAAAAGTTATGCTAACAAGTTTCGACCCTTGAATAGCCTTTTAAAGAAAAATGAAAAATTCATTTGAGGCGAAGAACAAGTTGAATCTTTCCGGATTCTTAAACAGGAATTGGGGTCTTCGCCTGTGTAGGACATTTCGTAGAAGGTGCGGAAACTGATGTCCATACTGATGCAAGCGGTTATGGTTTATGGGCAGTTCTTGTTCAAATCCAGAATGACGCGGAAATACCTATAGCCTATGCCTCGCGAACACTACCCAAAGCGGAAAAGAATTATTCCACCACAGAAAAGGAATGCCTCGCAGTTGTTTGGGCCCTTGGTAAATTCCCCCATGGCCCATGGCAGACCCTTTACTGTGGTTACCGACCATCACTCGCTATGTTGGCTGGTAGGCTTGAAAGATCCATCCGGCCGCTTAGCCCGTTGGGCCCTCAAACTACAAGAGTACGACATAAACATCGTTTACAAAAGCGGACGCAAGCCTAAAGACGCTGACTGTTTGTCAAGAAGCCCCGTGGCTGACACCGCGGAGATAGAAGGGCACATTATTTCTATCCAAGACGTTGCAGAAGAACAAAGTGAAGACCCTCATTTGGTTGGGATCCGTGAAAAACTTTCCAATGAAAATTTAAAAGGATATCAGATGATTGGATACGTTCTCTATAAGAGAAACTACGACCCTGAGGGCAAACTATGGCTGCTAGTAGTCCCAAAACAGATGAGGCACGAAATTCTTAAAGATGTCCACGACACTCCAATGGCCGGTCATTTGGGGTTTGCCAAGACCTATGACCGCGTTAGAAAGAGATTCTATTGGCCTGGACTTTATAGGACAGTTTCCCAATACATTGCTCATTGTAAAGAATGCCAGCGAAGGAAGGGCGTACCTCAGAAACCCCCTGGACTACTGGTCCCAATACCGCCAACTGCCTCGCCTTTTCAAAAGATAGGAATTGATTATCTGGGAAGATTCCCCATATCTCACACGGGAAATAGATGGATAATAGTCGCGACTGACTATCTCACCAGATTTGCGATAACAAAGGCCGCGTCAACAGCGGAAGCTACTGAATTAGCAAACTTCCTTATTGAAGACGTCATACTCAAGCACGGCGCTCCTCGGGAAATCATCACGGGCTAAGGAAGAAATTCCATATCTCAGACCATACGAGAAATAAATATTCTAAACGGAACAATTCACAGATTCACCACGGCATACCACCCTCAAACGAATGGTTTGACAGAAAGACTCAACAAGACCCTAACTGACATGATCTCGATGTATGTTGACGTTGATCAGATAAATGGGACAGCATCCTATCATATGTGACCTTCACCTACAATAGCGCTCGACAAGAGACAACAGGATACAGCCCGTTCTTCTTCGTCCACGGCCGAGAAGTTGAAACACCGCTGGATTCTATACTGCCGTACCAGCCGGCAGGAACTGCAGAAGATTACGTGGGCCATCTGGTGAACAACGCTGAGGACGCACGGATGTTAGCTCGTCTTAACATCCTGCAGGCTCAGAGCAAAGACAAAGAACGCTACGACAAGAAGAATCAGGAGGTGACGTACAAGGAAGGTGATTTGGTGTGGGTGTTCACCCCAGTCCGTACCGTTGGCTTGTCGGAGAAGTTATTGAAGAGATATTTCGGATCCTATCGAGTGATCAAAAAATATCGAGTGTAAATTATCAGGTAGAAGGCGTGGACGAACACTAGGAGAAGACGAAAAACCCTAGATATCGTCCATATAGGGAGAATGAGCCCTACCACGACCCCGAAGTCCAAGAACAGATTGCCCAGGGTCATGTGACCGACTAGTAAACAGCGGGACGCTGTTTCTCTTGTGGAGGGAGTGATGTCAGGAGGACAGAGTTTCCTGGTATTCCCTCTTATCTTGACTGGACCGACCGGTCGGGATAAACAGTGGCGCCACGGAAAAGGAGGAAAGATCTCAGTTCTCCACTTTTGCTCAAACTGCTGGGTCGATTTGGCTCATGTAAATAGTAACTCTTATTTTATATTTAAAATTTCTCATATAACTAATTGAATAAATATTTAAAGTAATTCGGAGGCCTAGTTAATTATTTTTCCACGCGACAATATCTATAAATAAATGTGAATTCACACATGAATTAATTAAACAATTATATATTAATATAGAAAGAGGTGTTATATTTCTTTTTAATTAATTAATATAGAAAGATGTGTTATATTTCTTTTTAAATAAAATCGTTATTATGTATAAAATGTTGATACTTTATTCATATATAAAATAAAACGTTTTAATATAAAGTTGTAATCCGGTACATGACAAATTGTTTCTCATTTACGAAGGCTTTGAGTTTCAATTAGGAAATTTTGGAAAATGTCCAACAAATCCAAAAAGGGATTACCTTGGATGGAAGGAGTTTGAAAATGAGACATAAGTGAAAAATAAATGTGGGATAGGTGTGAAAATCTCTTTTTGTTCTTAAAAACTCAATAAAGTCGACAGGTTTTGTATTGGGCGGTGAATCTTTTTATATAAAAACTAATAATTTAAAACTTAAATATAAATAATCAATAAATAAAAATACACATAAAAACGATTTATTTAAATGTACTGAAAAGGAAAAAAATCATATAAAAAATCGTATCTTCTGTCATTGCGCAATTAGATGTATCTGAGTGAAAATAAAAGAGGCGGGGGACGATCATCATGAATTTCGAACCTAATGTGATTTATAATATGTACCAACTGATTAACGATTTCTAGAAGTGATTAATAAATTTTTACCTCTTCTCTAAATATGATCGTCCCCCGCCACTTTTATCTTCCCTCATATTGTAGCGTAGAAATCAAGCCTTGAAATATCCTAAGATGTAAAAGTATTTATTGATGACGTCACGGCGACAAGTCGACAATTATTAACAAGTCAGCAAAAACTATCTACAGCTAGAGAATCTTGAGCAAGCAAGCAAAGAGATATTTTGATAATTATTTTACATAAAAGATTAATATATATTTATATAATCTGTTGAATAGTTTCATTGAATAATTTAATTAATAAATTATTTCTTCGTCACATAGCCTCCTCCTATAAAGAGCATCGACCCGATGCTCAGAAGGAGACTTACATCCTCAGTCTCAAGGCTCGAGAACGGTGATAGGGCCTGAGATATCTACGCGGGTCTGTGGTTGTTGTGTTCGTTCAGTGGGGATGTCTTCTTCCTGGAAGTTTGTCGAGTCATCTTCTGGGTCCTCTTCTAGGTGGTCCTCCTGGTCCTCTGGGTTTAAATATGGTTTCATCCTACAAATGTGAACTGAATCTTTTGTTTACGACGACCTTGCTGGTTTCCGAATGTTTCAACTTCATAGGTCACATCAGATATTTTTCGGGTTACTTTGTATGGGCCGAAGTAATGTCTCATTAGTTTTTCCTAACAGGAACGGCAAGGCGACTGGCTGGGTCTTCTCTCAGGAGACTAATGTTGTCCTTTTCGGCCAGTGTAAGGAGAGGGGCTTCGGTAGCGGCGTATATTTTCTCTTGGCAGGTCGTCGTTGGGCTCTTGGCTGCTCCGAGAATTATAGAATGTTCTAGGCTCTTGCCTATATCTCTGTTTGTAATTCCAAGTTTGTTCTCCTTCATATTCTCTCCTCCTGTCACGGCAGTAGCGCACGACGTGGCCAGGGCGTCCGCAGTGGAAACAGATTGGCTTACCTTCAGTGGTTCGCCATTCGTTGGTATCGCGTCTTCCGTTTACTTGTTTCGGCTGCTGCGGTCTAGGTTGAAAATTTCTGGGTTGGAACTCGTACCTAGGGCTTGGTAATGGTCTTTGCGCTCTATTTTGAGGGAAACTTCTAGAAATTGGCGCAATGGTTTTTTCAATTTCTTGCTGCACCATATGTTTAATTGCAGAAATTTCTGGTTCTTCTCGAGGAGAGGCTAATGCTCGCTGTACCTCCTCACGAACCATTTGCCTAATCATAGATGACAGATCTGCCCTGTCATCATGATCACGGAGAGACGCCACATTTGGTAGGCGCTCGTATCTGGTTGGGGTAACTCGCCTACAACGGAGCGCCTCAACACGGCGACATTCTGTAATAAATTGCTCGGTGCTCTGTACATCCCTCGGTAGGAGTGCTTGATAAAGCTCCTCAGCTATCCCCTTCATGAGGTGGGAGATTTTATCTTCCTCGCTCATTTGAGGATCAACCTCTTTGCACAAGCACAGGACATCCTGGATGTAAAATTCGGTACTTTCACCTTTTAATTGTGCCCGTGTTTTAAGTTTCTTCTCCGCTTGCAATTTTGCATTTTCTTTTTTTCCGAACACATTCTCTAATTGAGATGTGAATTCCTTCCAAGTCTGTATGCTTTCTTCGTTGTTCTCGAACCATTTGAGAGCAGTTCCAGACAGATAAAAATAAACTTTAGTAAGACAAAGGGTTTCGTCCCAATGGTTGTACTTTGCCACACGTGCATACCCTTTTAACCATTTTTGAAGATCTTCACCATCCTCCCCGGAGAAAATGGAAGGGTTCCTTGGCAAATGTTGAACAACGTAGTTGCTTACCTGAGCACCTTCCTTCTTTACATTCATAGAAGTTTCTTCTGGTTCAACAGAATCAATTTTTCTTTTATTTCTTAATGGGTATCGGTCCAGTCTCTCCACCAGTTGTAGCGTAGAAATCAAGCCTTGAAATATCCTAAGATGTAAAAGTATTTATTGATGACGTCACGGCGACAAGTCGACAATTATTAACAAGTCAGCAAAAAACTATCTACAGCTAGAGAATCTTGAGCAAGCAAGCAAAGAGATATTTTGATAATTATTTTACATAAAAGATTAATATATATTTATATAATCTGTTGAATAGTTTCATTGAATAATTTAATTAATAAATTATTTCTTTCGTCACAATATGCATCTAATTGCTCAGAAGAGAAAAATATTTTATTTTTTCCTTTTTAGTGCATTTAAATAAAAGTTTTTTTTAAATGATTTTTTTGTTAGTTTTAGTCATGCATTTACAGAAATTATAATCAAAAGTTCACTGGGGATTAGACCTTAAATAGGTGGAAGCCTGCTTGCGGCGGATTGGTCAATTCCTCGTACGAGGCGGGAAGTGACGTAAGCTAAAGCCTAGCTGAAATATGTCTCTTACTTCTGGTTTGGGTGAACCCTACATTTTTTGTGAACTATATTACAAAGTTGCAGACACCTTCTCAAAGGCGAAGGTAACGGGCCTTCCTCTGACGCAATACTGGGGGACCAAGAAGGAGAGGTCATCGTACTCTGTTGGAACCTTCTGGCATCTTTAAACCTCGTTCCTACACGTTGTTTGACGTCTATATATCACTTTATGATATTTAACTCAACTCTTCTTCTATTACACAGCTTTATTTTATTATCTACAGTTTTTACAGAGTGCATTACATATGTGATGGAATGGCTCATGTATAACATGCGTATAATAAGTTATAGAGGCGTTTCTATTATACAACACGTTTTGCATCATCATATAATCTTGTTATATTACACCAATAAGGCGGAGGGGGTTGTTTCAAATTATCATATATATGTATAATATATAAATATATGCGGGATGATATTGAAATTATATTAATGAATTAAAACATATGCATTATGATATTTATTGACTTTTGACAACTTTTTGCTTGTAATTTCGAGGAGGTTTTAAATAGGAACCTGAATATTCGGTTTCTAACTAGTTTGGGGTATTGAACAATCGCTGAAAAAAATCAATTCACAACTCACAACAGTTTCCGATTTTTGGACTTCTTGTACAACAAAAGATTTAAAAAGAATATAGAAAGGTGTTCATTATAGGCAACTCCGACAACCCAGAAGTCTGAAAATATGTACACTTGCATTGTTCGTTGGATTAGCGAGTGTTAAAGATTTCATACTTCCATGTGATCTGGAAGCATATACGAGTATATTGAATTAATTTTAAAATTTTAAAAAGGCAATTTGGAAATATGTCTGTTCTTTGCCATTCTGACACCCCCGAAGTCTGAAAATTTGCCAACTTTCATTGTCATCAGGTTCTAAAAAGTGTACAAATTTTCAGATTTATACGTGCTTTAGAAGTATACTAAAAATCGATTACAAGATTTGTGGACAAACAGACATGGAAGCAAGTTGAATAAAAGCTTTAAAATAATTTATATCTGTAAAATAAATATATGAAAAAAATCAATGTTTAAAAACCTACCAGGCAGTTCCTTCGGGAAAACAATGGCAAGTTCTTCTTTTATTTCTTATCATTTCAAAAACACCAACAAAAACCTTTATTAAGACACTATTGTCTTACAAGGGGATTCCCTAAATGGTTATATATGTACATGAGTGAGGAGGAGAAGCAATTTACACAGTCTAGCCATAAATTCTGTTACAAACAATTTTATAATTAAATGATTAAGAACAAAAACTAATGGAATATAAATACATATTTTATTAGTCAATAGGACATAGATTTAAATATATACAATCATTCAAAATGTCCTCCCTTATTTTTGACACAGGATCTCAAACGTTCGGGCCACTGATCTATGGCGGCACGCACCTTTTCTAAGGGTATTTCTTTCATTGCTCTTACCAATGCTGATTTCAATAATTCCAAATTATGATATCTTTTAGAGCACACCTTCTCCTCTAAATATTCCCACAAACTGTAATCAAGGGGGTTTAAATCAGGGCTTCCAGAGGGCCATTCATTGGCCTTTATGAACTCCGGAACATTTGACTCCAACCATTGTTGAGTTGACATAGCTTTGTGACAGGGATCTGAATCTTGTTGAAATATCCAAAGTTCTCCATTAAACATTTTTGTATTCAGAGACTTCACTATTTGTTCCAAAATATCTTCTTGATAGTTTTTAGTTGTAGTTTTTATCCCTTTGGCACAGAAATGGAGATCTGTTACACCTTGGCAGCTAACTCCCCACCAAACCATGACAGAAGAAGGATGGTGACTTTTTTCAAGTCTTCTGACTTTCAAAGAAGCTTCTAGAGAGCTACGAACCTATATCCTATCATTCTGACGATTAATCTTTTTCTCAACAGTGATTTTTTTCTCTTCTGTGAAAAGGATTCTCTCATGCCACTCTCATCATGCCGCGTCAACAACATTTTCGATCTAACCCTTCTAATATCTCTAAGAGCAGGGGTTAACAAATGACCTGTGCGTCGTTAGAAAGCTCTCAGTCCAAGGTCTTCGTTGATTATCCTGGAAACGGTTCTTGGAGCTAAATTCATCTGCTTTGCTAAGATCTTTTGTTTGCGGCGTGGATTTCGATGAATTCTTTCGCGAATGGCTTTTATAGCTGCTTGCGTTCGTTGCATGCGCGGTCGACCAGATCTTTCAAGGTCATTAATAGTGCCAGCCTTGTTGAACCTTTCAATGGTTCGATAAACAAATTGACGCGCAATACTCATATTTTATAAAAGTTTAAAAATAGATGAAGGACTTTGGCCTACCTTGTGTAAGGCTTATACAGCTATACGGTTTTCTTTACCACCCCAATCCATTATCAAAAAACAAATATATTCCGATTTTTTTTTTCTAAACACGTGTGCACCAGATATTCAAATAACAACTACTGTATTTTGAATACTTTACGCGGTCAAATTAAATTTTTATCACTGATTTGGTTTTGTAACAATATTATGGCTAGACTAAGTAGAGGGGAAGGGGAGCAATCAGCCGTTGTCTGTGGAGTTGAGCACTTCTTCCCTCATTTTATCAATCGCCTTGATATTTTTAAATATTCATAAACAAATGTTTTATCCAGCAGGAGAGTAGTAAACATTTATATACATGTTTGTTTTCATTATATTGAGTTAGTCCCGAAATTTCGCGATTTTCCAGTCTCTTTTCCGGTAGGAATGGGCAATGGAATAGATAATGGACCAAATTGTTTTGGATCCAACATTGCAGAAGTAGCAATTTAAAGGGTCGCTGTTCCAAAACCCGTGATATCCTCGCGGGAAAAGTAGCCGTAGAATCCTTTGACGGGCTATAACTCGTTTAAACTTTCAAAGGGAGGTTTGATAGTAGGTAGTCCTCCGTCATAAAGGAGCTACTTAGAGATTTGTAGTGAATAAAATGAGTTGAGTTTTGTATCTTAGTTCGGTCAAATTGGAGTAGCTGGTCCACTGTGGTTTGAACTATTTTAAGCATTCTCCTCGCACAACCACATAATCTTCACAGTTCTTAAGAAAAGAAAAACCCCTAGAGTCAATGATGTTATTCAGGTTATAAATAAAGTTGTTTCCCGCTTTTCCCACAATTGAAACTTTCCAGAGCTGGACAGCAAAACAGCAAACATAAGGTAATCTTGTCCTGTCCATTTTTAAAATCCATATCCAGAACTTTAGAATCAATTACGTAATGTTTAATTCAAGGGACATCCTTCCGGTTTCTGTTCGTTAAATATAGCCCGGGAGTAAATTTGGGAAGGTCAAGAAATCGCCGTAAGAAAATATCCTGGATCTGGTTTACAACTCCTATCTGATTCGTTCGCCCACAGTGGGGCCCGGAGTATAACAACGTGGATAAAACTATGGAGTCAAGTAGTTTCATCACTGCTCCGAACGATTTGGCTTTTGACTTAGATAGTATTCTCCATACTGCGATTGTAGCAACCAATGCTTTGCTTTTAAAGTGCTGCGCCACGTAAGCAGTTGGATTCTTGGTTGTTAAGGGGTAGCCAAGATACGTATATTTTGAGGATACTCTCAAGGGTTGTTGGCCCCAAAACCAAACGTCAGATCTGGCCAAGCGCCTCCATTTCGAAACACAACGATTTCAGACTTGTATTGGTTCAGAGTTAAACCATTTTCTTCAAAATATATATTTATTGTATTAATCTTTATTTGGAGATTTATCTTGGATTCACCAAAGAGGACTATATCATCCGCGAACAGGAGGAGGTGTATAGTTCCATGGCCCGGTAAGTATATACCTGGCAGGTCAGAACAATCCAGCGTAGCAACCAGATCGCTAATGAAAATAATAAATACATACGGTGAAAGAGGTTACCGTGAAGAACACCTGATATTTCATTATCATTTCTTCCATAGGCAATTTTAAGATGTTCATATACCCTTGCAAGATTCTTCAGTTTTCTTTCTTTGAGCCAGA
Source organism: Cordylochernes scorpioides (assembly GCA_030710605.1). Lineage (NCBI taxonomy): Eukaryota > Metazoa > Arthropoda > Arachnida > Pseudoscorpiones > Chernetidae > Cordylochernes > Cordylochernes scorpioides. Next base: position 75,292,320 of record CP092867.1, read on the forward strand.
TTTACATAATTATTTTTTAGTCCTTCTTATATTTTTCATTTGGAACAGCTAACATACGAACTAGTATAACAATTCCGTCCTCTTATTTGTAACCTGCCATCTCTCCTCTTTTTACTCTTCAAAATCGTTTATAGAGATGGGGCGTCAATTGGAGAAAACAGTTAGCTTCTATCTTAATGTCTATAGATGTCTATTTACCGAAATATGAGTTAATGTAAAATATTGTTTCTGTAAATATACCTAAGTTATATTATTAACGTTTTTTTTTTAATTCACAATTGCTCAATGATGATATGTGATTTAAATATAAGGCATTTTAGGGCTCTTTTTCATTATTGTTTAGCCATTCTTCTGGTGAGTCTTGACTGGTCGCTCCACCAGGCTGACGGAAAAAAGATCAATGTTCGGAAAAAAAATAGAGAATTGATAGAAGATATTAAATACATTTTTTAACGTCAACCAGCCTTAATCACTAAAACTTTGGTTTGTAGTCAAAGCAGGTACAAGAGCAGTTTATGCGCCCCAAAGTTTGTCCGTTATTCCACTTTATTAAAAAATATGTATTATTATTTATAATATTAGTTAAAGGATATCCATGGTGATTTTGGTGTTGTTGTTTTTTTTCAGCGGTCAAGGTGACCTACATTAGAGCATTCACCGTGGAGCGGCTAGTTGGAAACTTTATGCCTGTTGATGAGAAACAAAAACCCATTGTTAGGAGCAACGAGCGTCGAAAAATTATTATAAAATACCACGAATAGAAATATTCTTTATATAATAATTAATAATAGAGATGCGCACAGTATCGTTACTGTAGCGCGGCTGTTCCGATAAAAATAATAATGCACTTCTAGACGAAAAGATCAATGTAATACAACATCTTTAGAACAATGGTTTATACACATAAATAGCAGGCAGGAGTGATTCCAATAATATTCATAGTCAAATGTAATAAATATTTATAATTATTATCATTGAAAAAATAATGGTTTTGAATACAATATTAGATTTTGGAAAATAAATATAAAATCACACATTTTGGAATTTATTCTTGAATACCACGCTTTCTATTTTAACTCTCTATCATGTCTTGGTATAGAAAATGAAGGTTTGGTGAGCTTCTCAAGCGTATAAATTGTATTTAATAAATGGTTGATGCGATCTTCAGTAATTCCAAAGTGTGACACCGTAGTGTCAAAATATATGTCGAAATATTAATTAATCAAAATCAAATTAACTCCAGGGAGGGAGGTGAGATTTTATAATGCATCTAATGTAATTTTATAATATAATTGTAAAACACGTAGTCTCTTTGTATGATGCATTAGCGCGTCACCTGTTATAAGAAATTGAAACTATTTTAGAGACGCGTATGATTCTTTTTAAAAATTAAAAAAAATTCTACTGCCCTTGCTGCAATGATAAATTGGTTTACCACTGTTGAGCCAGACCCTCCCTTCAAATTTTTCATTGCAGTAAGGGTAGTGTAAATTGTTCAATTTTAAAACGAATCATACGCGTCTAAAATAGTCTCAATTTCTTGTTCTTTTAGTATTACGACCAATCTAATTGACACTTAAGTGTGATGATGAGTGTTGGCGGACACTGAGAACTAGGCCTAAAGTGCCAGTCCACAAATGGTGAGGTGTTGATCCCACAACTTCCGCTTCATGGATCAAACCTCCATTCCTGCCTGGACATAAAATTTAAAATTAGGAACAGTTACGAAAGAGAAAGATGATGTTCATCCCATTTATTCTGTTGGTTATCTTGTATGTCTTCAATAAAGGTCACCGTGTATGGAATATCTTTCAGAGATTTTGCCAGAATCTTGATATACATACTAAAACTTCCTTAAGTTTTGTCATGAGTTTACATATATATATATATATATATGGATTCGGTAACGCACTATGCAAAAATCTCAGTACGAAGGGATAATGATGGACAATGTGGTCAAAATATAAACTTACCATCTGGGAATATATCTGGTAACCAAAAAAGACTGCTATGTATCATTCTGGCTCTATTATTTATCTCAGGCATTGAACAAAACCCAGGCCCCCCAACCAAAAGGCAAACTACATTGACTGCGCCAGTACACTCAGGAGAGAGAGAATCAATAGATAGCGAGCTAAAAATGCTAATCTTAAACATGGCGGCGGAAATAAAGAGCCTAGGAGAGAGAATTGACATCAGACTTACCAAAATAGAGACTCGAATGGACGATTGGGATATGCGATTCTGCAATATGGAGGAGAAGCTAACTAAATGTACAGAGTCTCAAAAAGCTACCGAAAAATTGGCTTCATGTAATTCGTTAAAGGTAAATGAACTGGAGGCTAGAGTCGAATTTTTTTAGACGAGACTGCGTGAGCCCAATCTAGTGTTCTATGTATTGAGAGGGAGGGTGACGAAAACCAGGAAGATTGTAACTTAAAGATTCAAAACGTAATTAGAGATAAAATGGAAATCGGAGATGATTTAAAAATAACAAAATGTCACCGACTTTCACGCGGATCCAATGCACCAGTTCTTGTTGAGGTGCCTGATTATGCTGATAGAGCAAAAATTATTTAAAATGCCTACAAACTCAGAGATACTAAAATTTCGATAAGTAAAGATTATAGTAAAAATGTTAGAGAGCAGCGGCGCATCCTAATTGCAAAAAGGAAAGAATTGGGTGAAAGGGGAATAAAATCGAAGTTGAGAGATAACAAGCTTTTTGTAAATGATAAAGTATGTAAAGTGATGAATGGCCAAGTGGTTGATAGCACAGGAGCTGCTATATAGCAACAACTTCGTAGAAACAATTGTGTAAATAGAAGAAATACGACATCAAAATCACAAATTAATTCTCCCCTCAACAATCAAATAACGGAAAGTTACTTCGACACAAATACATGTAAATTCGATTTTCAAGACGCTGACAATGCAATTTTTCTGAAAATTCGCGAGACATCGCGGAAAAAATAATATGTTGGAATATAAATGGTTTCTATAGGATTCTTTCGATATTTCCACTCCTCGAGCACATAAAGAATTACGAAATTTTTGCTCTACTTGAAACATGGTGCCTGAAAATTCAGAAAGGATGGCACTTGGTTATCTATTTTCTTATCAACAAACACAAGAGCCCTCCAACATGTTATCTGTTTGATATTTGTATACCTTCCTCCAAACCAAATACAGCTGCATAACTTAGATAAACAGTCTCCATATATTCAAAAAGCAAATAGCAGATGGAAATTTTTAGAGAAAACCACACCAAGATGCTCTGCGGTGAGGACCCGATTTGTACCTTCTGTAATTCAAAACTAAAAAATGAAATCACTCACTATATTTTTGATTGCTATGCTCAGAAAGAAGAAAGAAGAACCCTTATGCTCAAAACTGGGCAACTCTGTGCTTCACTTCCATCAATAATTGACAATATGACCCAGAATAAGTATATTGCTAAGGCGTTTTTATGGTTTCCACAAGTCCATATCTCAGAAGAAGGCCAAGTGACACTCACTCCTCACATTCTTACTGCTACTCTTTTTATGTTGTTTTTCTTGCTTCCCTCTTTCTCTTTCTTGTTTTTTTTTTCCTTTTCTTCTGTATATATCGCTATTTCCTTTGTCTCACTGCTTTGTTCTTATGCATACCTTTGGTGAATCCTGTATAGGGTCAGTGACCCTGAATAAAGGCTTTTTGTTGTTGTTGTATATATGTGGATTCAAGACCATGGAATTGTTGTATATAATCCAGATATCTACTACCACATATTTCACCACGTGACTGTATATAACTTTTATTTACTGCAAATAGAAAGCATCAAATAACATCAATCTGTACCACTTAAGACTCTAATCAATTATAGCAACTGTACAGATAGAAGGAATGGAGAATAACAGAAGAAAATAAAGGCTAAAACTAATCAGGCCTAAGTGAGAATAAGAAAGTAGGCCTATCGTGCCCAGTCCAATTTTTACGAGGTCATGGTCCTCTTGGATGATGTAACTTCCCCCCCCCCCCCCCCCCTGTTTACGTCAGAAAAGGACAGTGTACTGCCTGGACCCAGGGAAACTCTAAAAGGAGGCCCCAAGTCTCAGTTAGGCAGTCTTTGTTTCAGCTCTTCAGTCCTCCAGTCTGCGTAGGCCGCTCCTATAGAGTTAATCTTTTCCTGCCAGAAACCTCCTCCTCCCATTCCTTCTTGACGTTCAGACGCTTCTTCGTGGAATCTCTGTTTGTTTATTTCACCTTTGGCCCAACTGTGTCGCCTTCCACCACGACTGCACGGTAGAGGTGACATCGTGGTTCGTCTAGCATCAGGTAGCACTGGTCCCAGAGGTCCCGAATATCACATATATATTTGCATATTAATTCAAGGGTGTTGGTGATGAATGGTACCCACCGTCGATAGTCGGCAACCATGATCCAGGATCGAATCTTATATTGTAACTTTTTCTGCTTCACTGGCTCCTAGTTCTTGTAAAAGTCCAACCCCACCAATGAGTGCAATTAATAAAACGAGGCTCTGGCACATTTGTCTGTGCAAAGTCAAACTGCTCTCTAGATGTGTAGACATGTGATGTACTAACTGTAAAGAGCTGTCTCTAAACTAACCACTATTGTGTTGTAGATAAATAATAAAACTAACTTTGACTTGTGCTTAATTAATAGATAAACAATCTTAGTTTTGATAAAACAACCTTTAAGATAAAAAAAACTTGGTGATAATCAAACTTATAGATAATAAAACTTAGAGGTAATAAAACTTTTAGGTAAATAAACAAACACTATTTATAAACTTTTTGGTAGAAAACTTATTAAAATATATGTTTATAAATAGTGTACTTAACTTGGATGATTGAAGACTGACATTAGATTGAATTTTAGTACTTTAATTAAAACATAAGGATTAAATATATAAAAAGTTTGACGCGCGTTCAAATGGCGTCGCTTCCTTCCTTCTTAATAAAAGTTCTTTCTGCTTCTTTTTTCGCCGACTGCGCATGCGCACCACCTGTGATTCTTTTTCGCCGAATGAGCATGCGCACCACTTCTCATCGGCGGTGGCGCCGCCAGGCGAGGTTCGCTAGATTTTGGTTAATCTAACCTCTCCAATGGTTGTCTTTTTTTTTTTCTGTAAACCATGAATATTTTGAATATATAAGTAAAAAAAAATATTATTTTAATATACTTTTAATTACATCAAAGCCTTTTAATCATAATAGCCTGTCTTTCAATAATATTTTCTCATTTAGCGAATTCTGTGAAAGTTATTTGGGAACATAATCGTTGTCAAATTACATTTGAAGCTGAAAAGAAGGGGAATAGATTTATAGCTCCAAACTAGAACGTTCAAAGCCCGAGTTCGATAGTTGTAAACGTGTTGTGAGGATAGAATATATCTATTTAGCTCTCTATTTACATTCATGGACACAACTTAAGGAAGTTGTACCTTATAGCATGTATATAGAGATTCAGTAAATAACCCTGAAATACATTTATACACAGTGACCTTTAGTAAAGACACACAGGATAACCAAGAGTGAAAAAAGTGCCTCTGTCTCCTTAAAAAAACTTTCCATTTCCTCAAGTTTTGTCCATGAGTGTTTATTACAATTTGATGGCAGGATTATGTTCGGAAGTGAAAATCTGCCACTCCTCAATTAAAACAATGTTTCAAAACAAAGTGTTTTAGCTAGTACCCTGTAAAAACATATAGGCTGATGATGTGCTACAGAAAGTGCAACAACACCATCTTTGAAAAATCCAGACTGAATAAATATACTTGTTTTGATTCATGTTTACTAGAGAAAAGCTCATTTTTGCTAAGGGAAAACCCTTACATCATCAAAACAGTATACAGGTTGGCTTTTGTAAGAATTCGCCAAAGCTGTTATTGTTTCACCATCTAGAATCAGCATGGGAGTTCTACTCAAGAATAACAAATGAAAACTATCGTTTTGATGCTTTTTTATAATGTAAGAGGCTCTTTTTCATTGATATATATATGACATAATAAAAATATGATTTTTATTATTCATAAAATAATTAAAATTCTATAATCACAGAGCTAAATTTTAAAATGAAAAGGAATCCTTAACAAAAGGAATATAACCTAATTTTTATTTTTATTTGTAAATAGATAATAACATTGTTAGTTGTATGTATGCAAAAACTGTTTGCTTTAAAAAATAATCAAAAAATAATAAATATTTTTTGGGACAAAAGTTATCATTCATTTTACCATCCACGACTGCATGAATTGGTAACGTAACTAGAAACAATTTTATTAACATCATGAAACGCGATATCCCAAACTCGGGGATATTTGCGTCGATACCTCTCTCTACATCACAACAAATCGGCTATATACAATCCTGTTCAATTCATTATTTTACATAATTAACCAAAGAAAATTGTCCGAAGAGAAAAACAAACAACAAAGCAAAACACACAAAGCAAGCATCGCAATTATTTCCTTTTAAGTTTCCCTCTCCCTTTTCCAATTTAAAAGAAAGTTGTAAATAAATTTGCAAAATTGATCAAAATTTTCACACCTCTCTTTATCGTCTACAAATTCATCAAGCTGTCTAAAACGACCAAATTTGTTTTCCCTATAAACCCGGAAAATTGGGCAATTCATAAGTAGATGTTTCGAGTCCTGAATTTCACCTCCGCAGAAGCATCCTGGTTCCTTCACCGCGCCGATAGTTGCCAAAAATTTCCCAAAATTACCATGATCTGTAATGAATTGGATATTATAAAAATTTGGACGGAAAATCTTGGGATTCCAGATACGAAAAAGCTTCTGAAAATCTCATTAATATTATCAAAAATATCTTTCATTTTTGCGTGTAAGAATGATTTGACTATACTTGGAGCATGGGGTTCGTAAGTAATTATATCTTCAGTGGACAGTTGAGCTAGATCATATTTGATTATTCTAGATTCTATATAGTCTGTTAGGAGTGGAATTTTTGCCAAACTATGCACACAGTTTGATGAAGTGGTTTTATATGCTCTAACTGCCCATAAAATGATCTGGTACTGCATTGAATTCAGTTTTTGTTTAGAACGATTGTTTAAATATTTAAACCAAATTTCTGATCCGTATGTAAGTACAGGCCTTATTATTGTTTTATATAAAGTTAACCTCTTTTGAGTATCTAACCCCCACATATTGCCGCTTAGTGAACATAATAAATTTTTCATACGTCCTGCCTTACACAGAATATCATTTACATGCGGAGTAAAGTTGACTTTATTTTTCCATTTGTGATTTGAAAATTTCATTCCCAGAATTTTTACTTGCTTGACCGGCCTAATTATATTGTTATTAACCTTAATAGGTTTTTTTTCTGTTATGCAGGTATAGCAAATTAGTTTTCTCTGTACTGATCGTTAATTTATTTCTATTTACACCATTGGATCACATAATTTAAGATGTATTCACTTGCGGTTTTTAGTCCTTCAATAGTCTTATTCCAGCAAATTATTATAACGTCGTCTGCATAACATATAATATCTGCATTCACATTGATTCAAAATTTATCAACAAATCATTTAGCAAAATATTCCATAGAAGTGGTGATAAAGGTCCACCCTGTGGACATCCTTTAGTTAGTTTCTTTTAAAAAGTTTCTGATTCGTATGTAAATTTCACCTCCCTTCCATTATTCAAATAAGATTTTATGATCCGTATTAAATCTGAGGGAACATTATCATTATCCATTCTTTTTATAATCGAAGGCCACCATGCATTGTCGAATGCACCAGCTATATCTCTAGCTATCAAGGAAGTCAATTCTTTTTGTTTATGTTTCAATATAGTTTCTATAATTTTTCCATTCCAGTAATAGTTGATCTAGATTTCATAAAGCCATGCTGCCTTGAGCTCGTTAGATTATTTTCTAAATAATAAATACTTAATTTATTTTTTATTATATTCTCAAATGTTTTAGAGAGATTAGATGTTAATGATATAGGTCTATAACTTTTATTTACTTCATAATTAGTTTTGCCTGGTTTTGGAATTATTTTTAAGAATGATTTTTTCCATTCATCCGGATAGTATCCCATTTCTATACATTTATTGAATAATTGATGCAGTATTGGTATTATTTTTATTTTAGTTTGTCTGATCATATTGTTACTAATGTAATCAGGGCCCGGTGCTTTTTTAATATTAGTTTTTAAAATTGTTTCCTCTATTTCCTTAGATTCAATATAAACACTATTTTTATTTTTATATTTAGGCGTATAATTTCTAATCAAAATATGATCATCTTCATCTAAACCTCCAATATCATCCTGAAATAGATCGTTCATTAAACTTTTTATTTTGTCTATCTTTAAGTGATCTGTTAAATTATCTATTAGCGGTATTCCAAAATTTCTTTTTTTCGATCTCAATGACTTGTAAATCCTATAGGCATTACCAAATGCGTTAGTTGAATGACTTTCTTCTATAAAATTTCTCCAACTCGCTCTTTTTGCCTTTTTAATTTTATTTAAATATTTATTTCTCATTGATTTGAAGGCCTTTTCATATACCACTCCATGCCGATAATACAAATTTCTAATATAGTGGAAACCGTTTTTCACATTCTCCAGCTTCCCATCCCACCAGTATGTATTTGTTTTATTGTCAAATTATATTGACAAATATTCGCACGCTTATCTTATCCTATTTCTTTAGTGCGAAGAACGTTGTTTTATCAGATAAGTAAACCGATCTCTCCAGCATTCTAATTGGACGAATGTGGTCATGTTTGTATATAAAGGGGGCTATGGTATGAGTCGACGCGAGTGTGGTGGATTCGTGTGGAGACACTTAAAGTGTTCTCTGCGTGTTATATCCTTGTCTGGCAATCTCGGCGCATACCTGTGTAACCCGGGTCCGATCCCTACCTAAGCAGCAATAAAGCTAAGTACTGTTTTTTATTTTTTTTTACAAATTGTGAATCATTATTTATTTTTTTTGTTGGTGTTGTACTTTTGAGTTCACGTTTTTTTCTGTGTTTAAGTTACTCTTACTGTAGGCCCTAGTATATTGTATTTGTGTGTTAACCCGTAAATAGTAAACTTTGTCATTATGATTTCCGCTTCTTGTCTTGACATTTAGTGACAGATAAGCTGCCTCTTTAATTATTTGTGTGAGAGTATTTACAATGTTGTCAATATCTTTGATGTTTGACGCGTGGTTTATCTTGGTGATAATATTATCTACATCTTGTATTGAAATTTTTTCGGTAAATGTTTTCCAATCAGCACCTTTTTCTATAAATTTCCATGTTGAGTTTTGAACTGTCCTTTGCCTGTTAAAATTATGATAACTGTTAAAGGTTATTGCAACGTGATCTGAAATGTGCGTAAATATAGTCGTCTTCCAGTTTTGTACAAAACTTATTGATTTTTTTGTTTGAAATCGTAAGATCTATAATGCTTGAATTTCGGCAGGTGGGTATCTTAAGATTATGAATAAATAGGCTATGTTCATCTATGATGGAGTGGAATTTGAAACCATTGGAGTTTTTCGTCGTATCAAACCAGACTGGGTGTCTAGAATTGAAGTCACCACATAGTATAATAGGTTGTTGGTTGTAGGTATCCAGAAGCTCCTTGATAAATTTTTGATGAGTGTCATTAAATATATGTGGATATATATAAAAGTTTGCAATAACAGTATTTGATTTTGCTGAATTTATAGAGGTGGTTGTACAAAAGAAGTTTGTGAATTTATTGATTTTATTATATTTTAAACGCTTATTCATAAAGATCGTTGCAGTGTATATTTGTTAATCTGTCGTTGAATGCCTTTTTGAGATTCTAAATCGAAAATTACGTCTATATTAATTAGATGGCCTGGGTATGTAAATTTTGCTAACCGCTTTCAGTTCTTCTGACTTTTCTAATTCTTTTTGCAGTATATTTGTATCTAGAAGACTTGGAGATTTTATTATTAATGATTTTCTAGTGTTAATTATTTTATTTATCTTGACTTTCTTGCCACTTTCTCTCAAAACTTTTATATTATTGTAAATTGTATTGATTAAATTAGAATTAATTTCACCGTTGTTTGAGGCTACTATCAGGGTTGATTCATCTTTATGTGCTTGTTGTATATTTTTAAAAATTTCGCTATCTTGTCGGAACTATTTGAGAATAGGATTTAGGTTTGGGCAGTTCTTTAAGTATATTTTGAAATTTTCTATCTATCGTTTTGTCAATAATTTCAGTCAGATTTTCTATTGTATTTTGTTTATTTAAATCTTCTAAAGATTCAATTCCACTTTTGGCCTGATCTATCATTGACGACAAGTAAGATATGTCATTTTTTGTTAAATTCTTTTGATTGGATTTGAACTTATTATCAAAATATTTTTTTATTTCGTCAAGTTTAGCATTTATTGACTTTGAGAAAGAATCAATTTTTTTTATTTACTGAATTAAGAAAAAAAAGTCATTTTACTTGATGCAAAAATTTGTATATTAGAAATTTAAATATAGAAATGATAAAAACTCCGAAAATATAATAAAAATAAAAATCAATATTTACCGGATTGGAGAGCGATGCGAAGCACGTCTAGTCAATTCGGCCACCTAGCGGCAAAACGTAACTAGAATACGCCTTTTTTTTATATATATATATATATGTCGTATCTGTCGTTTTCGAATGGAAGGGCGCAGCCGTTGTGCATGTGTGCTTCGAAAAAGAATTTGTTCCACACTCGTGAGCGCGCGCACGCGGCGGCGTGCCGTAGCATTTGCCCGCGCGCGGTAGCTCCCACGTTTATTTTGTACAGAGTATTTATAGATGGATGAAATTGTATATACATTTTAACATTCTAATTATGGCGAAAATAAATTATATCTCTTGGGCATTAGGCAAATTATGACAGATGACACCTGTGTGGGATAAATAAATTTAAAATGATTTTTAAATTATTTAGTTGAGATTGGGAGGCAATTTTATAAATCGAAAATTGATACTATGTGCAAATTGATAAATTTGTGTGATATTACACTAAAAATATATACAATTAGATATCAACAATTAGATATGAAAACAACATTAAATATGATATATAATACATAGTTAGAGTCAAGTCATGTTTTAAATATTATTGCAGGATAATGTTTTGGTACTGCGGAAGGATAATGCGTTACCATGAAAAAAAATATTGCTTGAATGATTTTGGCAGGATACGAACCTGTGTGATGTGGTTACGACTGCGTATTTGTGGGAGTGTTCTGTGCGTGAGAGGATCTCCTTTTATTACTTACTAGCCGAATGACCCGGGCAACGCCCGGGTTTTACCCGATTAAATGTTTTTATTCAAATACTATTCGTAACAATTATGAATTGGCGTCGTGGATGTCACTCTTGTGAAACGTCCCGCTCCAAACTTTGTGCTTTTTTAAATAAAAAATAATAAAAATGTAAATTCCACAACGACATTTGAAAAATATATAATTTTGATTTTCAAATACTATTCGTTACAATTATAAATTGGCGCCGTGGATGTCACTCTTGTGAAACATCCCGCTCCAAACTTTGTGCTTTTTTAAATAAAAAATAATAAAAATGTAAATTCCACAACGACATTTGAAAATTCTATAATTTTGATTTTCAAATACTATTCGTTACAATTATAAATTGGCGCCGTGGATGTCACTCTTGTGAAACGTCCCGCTCCAAACTTTGTGCTTTTTTAAATAAAAAATAATAAAAATGTAAATTCCACAACGACATTTGAAAATTCTATAATTTTGATTTTCAAATACTATTCGTTACAATTATAAATTGGCGCCGTGGATGTCACTCTTGTGAAACTTCCCGCTCCAAACTTTGTTTATGAGAAGCGATATTTTTATAGAGAGATGATCTGGCTTTGTGTCTTCTGTTCGAATGAATGTTTTTCTGTTAAAATTTGTTTCTGCATATTAAAAATGAACTGGCTTTACCCGTGGTCTCTGCTTTTTGAATTTTTTCTCCATATAATTTTGTATCTGATAATCAAACCTGATACAGCAATATTGTCATAATCATTTTCTGACTAAAAAACAACTATTTTTCCCCAGAACCTGTCAATTCAAATTTTTCTTGGCTAAAAATCTGATAAATATCTCTTCCAGATTTTTCTCTGTGTCCTGTTAAAACACGTTTTATATGTCTATTAGGTCAGCTGATATTACCTCCCATCTTCACCGCTAGAGGCGCTGCTTGCGAGCGAAAGGGCAAATTTGCAACGAAATTTGCTAATAACTCGAAGAATATTCGGGATAGAGACCTGAAATTTTCGCTAAAAGTTTTCCAGATTTTACTCTATATACTGTTGAAATTTCAGTCAGATTAGTTACGTATTGTGGACGTGTATAGCCGACATAGGAACAAACACACATACATACACTGACTTTTATATATATAGGGATTTCTTCAAATTTCTGACATTAATTTTATCATACATGATGATATTTAAAACAAATTTATAAAAATAACATAAAAAATCAAACTTTATATTAAGTTTTTTAAAATATCATCTTTATCAAAAAAGAATGCTCACCAAAATATTTTTAAGGTTTTGGGTAATTTAAAGCTCTTATCCATTATAAATACCAGGTCTATTAGTATGAAGCGCGAAAATTTTCAGTGAATTCAAAAGTTCACCAATTCCATACAACAAAATATTTTTTATTCAAAGTAACTGCCCTGATTAGCTATACACTCGGACCACTTTTCAGGCAATTTTCGAATTCCTTGTCTGAAAATTTCTATTCCTTTTGAGTCGAACCAGTTAACAAGTCATTTTCGGAGTATGTCTGAGTTCGAAAATTCCTGTTTTTTTAGGGCGTGTCCTAAAGATGTGAAAAGGTGGTAGTTCGACGGCGCTAAGTCTGGTGAGTACGGCGGGTGGGGTTAGAGTCCCCAGCCCAAGTCTTTTATGGTGTTTTTGACCACCGTAGCGTTGTGGGCTGGAGCGTTGTCATGCTGCAATATCAGGTTGTTGTGCTTTTCACGCCATTCCGGTCTTTTTTCATTCAACGCCTCTCTCAAACTGTGCATTTGTTGTTCGTAGCGACTAGTATTGACCATTTTGCCAGGCTTCAGGAGCTCGAAATATACTACGCCGGTCTGGTCCCACCATATGCAAAGCATTACCTTTTTTCTGAAGCGATTTGGCCTAGGCGTCTATTTTGGAAATTGGCCGGGTAGGCCCCACGACTTTTGGCGCGTAGGATTGCTGAAGTGGATCCATTTCTCATCAGAAGTTACGATTCGGTGCAAAAATGACTTCTTTTCGTGCCTGGCGAGCAGCCCTTCGCAGGTTACCAGACGCCGTTATTGCTGCCTTTCGCTCAACTCGTGGGGGACCCATCTGGAAAGCTTTTGGGTCATTCCGAGGCTATTTAAACGTAGAGAAACAGCACCTTGAGACACCTGGAGCTGTTTTGCGAGTTTCTCCTGCATTTGGGTACTGTCCTCATCCAACAAAGCTTGCAGTTCAGCGTCCTCGAACTTTTGGGGCGGTTTTCCATGTGGTTCATTATCAAGTTCAAAATCGCCACTTTGGAATTTTTTAAACCACCTGTAACACTGCGATTTGCTCAGAGCGTGGTCGCTGTAAACCTTCTTGAGCATTCGGTGGGCTTCAGTGGCACTTTTCTTCCAGTTGAAGGCGAACAACAAAACTTCCCGCAAATGGGCACTTTTTGGCTCGGAAATCGCCATTTTCCACGGGCTCCAGAAATTTTTCACGATTTGAATTTTTCTAAAACTGCACGCATGCTGATGCCACGTGAGTCAAAGAACAAAACGCCTACAACAGCGCCACCGTCGGCTCAAATAAAGTTGCACAGCGGCCTCTGGCGCCCATTTTCGCGTTTCATACTAATAGACCTGGTATATATATATATGACCTTTAAAAATAAAGATTATTTTTAATTAGAAAAAAGATAGTTTTTTTTAATTGAAAAAAATCGGCCTGAAATATTCAAAAAAATTCAAAAAATCTATTATAATATTGTATAATTTTTATTTTCTCTCTCGGACATATGACTTGATCATATTACCATATTGTTGTGGCTTAATAGTTCAATAAATAATTAAAATAATTAATTGACTACTCTAATTGATTTTGATTTGAATTCTATTTTTATTAAGACTTGATTCACACATATTTAGAGTTTTTAATGAAACTAAAAAAGTTTCTTGATTAAGAATTTTTAGAGTTATTTACAAAGAATGCAAATACATTGAAACGACTTGAATTAAAACACAATGTGTAGTAAATAATAAATTCTGATTATTATTAATAGAATAAGTTCACAGAAATATTGAATCAGATCTATTAAAATATTTTATATAATACAATAATTAAATTTAGAGATATTTGGGATTATTTGCATAAATGAAGATTGAATTCAGAAAATATGAAATTTTGATAATAGACGCGATGCCAGTGTTTGATAGAATAGAACCATCAATAAGGCAGCGGGTAGAAGAGGCTGAAGTTTGATAGGGTTTGACTTGTATTGAAAAACCTAAAAAATTATATAGGCCTCCTCAAGGTGTTTGTTTTAACATCTTTACAAAACAAGTCTCCACGGGGTTCCCAGTGGAATCGCATAAAATGATAAAAAGATAATCTAGGGACATTTTTCTATATACCAAACTACTCTAATAAATTATAAATAAATATACAATTAACTAATATATTCCCAATAAATTTATTTATTTTCAACGGTAAAGAATAATCATATTTATTCTTCCGCGCACGCGCAATAAAAAAATTAGTTCTTAAAAAATTCTTTCTCAAATGCACCACAATTTAAAGAATATTTTTTTTCCGTAATTTTTCAGCAACTCATATTACTGATATGGATTATATATTAGTGTAGTTTTGAAAATGCAACTTAAAATAGTTAATTAATAAAAATTTTATTATAATATTTTATCCAAATAATCAAGTACTAAAAGCTTTTCACTAATTTAAACAACTTCCTACAGAAGTGCAGCTTTTTGCGTTTTACTTTAAAAGTTATTCTTTACACGAATAAAAAGGAAACATTTTGATACATTTATTTAATTACATTGATAATGCTATTTTACCTACATATTCAAAAGTAAATGACTTCTTGTTGTAGAATAATCCTATGCTTGTTATTTAAGCCCATTAAATATGAGATAGAACTCTCTTATTATATTTTGAAAACATATTCTATAATTAAAAGAGACTATGCTTGTTAAACAATAATATTTCAATGGACTTCTCCTATTATATATTGCCCAAGTGTATCTAATCAGTGCAATTAATCAACCAACTCTAAGTGCAAAAGCGAATTGTTTCTAGATCTCTAGATATGTGGTGTACTTAGGGTGTATAAGAAGTTAGAAATTCGTCGTGAAAATACAGTTACATTGTACCCAGACGCCTTTGGTGTTCTTTGTCTGTTCAAGATGGTATAGCACGCGAGTTTGTAAAGAGAAGCAACTAGAGTTTTATTATACTGAAATCGAATAAATACCCTATAAGTGGGACTAGCCGTCAAAAGGATTCTTGGCGTTGTGGATGTCACTCTTACGAAGCGTCCTGTTTCGACTGTACACCACGTTCAGGCTGAGCAAGGCCGACTTGTAGGCTGGTCCGCTGCCAACCGTCAAACTCCTTCACGTGTTCAAACAGCAGTCCGCTCCGTACAGTGATTTTCCAATCCGGCCTAGACAATTTCAGGGCATCTGTGACTTCAGCCCAACACCTGCTAATCCCAAAACCTTCTCCGACCGCGACTTCTTGTCGAACCGCTGTCACCAGACTGTTATGTTCTCCCTCCTGTCTCTTCTCCAGCTGAGCCCTTTCTTTTAATCCCACGTTCTCCCATGAGGTCAGTAGCATTTTCTTGTCTACCAGTCACGTCGTCTTGGCTCTTGACATGGAGGAGCCAGATGCCAAAATATTATTCTTGTTTCTAGTACTTTGTGTGGCTAACATAGAGGATATTTTACATTTTTATAACTGTGAAAGTATGAAGACTTTTCATCGTTTTCTACTGTTCATAGGATACTTTTTTTTCCGAAGAACACAATAAATATTTTTAAAATATTATATTTAAATTAAAAATTTGATCAGTGAAAGGTTGAAAAAACATAATTAGTAGTTTGATTTGTCCTGATGGGAAAACGACTTATGATATAAAAAAAAACTATTTAAAAGAGATATATAAAACACTCTCAAAAAAGTTTCTTTTATTAAATAAAGGCGCGGTTTCGTACTTTGATCATCCAACGAGTTAGCTAAGAAATCTAACAACTTTGTATTTAGCTTGTTAAAAATCCAAAGTTCGAAATACGTATCTACAGTATATATATAATAAAATAAGCGTTTTGTGAAAGCTTTTTAATTTATTTAAAACAATTTCATCGCAATTACGGAATAGAGAAATAGAGAAAGCTATACAGCTGACGGGTGGCGGTCGAGCAAGCACTATCTCCTGATAAGCTCGGTTTATCCCGCTGACAGATCTATATACAAACCCTCGCCTCCCTTCGCGGAATTTCTTGCATCACGGGACTGGAAGGGCACGAAATGTTTATTCTTTTACACTTCTCTCTATATATACAGTTTCTTTTACGCTGAACAAAGACATCCTGGTTATATCTTCTACTAAATGGAATGCGTTAATCCACAATCATATATAAAATCGAAAGATATTTTCTGGTTACCTTTTAGAAATTAAAATAATGAGATAATAATAAAAATGAATAATAAAGATTAATTAAGATGAAAAATTGAATAACCCAGGTTCCTGGAACGTACGTGTCACCTTAATTTCATTGGTCAACAACATTTTTGCCCAAGAGAACCTGATGGTGTTTCTAGTGTAACTTTTCATGCTGAACTCGAAAATCTAATCAGAAATTTTCCATCACTCATGGTTTTTGCGTGACAGCCTTTTTTTTTTGTATTGGGATAAATACAGCAAAAAATGCAAAAAATATTACGTAGGCATTTTTGCATAAACCTTATTACATTACACTGGTTTATCAAAAATTATTTTTCTTTGTCACAAAGGAAACAGCATCTTATCTAAATTTAACTCTTTGTGCTGATTCCAAATATACCATTAGTTTTTTTCTATCACGCAAGATTTTTGAGATGCACCTACTTGAAATTTGGAAATGTTTTCAATATATAAGCATATATGAACTAAATATATTTATTTTTATTGAAAAGTAGTGACAGTGGATTTTCTTCTATACTTTGCTTGTGGTACATCCCTCTTGAGTGTCCAGCAGTAGTCAGTAAGCATAACGGGACTCCATTTACCTTGGTACCGTTTCTCCATGCTTGATATATCTTGATGAAACCTCTCACCATGCTCATCGCTAACTGCACCAAGATTGTCTGGAAGGAAATCCATATGTGAATGCAGGAAATGGATCTTGAGAGACATGTTACATCCCAGTGCCTTGTAGGAGAGCAACAGATCATTAACTATGTCTCGGTATTTTTCAACCTTGACACTTCCTAAGAAGTTCTTGTAAACGTTTCTAAAGGAATTCCATGCTACTGTTTCGACTTCATTCAAACTATTTTGAAAATATCCATCCTGCAACAATTCTCGAAGCTGAGGTCCAACGAAAATGCCTTCTTTAATTTTCGCATCACTTATGCTAGAACATTTTCGTTTAGGTAGGCAAATCCACTGGCATTTCGATCCATTGCCTTGACAAAGTACTTCATTAATCCCAGTTTAATATGTAATGGGGGAAGTAAATATTTTCTGAATCGATCAGGCAAGGATTTACAATATTTTTATGTCCTGGAGTAAAGATTTCATGGTTTGGCCAGCTTTTTTTTATGTAATGCCTTTCCCTATCTCTGCTATCCCGCTCACACAGAAAACAACAAAATTTTGTATATTCAAGCTGTAATCCACGCAAAAGAATGACTTTCAAATCGCTGCATATTTTCCAACCGTATGTTTCATATTCTATCTTTTTCAAAAGCAGTTTCATGTTTTCGTAAGTCTCTTTCATGTTGGATGCATGTGCTATTGGCACTGATGGGAACTTATTTCCGTTCCTGAAGGAGAACAGCTTTCAAACTAATTTTTGAAGAATCAACGAATAAACGCCACTCTTCTGTATCATGGTCGTGACCAAGCGCTTCCATTAGACTTACAACATCATTGCAATATACTAAATCATTCTCTTGTGAAAAGAAGTCTTGAAATGCATCATGACGCTTGCGAAAAAAAAAACAATACTTTTGTGCCTTTATGCAGCAGATTCCAGCGTTTTAACCTAGAGCCTAATAGTTCATTATGTTTTATGGATAAGTATAAATCACGAACGAGGTCGTTCAAATCTCCTTGGGTTAACAAATGAGGTTCAGATGAAGCACTTGCTTCAAAATTTGTGTCATCCGACTGTTGCTCTCGTATCGTCACTAAATATTACATTTTCAGGAGTCTGTGGCACAAGTAAAATATCACTATGAGGAACCGGTCTCATAGCAGAAGTCAAATCTCGATATTCAACTGTATGTCTTGATTTGGATGTAATACCTGTAGTCTTTGTCAAACAAAAATAACAGTCTGAAGAATGGTCTTCAGGTTCCCTCCATATCATTGGAACCGCAAAAGGCATATGACGTTCACCTTTAATCCACCCTGTAAGACGTCGAGCACAAATTTCACAACAATGATAAGGAGCCCAAGTCTTATCTTGGTCACCGACTTTAGAGCCAAAATAAAGTTGATAGCACTTTTTGATGAGCGGTGTAAAGTTTCGCCTTTGAACTTTGAAAGTTAATTCCCCAAAAATGTAACAGAAAATATCAGGAATATTAATGCAACGCCTCGGCATATTGACACAGTCTAGTGCACACGATTTATAAAATCAAATCGATAGAGAAGAATAAACTGATCACTTCAAATATACCTGTCACTTCTGATGCAAATTTATTAAACAAATCGTTAGGTTCAATTTGAATATACATATAAATGTATATTAAAACTGTTATTCAGCAAATAGCATTCCAGAGCTTGTCGTTATTTTTGAATTGAAATCAAAACAGATTGCATTATAAAATAAACATATTTAATTAAAAATTCAAAAATTTGTTATTTAAATTAATATTTATGATTCTCAGAGCGCAAAATTTAATTAATAACAAATAAAATAAAGCTTTTGGCTTCACATATAAACTCTTCTTGTCAAAAACAAAGCGCTAGCCAATGTAATGATGTTTACTTAAAAATTGCTTACATAACATTTTCTGAATTATTACTGTATATACCAATTTATAGAAAAAATGGTTATCCTGCAAGAACAATGGGTGATGGAAAACTTCTGATTTCATTTTTGAATTCAGTACGAAAAGTTACATTAAAATCAACATCATTTTTTGTAGACCAATGTTTTATCGGGGTTTTGTATTATGTTTTATTTATAAGACACGTGGTGGTTCTATACAACAGGAGACACCAAGTAGGATAACTTTATGTAAAGTTTTCAGGAATAGGTTCAGGTTTGGGTTTCAAGACGGTCAGACGGCCAGTCTGGTGAAGAGATATATATGGACAAGTACCTATAAATATATATAATTCTCAACTTGACATAAGGGACAATCGCCTTCTGTTTCGAAGACCTTGCATAGACTTTCAAATACGTAATCATGCTCAGTAAAAATTGTTATGAAAGAGATTCCTTGCTTGATGTGTTTGTTAGCTTGGAGAGTATTGGTCTAGGTGCAGCAGCTGAGAGATGGACAGAAAACGATGTCTTCTAGAAATTCTCGACGAATAAAAAGACTTTTGGTAATCAAAGCGCCACGACAATGGTCGGCAGCTACGGACGCTGGGGGGGTCGGGCGGGGGTTCGCCAGGGGTCGGGGACTTCCTTTGTGCCCACTTCCTCTTGTGGAATTTCCGGGTCCCGCGACGATAATTGCAGGTTGACTTCCACCGTGGTTTCACCATCTACCATTCTTCTATTGACCCCGTTTCTTTTTCAAACTTGGGGGAATTTGGTTTTCTGACGTTTTATACGCTCTTTAAAACTTTGTTTTATAAAAATCATTACGATTGATTCCAATTTGTACGTAAACCGTGGGACTACCTTTAAAAACTTAAGTTTTATTAATGTTAGATGCCCTATTCTGTTTCATATCGAATTCGATTTTATTCATCCTTTTCTCAACTCATATTGGCAGAGTCCAATCTAATACCTCATCTCTGTTTACTATCTAAAACGGTTTGGTTAATCCCTCTATATGTTATTCTGCGTGGTCTCATTATTTCTGGACCATTTTGGAATTATTTAAAAATATATTTTTGCTAAAATAATATAAATAAATATTTATATAATATCCCTTTCGTTTTCTTGAAAATTTTTACTAAGATTTGGGTAAGTTAAAAGTCTTATATAGTTATCGAGTCAAATATAGTTCCATATAGTCTTAAATAGTTTTATACTTACAAGTGCCCGATATAGTTACTAAAATGAAGGTTATATGACACTTATTAAAATTACCAAACATACAAATTGATTATACACTGATGGACGAATCTTGAGGAATTGCACCTTTTAGCATGTATATCGGAATTCAAATAAAAAATCTGAAAGATATTTCATACACAGTGACCTTTATTGAAGAAACACGAGGTAACCAAGTGTAAACAAAATTGTCTCTGTCACCTTCAAAAAAAAAAAAAAAACTTAAAAGGAAGACCGGCCACATAAAAATATTAAACTTTTTCAAGTTTTGTCCATAAGTGTATAATCAAACTTTGATTTTTTTTTTCTTCAAGCTTTTGGAGTTCTAAAGCTATCTCTGAGTTTATATTTTGTATTGAACCTCGAATATAGACAGACATATTTACAGATATAGTTTTCTCTTAATAATATGTAATTGTGCTGGTCAATAAAAATATGTATTTGTCAAATGTCTCTTTTAAGGCATTTTTCACATTTCGAGGGCGTTATATTTTGTGCTCAAATGATAATTTTTGAAAATTCATCAAAAATAAATTATTGCAGATCTTTTGAAGGTGGTATGTATAAAATGTAGGAAAAACTTGTAATTTTATATAATAGGCTGAAATAACGTAATAGGGTTCAGAATAACATTTCAGTATTCTATTAGAGAGCTAAAGAATGTGTGATAAAAAATAACGATCCGAGTACTATTGCGCTTCTTTTTGAAAAAAAGGGCTAAATGAGAATATGGCGGCAAAAAAAAAATCGAAGTGGAAAGGAAAGGAATAGTCAATAGAAGAACAGTTTCAAAATGATTCAAGAGATTTAGAGAAGGAGGCATCCGCCTTGAGGACAAACCTCGAATGGGACGACCGCATGTGACGGATATTGAGACCCTACGATTTCTGGTGATGGACAACCCACAACAATCTACGCGTGAAATGACATCCAGACTTGGACCATCCAAAGATAGATCAACCGAATTTCAACATCAGGAAGATGATTATGTTAAAATACATTCATAATGAGCTTTAAGCTGCGACCTAAGGAGGCCATGATCGGAATGTGGAAGAGACATCGCCAATATTCTGTGTATGAAGACATTGCAGTGAGTTATTTATAGATAATCTATAAACACCAAATATATATTATGTACTCTTCGTATCTGGAAGAACACTGCGAGGACTTTACATTCTTTAACGGAGATATGTCACTGGCTGATCAAGTGTTACCGATGCTATAACAAAGTTGAGTCCCACCAGACCCCTGTATTATAATCTTAGCGCAAAAACAATAATTCAATGTTCAATATTCACATATTTCTAGTATTATTTTAGTACTTGTTGTCAAATTTTCGTAACATTCAGATTTCAGATTCCAAATAACTGATATATATCCACTCATGGACAGAACTTCAGGAAGCTGTACCTTTTAGAGTGTATATCAGGATCAGACAATAACTTTGAAAGATATTGATACACAGTGACCTATAATGAATACACACGAGACAACCAAGTGTGAACAAAAAAATTAATTTCCTCTGTCTCTTAAAAAAAAAAAAAAAAAAAAAAAACAGACGCGACCGGAGAGGTCACTTCCTTAAGTTTTATCCATAATATTTGTCCAATAATATAGCCGTCTGATAGATTAAACTGAACTAAAACGATAATAATTTAATCTTTCCTAATTCCGTATGAATATTAACAAAACATATTAATAGAAAATAGCTTAAATATTTTGATTTTTATTAATATACAAATACACTTGCCAATCATTATTACATACATATAATAAAAATATATGATTTGACCTAATGAAATAATAACTGAGAGAAAAAATAATTAAGTTCCGCAAAATAAACGAAAATAGAAATCAAATATTGGTGGACTATAGAAATTTTTATTCGATCTTTAAACCTTATAAAAATTTAATTTTGGACAATAAGATTAAATGCATATAATTTTTAAACGATCTAAATATAGACAAATTTTAATGGAATAATGAGGTGAACTCGAATTTTATTTCGATTATAAAACTAATAAAGAGGAGGCTTGAATTGTTTGCTTCAGTATATAAATATGGTCTAAACATGTCCAAGTGGATACAATTTCTCTAGCAGGATCCATCTGTCACCGCCAATTATAGCCAGAAATAGAGTCGTCAAATCAATGAATATTCTGAAGACTGGAAAGACAAAGGCTACTGATGACATCATCCCTGCCAGCTGTGGACCATTAACCGGTCGGCTGAACTTACTGATTAGTCGGTGACACCTGGAGTGTTTGTGCTCTATGTGCCTCTTGGTGCTTTATGGCCTTAAATGGGCTCAAGTATTGCTACTGCCGAGAACAGGGCCGATATGTTGTTTCTGGGGCATTTAAATCCCTATATATATACGTAGCAGTCTTGTCGCAGCCCTATTCGCCAATGCTTAAAGAAGTGTTGTTTGCGAAAATAGGCAGCTGGCGAGTGGTAAGGAGTATTTTTAGTTGGAGCATAGTTTAAGAAATGACAATGAACATTTTTCATTAAAGATAGATTTTCAAGAAAACTAAGTTTCCATTCCAGGAGGTGTAAACCGGGCCGCTGCAGATAGCGGAATCCCGATTATGGTCAACTATTGAATTTCGCAAGCAATCTATGCTTGATATTTATGTGCACTTACTGATAGGTTAGAACAAGCATTATTCAGTAATTATATTGATGATAGAATTTCTCATTATCTCAAGTACACATGGTACAGGCTATGATAATAATGGTGAGTGGAAGTTGGCGACTTCTTTTACCGTAATTGCACCACATGTCTACATATGTGTTGAGAAGCAGTTCGACATTTGCACTTACAAGTGTGCTAGAGCCCATTACACACAATTCCAATATTTAATTTAGTAAAAGTCGAATATTTTTATGTTTTGATATGCATTTTCGCGCCATCTGCTATGAAAATTGGAAACTACATATTGCATTATAGACGCGTATGGTTATTTTTTAAATAAATTGCAGTAAGGGCAGTCGAGATTGTTTTATTTTAAAAATAATCAAACGCGTCTATAATAGTTTCCAATTTTTATGTTTGTTTTGAATTTTCAACCTAAGTAACAACTAAGGGCATATGTCAACTCGCTTCAAAGGCATATTTTAAAAATACATAGAATGATTCATGAAAAATTTTAATACAGTTATACCTTCATAGAGAGAACCCCTAAAGCATAGTTACTGTTAGCTTTTTCATTATTATTATTGTATTTTATTAATTAATTATAATTCATATTCATAGAATAATATTGTTACTTATCATCATTCTTTTTGTTGTTGTTTTTTCTTTTTTGTGTTAATAATAGTCTCTTTTTTTAGTAATAAATACAACTAAATCGCATTATATCTTAGTGTGATTCTCTTTTGTTGTTTGAAATAAATCGAATTGAATCGAAGTGAGTCAGCTCGTTCTTTCTAGAAGAGAGTTAAAAGAAAACGTGCTAACATTTTTTGGTGCCGAAACCCGGGAAAGAAGTAGAAGAAATAGAAAGTTCTTAGAAGCCATAGAAATAAAGAAAGGTAAGGTTTTGAATACTAATCTTTAAAATATGGAAACAGAAATCTTAATTTTTGAATCTCTGATTAAAAGTTTAGAATTGATAAAAGCAGATGTAGAATATAATTTAGAAGGCAATGATAAATACGCACTTATGCAAAATAAAGAAGACTTGTTAAATTTAAAAGCTGGCTTTGATAATCAATATGTGAAATTAGTTAAATACTAGACGAATGACCCGGGCAACGCCCGGGTTTACCCGATTAAATGTTTTATTCAAACACTATTCGTTACAATTATAAATTGGCGCCGTGGATGTCACTCTTGTGAAACGTCCCGCTCCAAACTTTACAGTCAGATTAGTTACGATATAAATCTTCAAATCGAGCGAGCGTCTATAAATATTTCGATTTAGATCAAGTATTCTAATTATTAAGCGAACACTATTATTAATAAAATTTTGAGAAGATTTCGATTTTAAACGTATTTATAACCTTGATAGAGGGCGCTGTTCGTAAGCTAAGTAGAATAATTTGAATATATAGTTTCAATATTTAATTTATGTATAATTTAAAATAGCCTATCGTTTTCCTCGTATTTTTTTACCAATGTATGGAAATTTTGGTTTGAATTAGTGAACTCCTGCGAATTTGTATACCGGACATACAAACCAACAAGCAAACAAACAAACATACAAACATTCTTTTTTATATATATAGAATATATTATATAAATGAGTTTTAAAAATTGTTAAAAAAAAAATGCATCGGCCGGGAATCGAACCCGGGCCGCCCGCGTGGCAGGCGAGCATTCTACCACTTAGCCACCGATGCGTATACAAAATGGCCATATTTGGGTATTCATTCCATTCCGGATTACTCCGCGTAAAAAAAAAAGTTCTTCAAATGAAAAAAAGAAATAGCCAAAAATACTAAGCAAATTGTATCCAAAAATTTTCCTCAGGTTTATAAAAAGCGACATGCAAAATTTGGTACCAATTGGTTCAGTAGTTTTTGAGTTTATCGCGAAACAGACAGACAGAAATTGACTTTTATATATATAGAGATTAGTGTTTAGGTATTTGATTTAATTCATATAGTTGATATAATAGTATATATTTATTTTATATTTTTTATAAATTAGTTTTAAAAATTGTAAAAAAAAAAATGCATCGGCCGGGAATCGAACCCGGGCCGCCCGCGTGGCAGGCGAGCATTCTACCACTAAGCCACCGATGCTTTAAAAAAAATGGCCATATTTAGGTATTCATTCCATTCCGGATTAGTCCGCGTAAAAAAATAGTTCTTCAAATTAAAAAAAGAAATAGCCAAAAATAATAAGTAAAATGTAGCCAAAAATTTTCCTCAGGTTTATAAAAAGCGACATGCAAAATTTGGAACCAATTGGTTCAGTAGTTTTTGAGTTTATCGCGAAACAGACAGACAGACAGGAATTGACTTTTATATAGATAGAGATAGAGATATAAAATATAAAGGCATTAATGCTGAAGAAAAATTTGAGGTATCCTTTGAGAAAAAGTCTAAAATCGATTCTTTTTTGATAAAAATAAATAGATAGTTGGGAATTTTAAATAAAAATACATTTTCGGGTGAAACGCATTTAGAACTTCCCAAATTACAATTGCCCACATTTAGTGGTGATATTTCAGATTGGCTGAGTTTTAAGGAAATTTTTATTCGATCTATTGATCAAAATCCAAAACTGGGAAATTTTCAAAAACTTCAATATTCAAATTCTGCACTAAAAGGAAATGCCGCTAGACTTATTAGGGCGCTCAATATTTCTGATGAAAATTATCCTATTGCCTGGCAAACCTTGGTCAATAGATTCGAAAAAAAAGTGAATTGTCTTTTAAACAAATTCAAAATTTGTATGATCTAAAAAATGTAAAACAAGAATCGACTAAAGATTTACTTGATCTCCTGGACACTTGTAACGAAAGCATTCAGAATCTCTCTATCCTCGGATTGGAACGTAATAATTTATCGGATATGATTTTAATTCATATAATTCAATCAAAACTTGATCGTTCAATAAGAAAGGATTGGGAGATGAGTTTGCTTGAGAAAGAATATCCATCGTATGAAAAGATTATTTCTTTCCTGGAAAGATTTGCTGGAAGTCTCGGGAGTTTTCAGAATAAAGAAAATTCAAAACAATTCTACAAAATGAATAAATCCACTCATTCTCATTCAGCAACATTTGCCTCTGACTCTAGTATAAATAGCAGAGTCAAGTCATGCGTCTTATGTAAAAGTGAACATTTTTTGTTAAAATGTCCTAAGTTTAATGGTATGATGTTACCTGAAAGATGGACATTTGTAAAAGATAATCGTCTATGTTACAACCGTCTAAGATCTAACCATAGAGTATCGTCATGCGTCTTCACGCAAAATTGCAAATCATGTAATAAGAGACATAATACTCTTTTGCATCAGTTCAAACCGGAAATGTTAAGTCCTGTTGCGGACATATCTCCATTGACCCATGCCAGTGTCTCATGTTTTTCAGACAACAAAAGTCATGATCGGATATTACTCTCTACGGCTTTAATAAAGGTCAAATCGGAAATCGGGGTTTTTCAAACATGTAGAGCCCTCATAGATACAGGCTCTCAAAGGTGTCTTATAACAAATAGTTGTCGAAAGAAATTAAATCTTCCTCTTGCTGAATGTAGAACTACAGTTTTTGGTTTGGGAAACAAACTTGTAGAACAATCATTGGGTGTGGTCTCTCTCCAATTTAGCCCACATTTCTCTCAAACCTAATATTCAACGCCAATCCTATAGTCATTGATAAAATCACATCAGAATTGCCCAATTTCTTTATAGAAAAGGATAATTGGCCTTATTTGAAAAATATTCTTTGGCTGACCCCAATTTTGACAAATCTAGCCAGATTGATTTAGTGATAGGAGCAGAGCTTGCTCCATGCTTATTTAACGGGAAGGTTAGATTCCAAAATTTATCTGGACCCACTGCGTGCGGATCCAAATTGGGATGGTTACTTACAGGTAAAATATTACTGTCAGGTGAAAATTCCAATCAAGATATAACTATGTTCGCGTCGGAGGTACAAGATGATTTTCTCAAAAATTTCTGGGAGCTGGAGTTAGTACCCTCTTCCAAATCTTTAACCAGAGAAGAAATTTCGTGTGAAAAAATATATATTAATAACCTCAAAATTCTGGAAGATGGAAGGTACTCTGTTGGGCTGCCATTTAGTACTTTGCCAACTCTTGGCGAATCTAGGATCAATGCTTTGAAACGATTTCTATCACTTGGAAGAAAATTACAAAAATCTCCAAGTATCCTAAAACAATATTGTGATTTCATGGACGAATATCTTTATGGAGCTTAATCCCAGTGATGAGCTGGATAAACCTTCAAGACAATGTTATTATATACCTCATCATTGTGTTTTTAAGGAGCAAAGCACTACCACTAAATTGAGAGTTCTTTTTGTTACATCTTGCAAAACTATCAATGGAAAATCTCTAAATGACTTTCTTCATGTAGGACCAAAACTACAACAGGATATCTTCAACATTCTGATAAGATTTCGAACACTCTAAATAGCTTTTTCAGGAGATATAGAGAAAATGTATCGCCAAGTAAGAATCGATTCTAGGGATTGTGATTTCCAGAGAATTTTATGGAGAAAAAACCCATCAGAACCTTTATTGGATTATAGACTACTGACTGTGACATATGGATTGTCTTGTGCGCCATATCTCGCCATGCGCACCCTACATCAACTTGCAAGGGACAAGGTGTCAACTTTCCCAGTGGCCTCAAAAATAGTACAAACCGATTTTTATGTTGATGACTTGCTTTCTGGTGCAGACACAATTGAAGAAGCTACATGTCATATTCGTGAAGTCAATAATCTTCTTTCTTCAGCCGGATTTTCTCTTAGGAAATAGAGATCAAACGTCCCGGAGGTCCTTTCTGGATTTTCAGAACAGGTTGAAGATAGGCATAATCTTCGGGATTTTGAGAGTGATTCATGTGTCAAAATACTTGGTATTTGTTGGAATCCTTCCTTGGACATTTTTCTGATTCTTGTTAATGACATTCCAGAACAAACGAATTATAAAAGATAATTGTTGTCCCACATATCCAGAATCTTTGATCCTATAGGCTGGCTGTCCCCGGTTATTATTCGTCTTAAAATTTTGCTTCAATCACTTTGGAAACAGAAGTTGAATTGGGATGATCCCTTGCCTGATACTTTGTGCTCTCAATGAAAGAAAATCGAAAAGGAATTATCCGTATTAAATAAAATTCAAATTCCTAGATACTTCTCGTGCAGGGGAGCTTTACTTTCTGTTGAACTTCATGGTTTTTGTGACTCTTCAGAAGTTGCATATGCGGCAGAGTATTTTATATAAGATCACATTTCAAATCGGGCAAGTGAAAGTTTCTCTGATTGCTTCCAAGACGAGGGTAGCTCCTCTGAAAATGATTTCCATACCACGGCTGGAGCTGTGCGCTGCTCTTCTTCTCGCAACTTTATATGATACTATTCTCAATTCTTTATGCTTACAAATTGATAGAAGATTTTTATGGACTGATTCCAAAATTGTTCTCAGCTGGATTAAATCTGAATCTAGACATTGGATACCATTTGTCGGAAATTGGATTTTGAAGTTCAAAGAAGGACTTTACATTCTTCCTGGCATTATGTCATTTCGGAAGATAATCCTGCAGACTGCGCTTCCAGAGGTATAACTCCTTCAGAGCTGGTGGATCACTCTTTGGTGGCGAAGACCAACTTGGCTCTCGGGTGTGAACTTTGAAGATCCTATTCAAACTCAATATGATTTTCCGAAAGAAATTTCAGGTGAAAGACGAAAACCTTTTTCTGTTTTTCATTCCACTCATCTTCTTTTCCCAGACTTTATTTTCAAATACTCAAATATCAACGAACTTGTTATAATTACAGCATGGATTTATAGATTTGTATTCAAAGTCCAATGTTCTTTCAATGAAAGAAAGAAAGGACATCTATCTTCAAGCGAATTAACAAGCTCAATTCACAATATCATTCGTTTCATTCAAAGTTCTGAATTTCAATCAGAAATTACCTGTTGCAAACAAAATAAATCTTTACCAACTAAATCAAGGTTTTTATCTTCGACTCCTTTAATTGATGAATCTGGACTATTACGGGTTGGAGGCAGATTACGTCATTCAAATCTGCAATTTGATGAAAAGCATCCAATAATATTGCCAAGAGATCATTTTATCACGGAATTAATAGTGCGACAGTGTCATCTGGATCATTTACATTCTGGTCTTCAACTGACCATGTCAGCACTTCGATTACGATATTGGATTCCTGCAGGCAGAAGTTTGGTCAAGAAAATAATCCACCAATGCATGGTGTGTTTCAGGGCTAAACGCCAAGTTACCAAGAAAATCATGGGAGATCTGCCTATGCACCGAATTGTGTGAAATCAAATCCGTTCACTAAAATTGGAATCGACTTTGCAGGACCGTTTTTGTGATGAAACCAAACATCAAAAAATCCAAAGTAAAATTAAAATCATATGTTGCTTTACTTGTATGTTTCTGCACAAAAGCAGTTCATATAGAAATTGTATCAGACCTATCTTCAGCGGCTTTCCTCGCAGCTCTCAAGCGGTTTATTTCTCGTCGAGGAAAACCTTCTGATATATTTAGTGATAACGGGACCAACTTTAGGGGAGCTAACAACATTCTCCGAGAGCAGTTTGGTATATTGAAAGCTTCAACAATTCAAAAATTCATATCTAATGAACGAATCAACTGGCATTTTATACCTCCTTCCGCCCCAAATTTCGGAGGTATCTGGGAGGCTGGAATAAAATCTTTAAAATTTCATCTTCTCAGATGCTTAAAGTCTCAGATACTCACATTTGAAGAGCTGAGTACTCTGACAACTCGTATAGAAGCTTGTTTGATTTCGCGACCTATTTGTCCTCTAAGTTCAGATTCAGACGATTTTAATCCTCTTACACCAGGACACTTCTTAATCGGGAGACCCTTAACTGCCCCTCCAGAATATAATGATGATGATGATGTTCCGATAAACTACCTCGATCGCTGGAATCGAGAATACCTCAACAATTTGCAACAACGCCTAAAATGGCAAAATTCCTCACCCAACATTAAGGAAGGTGACCTCATCTTGCTCAAGGATACCCTATCTTCACCAGCAATGTATTGGAGCCTTGGTCGCATCACCAAAGTCTTTCCGGGAGCAGACGGAAAAGTTCGAGTCGCCGAGGTGAAGACCAAGCACCAAGAACGCCTTACTAGAACTGTCTCTAAAATAGTACCATTACCTTTTGCTGAGGACTAAGTTAGTCCACCGGGGTGGAGTATGTTAGTTTTTATTATTATTATTATTATTATTATTGTATTTTATTAATTAATTATAATTCATATTCATAGCACATTTTATTGTTACATATCATCATTCTTTTTGTTGTTGTTTTTTTCTTTTTTGTGTTGATAATAGTATCTTTTTTATCGCATTAAATCTTAGTGTAATTCTTTTTTGTTGTTTGAAATAAATCGAATTGAATCGAATTGAATCGAAGTGAGTCAGCTCGTTCTTTCTAGAAGAAAGTTCAAAGAAAACGTGCTAACAGCTACCTTCTGGTTCCTCCTGGAGGTGGTCTCTCACCGGAGTTGTAGTTAGTTCAGTTCAGGTCATGTTTATGATTTCTACAAAGGTGGTCGCTCTAGGAGGTGTTTTCAATCATCAGATGAGCCGTTCAAGAGAGATTTAACTATATTTAAATAGTGATGTAAGAAGGCGGGGTTCCATGTTTCTGGTAATCGCTAGTCTGAAGTCAAATTTTTCATCTAGAAGAAACTTTCAGAAAAGTTATTCTTCAATGTATATTGTTAGTGTATTTTGAAATATTAAATCCTAAATACTATTTAAATCACACATACTGTATATTATCGTCGAATACCTTTGGTGTGTATGTGTGTGATGTGTAGTATAAAAGAAACAATTTCAAAATTATTACATTTTCAAAACATGGTTCATAATTTTGTGTGAATATTTAGTTTCATTTGAAAAACTCTTCAGCAAATATTTCGTATAAGAGAAAGCACCATAAAATGAAAGTAAAAAGATCGTAAAATTACAATTCAGGTATATGTGTAATTTGCAACATATAAAGCACATACAAAAACATGCCTCGGAAAATAAAATCCCCATCTGTGTTAATAATTTAGACATTCACAAAAAGAGAGAAAAGATTCCTATGTAAAATATTATCGTCAGGATTTGAAAATCTGAAGGGATACTGCCCGACATATTAGCTGAGTGCCAAGCTCCGCGTTGAAAAGAACGCAATTATTCAGCAGGTGAAGTTGTACCTTTTAGCATGTATATCGTGTTACAGACAATAATCCTGAAAAATATTTGATACACAGTTACCTTTATTGAAGACACACGAGCTAACAAAGTGTGAAAAAAATTGCTATTGTCTCCTTAAAAGAAAAACAGACGACCGGGGACATCAAAGACATTCCACTTTCAAAAGTTTTTCTCCATGAGTGTATATAGAGGGGCGTTTGCTAGAATGACAGGAGTCCCCAGAGAGGGGGCAGGGCTGCAGGTGGGACAACCCGGGACAACTGTCATCTGGGTGGTGGCAGCATCACGTACACCGCTCGGACAGACAATCCATAGGTGCAGTATTCCTATGTAATAAAACCCTCCATAAACAACACATCTGATAAGCTATCATTCTTGGAAAGTCAAAATGATTTGACGTGATCTAGCTCAAATTCCGATGAGAGAACACTTCCAGGAGAGACGAGGGCTATCCTAGGTGTCCTTTGGTGTGAGGTTATACTGTACTGCTACTGTATATTTTGAAAACACACCATCAGTATTGTTAAATCAGCAAAGCACCAGTGAATACTATAGTTGTGTGTTATGCTCTCATATTTAACATCGAATTTATTAGTTGTCAGAGAATGTTGTAATTTGCCGCACCTGTGATAACTGGTGTGGTCCACCGGCATGAATTTACTGGCTAGTATTGATGGTATATACCGTGGATTTTACATCATTTTGATGGGAGAACGTTTTTTTTCAGTTTAATATCATCTCCAGTTAAAATGAAAATCCTTATATTTGTCTCTCTCTTAAATATATATAATAAATTTAAAATTCAAAGTTTCAAAATCCTTAGTACACACGTGATAGAGGCCATGATAATAATGGTGGGTAGAATTTGGCAACTTATTTTACTTTATCGTAAAGATAGAGGCTGCCTGGCCGGCATTTATATTTCTACAAAAAAAGACACTTCGGCTATTTCTAACGCTTTGCCTAATGTTTTAATTTTTGTTCGCTCCTGACGAGGACAAACGATTTTTGTCGAAACGTCGAGACAATAAAAAGCTTTACTGGCCGAAGTGTCTTTTATTTGAAGAATTATTTTACTTTAAGTGCATCACATGTCTACACATCTGGAAACCAGATATACTTTTTATTTACAAGTGTCAGAGCTCCATTCGGTTTCTTTCACTCGCTGATGTGGTTCGACTTTTTCAAGAATCGGAGGTCATTGGAGAATTTTTTTTTTAATTAGAAAAAAGTGCCCAATGCGCGGGATTCGGTTCCGGGTCGTAGCGGTCGAAAACACTTACGAAAACAAATCACTTACCGAGAGCGTTCCTTAGTCCACCTAATGAGTATCCCGAGGAACATAACGAAGGCAATCAGCGGCGCCAGTCGAATATCCCATAGGAAAGATGAATGGCAACAAGCCTTAAGCCTACGTAATAGGATCCCGGGGCAGTAAATGGGATTTAGAGAACGAACAACAATCGGCTGGCTCCATGGTCCGGAATGACACGATATTTTCTACGAGTGCCGTAAAAATGTTGCCAAATGACCCCCCATCTTTCTAAATGGATACCTCTCTATCATTTTTGTGTGGATAGTTTTTTTAATAAAAATGATAGGTGCGTGTCACTCAAATCTAAAGTTCAACGGATTCACAGTCCGTATTAATAGACGTCGAGACTTAAAGTCAAAATTATCTTTGAAAATAAAGGTTGAAACACATATCAATTATTTCTGTAATAAAATAAGCCTATAAATGAATAATTACTGTATACTTTTGGATAGATCAGTTTTCCATGAAGGTTTTGAGAAGATCTCATTTTCCTGTTTACCAAATAGGTTTTACTAGAAACTGATCTCAAAACAAACAGTTCAGCCTTTCTTGAGGCTTTCCTTTTTTCCCAGTGAAATATCGATGTAGATATGTTGGGCTTGGTAGAGGAAGGATATGCCGTCGATTTTAGACAACCGCAACCTAGGATCGAATCCCTCATTGCGCACTTTTCAGCTTCCATACCCCCACCCTTTGCACGAGGCCAACCCCACCAGTGAGAATAAGTAACAAAACGGGGCTGTGTTAGTTTAAAAGTCAAACTGATTTCTACCTGTAAAGACATGTGGTTCAATTTCAGTAAAAGGCAGAGTCACACTGCCCACCAAGATTATCATGGCCTATGCCACGTGTACTTGGGATAAGAAAATATATGAACTTCGAGAGTAGCTGTAGCTGTAGCCGAATTATAATCTATTCTCAATCAAAATCAATGCGCTTCAAAGGGGAACTGCCTAAAACGAGTTTGGCTATGTATTTAACTTGTTTATACACTCATTATAATTAACGTTTACTCTTTTATTTATCAATATTTCAATTGAGTGGATACCTCTAAGAAAAATATTATTTGTCCAACTCATACATTTTGCATAGTCCGTATATTTATATGCCATTCCCTCAACAGATGATGACACTTTTTTGAATATTAAAAAAAATATATATAAAAATGTAATATCCAACCCATGCTAATTTTCCATGTGAAGAACATTCAGCAATTGTGTTATACGGATCTCGAAACAAATGAGAAATAACCTTAATTATCTATGTTATTTTTCGCATCGTATTTCAAACAAATTCTACAAGCGCTAATCGTAAAACAAAATTTTAGGAGGGCCTGGCTCATCAGTGGTGAATCCTCCTAACGGTTTTCCCAACCAATTCATTAAACCGTCATCATAACAACTGTTCGATGTATTGATATATGTTCTATATATAATCTGTGTTTTTTACTTACCGGAAGGTCGTGATTAGCATAACTTCAAGTTATGTAGTGGTTGATACATCTTTAGTTTCGAGCATAAAAACTGGCTTAGTAAAAGTACTTACTCAGCTTAAAGGACAAAACACCTCAGTCTGTTTAGGCAGCATTATATGAATTTCCTGCATTTGTGAAGCTCTATCCGTGTAAATATATGAAATTATCTTTGTTGATTCAATTTTGAACTAGGAGAGACGCGATAGAGACTCAACTAGCACTAGAATAAAGTTAATTATATTTCATGTAACTTATAACGATTGACTAATGATAAATACTATTATTAAATATGCAAAATCCTACTAAGCATTTATTACAGATTTGGCTTTATTTTGCCTATCAAACCTAAGATAAACATTATTTAATCATGACAAATGAACTCTTATATGCCTAACAATCACAATCAGCGATAATAATTTTATTAAACTTTTGATAGTTAAATTTGAACAATTTTCAAGTTATTTTTCTTCCATTGTTTGAAGTGAACTTTTATTAAAAATATATAATAATTAGCGCTGATTGTAATTTAATATTTTCAGAGATAGTTGGCGCTAAGTCTATTCACAATATATTACTCATACGTAAATATTTCGAAATATTGTGCAATATCCATATGTTGTATAAAATAAATAATAAGGCTTATCATAAATAAGATTTCTTCGTTTATAAATT
The DNA here is from genome assembly GCA_030710605.1 of Cordylochernes scorpioides. Classification (NCBI taxonomy): domain Eukaryota; kingdom Metazoa; phylum Arthropoda; class Arachnida; order Pseudoscorpiones; family Chernetidae; genus Cordylochernes; species Cordylochernes scorpioides. Next base: position 75,327,199 of record CP092867.1, read on the forward strand.
GAAGATATGCCTTATTATTTATCACTAATGTAAATGGACATATTCATTGAATCTTTTAACATATCTTTGGCGTTCTTAGGACTAGTATTTGCTAATTGTAAAATGTTCCTTTTAAAACAATTAAAATAATGTTTCAATCAAGATATGATGCTATACAAGAGGTTAGCAAACTGCGGCTCGCAAGCCACATGTGGCTCTTTGGATGTGAAGCTGCGGCTCTTTATATAGTTATAAATATATTATTTATGCGAGTGCTATTTATTGTTGGAAAGAAAAGGTTTGGGGCTTTTTAAAAACTTTGAAATTTTGTAAATGGTAATTTTTGACTCTTCCGACTCAAAAGTTTGCCGACCCCTGTGCTACACCTATTTTTCTGTAGACAATGTGCTCATTTTATTGCAGCTTTCTATCCTATTAGAACAATTATAATTATATACATGAAGTTAAATAAACGAAAATCCTTATTTAATTATTAAATGTAAATATTTTTCAGACTTTATTGTAATATAATAAAAGTTGTTTTGAGAGAACCTAACTCATCAGTAATGAATCCTCTCAAGGATTTCGCCAAAAGAATCTTTGGACCTCTCTATTATTTCATTGGGTTGTTTAATTGAATGTAGAGCTTGCAAATTCTGAGGAATTCATGCTGAAGCTTTTAGAGACATGTCCAACTAAGTTCTAAATAATAGGAAAAGTTACGACTAATCATAAACTTTGCCTCTTATATTTAATACAATATCCTCTCGCTCTCCCAAAAAGAGATTTCGATTCAAACACCTAATAGGGATAAATTTCTATTAAACATTTCCTTAGGATGTAAAAAAATATCGACGGTCAGAGAGTTCCCGAGAGACAAACCATTTGTATAAACAAGGCAAAGTGACAACAAGATGAACATGAAACGGCTATTTAAAGCCAGATAAAAATATTCACTTCTGCTCTCACCAGATTTGTCTGGAACCTCTTGATATGAGAGGTCGAGTGATCACATCCAGCCCTTCCCTTGCTGTTTATTATCTTTGGGGCCCCTCCCCAAGTTAGCTCTTGCAACGCGAGCCGCTACGAGTAAATCTTGTTCTATTTACAGCTAAGTGGATTACTAATGTGGCCAAATGAACTTTTTTTTTTGTCTGAGGGCAAAGCCCCTGTTGGAGGCCACATTGGGTTTCTTTAATGTACAAAAGAGGGAAAGTGATCTCATATATGAGGGCTTCTTTATTTTTACAGCTATCTGAATACTACTTATTTTTTCTTTTCAATTATGACAATTGTAAATTGCCTTAATATTGTTGGCGCGCTGCTGGAGCCTTTAATTTACATGTCCCATTTTTAACTTACTTGTTTTGTCTACATCTTTTCTTATGGATTCAATTGTAACTTTTAACATCTTATTTATTTTTAATAACTTTCATGTATAATTATTTTTACATAATTTTGTTTTCTATAAATATTTTACATACTTTTATTTCTTCAAATTTGCATACTTTTGTTTTTAGATTATTTAACTCAATAATCTTTAGTAAAAAAGTGTTTTGCCTTCAAACTTTTGGTTTGTGAATAAACGTTGGAAAGACTGCTCGAATGTTTCTTCCCAGTACATCAGGTCACCAGCGCAACACTGGTGGAGATGCTGTTTCCAACCCAAGAAGAAGCAGGCGGACACAAGGCCTACCACCAATTAGATCTTTTAGCGCTTCGCCAACAAGACGCATAAAAGTTGATCCTGAAGATGCCGCCTCGTGGAATAACAACGTTTTCTTCTGTCAGCCACCACCCCCAAGCCTAGAATTTTTCGGAGGATATTCTGAAGAGGACCCAGCAGAGTGGCTAGAAGAACTCGAGCTTTTAGCAAGACAGCAGCGATGGCCCGAGGACGTGATGCTGGCATATGCCAGAAGTTACCTAAAAGGTCCTGCAAAAAAATGGGCAAAGCTAAACACTCCCCAAATATTTTCCAATTGGACAACCTTTAAGAAAACACTGATGCGAGACTTCAGGATTGCAGATACGACAAAATTCAAATTAATCATGGAGCTCCAGAATAGAGTACAAGGATATAATGAATCTACTCTACGATACGCTGAAGATGTACTTAACTTGTGCAACAAGGTAAACTCTAAAATGTCCGCTGAGGATAAACTTTATTATATGAAAACTGGACTAAACAAATATCTCTCACTCGTCGTATTAATGACACCTTGCAGTACAGTTAAAGAATTCTTGGAACTAGCAAGACGCATTGATCAACATCTGGTTGACTTCGAACAGAGAAGAAGCTGCAGACAAAGATCTAATCCTATCCAACCATTTCAGACAAGAAAATATAATTATAACAACTATAGAGGTCCAGCACGACCTTCAAACGAGAGACCCCAAATATCAAACGAGCGCCCAACTGACTATGGAAGGCAAAATATAATTCCGAGTAAATTCGAGGGAAAAAGAATAATTGAAACTAGAGCAGGAACAAGTGGCATTAATCTGCGAAATTCACCCCCACCTCAACAAAATCGCAACAACGAGCAAAGATACACACGTCCTAATACCTATTATCGAAGGCAGTATCAGGTTGACAAAAGAATCTGTTGGAATTGCTCGGAACAAGGACATATTTCAAGGTATTGCCCGTATAAGCCCCAAAACCAAAACTACAATATCAGACCTATCCGAAGACAATATACGAGGTCTATAGACGAACCAAATACACCACAAGAGGATTACCTAAAGAATTGTAGAGGCATCGAGGATAGGGAGCGAGAGGATCCAGATTTCGACATTCATAGCGAGGAAGACTTCCCTACTCTAGGGGAAGCGTCAAAAAACTAATTAAGTCAAAAGGATTGCAACGCTCCGGTGATAGAATAAATTTAATTGTAAATCTTCAGGAAAACAAAACCATTCGCATTGTAATATGTGGAATGCCGATAGAAGGATTGATAGACACCGGAGCAATGGTCAGTTGCATTGATGAGGACCTTGTTAAGAAGCTCGAATTAAAGATCATACCCGATAAAAATCTAAAATTAAAATCAGCAGGTGATCAAAAACTCAATGCAATAGGGAAGTCAAGAGTTAAATTCAAAATCAATAAAAATGAATATGAAATAGAAATGATTATCTTAAAAAAATGCAACCCTGTAATAATCCTTGGAGATGACTTTTTAAGTCAAAATAAAGCACTAATAAATTGTCAAAACAATACCTTGTGGGTGGAATCCCCAAATGTATTTGACCAAAATGAACCAAATTTAAGATATGCTCATATAGCTGAGGATAAAATCATTCCTGAATTTTGTTTATGCTTAGTAAAAGGATATAGTAAGACTAGCATTACAGGCAGAGAAATACTAATTGAGAATATTCCTTCTCTGACAACCAAATATAATCTTATAACAACCAGATCCCTATTGAGTAATACCAAGAAAAACTTGAACATATGGATTTTAAACGGTACGAACAAACCTGTAAAACTCTTCCGGAACACGAAGATAGGAATACTTTCGGAGGTAGACAGACTGTACCAGACGGAGAACCAAAGAGTAGCCTCTATTAGAACTGATTTTGATATAAATCCTGAATTATGTCCAGAAGAACGCAGCCAGGTTTTGACCCTCCTTGGTGGATATGGCGAGATGTTTACGGCACCGGATGAGTATAAGGGTAGAACACATCTCGTCAAACACCAAATTAGAACAACGAGCGATATCCCCATTAGGAAAAATCCTTACAGAGTATCTTTAAAAGAACGGAAGATAATTGGTGATCAAATAAACAGTATGTTAAAAAATGGAATTATTTCACACTCTTCAAGTCCATGGGCATCCCCTATAATTCTAGTGAAGAAAAAGAATGGGACATTTAGATTTTGCGTGGATTATAGAAATATGAACTCAGTCACAGTAAAAGACCAATATCCACTACCGCGCATAGATGACTGCTTCGACTCCCTTCATGGCGCCAGGTACTTTACTTCACTCGACCTTTGCTCAGGCTACTGGCAAGTGGAGGTGGAAGAACAGGACCGTGAAAAAACAGCCTTTATCACTCCTGATGGACTTTATCAATTTAATGTTCTTCCTTTTGGATTGTGCAACGGGCCAGCAACTTTCGAGAGATTAATGGATACTGTTCTTAGAACCCATAAGTGGAAAATATGCCTGTGTTACCTCGACGACGTCATTATATTCTCAGAAGATCTACATTCCCATTTGAACAGATTGAAGACAATCTTAGAATGTTTGAAAACAGCAGGATTGACACTCAATGCTTCGAAATGCCGATTTGCATATACCAAGCTTCTTATTTTGGGACATGTCGTTTCAAATGAAGGAATCGCGCCAGACCCAGAAAAAATTATAAGTATAAGAAAATTTCCAACGCCCAGAACTGTCAAAGATGTCCGAGCTTTTCTTGGACTTTGTTCATACTATAGAAGATTTATAAGAGAATTTTCAAAAGTTGCATTGCCTTTACAGATTTTGACCCGTAAAAACCATTCGTTTGCATGGGGTAAAGAACAAGAGTTGTCATTTAATTCATTGAAAAACAAACTTATCTCTCCTGAAGTATTAATACATTACGATCCAAATAAGCCTATAGGCCTCCACACAGACGCAAGCGACCAAGGACTTGGAGCAGTGCTTGTTCATTTAGATGAAAACACTAAAGAGCGTCCAATTTCTTATGCAAGCAGGACATTACAGAAAGCAGAAACCAACTACTCTACAACCGAGAAAGAATGCCTAGCTATCATATGGGCGATTAAAAAATTTAGACCATATCTTTACGGAAGAAAATTCACAATATATACAGATCACCATAGTCTGTGCTGGATGGCAAAAATGAAAAACCCTGCAGGGCGATTAGCGAGGTGGTCACTAGAACTACAAGAATATGATTTTGCCATTAAATACAAGTCTGGAAAAACTCATCTAGATGCAGATGGATTGTCACGATGTCCTATCCCGGAAAAAATTATTTCCACAATTAATTATGAGGAACATGATTATGATTCTTATATAAAAAAGATCGATAATTTGGTAAATCAGAATCCAAACAGCTACGGAGAGAACTTCACCAAATTTAAAGAGAAATTATTCAAGAAAAATCCTTCTGTGACTGGCGATCCTTGGTTGTTGATAGTCCCGAAAAACAAACAGAAAGAGCTCTTAGAAAATATGCACGACCATCCAACATCAGGTCATATGGGCATTAAAAGAACTTACAATCGTCTAAAGAGCAAATATTTCTGGCCCTCAATGCTTAAAACTGTGGAAGAATATGTATCGAGTTGTCCTGAATGCCAGTTTCGCAAGACACCTTCCCAATTGCCTCAAGGACTGTTGCAGCCGATTCCACCAGCTTCAAGACCTTTTGAGAAAATGGGAATAGATTTGATGGGGAGATTCCCGAAATCTGGAAGAGGAAATAGTTGGATCCTGGTATGCACAGATTATTACTCCAGATATATCGAGACAGCGGCATTACCTCGCGGGACGGCGGAAGAAATTGCAGACTTTTTCTTGCAAAAAGTGGTATTACGACACGGCGCACCCAAAACAGTTATATCTGACCGGGGGAGTTGCTTCTTGAGCAAACTATTCAAAGAAGTGCTAAAGATATGTAATACGCTCCATAAGAAAACGACGAGTTATCATCCCCAGACTAACGGCCAAACGGAGAGAATGAACCGTACACTCGCTGATATGATGGCCATGTATATTGATGAGAGACATCAGAATTGGGACGAGATACTTCCATTCGTAACTTTCGCCTATAATTCGTCCATACAGGATACTACCGGCTATTCACCATACTTCCTAATCCACGGACGAGAGCCATTGACCTTCTTAGATTCTACTTTTGATATGCCAGAGCTCTCTAAGCACAAAGACTATGACGAATATGTATCGAACCTATTAGAAATAATAGAAGATGCAAAAGAATTATCCACCTCTAAAACAATAGCCAGACAGAATAAATCCAAACAGTTATATGATAGAACTCACAGAGAAGTTAAATATGCCATCAATGATCTGGTACTGATTTGGACACCAATAAGGAAAGTAGGAAGAGCGGACAAACTACAAAGAAGATACGTCGGTCCTTACCAAATACTGCGACAAACATCACCAGTGAACTACGAAGTCATCGAAATTGCAGAGGGAAAAAGGAAAAAGAAACAAATAGTACATGTGACAAGAATGAAACTATACAGATCACCAGACTTGAGGACAAGTCTTTTTCAAGAGGGGGAGTAATGTTGGCGCGCTGCTGGAGCCTTTAATTTACATGTCCCATTTTTAACTTACTTGTTTTGTCTACATCTTTTCTTATGGATTCAATTGTAACTTTTAACATCTTATTTATTTTTAATAACTTTCATGTATAATTATTTTTACATAATTTTGTTTTCTATAAATATTTTACATACTTTTATTTCTTCAAATTTGCATACTTTTGTTTTTAGATTATTTAACTCAATAATCTTTAGTAAAAAAGTGTTTTGCCTTCAAACTTTTGGTTTGTGAATAAACGTTGGAAAGACTGCTCGAATGTTTCTTCCCAGTACATCAGGTCACCAGCGCAACAATATTAGTGAATACATTATGTTTAAAATAAAATTAAAGTCTCACATGTGCGCGTCTGTAAGCATACTTAGAGGTCGTGATTTTAAGCTATACATAGCAGTATAGTAGTAGGTTATGGAATATCGCTGCAAATAGCAGGCCAGTGGTTGGTTTTGAGTAGTGTGTTCTCAAATTATAAAGGCAATCGGCCGTTTAGTGAATTGTATATTTTATTGTGGGAAAATGGAAAGCCTCGACCATACGCTCTTCCACAGGCTATAGATATACAACGCTAACTTTTAGCTACTTAACGTAATAAATGTGTGTGAGAGTATATTGCTCGAAAGCTTGCAATTGTTCCAACAATGATATATTGACTTAGAATTATAAATATTGGCGCCTTCTCTAATTAAAATATTATAGAGATATATGAACGTATGGATGTACCTCAGGTTAACAAACTACTGGGACCACTTCACATCTTCGATAGCCTGGCCCTCCATCGTCAGCCAGAATGTACTGCAACTCCCGGCCATACAATATTCTCACTAATTAATCTGTCACCCGCATTACTAAACTAACCTAATTAAACACGCCACTGAATTGGCGGGAGCCCATTATTTTGGAGACAATAAAGAAGATAACGAGCCGAACTAATTAAATTTCTAACCCACAATAACATTTCACGGAACTAAAACTACAATGTGGGGACACGGATTTTATTATTATACCATTAGGTATAATATAACTTGGAAGTTTTTCTTCTAAGTTATAAGAAAGTGACTGACTATCAATTCAAACTCACACCTTCTACTATCAAACTGAATCTTCTCTCACACGAGATGCCTATACCTAACAGTATAGCAGAGAAAGAGCCCTTCTCACTGTATTGATAGAACCACGACCTCTCGACTTCAAATTTCTTCATCTTAATTTCTTGATCCAAATCGCCGATATTTACCTCCGGTGTACACTAATGGACAAAAATTAAAGAATTTGTACATTTTATTGTATATCGGGATTCAGACAATAACTCTGTAAGATATTTGATATACAGTAACCTTTATTGAAGAAAAAAGATAAATAAGTGTGCGATATTAATACTTTCCACTTACTTAAGTTTTGTCAATGAATGTATGTATATCAAACCTCTCTCTTCTCTTTCTCTCTCTTTTTTCTCTTTTCTCATAGATCTTCATTAAAATGTGTATTATCTAAACTATAGGAATCTCTGTCTGAAATGAATGATCCACGGGAGTCATAGGTCCCCAGAGTAACAGACTATAGGAAAGATGGAAATGCAATTTCTCGTCTTGAAGAATATTTAGAGGAGTTTCTATAAGGCAGTGGTTCTTTCACATACTAAAATTACACCAACACCAACTGTTAATTACAAAGTCTTCCAAAATCCAGAATTTTCCAAATAGTTATCGAGGAATAAGCCAGGTCCGACAGTACTTCCAGGTAAATCCTGACCTGGAATCTCCAGATTCTTGGAGAGAAAATTTCCGCTAAAATAGAGCGATCGAAAGGGTCAATTGTTCCCCAGTGTCGGAGATACTTTCCAATTAGGATTTTCCGCGACCTATTTGTAATTATTAGTAGATAATTGGATTCCTCTCTGCTGCAGAGTAATGAGGTGATTGTTATTATTTTTCTGGTCTCATTAGTTGCGACATCTCCAGGAAATTCTGAATACAACCATCCTTCTTTGTAACGGTCGGTACATAAATATCAACCAACTTGTTAGCAAATTTCTGGATTTTATATGAGACTTGATGGAATAAACTGCCAATTTTTTCAAACCATACTCCTTGTTCGAATCCCGTATTAAGAGGTTTTGACAAAAGTTAATACTTTTGCGGGTTAACACACAAAAATGGAATAAGCTAGGGCCTAAATTAAATGTACCTTAATACACAGAAAAGCGTACACTCAAGAGCACAACACTAACAACAAAAGGGAGATAAAAACAACTCACGATTTGTTAAATAAAATAAAACAGTACTTACCTTTATTGTATCGTTGGCAGGGATCGGACTCGGGTGACACCGGGATGCGAAGAGGACAGCCAGACACGGAAAAACCACGTAGAAAAACACTTTTCGTGTCTCCACACCGATTCTCCACGCTCTCGGCCCCCATTCGCATTCCCCTTAGTCCCCTCTTATATACAGACATGGCCACATTCGTCTAATGAGAAGGCGTGGGAGATTGGCTCAATAACAAACGAAGACAACATTCTTCACTCTAAAACCTGATCAGAAAAAAAAAACTGAAAATGTTTTTCAATAAATTTGACAAAAGGTATCCTTCCAAAGAAAAAAAAAAAGGAACTAACCAATCTCCCAAACATTCTCATTGTCCCATAAGGAAAACCTCCCGCTGTCGGGTGGGAAAAAGCTCACGGGAGCCATGTTATAAAGATACAAAAAAAAAAAAAACTAAAGAGAGGAGAAGTAGGCATCCAGGTCGTTCCATCCAGGTGCCTTCCATCTTGTTCCTCTCAAAAAGAAAATAACCAAAAATCTGCGCAAACTACGTGAGTAACCATGGGTGATTACCAAGCACACACATATATAATATGCTTTAATAGACAGAGTTTAATGGGGGACCAATAAGCTCTCGTCTGGGATCGGCCGAGCATAATAGGTAGAGACTTTGGGAACTGACAGACGCTCGCTTGATGAGAAACCGAACGATCCAATTCCATTCAGTTCTCTCAAGTCCAAGAGCTAAAAACTATTCTTAACGTCAGTTTCTAAACGCTTTCATCCTATCGACATGTACAACTTTCACATCGTTCATGGTGACCCCTCTTACTCTAAAGTTAACATCGGAGACCCTAGCTTCCACACGAAAGGCCCATAGACGTTGGAGTAACCTTCAGTCTTAGGAACAGCTAACATTACCAGATCTCCTCTGTCGAAACCTTTGGTATGAGGTGGCCTAGGATTAATAAGCTTTTTAGCAGAATTACCTGACATAAACTGTCTGACAGTCTCCTTTGCTTTCCGCATCGCCCTTAACCTCTCAGCCCAAGTAGGCTTTATAAAACTATTAACGGGACCCAGCGCTATACTCACAGTTTCTGTTAAACTAAGTAGTTGGCAACTTTACAGCCTCGTTTTCAATACGTCTCACTGATTTCTCATCTATGGAGCTTGAAACCATTGGTCTATGTGCACTGACAATGCAGCTAAGGTCTACATATTCATGGTCCTCTAGTTTAAAGGAAATCATGTTGCAACGTTCCCGTAAGGGAGGCAACTGGATATTCAATCTCCTTATATCATTGATTCCCAGAATCCCGTCATCCCGTCCCCTTATCTCCGAGTGACATTAACCAGAACCTTATCTCTCCCAGCTCGCTGCCGGTTTTTGTTACCAACTCTACAGGTTTTAACACTTGTAAGTGTCTGCTCGTGGCCTGTCACTGACCCTATGCGTAAAGTTTTAAGTGCATCGTCCCGATTCTCTTTCAAGACCTTGCACTTTTCAGAATCAATGATACTAACTTGGCTTCCTGTATCATATAACAGGTGCCACATATTGCCGTTAATATTCACCTCAACTATTGGCAGATTTCCAGTCTGATCACCGCCATAAGAACGTATGTTCACAATCTCAGCATTGTCAAGTGTATTGCGGTTGGCAAACATAGAAGACTGTCTTGAGCAATCACTAGCTATATGTCCTAACCTACACTCAGGTGGACTCAGCTTGATTTCGCCCAACAATTTAGTCAGTTTTTCTATCTCACCTCTAAGGTATTCAATACACTGCTCATTTTCGTGCTTCATCCTGTTTACACTGGAACTAAGCATCTTCATCTCACCCTTAATGCTATTTATTTCTTCAACCCCTTCTACAGAACATACCCCTTTCATAAAGCTGCAACGGTGTTCTACACTATCCTCCGTGGCCATGACACTGACTGCTTTGTCTATTGATTTAGCCTGACTACGAACAATAGCCTCTCTATACTTTTCGAGTACATTTTCGAGGAAAATTTCGAAAACTAAACTATCGTCAAATCTGTACTCTACTTTATCTCTAATGGCCAAGAATCTTTCTTTAAGAACCATAGGACTTTCCTCAACTCTCTGCTTAAGACCTTCTATTAATTTAAGGCATTCCCTAATACCACGCGCTTTTTTAGGGTACAGTATGTTCAGTTTATTAACAATACTTTCGAAACTGCTATCGTTACGGATACCCATCTCCTCTAAGCTCAACCTAACTTCAGGGGATAGAGCCTCGAACATAAGCAGTGTCTTGACCTGAGGATCCCATTTGCCTACTCGAGCTTTAAGCTCGACTTCCCGAATGAAAGACTCGAGACTAACCCCATTAAACACTGGCAAGTTGAGCATAGAGTTCACAAACACGATGGAGTACAATAATAATAAACCATTCAATCAAAGAAAATAAAACCGCACGTAAAAATCACAGGAATTTACACGTGCAATCACCAGTAATCCTGGCAGGGCATTCCCTTAGTCCCCTCTTATATACAGACATGGCCACATTCGTCCAATGAGAAGGCGTGAGAGATTGGTTCACTAACAAACGAAGACAACATTCTTCCCTCTAAAACCTGATCAGAAAAAAAAACTGAAAATGTTTGTCAATATAATTTGACAGTTTTATCAACAAAGTCAATAAACTGGTCCTCAATGGCGCTCAACGTGCAAAAACCCGCTATACCACTGAATGGAGATAACCTCTTTTGTAAGTTTAAGTTGAAATTTAAAACCATTTGCCTCTCGAATTTTTCTTTTTACAAATAAAAACAGACAGGGTTTACTGCACAAATCAAGTCTTCATAATATATTTGGTCATTGCAGTAGGAAAAGTGAATGTATGTTATTATTATTAACGTAGTGATATTAGAACTCTTTCTAAAATGTTAAATTATCTCTCATTATTTAAGTACAGTATCTGTGAAGCGGTTATAACTCGACGCCCGTTCAGAAATGGCTTTAAAGCGATGGGTTTGTGACTTCAAGAGAGACTAAAACCCAAAACTTCAGGATTCTATCTCAAATTGCTTTAACGTTATAAATAAAAAATGACCAACTTTGTCATTATCTGTGATATTCTACCAAGAAGCGGAGGAAAGCCTTACTCTGCTAACTCATTGATTTAAAGTTTGAATATGTTCCAGATTCTAAACCGAAAAGGATGGCTTTATATAAAAAATATATACAATTACATTCCATTAGGTGTTCGACAAGCTACCCTTCCCTACCTGTTCGTTGAACGGTCTATCCACATCTCACTCAATTCGACGTCAGGACTTGACTTAAAGGGTTCATCAACCTTGAATTATATTTAAAAACTCGTGTTTTGCACATTTCCTGATCCATTTCCATCGTTAGACAAAGGTATGAAGATAAATAAAATGTAAAAATCTGAATCATCATCATTATACTAGTTTAATGTATTCACCTTTGGCAGCTGAAATCGTCCGAGGTATTTTCGTCCATGGAATTTTTGCATTTCCGAGTCAAGTTCAAAGCGGTGTGATGTAACAATGGTGAAATATGAATTATATAATGGGAAATCACTTTACTAATGTAGCGTTACATCCATGGAGGACTGGCTGCGATGTAAGGAGAAGGCGTAGCAAATTCGAGCCACAGTGTAGTGCGATTGTCGATATTTATAATTAATCTTTATTATTCTACAATATATATATAAAGTTATTGTCTATTATTTATTTTTCCGGGAGTATATTGATTGACATAAGAAAAGGTCGCTTCTTCCATCAAAACTAGACGCCATCTATTAGCCATCGCCGCAGCTAGCGGCCTAAGGTCGGTGACAAAGCCACAGCACCAGCTTTGGCAAACTGAGAAACGCCAACCTGGAGACCATGTTTTCTGGCTAATGACCCTCTCCAGCTCTCTTTAGCCCAAAACCATGGCCTTCAGGTGAACGCTTCTCAGTTTGTCAAAGCCGGTATTGTTAAATACTTACTTAATATTTCTAAAATTAATTTAAAAACTGACAAAATTTCAAGTTTTCCCTTCACAAAACCACGTGTAACCAACAAGACATACAGGAAATGTCATATTTGTAGGGCGGTACATAAAGAAACATCGCAGAAGGAGCCATTTCAGTGGGAGAGAGGAAATTGCTCCGCGCCCTCAAAGAATTGTTTACCGCGAGGTGACAAAAACTGGGAAGTGAGAGAACGTCTAATTAACATTTTTGTTTGTACTACCACATTAATTATGGGACTTAATTGAGCATCCTCGTCCCACTGGCATAACTACTCTAAAAATGTGCATAGGTGCTATTATTAAGCCTCAAATTAGTTTTTTCCCTTGTTTAAAAAAATAAATTTGTAGAAATTTAATTTAAAATATCTAATTGTCCGCCCCCAAGTTTTCTAACAAATAATTTCTATGAAGATACAACGCATATGATGTAAAATTTAAAAATCCAGAAATATAAAAGGACTGTTATATTGTAGTGTTGTGATAATCTCCCAGAAAACTGGGAGTTTATGATATTATATGAGATATAGGTTTGTTTGTTCGTCAGAGGACTCCACATTATTTGACCGATTTAGATGAAACTTTGACACGTGTGAAGTCTGGAAGGATTCACTGTCATGTAGAATGTTTCGGCTTCATATTATGGAAATTAGATCGCTAACGGACCGTACCGTTTTACACGTTGAGCCCCGGGATCTTGCTACCTGACTAAATTGATTGTTCTTAAAGTAAGATACACTTCGGCCAGTAGAGTTTTTAATTTTTTGACGTTTCGACAAAAATCTTTCTTTCTTGTCAGGAAAAAAAACTTTATTTAACTTTATAACATTTTTAAAGCTTTTCCATAAAGTTTATATTTAAACTTCTAAATTTTTAAAGAAAAATGGACTAGACTGGAGACTAACAACAACAACAACAAAAGGTGTATACATGAAAAAAGGAGTAGATTTTAAACATATTAGAAATATATTTATTGAATACCTTCCGCACAACTTTATCGCATTTATATGATACTTATTATATTAATCATCAATGAAAAAGCTGCATCTTATTGCGAAGATAGAAGATATTATATTAGAGGGATTAGCTCATAATCCATGATTCAAGAACGCTCATTTTTTATCTTCGCAGTAGAGTTTGCGGTGTTAGTTTAGAGAGATTTATATAATAAGAAACATAGTGATAAAAATTGTTTTTAAAAAATTATAAGTAAGAAGCGTGAAAAATATAGAATATAAAAAGACAAAAATATAATTTTGAAACAATGTTCATATATTTTTATAAGTTGGACCTTAAATTCGAATGAGGTCGTTATGAATACTTGAAAGAGAGAGATATGAGGATTCGGATCACAGGTGTAATAACATTTACTCCAGATGGCCAAGGAATTAGACTGCAATTAATTCCTGTAATTACTCTCTCTCTCTCTGATTGCCTAATTATCTTAGAATTATAACAATAAGATTGTGTGTGTCTTCTAATGGATCCTCAATTTTAACGTCTTGTTTTGGAGATAATCGTCGAGGATATAAGATTAGGGTAAATATCTGGTATTAATTGAAATAGTTCATTGAAGAATGTTTACTTATTTGATAAAATATGCTTATTGACTAATTTGATATCTTATAATTGCCTTTCGTTTTAAAATACATTTTTGCCGCCAATATAAAGGTAGAAAACACCTATTTTACAAATTCGGAAAGTTTAATGACACCCCTCTGGATTACAAGAGTTTGAAGCTGTGCTAGATTGATGAGGGCCATAGCCTGAAATCATGGTTTCTAGGTATATATTGGGCCAACGTTGTTGTCGTGGATCTGACGCTCATCCAATTTGTGAAAGGCGGTTAATATATTGCGCAATATAACTTTTTAGACATTCCAATCATTTTTTAAAAACAGTTTCCCCAAGGGTAAATTTATATTTAGGTGTGAAATGTGTGAAAATTATTCCATCGTATGAGATACACGTCTAAAAACTGGAATCAATCAATATTAGCAAAATAATAACTATAAAAGAAATATATAAGGGCCCCTTCATTATTTATATTCTTCCTTGGGTATTTTAACAAAATGGGAACAAAAAAGGAAATATATATATATATAATCTTTTATATGTGAGTAAATATATTTATATCAGTATAAATCTGGACGCATCTATTCAAATACCAATTATTATATATAATAGTATATTATTGTGTTTAATGCTAAAACAGATGATCAAATTTTAAATTATCTGTAAGAAAATTCTATATTTTGTTGTGAAAATAGATTCGATTAGATTTTTAAATTCGAGTGTTCCTATTTCTACCACATATATTAATTTGAGAGCAACAAAAGGTTTAGAAACATAAGTTGAAGAGTTTTTTTATACGACCCTATTTGCACAAGCTATCAAGCATATATGTTATTCAGAAGGCACAAAATTGTCTTTGTACCACCAGTATAAGAACAGATAGGTTCAAAATCTTGTTTATTCAATTGTTGTCCTTAAATCAGCCTCTCCTGTAATTATCTTGCAACTTATATTTTAATATTATATAAAACAAAAGTTGCATAGATCAACCTGTTTTTACATACCTCCTCTATTTATTTGATAATATTGCCACGCGAGAGGATAATTAGGAGACGAACTTCAGGATAACACAGCAATTCATTTAAGGCAAGGACAAACTATGAATGATAAAATAGGGAAGCAAAAAGGGAAGTTTACAGAATAGCAAAAATAAAATATCAATATTGATACTCAGTTAATAAAATAATAAATATTTTTCTACATAGCTCCTTCCCTATGGAAGCTGTGACCCACAGCTTGCAATTATTTTAGTTACTAAGGATTTGACGTGCCTCTTCCAAGGATTTCACCGGAGTCTTGGAACCTTGTCCCTAGTAGCTTGGCATCTTTTCTCTTGCGGCGTGAAGAGCGGCTTTGTCGTCGTATCGTCTATAGGGACATCGGCAGCTTGTAAGGAAGTCTTGGCTTTGACACGGTGGTGGAATTCTGGAGCCAGTCTATGAGAATGTAGATCATAGCACCCATTGCCTCTAGGTCTTCTCGGCGATCTTCAGTTTGTTTTCCCTAATTTACCTGGCATCTACACCAAAATGCCATGCGGATAATTAGAAAAGACGAGAACTTCAGGATAACACAGCAATTAATTTCAGGCAAGAACAAACTATGACTGATAAAATACAAGATAAGCAAAGAGGGAAGTTTAAAGAGTAGCAAAAATAAAATATCAAAATTGATACTCTGTTAATAAAATAATAAATATTTTGCTACAATATCAACAAGAAATCCCCCCACCCTCCAACAATTTAGTTTCTTGAACAATTTTTATTTCTCTAGGTCTTTTGAATTAACATGCCCTTCAATAAGGACGCCTAGAAGTATAACTTCCAGCTAACTATACACGTCAAAATATTTTTTTCGGCGTGTATAGTTAGTTGGAAGTAATACTTCAAGGTGTTCCTGTTGAATAGCATGTTAGCCCAAAAGCTAGAGAAATCAAATTGGTGCATTAAACTCAACCCTGAATTGCTTGTTGATTATAATAAATTATAAACAGTGATGAGAACGTTTATTATACCTCTTTTATATTTGTGGTTATAGACTTGATATAAGCTCAACTTTAGTTATTAGTAAAGAGAAAGTGTTAAGGTGGAAAAAGGTTCATATATTTTATGTTTTCTAATGCCAATATTATATTCAGTTAAGGAAGCTTTAGATGGAAATTCACCCAGAGGCAGAATGTTGGCCAGAGCACGTATTGAATTATTCAGGGCCTTCTCTTTGCTCCCCGGATCCTCTGGGCGGACGGATGTCTCCATGTGTGGACTGTTCCCTCTGGAGGAAACCCGGCTTGTGGGTTTAACCTAACCGGGTCTGATAGCTACAATATTGGGTATCATACAGTCATGATAAAACTTTTAATCTCGAATCTTTCTAATTCGAGAAAGAGCATTGCTTTAGAAAACATTTATGTGTAATTCTACTGTCCTCAAAGCTTATGTTAAAATAGCTGGCTTGGATACCATAACCAAGATTCACTCCCTCTTCAGTGCCCAATACAGTATTAGAGAACTAAAAACGTTATGCTGGAATAAACTGGCGAAACTGCTGAGGGTTTATTACTGATGAGCCAGGCCCTCCCAATATTTTTTCTCACAGCAAGAGAGAGAGAGAGTAATTTTTATTTTTCGAAAAATAAAATTTGTTCTAAATAGTTTCTTTTCGTGTATATAGGTGGCGTGCCTTACAGTCATAATAAATTGTATGGGCATTCTGGAATCATTGTGTCTGTATGACTCCAATTTATCTTTCTCAAACATCGTCCATCAATGATACACATTGACTGAAGGATCAATAGGCGATCGCTAAACTTTAGAGGGCGAATAATTTCTTTTTTGAAAACATATCTTATTAATAGCTTGTGTCTTCATTAGAGAAACTAGTTGCTTATATTAAACCTCGTGTCAAGATTCCTTTGGGTGATTATCGTATTTTTTTTTGCCTGAAATACATCAAAGAATCATTTATAAATCCACCTTTGCACAACCTGGGTTGTAAATATTTATTTAATAATCAAACAATCAGAATAACTTGCCTCGATAGAGAGTTACAATACGAGGGAAGCCAAATTATTGGGGAACCTAAGCGCTAATATAATAAGACGAGTCTTTAAAGATGGAGGAATTACGGTCACTAAAGGGAAATATGACATTAATGAAGCTCTCTTTATGTCGCATTTAA
The DNA here is from genome assembly GCA_030710605.1 of Cordylochernes scorpioides. Lineage (NCBI taxonomy): Eukaryota > Metazoa > Arthropoda > Arachnida > Pseudoscorpiones > Chernetidae > Cordylochernes > Cordylochernes scorpioides. The sequence goes on from CP092867.1 coordinate 75,344,531, forward strand.
TCAGCTGTGTATCGAGCCGTATCATCTTGGGTAGTTTCGCTTAGGTATTTTTTGTTCAGCTTAGCAAAGAATTGAGTGACATCTCTGTTAATTCCAACTTCTGATGGACGAGGACTTTGAGCAAATCTCTTGTCAAAACTCAAGAGAGATTTTATAATTGTTTTTGCAAATTTTATGCACAAAATAATAAAATTAGCTTTAAATAATTTGAAAATAGATTTCTTCTGATCGTGCTACTGAAATATTTTGCTAATGCCTTGCGAAACCTCTGTTTGAATAAATATAAATTAGTGACACTTCTTTTGGCTAAAAAAACTAGGTTTATAAAATAACACGTGGATTATAACATAATATACTGGAAAACATCATTACAAAGTGAAATTTTACGGGATCAGGTGATCATATAGAGGGAAAAAAAAATTGATCGTACAACTGAAAGTTGCTGGCGGCTTGCAACATCTATCGGGATCAAGAACAACTAATGTTTGATTTTTTAAATTCCATATTGTGGATCAAATTTCCTATTGATGTTGTTGTTCCTTGTAGATCAGGTTGGAACTCAATGGCAAAAAACTAAGATTCCTCCCGGACCTGCATTGTTTGTCGTTGGCCTGTAACAAGATGTCAAGGGCCATAAGACGTATAAGAGGTTAGTTTTTCTTGATTTATAAAAAAATAATATTCGGTAAATATTCTGGAATTTAAAAAACAACGATGGCGCAAGTTACCACCAACTTTCAGCTCTGAACGATCAGAATTTTAAAAAATATACAAATTACTAAATTATTTTATTCCTTCTCTTGCTCAAGATCTACCCATGAAAGGTGTTGAAATTATATTATCATTGTTAGAAATTTCTTTCGTTAGACAATACAATATTTTATCCCTTCTACAAACATACGAACAGAGAGAGGTGAATCATTTAGGAAAATAATTGTGTCCTCTCAGTTTTGTGTTTGTACGCACTCTACAGTGCATTATTCACCCATCCTGAAACCACAGATGGGGCATCAAGAAAGAACAGGACGGTCTATCCCAACAACGATGGGATATAGATAGCATGGATTGTGCATTATTAGAATAGCATGACATATTACACAGGATCGTGCTTTATTAGAAGCTGATAAGGAGAGAATGGGCATTAAGAGGAAGAAACAAGGCCCTCGTTTATTCAAATTGGAAGACGGCCTGGGGCATTAGGAACAAATAAAGTAATGGGACTGGCTCCATTTAAATTTTAAATAGTTGCGTTTCTGCCTGTGTGGTTTGGTAATGATCTCGTTCTTATCCACTGCTCTTATATCTCCGCCTGCCTGCTCTCTTTATTGAATCCATTTTTTTCTATCTGCCTAGATTATATTTCTTGATGCGCCCACACACATGTAATGTTTAAATATATGTTCTCTATAATCTCCCACTCTAGATTTAACTATATATATTTACATTAGATAATAACACATTTTATTGTTGTGTGTGGATTCAGAATGATAGCAACAATTAATGCTCTTTATTGAGGCATTTAGTATTTTATAGACTCGTCCCGGAGAAAATAAAAGAGCAAACAATGATAGAATATATCAATATGTAAATAAATAAATTATATATATATATATATAAATTGTTTTGAAAATAGAGCAATCCATATATACAGTATATATAATATATGTGTACCATTTTTCTCATGTCTTTTCCAATCTATTGGCTCACAACAAGCCAATATGATCATGGAATATCACCTCTCACTTTATTCTCTTTAAAAAATCATTTTATCTTTTTTTTTTAACTGTATTTTTTTCACTTTTCTCTCTGCCCATATTATTTTTTTCACAGGGGGGAAATGTTATATAAAGGTATTATTTAAAATGTTATATTAGAATATTATTCTATTTAAAATTATATTTCATAGATCCAAATGCTCTGCTAAATAGACCGCCAGAGGTCACTCTTCCCCTATAAAAACTTGTTGTTGTTTTATTCCGTGGGTTCGGCTCAAATCTTTGTACATTATGTAAATAAGCTTTTCATTTTTTTATTCTTAAGCCTTAAGCCAGGCAGTACTTTAATCAAATTATGTTCTTTTATATATTCCTTTATCACAATTAAAGCAATTACTGATCAAAACCATATTATTATTTTTATTTCAAGAATATTCAATCACGACTGCACCGCCATAGCTTAATCTTCAAGATAACCAAAATTAAGATAATCTCAACAATTCTAAATACAAGCAGAATATCTTTTTTTCTGTATATAAGATATATATATAAATATGTAGCATTCCTGTTGAATCCTGTCGACTCTCTGTAGGATTGTGTCTACTCTCTGTGGGATCCTGTCGTCTCTCTGTAAGGATTAGGGTGTATCCTGTCAACTCTATGTAGGATCCTGTTGAATCCTGGGGAATTGTGTGGTTGGGTGGATTTGATTGGATTAGTGATTGATGGCGCAGTCTTGGTCGAATGGTGGTTTTTCACAGGGGAATAACGAGCACACCTGGATGGGGTAGAAATAAGACCTTGCGAAAGGGAGAATGATGAGACTGACTGGAGGTATCTGTCATTAACTCTCTCGACTTCTCATTGGTGGAGATCCTTCCACGTGCTCTCTGATGATTCGCTATCAATTGGTCATGCTTAAAGGTGATTGGTTGTTGATTTCTCATGCTTAAATGTGATTGGCTTAGTATCTCCATTGTCGCCATGATTGCAATCCTCCAGGAAGAAGAAGGCCTTTGAACTTAAGTTTTATAGGTCCAGGGCAGTGACCTTTACTTCCTGGATGATGCAATCCTGTCAATTGTTCTTTCCCTTTTCGCGAAGCCTAACTTTTATTAAATCTTTTGACGATACATTGCATAGATTGTGGTGGGGTTACATATTCCTATATACAGATTATCACAAATATATATATATATATATATATATATATATAATAATAAATAGTTATTTAATTTTATAGTCCAGTTTTGTATTAAGATTATCTTCACTATTATGATCATTTAAATTCAAATTATAAAATTTGTAAAATGTTATTAATTTGTAGATAGAGAGAGAAAAAAAAAATCCTTTACTTCTACTACATCCTCAAGTTAATTATATATTTATAATTAATAACAATAAAAATTAACAAAGTAACGTCTATTACATCGGCTTTTACACGTCATTCAGACATACTCTAATCCTATATATAGAATAATCGAAGAGAGAATATATATAATAGTTAGAAAAAAGAGAGAAAGACAGAAACATGCACTTTTAATCAAACTAATAATAAGGAAAAAAAAAAAAAAGAGTTTTATAAAGAAGGTAGATAAGATTGTTAATATATATATATATATATTTTTTATGATTTTATATTTTATTCTTTTTTTTTTAAAGATTTTTAAAGGTTTTTTTATTTTATAATATGATTATAAATAGTTGTATTTAGTAATATATCTATAGTATGAATTAACATTTGTTATAAGTTTGGATATTATGTTTTGAAACCCTAATGGTAGACCAGACATACACAAAAGACTTTAAATTGAAATGAATTGGAAAAAGAGATCTGCTGGAACGGGGATCTTCAGATAAAATTCCAGCGACATTTCACCCCTTCTTTATTATGTCATAGATCTCTTTTAAACCGGATTTTATGTGTTAATATTAAGTTGTTTCAGTGAAATATTTAAATGAACATATATAACAGATACAAGTGTTAACAAATTCAAACTGTAAACCTACCTCGGCCGCTGCGTCCTCCATTGTAAATATCTATTTCTGGCTGACACATGTCGCGGGAGGGGAATGTCCCCCCACATTTCAAATTTAGACCATTTATTCAGAATTTTTTTGAACAACAAGAAAATTAAAGAAGATAGGAAAAATAGTTAAAGGAAGAAAGCTAAATTTTATAATCTTTACAGCTAGTTATATCAAAATAACTGATTTAACACTTATTCATCTTTTAATATTCCTTTAAAAAGGCAAATTATAAGAGATTAATAAAGCTATTAATTGTGCAAATTCACCTTTATTTAACTTCCATTTTCCTCCCCAGAAATTGGAGATTAAACAAAAATGAACTATATACTTTAACACTTTAAAAATCTTGTGAAAAAATCTTTTAATCAGTTATTTAATCAAAGTTTAATTAACTGTTAAAGATTATAAATTTGTATTAGTTAATATTAAGAGAAATTATAGAAAGTTGATTTCATAAATGGATATTTCCATTTATTTTTTTTTAAATATTTTATAATTGATATACTGTTGAAATATTTTACTTGTTTGATACTAAATTTGTTTTTAATAAATTCCATGTTTAAATTTTTAACATCTTCTATGAAATTATCTAATATATTATTTATTCTATAAAATCTTAGAAACTGACCATAATATATACCTTTACAGCAATTTAATGATATATTAGAATTCATATTACAGTATTTTATAATATTGAAATTATAATTACTCTTTTTATTATAAACTCTAACAGCACTATTTGTAAGGTCTATATTCAAGTCTAAAAAGTTAACTTTTTTGTTTCTATAAATTTTTTCATTGTTCTTAAGTTTCAAGTATTTAGGATATATTTCAGGTATTAATTTTTTAAACAGTGGATTATTAAATATTATTATGTCATCTACATATCGTAATATTTGCCAATTAATATTATTTTGTAGAAAGTATTCTCTTTCGTACCAGAACAATATTAGATTTGCTAGTAACGGACTAGAAGAAGTACCCATGGGAACGCCTTCTGATTGAATATATATTTTATTTTTAAATTCTATATAGTTAAAATTTAAAAATGTTTCCAGTAGAGTTTTTGCTGTTTTAAGATCTAATTTAAATGTTTTATATCTGTTATGAATAATTTTAATGTAGAAAGTTTTGTCATTAATGAATTCATTAAATAAATTGGTTATTTTATTATTTAGATCTCTTAAATTTATTTTAGAATATAGGTCCTCAAAGTCAAATGTGTGTACTGTTTCAATGTTTGTCCAATTGTTCATTAAATAATTAATGATTTTTTTATTTGAGTCGATAAATTTATAATTATATTTATTAGTTAATTTATTTATAATAAATTGTAGTGTTGAGGCTAATTGTATATCAATATTTTTTATGACTGAATTTATACCAGATGTGATTGTTCTGAAAGAAATAGGTTTTTTGTGTAGTTTAGGAATTATATAGAACTTTGGTATGTTTGGATTTTTGTGGTTATTATAAATTTTTAGTGAATTTTCAACATTTTTGATGTCTTTTTTGATTTTTGTGCCTGTAGTTCTAGCAAAAGTGTATTTATGATTATTATCAATTTCCTTTTTTAGTATATCGTGGTATAGATTTTTACAAATTAATGATAAATTATTGGGACATTTATCTATAGGAGTGATAATATAGTCCTTCTGTAAATTAATTATATTTTCTTTAAAAGAAGGAATGTCTGAATTGGGTTTTGTGTATTTAAGTGTATTATTATAATAATTTATAATTTCCTTTTTTAATATTATGTTTCCATTCCAGAAAAGTAAATTCTGGAATACTGTATTTTATACTAGTTTTATTTATGAAAATATCTATATCTTTTAATATAGATTTAATTGTATTATTATAATTGTGTTTAATTTGAGGTATATATTTATACCCTTTATTTAAAATTTCTTGATATTCTGGATTTAAAAAAGAAAAGTTGCTAGTTAATATATGACCTGAGTACTTATATTAATCAATATAGTTGTTGCAATTACATTTAATTTTTTTAAAATTTGCCAAATTATTAATAAATTGGTTATAATTGCAAACTAAATTACCTATATTTTTATTGTATCTCCAGATTGTTTTAAAATTTAAATTTTTTATAGGGAAAAGATTATTGATGATTTGGTTATTAAAAATATCATTAAATTTAATATGATTAAATAAATTGTTATTAAATTTAATGATAATATTAATGTTATTAGTAGTTTGTTTAATTTTTCTGTATTTAAAGATGTCGTGTGTGATATCTATTAATCTGTTAGTCAGATTATGAATTTTAATATATTCTATGAGTTTGATAAATTTATTATTATTTAGTTTAAATAATGTTTTAATAAATTTATCGACGAAGTTGTTAGTGTACATTTGTTTTGGGTCCAGTAATTCTTCAAATTCAATGTAACCTAATTTATTTGTAGTTTTACCTCTAGTTTTATTAGGTTTAGTTTTAAATTCATTTTTTTTGTATTTGCAACTGATTTCATAGGTTGAAATTTCTTCTGTTTGTGGTTTGTATGTGTAGTTTAATTCGTCGTTAAGTCCATAAGGGAATAATGTGTTGTGTTTATAAATGTAGTTGTTTTCTAATAATAGTCGTTGTTTTTTGTTTTGACATATGTCTAGTATTTCTATCTTAAAGTTGTTAAAAGTATGTAATTGATTGTGTTCTTTCATATATATATTACCAATTGATTTTTTAGCGTGGTTTCTATGTAGGTTTATTCGTATATTTAATGGATTACAAGTTTGTCCTATATATGATAGTTGACAAATTTGGCATGTTAATTTATAAATAGTATTCACTAATTTACAACTAGTTGTTTGAAAAGTGTCATGGTTCTTAAGAGAGGGACAAGTTTGACAATTTTTTCTTAGGCAATTCTTAGCGAGTTTAAATTAACATAAAAGAGGCGCTAACACTAATATGTTTGTAGTTTTTTTTAGTTTTTTTAGTTTGTTATTCTTATGAATTTTTAAATATATTTTACTTAATTGTTTTTGTGGTGATAAAATTTGTAATAAATTGAATAATTAATCTATAAATATATAGATATTACTGTTTGTTATCTGTTATATTTTCAAGAATAACTAATAAAAAAAAACATCTTTAAACTAACTAAACAATGAAAAAAACAAAAGTTCTGAAATTATTTTTTCTAGAATTACTTTTATAATTTAATTTTTAATAATCAAACAATGAAAGATAATTAAAATTTGTATGAAGATTTATTTATATTAGAATATCTAATATAATTTAATTTGTATATTATGTTATATATAAAAAATATATCATAGAGCAAGCTCATATGAATTAATATAGTGTAGAAACTATATAACAAAATTATAACAGTGATTCTAATTTTAAAACTTAAGGAGCAAACTGATAATAATGATAACTTATATCAGTTAGATTTGATTAGATTAGCAAGCTAAATCTAAATTAATTATAATAATAAATAGTTATTTAATTTTATAGTCCAGTTTTGTATTAAGATTATCTTCACTATTATGATCATTTAAATTCAAATTATAAAATTTGTAAAATGTTATTAATTTGTAGATAGAGAGAGAAAAAAAAAATCCTTTACTTCTACTACATCCTCAAGTTAATTATATATTTATAATTAATAACAATAAAAATTAACAAAGTAACGTCTATTACATCGGCTTTTACACGTCATTCAGACATACTCTAATCCTATATATAGAATAATCGAAGAGAGAATATATATAATAGTTAGAAAAAAGAGAGAAAGACAGAACCATGCACTTTTAATCAAACTAATAATAAGGAAAAAAAAAAAGAGTTTTATAAAGAAGGTAGATAAGATTGTTAGTATATATATATATATTTTTTTATGATTTTATATTTTATTCTTTTTTTTTAAAGATTTTTAAAGGTTTTTTTATTTTATAATATGATTATAAATAGTTGTATTTAGTAATATATCTATAGTATGAATTAACATTTGTTATAAGTTTGGATATTATGTTTTGAAACCCTAATGGTAGACCAGACATACACAAAAGACTTTAAATTGAAATGAATTGGAAAAAGAGATCTGCTGGAACGGGGATCTTCAGATAAAATTCCAGCGACATTTCACCCCTTCTTTATTATGTCATAGATCTCTTTTAAACCGGATTTTATGTGTTAATATTAAGTTGTTTCAGTGAAATATTTAAATGAACATATATAACAGATACAAGTGTTAACAAATTCAAACTGTAAACCTACCTCGGCCGCTGCGTCCTCCATTGTAAATATCTATTTCTGGCTGACACATGTCGCGGGAGGGGAATGTCCCCCCACATTTCAAATTTAGACCATTTATTCAGAATTTTTTTGAACAACAAGAAAATTAAAGAAGATAGGAAAAATAGTTAAAGGAAGAAAGCTAAATTTTATAATCTTTACAGCTAGTTATATCAAAATAACTGATTTAACACTTATTCATCTTTTAATATTCCTTTAAAAAGGCAAATTATAAGAGTTTAATAAAGCTATTAATTGTGCAAATTCACCTTTATTTAACTTCCATTTTCCTCCCCAGAAATTGGAGATTAAACAAAAATGAACTATATACTTTAACACTTTAAAAATCTTGTGAAAAAATCTTTTAATCAGTTATTTAATCAAAGTTTAATTAACTGTTAAAGATTATAAATTTGTATTAGTTAATATTAAGAGAAATTATAGAAAGTTGATTTCATAAATGGATATTTCCATTTATTTTTTTTTAAATATTTTATAATTGATATACTGTTGAAATATTTTACTTGTTTGATACTAAATTTGTTTTTAATAAATTCCATGTTTAAATTTTTAACATCTTCTATGAAATTATCTAATATATTATTTATTCTATAAAATCTTAGAAACTGACCATAATATATACCTTTACAGCAATTTAATGATATATTAGAATTCATATTACAGTATTTTATAATATTGAAATTATAATTACTCTTTTTATTATGAACTCTAACAGCACTATTTGTAAGGTCTATATTCAAGTCTAAAAAGTTAACTTTTTTGTTTCTATAAATTTTCTCATTGTTCTTAAGTTTCAAGTATTTAGGATATATTTCAGGTATTAATTTTTTAAACAGTGGATTATTAAATATTATTATGTCATCTACATATCGGAATATTTGCCAATTAATATTATTTTGTAGAAAGTATTCTCTTTCGTACCAGAACAATATTAGATTTGCTAGTAACGGACTAGAAGAAGTACCCAGGGGAACGCCTTCTAATTGAATATATATTTTATTTTTAAATTCTATATAGTTAAAATTAAAAAATGTTTCCAGTAGAGTTTTTGCTGTTTTAAGATCTAATTTAAATGTTTTATATCTGTCATGAATAATTTTAATAATAATACAATTAAATCTATATTAAAAGATATAGATATTTTCATAAATAAAACTAGTATAAAATACAGTATTCCAGAATTTACTTTTCTGGAATGGAAACATAATATTAAAAAGGAAATTATAAATTATTATAATAATACACTTAAATACACAAAACCCAATTCAGACATTCCTTCTTTTAAAGAAAATATAATTAATTTACAGAAGGACTATATTATCACTCCTATAGATAAATGTCCCAATAATTTATCATTAATTTGTAAAAATCTATACCACGAAATACTAAAAAAGGAAATTGATAATAATCATAAATACACTTTTGCTAGAACTACAGGCACAAAAATCAAAAAAGACATCAAAAATGTTGAAAATTCACTAAAAATTTATAATAACCACAAAAATCCAAACATACCAAAGTTCTATATAATTCCTAAACTACACAAAAAACCTATTTCTTTCAGAACAATCACATCTGGTATAAATTCAGTCATAAAAAATATTGATATACAATTAGCCTCAACACTACAATTTATTATAAATAAATTAACTAATAAATATAATTATAAATTTATCGACTCAAATAAAAAAATCATTAATTATTTAATGAACAATTGGACAAACATTGAAACAGTACACACATTTGACTTTGAGGACCTATATTCTAAAATAAATTTAAGAGATCTAAATAATAAAATAACCAATTTATTTAATGAATTCATTAATGACAAAACTTTCTACATTAAAATTATTCATAACAGATATAAAACATTTAAATTAGATCTTAAAACAGCAAAAACTCTACTGGAAACATTTTTAAATTTTAACTATATAGAATTTAAAAATAAAATATATATTCAATCAGAAGGCGTTCCCATGGGTACTTCTTCTAGTCCGTTACTAGCAAATCTAATATTGTTCTGGTACGAAAGAGAATACTTTCTACAAAATAATATTAATTGGCAAATATTCCGATATGTAGATGACATAATAATATTTAATAATCCACTGTTTAAAAAATTAATACCTGAAATATATCCTAAATACTTGAAACTTAAGAACAATGAAAAAATTTATAGAAACAAAAAAGTTAACTTTTTAGACTTGAATATAGACCTTACAAATAGTGCTGTTAGAGTTTATAATAAAAAGAGTAATTATAATTTCAATATTATAAAATACTGTAATATGAATTCTAATATATCATTAAATTGCTGTAAAGGTATATATTATGGTCAGTTTCTAAGATTTTATAGAATAAATAATATATTAGATAATTTCATAGAAGATGTTAAAAATTTAAACATGGAATTTATTAAAAACAAATTTAGTATCAAACAAGTAAAATATTTCAACAGTATATCAATTATAAAATATTAAAAAAAAAATAAATGGAAATATCCATTTATGAAATCAACTTTCTATAATTTCTCTTAATATTAACTAATACAAATTTATAATCTTTAACAGTTAATTAAACTTTGATTAAATAACTGATTAAAATATTTTTTCACAAGATTTTTAAAGTGTTAAAGTATATAGTTCATTTTTGTTTAATCTCCAATTTCTGGGGAGGAAAATGGAAGTTAAATAAAGGTGAATTTGCACAATTAATAGCTTTATTAAACTCTTATAATTTGCCTTTTTAAAGGAATATTAAAAGATGAATAAGTGTTAAATCAGTTATTTTGATATAACTAGCTGTAAAGATTATAAAATTTAGCTTTCTTCCTTTAACTATTTTTCCTATCTTCTTTAATTTTCTTGTTGTTCAAAAAAATTCTGAATAAATGGTCTAAATTTGAAATGTGGGGGGACATTCCCCTCCCGCGACATGTGTCAGCCAGAAATAGATATTTACAATGGAGGACGCAGCGGCCGAGGTAGGTTTACAGTTTGAATTTGTTAACACTTGTATCTGTTATATATGTTCATTTAAATATTTCACTGAAACAACTTAATATTAACACATAAAATCCGGTTTAAAAGAGATCTATGACATAATAAAGAAGGGGTGAAATGTCGCTGGAATTTTATCTGAAGATCCCCGTTCCAGCAGATCTCTTTTTCCAATTCATTTCAATTTAAAGTCTTTTGTGTATGTCTGGTCTACCATTAGGGTTTCAAAACATAATATCCAAACTTATAACAAATGTTAATTCATACTATAGATATATTACTAAATACAACTATTTATAATCATATTATAAAATAAAAAAACCTTTAAAAATCTTTAAAAAAAAAAGAATAAAATATAAAATCATAAAAAAAATATATATATATATACTAACAATCTTATCTACCTTCTTTATAAAACTCTTTTTTTTTTTCCTTATTATTAGTTTGATTAAAAGTGCATGGTTCTGTCTTTCTCTCTTTTTTCTAACTATTATATATATTAAGTAGAACTGCTCTTCACTGAAGGTTAATAACGAGTTTACAAAGTGGGAAGAGGAGCTTCTTTTTATTGGCATGCACACAAGCTTTCGGACATATCGTCCTTCATCAGGTAAGAGTAATAAACGCGCTGAGGATCCATATATACACAAAGCTGAAAATAAAATTTACATAATTGCAAAAGATAAAAGTATTTAAAGATAAAAATAAGAACAAATATGCTAAAAAGATTATAGGGATTAAATGCTAATAAATCTGGACTAAGTACATATGCACTATGAATGGTGTTAATCAAGGGCAGGTAAATGCAACTTATGGCTATTCACATAACATATGGTATTGTTCCGGTATATCTATATGCCTGTTGATGCTGTTTGTTTTTATTGACACAAATGCCTCTAGTAAAAGTCTCTGGTACTTATTATTGATATTGTTGTATAGAATGGATGGCTTTGTTAAATTAAATGTATGACCGGTTTGCATAGAATGACTGTAAATAGGGGAATTTAGGTTTTTATTAGAGATGTTTCTGGAATGCTCAACCATTCTGATGGCGACGGATCTACCCGTCTCCCCGACATAAGTGGCATTGCATTGGTCGCAAGAGACGGAATAGACAGCACCACCAGAACGGAGAGCACTCGCATGAAGGGAAGATCTGGTAATGGGGTGTCGGATTAGTGTGGCGATGTTAGGTGGGTTCTGGAAGTATGTTGTAATGCCATGTTGCCTTAAAAACCTGGCTATGGTGATAGACTGGGGGCAAAAAGGAAGGGAGCAAATATTTCTGTGTATAGCTGGAGCACTGTTGTGGTGAGGGTCATGCATGTGTTTAAGAATGAAGGGGATCGGGTAGCCGGATTTGGATAAATATGAAAATATTTTAGCCTTTTCTATTGTTTGGAATAACGGGAGGGAACAATTAGTAAAGATACGTTTAGTGAGAGCTCTAACTGTATTGATTTTGTGTGGTGTTGGGCAATGTGACCGGAAGTTTGTGTGGTGTGGGGGTGTGTTGTTTTTATAGTATACTGTGGTATGGAAACTGCTGGGGGTGCGTATGACTAGTGTATCTAGGAAAGGTAGGACTGAGTGATTTTCTGTTTCATGAGTGAAGGCTATGTCTGGGTGGAAGGAGTTGAGGTCAGATAGGATGTGAGAGGCAGATACCTCACTTACCAAGCAAAAGGTATCATCGATGTACCGCCTCCATAGAAAGATGTCTAAAGAATGGCGTGAAGTGATCCATTGGTCCAGTGACCTCATGACAACCTCAGCCACCACGGTTGAGAGGGGACTACCCATGGGGGAGCCCTTGGTCTGCTTGAAAAACTGGGTATCAAATGTGAAGGTGGACATGCCTAGGCATATGGAAGTGAGCTCGACAACCGTCTCCGCGGTGAGGGTGTCTAACAGGGGGGCATTTTCGAGGAAAGTGCGTAAACTATTAATGATCAAGGGGTGGGCAAGTGAGAGATATAGAGACGTTACATCGAAAGAAACCATTATGGACCTGGGGGGAGGTGTGAGGCTGGTGATATAGGACACAAACGAGGGGGAGTTTGCAATGGTATATTCCCATGGGGGAGACTGTAGAAGGGGGGTCAAGAAGTTGGACAAAAATTTTGACAGGGTATATGCCGGAGAGAGATGGTAAGATATGATTGGTCGGAGGGGAACATCGGGCTTGTGAATTTTTGGAAGGCCGTAAATGTAGGCTATTTGGGCGAGGTTAGCTGTGAAGTCGTTATATTGCTCTTTAGTGATCTGCTGGGACCTTTTTAATCTTAACAATAGTAAACGGAAATTCTTAACGGATGCTTTATGTTCCTGTTCAGTGATGGCAGAAAAAATGGAGTGTTGGTCGAGAACGTTTTGCATTTTTTGCTTGTAAACGGTAGTGTTGAGAATTACGGTCTGTGAGCCTTTGTCGGATTTTGTTATAACTATGTCTCTATTGCGTTTAAGACGGGAGATAACCCTATTCATGGCTAGGGACGGTTTAGGGATATTGTAGGGTCGTTGAAGGGTGGAGGTGACAAAATGCCTAATCTTATGTACTTAGTCCAGATTTATTAGCATTTAATCCCTATAATCTTTTTAGCATATTTGTTCTTATTTTTATCTTTAAATACTTTTATCTTTTGCAATTATGTAAATTTTCTTTTCAGCTTTGTGTATATATGGATCCTCAGCGCGTTTATTACTCTTACCTGATGAAGGACGATATGTCCGAAAGCTTGTGTGCATGCCAATAAAAAGAAGCTCCTCTTCCCACTTTGTAAACTCGTTATTATATATATTCTCTCTTCGATTATTCTATATATAGGATTAGAGTATGTCTGAATGACGTGTAAAAGCCGATGTAATAGACGTTACTTTGTTAATTTTTATTGTTATTAATTATAAATATATAATTAACTTGAGGATGTAGTAGAAGTAAAGGATTTTTTTTTTCTCTCTCTATCTACAAATTAATAACATTTTACAAATTTTATAATTTGAATTTAAATGATCATAATAGTGAAGATAATCTTAATACAAAACTGGACTATAAAATTAAATAACTATTTATTATTATAATTAATTTAGATTTAGCTTGCTAATCTAATCAAATCTAACTGATATAAGTTATCATTATTATCAGTTTGCTCCTTAAGTTTTAAAATTAGAATCACTGTTATAATTTTGTTATATAGTTTCTACACTATATATATATATATATATATATATATATATATATATATATATATATTGTCACGTGGAAAATTAGGAAGACCAACTTCGTGATGAGACAACAATTTATTTTAGCCAAGAACAAACTATGAGCGATAAATAAAAGATAAGCAAAAGAGGGAAGTGTACAGAGTAGCAAAATATAAACATAAAAATAATACTCTGCAAATAAAATAATAAATACTTTGTTACAATTTATATATATATGGTAATTTAAACCAACAACCCTATTTTGTATATAACTTATAACAAGATTTTCATGTTGTATAATAGAAAAACATCTGTAAATGATTATACGCATGAATGACATGTGTCATTACATCATCATATGTAATGTAATTTGTACTAACTGAGGATAATAAATAAAACTCTGTAATAGATTAAGAGTTGAGCTAGAGAGATAGAAGTCAAACACGTCTAAATTCAAGATAGATGGAAGCCACAAAGCAACATCTAAAGATAGATTGGAAGCTGTCAGGACGGCGCCAGTAGAATGTCACCAGACGACCCACACTCTTCACATCTGGTGACATGCAAAACCCCCTTTCTCAGAAAAGGACATAAAGCCACGTCCTAGCTAAAAATACAGTTAGTTCAGCATCTGCGCGAGCCCACGTCGGTCGTACCTCAGGTCCATCTCATCCATCATGTAGACCAGTAAGAAATCTTCTATCTCCCCATCTTTCGCTCCTAGCTCAACTTTTATCTGTTCACGGAACTTTCTTAGTGCAACGGTGTCTTCGTTTTTTGTGTATGGACATCCAAGCTTTCCACTCTGCCTCGACCACGACTGCCTGTACTTTGTGAGAACTGTAAAAGGTCTTCCAAGGTGCAGAGAGATACTGGAAAACTACTTATCCTGACTGTTCCTCTCGGTTAACACAGTATAGCGAGAGTCAACACTTCATCATCACAAAGTTAGTCGACAGGATACCTCATCACAGATTTAGTCGACAAGATTCTACAAGAGGCTACCAGACCTCACCACATCACATTTTCTAGTCGACAGGATTCTACAAGAGCTACAATAACTCAACTCATTACAGATAGCCGACAGGATGACCAAAACGAAGAATGACACAACGAAGAAAGTAAGAAGACTGTCCAGATAGAAGCGAGAGTCAACACTTCATCATCACAAAGTTAGTCAAAAGGATACCTCACCACATCACATTTCTAGTCGACAGGATTCTACAAGAGCTACCAGGACTTCACATTATTACATATATATATATATTTATTTATTTATAGTCTTGGTGTGTTGAGACATACGAGGTGTGTTCAAAAAGTATCGCGACTTTTGAAATTTCGCGGGTTACGTATATTCGAATTTCGATCTTTTTGTGGCTTTATGTTGGTACTCATGTCTCTCACTTATGCAGACAAGTTCGGCCATTTTGAATGTTCACTTAATTGTTGACAGCTGCTTTGCTTGCAGGTGTTTTGGATCGTCTTCGATTTTTACCTATTAAAAAAATGGATCAAAGAACCTGTATCAAATTTTGTGTGAAAAACGAAATTAAGTGCGCGGATGCATTCCGAATGTTGACTGTGGCATACGGATAAGCTACCTTGGACCGAAGCAACGTTTATCGGTGGTACAAAATGTTCTCAGAAGGCCGAGAAGATGTGAACGACGAAGAGCGTGCCAGACGCCCGAGCACTTCAACAACAGACGAAAAAATTAATGAAGTGGAGAAAATGATATTGGCCAATCGTCGAATCACCTTTAGAGAAGTTGCTGAGGACCTAAACATATCGATTGGCTCGTGCCATTCGATTTTTATCAATGATTTGGGCATGAGACGGGTCGCCGCGAAATTCGTACCAAAATTGCTCAATTGCGACCAAAAACAGCATCGCATGAACATTGCTAATGAGATGTTGGACTCTGTCCGCGACGACCCAAATTTGCTCCAGAGGGTCATAACTGGTGACGAAGCGTGGGTTTATGGTTATGACGTGGAAACCAAAGCTCAATCATCTCAATGGAAGCTGCCGCACGAACCAAGACCGAAAAAAGCGCGCCAAGTTCGATCGAATGTAAAAGTTTTGCTGACAGTTTTATTCGATTGCAGGGGCGTGGTGCATCATGAGTTCTTGCCACAGGGTAGAACGGTCAATAAGGAATATTACCTGCAAGTTATGCGCAATTTGCGCGAAGCAATCCGCCAGAAACGCCCGGATTTGTGGAAGAACAAAAATTGGCTTTTGCACCACGATAACGCCCCTGCTCACACATCGTTGCTTGTGCGCGACCTTTTGGCCAAAAACAACACACTAATGATGCCGCAGCCACCGTATTCCCCAGATCTGGCCCCCTGTGACTTTTTCTTGTTCCCTAAACTGAAGAGGCCCATGAAAGGACGACGTTACGCTACGCTTGACGAGATAAAGACGGCATCGAAGAAGGAGCTGAAAAAGATTTTAAAAAATTATTTTTTGAAGTGCTTCGAAGATTGGAAAAACCGTTGGCACAAGTGTATAATATCTCATGGGGATTACTTTGAAGGGGACAAAATAGGTATTCATGAATAAATAAATAATTTTTGAAAAAACACAAAAGTCGCGATACTTTTTGAACACACCTCGTATCAAATATTGCGTGTTTTCTAGGTATCTTATTTTTAAAGCATTTTCTCAATTTTTCATTTGAACTGTACAGCTATTAGAGTACAGGTTGGCAAAAGTCACCATCGACATTCAATAAGAGAAAAGCTTGTTTGGATTGCTACGGCGATTGGATTGAGAAACTGCCAACTTTTACTTTTTCTTCTTGAAGCCAGGAACAATGAAGGATACTATGGAACCTTTTATTTTGTTAATTTCATCTCCGTATAACTCCCATTTCAAGCAACATTCTTCGTCTAGTATTCTGATAGCCTTCTGGGGAAAACAGCCAGAGTTAGCTGTGTTGCACCGGATTATTATATAAAGTAAAACCTTGAATTCCTCGGTATTTCACGGTTACAGTTTTATAGTGACTATATTCTCTTGTCTCAACCAGTCTCACGCTACTTCTACGTAGTCGTAATTGAACATAACGTGCCTTCTCTGCTTTAGGAATGAAACTATTAATGATTAACTTTTCTGTTTCAAATTAAAAAAACTTTATTTTACCCTTACTGAGATAAAATAAAATATTGGGAGGATCTGGCTTCCCCTAGTGTCGCACAATCTCCCAATACCATAGTAGAGCTCTAAAAATGGTATGCGCGCGATAAGTGAAACCTCTCCAATGATGAACCAGGCCTCCCAAAATGTTTCATGGGGCAGTAAGTACAGTAGGAAGTTCTTTTCATTTAAAGTAAAAAATTTCAATAGCATCATTTGTTATATTCCTAATCTAAATTAATTCATCATCAGGGCTGATGAATCCGTAAACTATAACACTAATTGACTATTCTGCTGCAAGTCAGTTCCGCTACCATAGGGGTACACCTCCCAGATGCCGGCATTATTTTCTAACACAGTTTGTCCAATTAAATATAATATATATATAATAAAAATATAACCATACCCACGGTTAATCTAAGTAAAAAAACAACAACGTTTATTACTTTTAATACTGTAAATATAAGACAAATTAAAAGTAAATTGAAATAGAAGTATCAATTTTCGATGTTGGATCACGCGCGTTATAGGTTCCTAGCCAAGGTTCATAATCACATGTTGACGTGTGGTTGGCAGCGAAAGTGTTAACTATCACAATGTTAATTACTATTGATATGGTTTACGGATTTATTAGGCTCTTGAGAAAGAGCTACCACTCGAAAGCTAGCCTTTTTTACAATAAAAAGAAGCTTTATGCAATCTTTTTTTCCCCCGTAAATGTATACAATTACCTCTCTCTCTTTTTCAAAAATAAATATTAGTTTTATAAACCATTGGAAACCTGAGTTTGCTCAATTTTGAATAGGGTTGGTGGGCGCTCGAAGGCAATTAACACATCGCAGAGATGCCATTCTGCAAGAACATACTATATTATCGGAAAATCTCTGTACTGTGAGTGACAAAGAACCTGACGTGAGAGAGAAGCTGGCACTCGTAGACACTCCTGGGCTCAACATGCCTGACAATGTCGACCATGCATATATGTCATAATATATACTCTTCCTGGAATAATAAAGCAAACCTACAGTCAACCCAGAGAGAGATGGGCAGCTAAAGTACGGTCATTTGAGACACCAGCGACATTCCAAGGGGCGACCAGAGGGGCCCAGAGTTCTCGGGACTATTAAGACAGGATGTAAGGTCCGGTCACTTGAGATATCAGCGACATTCCAAGGGGCCCGTTACTTGGAACCTCAGGACTATTAGGGCAGTTGGGGGATTGTGTTCGACACGAACGGCCGGCCGCTCAGCGGTGGCAGGCCGGCTGTCCCCCTCCCCTTCTCTCTCTCTCTCTCGGGTTGCCTAGGATTCCTCTTCCAAACTTGTGATGTCCTTATTTCTCTTTTCCCACCTTATTATTATTATATTGTCACACATGAAAGTCGACAGGATAAGACCTGGCCGGGAAACAATAGTAGAATATGAAGAAACCAGAAGCAAAACCATCGTGATCGGACAAACCCACAGCCAAGTTCCACAACCAACTCAACTGTAGCCACTTCTCTTCGAGCTCTTATCCCCTTCCTCGCCAACTCTTGAACCGTGGTCCGGAAGAGGTGATTACCTACGACGGAGATGAACCTGCCACACACTTCTCCCAGCACTAGATCTGCCCAGCATCGATCACCGCGCCTGAGCATGACACCTTCCACCATCATGGACAAGACTCCGCCATACCTCTGCCACTACAGTAGCGGACAACACTGGCACGTACAGTGCCTCCCTCAATAAACTCAATGAATCACTTTCCCTCTAAACCAAGAACCTGTAAGTGCAATTGCTTTACCCCTACCATTCCTTCTTCATAGAAGTCAGTCCTTGTAAACTCTGGTTCCAATATTTCCTATAATTAGTTTAGTTCCAATTATTCTCTCCACCTCTATTAACAGTGCTCCAGTACCTGAACATTTTTATTACTCTGTATGGGACCTCAACCTACTTGTAATTGCTGGCTCTAACCGACTATTGCTTACAGCCAACCTTTAGCGACCTTTATTAATATCTCCCTGAATGTCCCACTCATCCTTACAACTTGTCAACCTTCTAACAGCTTATGACCTTCTATAGAATTATTGATTAATCAATTATCTAACTACTATATTGCCATTTAAAAATTCTAATCTTCACCCTTGATTTATGATAATATATTTTGTAGAAATTCTCTCTAGCATATCCACCGACCCACTCCATCTAGCCACTGGTGTGTTCGTCACAGGATGCAGATTGACTAACTGCTAGATGTTTATCAACTCCCTTTTATTCGCACTTGAACAATCTGCATCGAGCGGCACAGCTTCGCTCCTCCTTCTCGCGCCACACGTTCGCCACACGGACCCTGTCTTCAAATCTATGTTTGTCCCTTGTCCAAACCAGCACGATATAACCTACGTCCGAAATTTCCCACGGAGGTGCGTTAAACATCGTCGCTGATTTTGTGCGGTCCGTGATCATTTCACGCAGACATGGGTTTTACGTTCAACCCGTCGCGAAATCATCTCCTCGCACAAGCTCCCACGACGGTTCAAACACCTCGTGTACGAGCAGCTTGTCACCTGTAAAGGACAACGCCGTCCTCGTCCCAATTTTTGGCACTGTGCGCGCATACTTTCCTCCAATTAGCTAAAACTACTAAAGTCTCTTAGTATCGAAATAATTAAGGTAGAAAGGCCAAAAGCAAGTTTATCCTCGCTCTGTTCGCCTATATTCTACCTTTGTATCTCGAACTATTTTATCTTCTCAAATTAACTATAAGTCCATGCGACTTCCTCACCTACACACGGGACTTTCCCCTCGGACTCGCTACTCGAGTAACTGCATAGATAAGGTAGAATGGCCCAAAGCAAGTTTCCCCCCGCTCTGTTCGCCAAAATGCTAACATTGTATGTAGTTCTATATTTACCTCAGTCCTGAACTCACGCAATTTCCTCCCTCAACCTCATTTCTCGTACTCTACACCTATAGCATAGAGAGGCCATGCCAAGTTTCCCCTTGCCATGTCCGCCTGAAAAATATCTTAAAGTGTAGAGTTCCCCAGGCTTAATGACCTTCAGAATTTCACCATGTGTATGTTACTCCCCTTCTCGTTGTTCACACTCCTCAATATCATTTCCCTTATAATACATTAGATGTTATTGTATATAGCTTTTTATAACTTTGATATTATCAAAAATTCCCTTAAATATCAAACTCTCCGGTGTTGTAAAACTGCTTGTAAATAATATTTACTTGTGTACTATACAATATTTTATTTACATAAAACTATGTCACCATAACCTTAATTAATTTCAACTGTAAAATTATTTTATTTATTTCTGGCTTCTCCATCTTTAAGTATACTCAAACCATGTTCAGCCTTCTTCAACGGGGGCCATATGTCATAATATATACTCTTCCTGGAATAATAAAGCAAACCTACAGTCAACTAAAGTACGGTCATTTGAGACACCAGCGACATTCCAAGGGGCGACCAGAGGGGCCCGGAGTTCTCGGGACTATTAAGACATGATGTAAGGTCCGGTCACTTGAGATATCAGCGACATTCCAAGGGGCCCGTTACTTGGAACCTCAGGACTATTAGGGCAGTTGGGGGATTGTGTTCGACACGAACGGCCGGCCGCTCAGCGGTGGTAGGCCGGCTATCCCCCCCTTCTCTCTCTCGGGTTGCCTGGGATTCCTCTTCCAAACTTGTGGTGTCCTTATTTCTCTTTCCCCACCTTATTATTATTATATTGTCCCATATATATATGAAGAATGAAAGTATTTAAACACGAATATTTTTTTTCACACGAATCAAACTTCTACTGTCCCTACTGCGATTAAAAAATATTGGGAGGGTTTGGCTCATGAGTAGTAAACTTTCCCTGCGGTTTCGCCAATTTAACCACCAGACCGCTTCTTAGATATATAATACTGTATTGGATCATTCTGCTTATATACGCTGAACTGAAGGGTGGAGCTTCAGAAATGGTATTCAGGCAAACTATGGACATAAGCTTTTAGGACAATAAATTTACATATAAAGCTTATGTCTATATTTTTCCTGAATACCATTTCTGAGATTCCACCCTTCAGTGCAGCATATATAAGCAGAATCATCCAATACAGTATCAAAGCTCTAAGAAGCGGACTGGTATATTAAATTGGCGAAACCGCCAGGAGGGTTCACTACTGATGAGACTCTTAATATTTTTCTTCGCAGTAAGGATAGCAGAAGTTTGATTTGTGTGGGACAAAATCATTCGTGCTTTAATACTTTCATTCCTTATATATAGATGGCGCGTTATTGCTTTATATTAATATTGCCACAGAATAATTATTTTGAATACTCTGTTGTTTATCATCATAAATATTTGCCGAGTCATCACCCCTTACCATGCTTGTAAATTACCACTTCTAAAATCAATTGACATATTTTTCATTATATAAATTTAATTAATAAATTATTTTTAATCATGCTTTTGGAATACCTGTCTTCTCTACCGTGACATTTGGTGGAGATTAAGCTGGATCATCCCTACACCGCCCAAGCCATCAGAAGAAGCCGTAGAATCCAAGGAGATTTTCCCTTAGAAGAAAAAATAACGACAAAACAAGCTATTCAAGTCTCCAAAGGTGAGCAAAATTTCAAACTCTTTAGACACCCCTCTGTTTTTTCTTATTGAGAATCTGGCCAAAATTCCAAAAAATGGCTAAAGGAATTGCATCGGGTCGCTCGGTATAACCACTGGGACAACACAATTAGCCTGGCGAAGGTTTATTTTTTCCTTTCGGGAGCAGCAAGAAGCTGGTTCGAGAATATCGAGGAACAGATAAACTCGTGGGATTCGTTTGAGACTATGTTCTCTCTGACTTTCGGTCATCACACCAACCAAAAAGAAAACTTGATTCAAAAATTAAAATCTCGAGCTCAGGAAAAAGGCGAACTTTGTGAAATTTACATTCAAGAAGTCCTTAACCTGTGCAAGCAAATCGACCCCAAAATGAGCGAAAGCGAGAAAGTTGCACATTTATTGAAAGGTATATCGGAGGGTATTTATAGATCAATTGTCGTTATGGAAATAGACACCACTGAAGATTTTTTTTTAGGTTGTGCAGAAAAATCGAAAACTCACACAAGCAACGTGTGAACAAGAGCATAGTGTTCAATAGACTACCCAACGTTGCTTCGATCGATCCAGTAGAGTCCGAATCGACGGAGGACTTAATCAGACGGATAGTCCGCGAAGAAGTCCATCGTGAATTAAACACCACACCAACCACTCCAGAACTCTCTTCTCTCGAGACAATTATCAGAGAAAAAATCGAAAAAAATCTAGCCGCGATTTCTAATCCGGTCCAAAGACCACAACCCCAGTACAAAACCCAAACAAGGGTATTCACCCGGACACCTAGATAGCGGTACCCTGACGAAGACACCGGTATTCAACAAGACGCCAAGTCAAAGACGAACAGACCAATGGAGGACTCAAGACAACAAGCCAATCTGCTTTCATTGTGGCCTTCAGGCCATGTCAAATGCTACTGTAGAGATCGCCAGCCAGTAGACCAATATGAATTAGAAAGACCTAAACGGTACATAAAGGCCCGCCGAACTACTCAATTCAATGAGGAACATTCTTCAAGAAGTCCAAACTACCGCCGACAATCTTCATACCCAAACAGAGAAATATCCCCAATTCGCCAGTCTATTTCCCCATGCCGCCATACAAGCCAATCTCCACGCCGCTATAATCTAGAAAAAACTAAGCGTCGCGTCTTCTTTCGAAAGGGAGGCCGCGGGTGTAAAACCCCTCCATCGACGACAGTCGCCAAATTAGAACACATTTTCGTTGAAATAATTATAGATGACGTTGCATTTTCTCTGTTATCTCCAACGGGTTAAGACGACACTTGAAGATGTTCAAAGATGAAGGAATAACTCTTAAAGTCGCCAAAAATTACGTCTCTGGGTCGATGCACAGTAAGTTTGAGCATAAATGGGTTGAGACAGCCGCTAGAATTTATCGTCCTTCCCAGTAGCAACCGCAGAATCATACTCGGATTGGATTTTTTTGAAGCAACAAATGCCGTGATCGATTGTGAACGTGCCGAAATCAGGCTTGAAGAAGCTAAAGACGAATTGAATTCGCTTGCGACCGAGGATAGAATCGTGGCCTCTGAAAACATAATCATTCCAGCCGAATCTATTAAAAAATAAATGTGATGAGCTCAGAACTCAATGGACGAAACAAGGTACCCTTTTAACCTTCAAAATGCGCATTATTAAAAAAAAGAACTATCAGTTCCCTATACACTTCTTACGATCAATCACAATAAGGGACAGCTTTGGATTGCAAACTCTAGCCCAACAGCCTGTGTTATCTAGACGACATTGTAGTTTTCTCCAGAACGTTTGATAAGCACTTGCGCCGACTTACAATCATCTTACAATGCCATAGCAATGCAGATTTGAGCCTCTATTCAAAAAAGTTTATTTTTGGAACCAAATGAATAAGAGTGCTTGGAAATCTCGTCGATGCCAACGTCATTTATTCCGACCCTGAAAAGATAGAAGCTATCGCCAAGTTTCCGACCCCACGATCTATCACTAAAGTGAGGAGTTTCATCGGCATTGTTCGTACTTTCGCCGATTTATTGAACACTTCGCCGATAAAGCTGCCCCTCTCCATGAAATTTTCAAAAAGACAAGAAATTCTCTTGGGACTTATAAGAACAAGAAGCTTTTGAATCCCTGAAAAGGACCATGATGTCTCAACCTGCCTTAGCTCATTTTGAAGAACACCTGCCAACCCAGCTTCATACTGAAGCCAGCGGTTTTGTAATCGGAGCAGTCCTCGTTCAGGTCCATGACGGAAAGAGCGACTAGTGGGGTACGCCTCAAGAACCCTAAACAAAGGCAGAGAAGAATTACTCCACTACACGCACATTTTTCATTATATAAATTTAATGAATAAATTATTTTTAATCAAGCTTTTGGAATACCTATCTTCTCTACTTTGACAATATATATATATTTCATGTTATTATTTATAATAAAGGATGAATTTCTATAATTAGGGAACTAAAGATGGAAAGAATTGGGAGACTTGGCTCATTATTGGTGAACCATCCCAGAGATTTCTTCAATTTATTTTTTATGACATGTATAATAGGCTGCCTTATATGAGTCCCGGTGTCTTCCATTCTACCGAGAAAGGCGGCGATTCAATGTGAATTAAAAACATACGTCATTGCTACATAATAGAAAGTGAAATCAGAAATATCAATAAAAGAAATACAAATGTTTTTGCAAGCACTTTTTTTTGAAGCTGCAACTTTCAAATTTTAAGAGTTTCTCAAAGTATTCACCCATAGCACCTATGAGAGATTAACCAGTCATCTTAGGGGATCTAGTGAATATGGTGGATGAGTGACTAATTGGACCAGAGTTTGCTAAAAAGTCTAATGTTTGGGCTGAGGTGTGCGGACTTGTATTTTCATGGTGAAGAAGGCTTCCTCTAAGTTGAGCTCTTGGTCTATTTGCTTTATTTTTCAAATACTGCTAGAAGGAATTTTGTTGTATACGAGTCACTATTAACTGTCTTTCGATCTTCTAACTTCACAATATCAATGAAGCCACTTTCTCTAAAAAAAAAAAAACAAGCGACCATTTGTTTTCCAACACTTCGAGCTCTGCGAACTTTCTTAGGTGGAGGTGATTTTGAAGAGCACCAAAGAGTATATTGCCGTTTTGTTTATTTATTCATATTCAAAATATTGGGGTACGCGAAGTTGAAAATGCAGATATCATTAAGTTTTATTTTCTTTACGGCTTCAATAAAGGAAGGAAAGCTAGAGTCCAGCTTTAGCTTCAATAGGGAAAGGTAGGGCTAGATAGAGCCCAGCTTCAATAGCGATAGGTATGGATAGAGTCCAGCTTCATAAGAGGGAGGTAGACTTGAGTCCAGGTTCAATAGCGAGAGGTAGGTTATAGAGTCCAGCTTTAGATTCAATAGCAGGAGGATGGCTAGAGTTCAACTTCAGGTACAATAGAGGGAGGTAGGGCTAAAGTCCAGGTTCAATAGAGGGATGTATTTCAATCAATGCCGTAAATTCCGTCGCCAAAAATGACTGGTGAATCTTTCATAGGTGCTAAAGGTGAATACTTTGAGAAACTCTGAAAATTTGAAAGTTGCAGCTTCAATAAAAATAAAGATTGCAAAAACAATTGTATTTCTTGTATTAATATTTCTGGTTTCACCTTCTATTATGTAGCATTAATAGAGGGAGATGTAGGGCTAGAGTCCAGCTTCATTAGCGGGAGGTAGGATTAGATTTCAGCTTTAGATTCAATAGTGTGAGGTAGGGCTAGAGTAAAACTTTAGGTACAATAGAGGGAGGTAGGGCTAAAGTCCAGGTTCAATAGAGGGATGTAGGGCTAGATTTCAGCTCTATTAACGGAAGGTAGGGCTAGAGTCCAGCTTTAGATTCAATAGAGTGAGGTAGGGCTAGAGTCCAGGTTGAATAACAGGAGGTTTGCTAGAGTCCAACTTCAATAGCGGGAGGTAGAGGAAGAGGGGACACAAACTATATTCTTATTAATAAGGTGCCGAATTTTGGTTACACAATTTTTCAAAAGTTCAAAAAATATCTGTATAAATCGGTAAAAAAAAAAGTGTCAATCTAGAGGTTATAAAAACATTTTCCTTTCTCTGAACGTTTAAGGAATAAATTAACTAGCAGAAAGAAAAAATCCGTCAGAGATTAGAAAAATAAATTGAAAAAAAAAATGTGTCAAGGGAAAACAAAGTATATTAATCAGGGCTGGGAATTTCCATAGGTTCATAGAGAGAAAATGACTAAAATTAGTTAAATAATTTCGAAATTGATATTTCAAGTGAAGTGAGTAAAATATATCATATTTATTTATATAATTTCAAAATCGGTTGAGTTCAGTAAAATAGAGAAAAATAGACCTTAAATATGATTATATAAACCCGAAATTAGTTATATTCAGTAAAATAGAGAAAATGAGACCTTAAATATGGTTATATAAACCTGAAATTAGTTATATTCAGTAAAATAGAGAAAATGAAATCATAGTTGTTTTGGTTATATAAATTCAAATTAGTTATATTCAGTAAAATAGGTTATATAAATTTGGTTATATAAATTCCCGAATTTGGTTGTATTCGGTAAAATGCCAATCGTCAATCCTAATGTTCGTCCATAGAAAATGGTTGGTCAGTTGTCGCGGCGTGATCTTGTGGAGCGGTGACTCCGGAATTAAGAACTCCCGAGTGCTGAGATCCTGAAAAACATAATTATTAGTAGTAAAAACATAATTATTTATAGGTAGTCTTCGCCTGTCTTGCGGGTATACAAAGATTGGAACCATCCAAACTCTCAGTAAGATTTAAAGGAGTTTTCTTCTACAATTCTATTCAATTTAAACAACTTTTACTGTCCCTTATTACGAAGGAAAATATTTGGAAAGGTCTGGTTCATCAGTGAAGGACTCTAATCTTTGTGGATCAATCTTATTTTACAAAAATCATAAGACCCCACAACTCTTTTTATTTGAAGAAGCTTTCGAAAAGCCCTTTTTTAGTTAACTAAAACGTATAAACAAGGCAATTGGAGAGAGATTATATATCCTTTCATATTGCTATTGCCTATTGCCTTGTTTATACGTTTAATTTAGCTGAAGAAGGGCTTGATCGAAAGCTTTATTTAAACAAGTAAATAAAAGAGTTGCGGCGTCTTATGCTTTTTTGTAATTTGTCGAAATCCGTAATCCTGTGATAATGAACCTTTATTTTAATTGGCCATTAATCTGACATATTGTCAGTAAAAATCCTTATACAGTAGAGGCAGTTGATAGCTACACCTGCAGTAACTGCTGAAAACCACAAGTTATTTGGTTGGAGCTGCTAAGCTTCTACTCTTTCTCTAGTGCTAGCTGCGTTGATAGACTTGGTAAAATTTAATATATATATAAATGCTCATTTATTTGAAAGATATATATTTAAATAAATCTCGCCTCTCCCGTTAAAATAAAAGACAAAACTAGACGTCATCTATTGACCGTCTCCTAAAACTAGCGGCCGCCAGTCGATGACCAGGCCATAACACCAGCTTTGGCAAACTGAAAAGCGCTCACCTGGAGACCATGGTTTCGTGTTAAGGGCCTCGTCAGCCGAGTGAGGACTCCACTTAAAGAGATCTATAAGGGATCAAAAGGAATCTTCACAATCTGCCCGCTAAACACATCTTTGGCAGATCGTGAAAATCCTATTTGATAATAATAATAAATCTGTGATAGATTAAGAGTTGAGCTGAAGCTAAGATCGATATATAGAAGTCCCACAACTTTAAAAACGAGTCCTAGAAGATAGGGCGTTGCCAGAGTGTTCAATGACATCTCTTCCGATCCACGCCCTTATTGAATCCGCTGAAACCCAGTAATTCCTTTCGGCGAAGATATAAAAACCCCTGCCAGGGTCGAAAATACACAGTCACTTCACCTCGTCAGATGTCTCCAAGGTTCATCTCATCGACCATGTAGAATAGTAAGCCATTGTTCTTAACCATTTCCATCTTCCGCTCCTAGCTCGACTCTATCTGCTAACGGAACTTTCCTAGTACAACTGTGTCCCTTCGTTTTTGTGTGTAAACTCCCAAGTCTTCCAATCTGCCTCGACCACGGCTGCCTATACTCTGTGAGAACTGTTAAAGGTCTTCCAAGGTGCAGAGAGGTACTGTAAAAATCTCCACACCTTGACTGCCCCTCTCGGTTACTACAGGTTTGACCATCTCGGTTACCACAGTAAAGCGAGAGACCCTCCGAATATCATATATATATTAAAAATAAAAAAGGCATATCCTGACCAGGAGCACATAAGCTTTACAAGAAGGCAGAGCGCCATCTGGTGGAACAGAAATCAACTAAGCATTGATTTAGCCTGTTCTCTGATATTTGGCTAACCCAATTTCTTGATAAATCAAGAAAAGCCATCCACTAACGCGTTTCGCGCTGTTGGCGCTCGAGTAGGCTGTACCACTGCGACCAAAAATAATTTTGGCCCCAGAGGCTTCTTGAGAAACCAAGAAATGGGTATTTAAGGCCAAACTTGCGTAAATATGCTTAACACATGAAAAAAAAAACAATATAAAAAAATTAAAAATCAAAAGGTCAGGTATTGATATTAAAAATAAAATTTATCAAGAAATTGGGTTGGCCAAATATCAGGAAACAGGCTAAATCAATGTTTAGTTGATTTCTGTTCCATCAGATGGCGCTCTGCCTTCTGAAAAGCACATGTTTTCCTGGTCAAGATATGCCTTTTTTATTTTTAATATCAACACCTGACCTTTTTACTTTTTAATTTTTCTATTGTTTTTTCATATATCCCTAAATATATAAAAGTCAGTGCATGTATATATGTATGTATGTTTGTCGGCTATACACTTCCACAATACGTAACGAATCTGACCGAAATTTTAACAGTATATAGAGTATAATCTGGAAAAAAAAAACTTATAGTGAAATTTTCAGGTCTCTATCCAGAATATTCTTCGAGTTATTTTCAGATTTTCTCTTTCGCGCGCAAGCAGCGCCTCTAGAGGTGAAGGAAACATCTTCGAGGGCACGGAATTACAATGCAGGGTCTACTTTACCCTGCATTGCCGCTTCGCCAGCCAGTCGTGCAACTCCATCGCCGCTACAGAATTCATCCGGGGGACGACGACCCCCCTCATCCTCGAAGATGACGATCTCCTGCTCCGCTCCGAGATCTCCGCGACAGAGATCGCCACCGCCATCCGCCGCCTGCCGCTCGGAAAGGCTCCCGGATGGGACGACTTGCCCTGCGAGTTCTACATGGCCCTACGAGGACTTCTTCGTCAACGCTCTCAAGCGCGTCTACGAGGCCTCCCAACTAGGCGGAGTTTTACCTACATCGATGCGGCGCAGCACCATCTGCCTGGTCCCCAAGTCTCACGGCGGCCCTGGGCTCTGCGGCTACAGGCCTATCTCGCCCCCCACGGCAGACTACCGGATCCTGGGCAAATCCTCCTCCGGCGTCTGCGGCCCCATCTTCGGGTTCTGATACCTCAGTGCCAGACCTACGCCGTTCCCGGTAGGTCCCCTTCTTGGAACATCGCGCGTGTGTGCGACGAGGTCGACGCGGCCGTGAGGACCGGCTCGCCGCTGGCCGCTATTTACACCGACCTCGAGTCTGCCGTCGACACCCTAGACCGCGGCTTCTTGGTGTCCCTGATGGTCTCGCTGCGGCTGCCACAGGTCTTCATCGGTTGGTTTCTCCTCCTCTATGCTAGAGCGGACGCGACAGTCCGAGCCGGAGGCCTCCACACCAAACCCTTACAGCTTCTGAACGGTGTGAGACATGGCTCCGCCTACAGGACCAGTAGAGGTGGGCCAGTGACAGGTCTCCGGACCCACAGGCGATGCAGGACTTCCGGGTTGAGGTCGGATGTGCTGGATGGGAAAGGGCGTGCAGGGCCAGCCGCACGGCAACGTCAGCATTGTGCCCCGAGAAGGCACATTGCCGGAGAGAAGACCAGCTGATGGAGATGGGGATGCCAACGTGGGGGAGCCACCGTCCCAGCAGCTGGGTGATGGGCAGCGCAGCCAGTCGCGGACGCTTCAGCATGCGGCGGGCAGTGCGGGTGGTTAAGCACTGGAAGGCGGTGGTCGTTCCGCGCACCACGATTGCCTCCGCAAGGCTAGCGGCGCGATGACGGCGCCGGGCATTCTGGGTGACCAGGCGTGAGCAGAAGCTCCCCAGAGCAGCGGCGTCGGCGAGGGCGCCCGCGTAGCGATGATGATATTTGGAGGAGGCCCGGTCAGTTCTCCTATGCGCCAGCCCAGCCATCTTGTAAGAGCCAGGAGCTCAGGGGGCCGCAGGAAACGGCAGTCGCCCACGACTCGAAGAGCCTGGAGGAGTGCTGGTTGTAGGATCAGGTGGTTCAGCTCTAGGATCTCCGCAGCAGCTTCGAAGAGGTGAAGACTCCGACGACGCCGCGGGGGAAGCCAGGTACCAGGAAGGGATGCGAGAGACAGCCACGTCCCGCTTTTGGCGAGCCAAGAATGGGCGTTGCGACCTCCAAGCAGTGCTGCCTGGACGCCCTTGAGGCACGACAGCCGGAGCTGAGTGCCGACGTCGAGAAGTCCCATGCCTCCCACGGAGATCGGCCGCGCTAGGATGCTGCCGGAAAGCCACGAGGTTCGATCGTGCCCCCACACGAATCGAGCTAATCTTGCCTGCAGTCTTGCGATGGTGGTCTCGCTGGGCAAGTAGGCCTGGAGGTGATAGTAGATGGTCGAGAGCGCCAGGCTATTGGCCGCTTTTGCTCGACCAGCAAGTGAGAGACCGCGGACAAAAGGGGGACCACTTAGCAATGGCCCTCTCCAGTAACTCCTGCAGATGTTGGTCTTGGGCCAAAGTTCCCACACCAGGAGTCACTATGGTCCCTAGGATATTGATTTTCTCCCTGTTCCAGGAGATTTCAAACGGGGAGTCGGTGCGGTTCCTACATCTCCCGCATCGGAGGCCCTGGCTCTTGCCGAAGTTGACTCTTATTCCTGATGCACGCCTGAAGTCCTCGAGGATCTTCTTGACGACCTCTAGCTGCCCATCCTCGCGGATAAGTAGGACGATGTCATCGGCGTACGCCAGGACATTATCCCGGGCGAATAGCTGTTCCAGGCGAAGCAGGAGGGGCCCGGTGGAGATGGTGAAGAACGCTGCGCTGGCAGGCATCCTTGCCTGACACAGTTGAGCATGTGGAACAGAGGAGTTCTCCCAATTCCTTCTATTATCGCCGTCGCCTCGACCCCAGCGTAGAGTAAAAGAACCCACCCCACGAAGACTGGCGGCAGCCCGACGGAGAGAAGAACGGACATCAGGAAGCCTCTGTCCAGCGTGTCAAACGCTGACTCCAAGTCGGTGGCGACGACTGTCAGCGGGTTTTCTTCTCTGCAGGCAGTGGCATCTTCGTCAGCTACGCGGGATATATTCCAGGCTGGTGTTCTACCTGGAACGGCGTAGCTCTGGCATTCAGGTACGATATTCCGGAGATGAGGTCGTAGTCGCCAGTAGAGGACCCCGCTGATGACTCTGTAGTCCGTCGTTGGCAAGGAGAGAGGTCGAAGTCCGGCTAGGCCTAGACTACCGTGCGGTTTTGCTATCAGGGACATTTCGCTGCGCCGCATGGAAGAGGGCAGAGCCCCGCAGAGCTGGGACGCCTCGAAGACCCGACGGAGCGCACTCGCGAAGAAATCCTCGAAGCCCCGGAAGAGCTAGCAGGGCAAGTCATCCCACCCGGCTGCTTTCCCAGTTGGCAGACGGCCGATGGCAGTAACGATCTCTTCTTCGCCAATCCCATAGCGGTGGAGTGGTTCGCTTTCCTCGAAGGTGACCCTTAGGGTAAATCCACGCAGGAAACCATCGATGTCCTCCGGTGAGAACGAAGGGTGGGAAAAGCGCTCCTTTAGGTTGGCGAAAGCCAAGTCTCTCACCGCTGGTGACGTAATCACTCGACCTGCGCTGTCGTAGAATGTTATCGACGACGTTCCCCTGCAACGAAGACGAAGAGCGCGCCCCAGGTCTGGCAGGGAGGGATAGGCCGAGTTGATGGATACATCCTCGGGCTTGATTTGGACATATTTTCTAGCCCTCGAGATGTAGTCGTCGTCGTTTTGCGCAGGTCGTGGAGGGACTTGATGGCGGAGGCGAGATGCGCCTTGATTTGTTCTCATCTCCTCCAGATATCTGCATTTTGCATGTCCTCGATGTGTCCAAAGGCCTCGTTAAGAAGCGTTTCCACTGTCCCAACGACTAACCTAGATCGAAGCATGCTAGCAATGAATGGTGGACGAGGTTCTGGGGCCTCGCCGATTTGGAGGAGGACCGCACGGTGGTCAGAGTTCTTGTAGTATAGGCTCCAGTATCGGGTGACTCGATTGGAGAGTCTTGTTGGTAGGAGAACTCGATCCAATCTGCTCGCATCTACCCGGCTCCCGCAACTGGAGATCCTTGTTGGAAGGAGCGCGGCGTCGAAGATAGCTGCGGCATCTACGAGGTTGGCCCGGTCCAGGAGCTCCCCAAGGGCTTCGACGGATCCGGACGCAATGTCACTCGCAGACTCCTCGGAGATATTGAGGTCCCCGAGGACCCACGCGTTTTCATTGACAGCAGCAGCTGCGATGGCCTGTAGCTGCTGTAGCCGCTCATCTGGAGCATTAGAGAGGTGGCAGTTGATAAATGTCGCTTTATTCCCCCGGATGGTGACGTCGAAGGCGGCGATCTTGCCAGGGGACAGGACCCGTTGCTCGATGACCTGGACGCCGGATGAGAAGATGCAGGCGAGGCCGGATCCTCTGGCGCCAGATGCTGGAACAACATCTGCCCTGTATCCCAAGCAGAGGTCTTCGACGCTGTCCAGGGTGGTGACATTAGTCTCTTGAATGAAGGCAACGTCAACTGCATGCTGCCCCAGAAAACAGCACAGTTCAAGGCTCTTGTGTCGAGCGGCAATGCCGCGCACATTAAGGCACGCAAGGCGGAGGCTCTTGCGCGCTCCTTGTCCATGATTTGATTTCAGAGAGCCGTTTGTAAAGGGGCCTCCAAGTCCCTTTATGAGTTGCTCGCATAGTAGGAACAGAGCCAGCTTCTGTTCTGCGCTGATTTTATTTATTAGCAGCCTCAGGTGAGGAAGGGACACGATGGCTTCTTTCACTTCATCTTCCTTCAAGCCTAGGAGTGTAATCTCTCCAAATGGGGATCTTGGGAGGCGCCCGAGCAGAGTGTTAAGCTGCAATAGGGCCGTTGATCCTGCTTTTGGAGACAAGGATCTAGCTCTATCCTTGCTCTTGCGATGGCTGGATTTGCTACCTCTACTGATGTTGAGGTCTGTCTGGGTGGAGGTTTCCGGAGTCCTAGTGGTGGGCCCAGTCTCGGGAGATTTGGCCTCTTGAGTAGGTGGCGTGGAGAATGTCTGTGCCGGGACAGCCACTGGCGCAGGTTGGTTTAATGCTACAGGTGGCGATGCAGCTGCAGTGGTGTTAGGAGCAGGCGCCGGTTTTAAACTGCTCTTCTGGCTCGAGGGCTGGATGGTGTTTGCCTCCCTGATGATCCGGGGGCATTTCATTCTCTTGTGGCTTATTCTGTAAAACTTGGAGCAACGGAAACCGTACTCCAAGTAGGCCAGCGGAGAGCCGCCCTTGACAGAAACAAAATTCTTCTTAGGAAGATCTGTGATTTTTTTTTTACCGTTGTTCATGAGGATAAACGCTGTCCTTTTTTAGGTCCAGCCAGGTGTAGGTTTGAGGAGGGCTCCCCTGATCATCAGACCATCCTCTATGATCTTTTTTGCCATTTCAGGCCTCTCGAGGTCAACCAGGATTTGTCCGGATGCTTTTCGCAGCTGCACTACGCAGCTTTTCCCCAGTTTGTTCTCCAGGGCCTTGATGTAGTCCACCGGAGTGAACTCCGGAGAGTACTCCAGATAGACCATCTGGTAAAAGGTCCCGGCAGCTTCTTTTCTCCGGCATTGATCTAGCATTTGCCTGGAGACCTTAATTTGCTCAATGATGTTCCTGGGGCGCGATGGCTGGCGCGGCGCAGTGTTGTCCCGGGTGGCTTCAATCTGGCGTGATGGACCAGGTTGAGGCTGGCGCACCCTTTATGAAGGAGGCGAACGTTTCCTCTTTTTGCATGGCTCGAAGTTATCCATTCCGTTTTCAACGATATCAGCCCAATTCCGGCTTAATTGCGAGAGATTTGCATAACCGCCGCTTGTCGCGGGCGATTTTGCATATTTTCCAATTGTTTCAGAATTAGAAGAATTCTTGGTGGAAAGGTTTTCCGCAGATATTTCGGCGTTCTTTGCTAATTTAATCGACGGGAACAGCACCAGCCTGTTTCCCGTCATATTGGCTATCCGCCAATACTGAAAACATATTTGTAACTTCCATCCTCTCGCCCTCCATGCCCGATGAACGCGGAGCTCGCGCGCCGCGTGGTGGCACGGCCGAGAGAGAGAGAGAGAGACAAATTTGACAAAAAACATAGTTTTATTGACACCTCGTCAAACTATAGGCAAAAGTGCACAGTCCTTACTATTCAAGTAGATATGAAAGAATAATATATAAAAAAGAAGGAAAATAAAAAATACAATAAAATATATGCTATGTACAATGAATATGTACATGGCGCCTCTGCCACCGCTGCAGAGTTTGATGGAAGATCGCCAACGGGTCTCCAGCAATACCACGCATTTCGCGATCTACGAAAAAAAAAACGTAGATAGCGTGCTTCGCCGCTGAGGAGATGGTGATGGCATGGTCCTCGAGATCCACCGCGAAGATCCAGGACTGAAGGTCCGGGGGCCGCCCGATGATGGAGAACGCCTCTCGGTTGAGAGGGCGGACGGCGCTATAGGACCAGTAGCGGTGGGCCAGCGACAGGTCGATGGAGCCGCAGGCGATGCAGACAGGATGACTGGTGCCTCGGATGAGGAAGTACGTGCAGGGCCAGCCGCAGAGTGATGTCCGCTGCATGGCCCCCGAAAGAGCAGCGACGGAGAGACGGTCAAACATACTTTATTGACTACTAGTCAATTATGGATGAAAAATAATGAGAATAATACAGTGAAATTATGATTGAGGAAGGCTCCACCATCTTGCTAGAGTCCTCCTCCAGACGATGAGAGGGTCTTCTTGGACGCCCCATATCTCCAGGCCCAGGAAGTGCTTGTAGATACGGGTCTTGGCAGACGCCAGGATGACCAGGGCGTCGTCCTCCAGGTCATGCCCGAAGATCCATCCCTGCAGGTCAGGGGGCCGCTGGATGATAGTGAAGGCCTCCAGGATGACAAGCCTGATCCGCCTACAGGACCAGTAGCGGTGGGCCAGTGACAGGTCTTCGGACCCACAGGCGATGCAGGACTCCCGGGCTGAGGCCGGATGCGCTGGATGGGGAAGGGCGTGAAGGGCCAGCCGCACGGCAACGTCGGCATTGTGCCCCGAGAAGGCACCTCGCCGGAGAGAAGGCCAGCTGATGGAGATGGGGATGCTGACGTGTGGAAGCCACCGGGCTAGCAGCTGGGTGATGGGCAGTGCAGCCAGACGTGGACGTTCTAGCATGCGGCGGGCAGTGCGGGTGGTTAGCGCTGGAACGCAGTGGCCGTCCCGCGCATCACGATGCCGTCCTTGATGTTGTCAACCCGGTGAGTGTGGTTCCGGTTCTCTTCCACAATGCGGCTGCAGAAGGTGGTGATGTTCTGGCTCCTCTCTTGATGCGAGCTCTCCGCGTTTTCCGCGACCAGACGCCGGCAGAAAGGAACAAGGGCAGCTGCATCGTCGCAGGTGTTCCTCGTCACTCTGGTGGTGAGCGACGGAGCAGGGCCCGCCAGGTCGCGGACGCGTACTCCACTCCACCTTGAGGGAGCCCGAAACGATGGCGTCGCCAGGAACCTGCAGCTTGGGACATGGCATCCACCTCGGCGCCGCAAGCTCCTCAAGCTCTGGGAGGCCGTCTCGGAGATATTGGAGCTGAACCACCGGGTGCTGCCGCCACTTCAGCTTCAGGAGCTCCATATCATCGGGGACTCCAGGTTCCTTCGGCCTCCAGATCTTTTGGTCGCATCGCGGTGGGCGGGGATGTGCGTTGGTGATCTCACCAGCTCTTCATCTCTCCCTCTGCGCACCACCAGCGACGGAGAGATGAAAACGCCAAGCTGGTGGAAGGCACGTCGACGACAGGCGCCCAGCGCCGGAGATACCGCGAGGTGGGAACGGCGGCCAGGCGGAGACGCTCCAACATGCGATGCGCAGTGCGTGTGCAATGCGCAAGAACGGCGTAGCCGTCCCGCGCAGCACCACGGCTTCCTCCAGGCTCCTCTCTTGATGCGAGCTCTCCGCGTTTTCCGCGACCAGACGCCGGCAGAAAGGAACAAGGGCAGCTGCATCGTCGCAGGTGTTCCTCGTCACTCTGGTGGTGAGCGACGGAGCAGGGCCCGCCAGGTCGCGGACGCGTACTCCACTCCACCTTGAGGGAGCCCGAAGCGATGGCGTCACCAGGAACCTGCAGGCACCGACGAGAGATAGGTTCAGAAGGGTGGGAGTGGGCACTACGCGGTGATTCAGGCCCAGGATGGGGGAGGCCTGTTCCCACAACTCCAGTAAACGGCGACGACGTGGCGGCAGCCAAGCCCCCGAAGAAATGGGACCCATCCAGACCCCACTCTCCGCCAGCCATGAGTAGGCGTTTCGGCCTCCAACCCTGTGTGTGGTCTGGACCCCCTTGAAGCAGGCAAGCTGAAGCTGAGTCTTGATGTCCAGTAATCCAACTCCACCGACGGACACGGAACAAGCCAGAACAGTACCCGGAAGCCAAGCGGCTCGATAGCAGGACCCCCAGACGAATCGCGTCAGTCTGGCCTGTAGTTTGGAGATAGTGGCGTCGCAGGGTAGATATCCGTGCAGATGGTGGAGCACTGCCGCTAGTACCAGCGAGTTGGCCGCTCTCGCTCGCCCAAACAGGGAGAAGACACGGACGTATGGGGACCATCTAGATAATTCTCTCTCCAGGATGCCCAGTAGGTGATTTTCCTGGACCGATGCTCTCTGGCCAGGTGTAACTTCGCAGTCCAGCACCGTGATGGAAGAAGAAGACCACGAGATGCCCAGCGGAGAGTCGGCGCGGTCCCTCCAGGCGCCGCACCACAGTCCCTTACTCTTGGTGAAGTTCACGCATACTCCTGACGCCCGCCGATATTCGTCAAAGATGGTATTGACTTTTTCGAACTGACAATCCTCGCGGATCAGCAAGAGAATATCATCGGCGTACGCCAGGGCGTTCCCTCTTCCGAGAGCTCGCTCTAGGTGGCGCAAGAGGGGACCGGTGAAGATGGAGAAAAGAGCTGCGCTGCAGGCACAACCCTGCCGGAGCCCTTTGCGCATTTTGAATGGACGGGTGAAGTTTCCATTGACCTTGATAGTGGCATCGGCCTGCGCATAGAGAAGGTGGAGCCATTTCAGGAAGGGCTGAGGCAGGCTGATGGAGCGCAGCTGGGCGGCCAGGAACTCTCGGTCCACATTGTCAAAGGCGGACTGCAGGTCGGTGGAGATGACTGCCAGCGGCGACTTGTTCTTGACGGCCAGGGCCACCTCGTCAGACACGCACGCGATGTTCCAGGAGGGGCATCTTCCCGGAACGGCGTACGTCTGACATTCCGGCACCATGGCTGGTAGGTGGCGACGAAGACGACCCAGAAGTATGCCGCTGACGATTCTGTAGTCCGCCGTTGGTAGATATATAGGCCTGTAGCTGCTTAGGCCCGGACCACCGTGCGCTTTGGGGACGAGGCAGATGATGTTTTTCCTTGAGGATTCAGGCTGAGCCCCGCGAAGCTTGGATTCGAGGATGACTCGATGTATAGCCCCTACGGAGAAGTCCTCGAAGCCCTTGACGAGCTCGCATGGCACGCTATCCCAACCAGTCGCTTTACCTTGTGGCAGACGGCTGATGGCAGTTTCCATCTCGCTCAAAGAGAGAGAGAGAGAGAAAATGTATGTAGTATTTCTGCAAATATTTTATATTAAAATGTATTTTTATAGTTTACACTTATAAAATGATGTTAAAATATATAACTATAAATAATTATAATCATCTAGATATATCGTTTGTATATAATATAACGAATTATTTTATATCAGAGAGAAATACCTGTAAAGAAGAATACAGTTCGAAATCTTATACATATATTGTTGCATCATAATTAATGCGCGTATTTTAAAAATTATTTATAATATTATTTTTAAGATATTTGAAATTTAAATTATATATTTATTTATTTTTATTTAAAACAGAATATTTAGATTATAATCATTCCTTTTTATAGTTTCATTCCTTTTGTAATATTTTATTGTACATATACAGGGTGATCCAAAAGTCCCGCACTATTTTAAAAATTAATAACTCCGCGAATATTTGCGCTAGAGCAATGCGGTAAACACCATTGAGTTCAGGATGCAATGGGATTTTTTTATGGCAAATAATGAAAAATTCGAAATTGTTTTTAGTTGCAATTTTATTCGCCAGATGGCGCACTACCAAAATCAGAGATTCAGCGGCCAAATTGTTTGATAAATTGAAAAATATAACTGATCGACACGTATTTTTCCTTTTTGAATACCAGGAAAGAACCCTAATAACATCAAATAACAAATTAATAAAACACCATTTCGCCAAAAGTAAGAAGAATTGGTTAACAATTTTTAAATACAATCAGAGATATGTAAAATAGGTAAATGCAAATTAAAACATGTAGCAAAAAAAATGATATTTTAGATACGGTTTGTGTTTCCGAAGATAATAAATTTCTAATATTTTTAATTCAACTCTCTCTCATACTGTACCCAATTTTAAAAATGTGTCCCCTCAAATAAAAATATTTTTTAAATCGACCTTTTGCGTTGAAAAACGTGGTAGTAAAATCATTTTGTATTATTTTTTGCACAAAATTTCCAAAGTTATTGGTGTACAGAAAATATTCCTTATGCTATTTCTTCTAATTAGCGAAAAGCGAAAAACTAAACATAAGGGGAAAAATTGTGTGCACCAGTGTTATTCGAAAAGTTATAACACTCTGGTTTGCACGAAATAATATGTGAGCAAATGACAAACAAAATATTACTGTTCACAAAAAAAAAAAAGAGTCAAGATGTGAGGACAGCATTTATTATCCCCATATCCCAACACAAAGAGCTGCAAAATATTGGTAGATATTATAATACATGGCAGCTTATATAACACATGAGGTAACTGCTTTCTCTCTTGTATTAGGTCACAATCCTTGCTCAATGTGGCACCCTTCATTCTCAATCACCGCCTGCAGACGATAAATGACAGAATGGACAGCATTAAATAACATACCTGTTGAAATTGATAAAACGTGCCATCTGATAGAAGCCTTTAACATGGCTAATGTGGTAGGCCAGCATCGATAAACACACGATTTAATGTAACCCCATAAACAAAAATCGCAAGGCGTCAAGTCTGGTGATCTTGGAGGCCACTGGTATATAAAGTGGCGACTTATCACACGAATTACAACGAACGTATTCTTCAGCAATTGTTTGGCACCTCGGGAGATATGAGGAGGTCCTCCAACTTTCATGAATGTTATTTCGCTTAGTGCTTTTCCCCTGCAATATGGGAATACCCCATATGAACATAACGTTCACCAGTTACAAAAACGGTTTTAAAAGTTCTTCCATTGATTTTTCAAAGAAAAATAGCCCAATAATAAAAGAAGAAGTGAACCCACACAAAACTGTAACTCTAGGCTGATAAAGTGGCATTTCTGTAAAAATCCTAGGGTTTTCTGTTGCCCAAAAGCGGCTGTTTTGAATGTTAGATTCTCCGTTTAGAGAAAAGTTAGCATCATCTGTCCACAGAACATTCGACAGCCAGTTTTCATCAATATCAATTTTCCGGAAAACCCATGCAGCGAATTATTGACGCATCTCAAAATCGCCAACTTTCAGCTCGTGAAATCTTTGAATTTTGTATGGGTACACACAAT
The DNA here is from genome assembly GCA_030710605.1 of Cordylochernes scorpioides. Classification (NCBI taxonomy): domain Eukaryota; kingdom Metazoa; phylum Arthropoda; class Arachnida; order Pseudoscorpiones; family Chernetidae; genus Cordylochernes; species Cordylochernes scorpioides. The sequence goes on from CP092867.1 coordinate 75,384,502, forward strand.
AGAGACATTAAGTGAAGCCTCTTCGGATATCACAATCATACTCGGCGATTTTAACGCCAAAGGTTCAACTTGGGGATCATCTGTCCAGGATAACAAAGGTCACCGACCTCGACCTTACACCATTAAATAAGGGAGAGAACACCTATCTATCCAAGTCGACAGGCACAGAATCCGCAATAGACATCACAGCGATAAATTTCAACATCGCACCCACAACACAATGGAAAATCCTGAGAGGTGCAATCAGTGACCACAGACCAATTTTAACAACCCTAAACTTCAAAATTGAGAATTTCCAACAGAATAAAAGAACATGGAACTTTAGGAAAGCCGACTCGAAAAAAAAATTCACAGAAAAGCTTGCAGAACTGTGCAACGAAAAATTGAATTACAGAACGCTTGACAAAAACTTGGAAAACTTCTCTTCGAATATATCAAAAGCTGCAAAAGCATCGATACCTAGAAGGAGACGTTAGACCTGTGGATACCTTACTGGAAGGACCACAACATCGAGGCAATGATTGCAGAGAGAGACAATATCAATGAACTTCTTCAAAAGAATAAAACAGAAGAAAAGAGAAAGTAACACATTGAAATTACTCACAAAATAGAACAAGAAATTTGGATATGCAAACAAGAAAAATGGCAGAATTCTGCGAAAAAATGGATCCAAGAAAGGATAGCCAACACTGGAATATGATTAGAGTGTTAGAAAAGAATCAAAACCAACACCAATCCTCCAATACTCTAACCGATATGAATAGAACAGCGAGAACGAGAACAAAGAGATGACTAACATAATTGCTGAATATCTTTCAAGCACTTCCATACTCAAATATACGATTGAAGACAAGACTCTAAAAATAATATAAACCAGTTGTTTAAACAAGCAAGAAACTTCCAACAACAAGATATTTTCTCGAAAGACTTCACACTGAATGAGCTAAACTCATCAATAAAAAAATCTAAGAGATCACCAAGAGATAATCTAATTTTTGGTCAAATGATTAAACACTTTGAAGACAAAGCTAATAAACAACTCCTACGAATACTGAACATTTCATGGTAAACTAGTGAACTACCAAAGAATTGGAATATATCAATTACTGTGCCAATACTGAAACCAAACAAAGATGCCAAGGAATCCAAGAACTATCGGCCAATTGCTCTCACCAGCATACTTTGTGAAATAACAGAACGAATTATCCACTCTAGGCTCATAGTCTGGCTCACTAACAATAATAAAATAAACTTCTACCAAACTGCCTATAGATCCCAGCACTGTACGACTGATCAACTGTTCTACTTCTGTCAATCAATAATAGATTCTTTCCAGGAAAAACCGCCAAAGAAGACCACGGCTATATTCTTTGATATGACCTCAGCTTTTGATCGAGTGTGGAGGGAGAAATTACGTGAAAAGCTGCAAAACATCGGAGTAAGAGGATAAACCTTAACCTGGATTGCAGACTTCTTAAGGGGAAGAAGATTAAAGGTTTGGGTCAATGGAGAATTTTCCAAGGAAGGAAGAACGTGTGATACTGCAGTCCTGGATCTTTCCAGTTGGTCTCGAGGACCGCGCCATCACCATCTCCTAAGCGGCGAAGTACGCGATCTAGGTATTCATCGTAGATCGCAAAATGCGTGGTGTCGCTGGAGACCCACTGGCGATTCTCCACCAAACTCTGCAGCGCTGGCAGAGGCGCCATATTCATTGTACATAGTGTATGTGATGATTTAAGACCATGAAATTGTTGTAAATAGTCCAGATATCTACTACCACATGTTCCACCACGTAATTGTATATAACTTCTTATTTACTGCAAATAGAAAGCCTCAACTAACATCAATCTGTACCGCGTAAGAATCTAATAAAGTATAGCAACTGTACAGATAGAAGGAATGGAGACTAACAGGAGAAAATTAAGGTTAAAACTACTCTGGCTTAGGTGAAAATAGGAGAGAAGGCCTAGCAAACCCAGTCCAACTTTTACGAGGTCGTGGCCCTCCTGGATAATAAAACTCCCCCCCCCTGTTTACGTCAGGAAAGAGCAGTGACCTGTTCGGACCAAGCTCAGCTATAAAAGGAGGCCCCGATTCTCAGTTAGTCAGTCCTTAGTTAGTCTTCGTTCCAGTCCCTGTCCACCGGACGCTCCGATAAAAGGTAAACTCTTTCCTGCCAGAAATCTCCTCGTCCCATTCCTTCTTGACGTTCAGAAATCTCCTCGTCCCATTCCTTCTTGACGTTCAGACGCTTCTAAGTGGAATCTCTATTTGCTTATTTCACCTTTGGCCCAGCTGTGTCGCCTTCCACCACGACTGCACGGTAGAGTTGACATCGAGGTTCGTCTAGCATCAGGTAACACTGGTCCCAGAGGTCCCAAGATATCACATGTATATAATGTATATTATCTTTTTTTAAATAAGTGCAGACTGTGCACTTTGTATGTATTGACAAGATGTCAATAAAATTATTTAAACTGTCATTGATGAGGAATTGGAATTTTCAAAACACATAATTAGCACCTCAAATAGAGCTACCAGAAAACTAAACATTCTGAGATGGCTATGTGGAACAAATTGGGGAGAAAAACCCAGAATTCTCAGAACAACATATATCACCTTAATAAGGCCGATAATGGAATATGCAACACCGGTCTGGGCTCCCTCAAGCTCATCACTAAAAGTAAGACTAGACAGTTTTCAAGCAGAAGCGGCCAAAATAATCACTGGTGCTGTTTCATCCACCAACAATGAGAAAATTCAGAGAGAATGTGTTCTAGACCTACTCGCTCGAAAGCAGAAGATAAAATAAAAACAACTTGGATCGGCACTTCGGAAACGAGGAACCAGAGGACGAGATCTCTCTGACCACTTGTGGTTTGGTGGATCCGTTTTTTTCTGAGAATGAGGTGAAACTGACGGCTTTCAAGTTCGGGAAAAGGAAATCTCCTGGTTCCGAAGGGATCGATAACACGGTCGTGAAAGCCCTGTTAAGAATGCACCCATCACTTCTAGTCAGGTTTTTCAATAGGTGCCTGGACACTGGTACTTTTCCTGAGGCATGGAAGGTTGCCCGAGTAGTGCTTCTCGAAAAGTCTGGTAGAAAGGGTAATTCTCCTAATGATTATCGTCCGCTTTCTTTACTAGTGTGTCTAGGTATGGTCCTGGATAGCCTACTAGTTCAGCGACTGAAGCACTGGCTAAGGCTGAGAAGTGTGTTGAAGCTTCTCTCCAAATCCTCTCGAACTGGGCCCATGACTCTGGCCTTAAGTTCAATGTCTCCAAAACTAAAGCCTTCAGCTTTAAGCCTAGGGACATAAAAACTAAAAGGAAAGGGATCAAATGGGAGCACAAGCCGGCTATCCGGATGAAAGGACGTAGGGTATCGTTGGTCAATAGGATGACCATCCTGGGGGTGGTCATTGATGACAAGATGGGTTGGCAATACCAGGCGGAGGAGATGGTGACGAGAGGCAGGGAGGCGTTGTGCAGGCCTGTCCTGGTTGGCTCTCAATAGGGGGGGGGAGAAGGAGGGTACTATTTTTAGGAACCTCTGCCTCTCCTGTGTCGAGCCAATCCTGCTATAACAGGGATCAGAAGGTGGCAAAAACTCTAGAGAGTGTGCAGAGGACAGCGGCACTCAGAATCACAGGGGGATATCGCACTACCAGCAGTGAGGCCTTTTTGGTCCTCGCTGGGATTATTCCCCTGGGATTGAAACTAGAGGAGGAGACCATCAGA